>OW964826.1:39109357-40351857 GCA_943142095.1 Ophonus ardosiacus
TCATCGCTGTGATAGACATGTAACTAGGGAGATTCTGAATGCTGATTGGCGGAAAACATGTCACGTGACCAATGCATTATATTCTCATTGAAATAGCTTAGTAAAATAAATTGTTTGCTAATTTAATCGACCTCGTAGCTCTTATAATTGTTGAGATAGTAATAGTAGGTAAGATAAAATTAGCACACTATATTAATTTGAATTAGTAAGAATTCTTATTTTTTGTTGCTTTAGTATGTTATATTTAAAATCTGTTTTATCTTAATTGCTCCATGCTTTTTAAAAAAGCAATTATAAAAAATGTTATTTTTAAGATTTTTTTCACGAAGCACCAATTCAATTTATCACTTCTTCCTTTATACACAATACACGCTCGTCTCCTTTTATTTTAAGAGGTATGGATTTTTTTGTGTCATGTATAAAAGATGCCAGGATCAGATCTCATTGACCTGAATTATCTTTTCTTTCATCTTCGGAATTGACGGGGGGCCCTTGACATAAACAAGGAGTACGGCGAGGGCCCTACAGAGGCTACGCCCTCTACAGAAAGTAAAAATGAAATTTATTTGAATAGAGAAGGCAAGGGCTATTCTCCCCGTCTAATGATCAAAAAATTTTCGATAGCATTGTTTGGGTTTGAGGAAAATTATTTGAGCTTGACGTTAGTGGGAATTTATAGGGTAAATAAATTTAAGGATTTAAATAGGGATTTGATTTATAATGCCCTGTTCCACACAAAAATAAATTATTATCGTAATCAACGTAATAATTATTACGGCATTTCTTGTGTGTTTTGGGAATGGAAAATTTGGTAGCAGCAGTACAGATTTTAATTAAAAATCTGGCCATAGGTGTTTGACATGCAATATCAGTTATAGTTGTAGATAATTAAATTCTTCGCCTAAGACACTCAACAGTTTTAATTTTGCACGTTTGGTAACCTGTAAAATCTAATTTGCAATTGTATAAGTATTTATAACGATATCTATGGAATTGAAACAAAATTACAAAGAAATTTATATTGTTTAAACTATCAGAAATTTTGTAGGTTATAAAATGGAAATAATAATAATTAATATTATCAAATAGTAATTCATATTATAATTATTTAATTTAGATATTAAAAATAATATATAATACTCGTATATGTGTAATGATTTAGGTGCAGAATTGAATTATTTATAACTTTTATTTGGAGACTGAAAGTTCAAACGATACGCATTTCTTTGTATCTTGTACGATTACCATGGAATTGATACAAATTGTATCAATTCCATTGCTATCGCTAAAATGAGCAATATTTATACAATTTCAAATTCGAATTTACAAGTTACCAATCATCCAAAATTAAATCTGTGTAGTGATTTAGTCGTAAAATATAATATAATAGGGGATTCCAACTCAATGGAATTAAAGGAAAATAGTAAAAAAATACGAATGTATATGATGAATAACGAATATTAATAAAAAAAAAATGAAATGGTATAATTGAAATATTTCGGAAATAAGGGGATTTTTGTTTTAGCGCTTCGACACGAATATGAATTCAATATATAATATTTTCATTGGCGATCGAAAGACCGCCTATACATGCATAACAAATAGCGTGTTAGGAGGTGGTGGTTACTACCAATGGAAATTAAGAAACTCAAATTCGAAAGGAGGGGCTAACATTCCTGTACTGCAGTTTTTAAACAGATTTTATTTTAACATAAATTTCTTGCACTTAATAATTTAAATACACTTGTAATTATAAAGTATGTAGACTTATACAGTGTTATAATATTAATTTATTTTATGTAAATATAACTTAAAATAGCATATATTTCAAGAACATTTAGGTCCATGATGAAAACAGTTTGATATAAAAACAAATATGCATGACGTCACATTAATCTTTTCAAAATTCGGTAGACCATAACTCGCTTATTAATAGGAATTTTATCACCGGATTTTCATCAATAGTCTTAGTTTTCCTAATATTTTCAGATGAAATTATAGAAAAAAAAATGGTGGAATCCCCCATTTTGATATAATTATATCTACAACTTCTATTTGAAACATATTTGTCTAAAATTAAATGGAAACATTATTATTAATTAACACCCTGGATAGTATTTTTCACGTAATAATGACATTACGCAATAAAAAGTGTATGATTCTTGACGACATACTTAACTAACGTAATATCTTTTTGCCACACAGGTTGTAGAATCTGGTCACAAAGCGACGTATGTATATTGTATATTCGGGAAATAATTTGGAATTGTAAACATAGTACAATAAAGAATTAGAAAACACTCGCCATGTTTCACAAGGTTTCAGCATCTGAATCAACCTTTCGGTCATCATCAGATGCCGGCCGTGCCCATCTAGTAACCACATACGCGTTTCGCTGTTATTGCAGCTCATGAGTGTGGTGTAACTGACGTCTCTTTAAAGAGACCGACAAATGACCGAAGAGTTGATTCAGATGCTGAAACCTTGTGAAACATGGCGAATGTTTTCTAATTCTTTATTAGACATCACCTAGAGTTCGCTATTGTACTTCTGTTTTTCAATAGATGTCAGTGCTTTACGGTAACTCCGCGATAGATGGCTCTGTATGTACTTAGTTACTTCTTAAGTAATCTATTTTTTATTAAATGTATATCTTTCGCCGTGCCCGGTTGGTAAATTGCCTCTGCAAAAAGACGAGAGTTACACCACACTGAAGACCTGCAATTAAAACTGGCGAGTTTCTTTATTCACCGATGAGTAGTGCGCATTAATGCGCATGAATCGTAAATTCATCACACCGTTTCTTTATTCACTGGTGAATTGCAGATGAAATTCATCATACCGTTTCTAATTACCGCGCACTATCCATCATAAATTCATCGCATGCATCGGCTTTGACTACCGATGGATTTTACGATTTCCGATGGATTGGTAGTGGGGGTCTAACGAAATGTCATTTTTGACATTTGCGTTTATTTCATAGTTGCAAGTGTAAGAATATGGGAAGAAGAAATGCATGATTCAAACAATAATAATAAAAACATATCTCATTCACAACAGAAAGTAGATGGTTATAAATGTAGATAATTTTTATTATAATTATGAATTCCATATCACTATTGCTGTCATCAGATTCTTCATTGTTAGATGAATCTGATGATTGCAATACAGCGACGGTTCTTTTAACCACACTTTTAACTATAAAACTTTCCATATCTGGCGTGGTGGTTAATTGTCAGTTGATATTTAAGGTTAGGAGATTCATCGCAATTTTCAGCAACCCGTTTCTTTATTCGGTAGCAGCGGCTATTCATCGGATCCATCAGCTATTCATCGTGACGTAATTTTCAATTGCTGATGGAATTCAGCGCATTAATTGCTGCTGAATAAAGAAACTCGCCCAACGAAACGCGTTTTTGGTTACTAGCTGGGCACGGTCAGCATCTGATGACCGAAATGTTGATTCAGATACTGAAATCTTGTGAAACATGGCGAGTGTTTTCTAATTTTTTATTAGACATTGTTTCAACTAGAGGTCGCTATTGTACATTTGCTATAATTAGTATACATTGGCGTGTATTTTTTAGCATTTTTGTGTCATATGTTGATTTACGTGATTTATCAATAATGCCAAAAAACTATCGCAAAGAGCTAGAATAATGGTGCATTTTTTGGTGCAGAAAAAGATAGTTTCTTAGCAGGTGTCAGCACAGATTATACAGCGAATGAAATATTTCTGAACAAGCTATTTATGTAATAAGTTGCGAAATGATAGTGTTTTAGGCACGCGACGTGAAATTTGTACGCAAGAGCGTTAATGAGTGATACAACACGTCAAGTGCTTAAAACACTCATTTCGCAATGTATTACATATATCAGTTTTTTATAATAGCGTTATAAAACAGATCATTTATTCTCAAATATCACCATTTTGAATTTTTCAAAATTAAAAAGTAGGCAGACGTCAAGTTCATCTATTCGTTGCTAAATGCCTAGTGCTTAAAAGTAACATTTTACGCATTAAACTATCACTTTTACGCATTAAACTGTTACTTTTTCACATTAAACTGTCATTTTTAAGCACTATTGCTTATCAAAAAGTTGTTCTTATAAAACGCTAGCAAAAAAACAAAATTTAATTACCCAATGTAGAATACTATGAAAAAATTTTATACCAAGGCTGTGTCTATTGTGAAGACCCTAGCCTAAGTAATGACGTGTATTGATTGCTTGTCCAATTTCAGTACATTTTTTTCTACAAAGTTAAATAGTAAAAAAATCTATAGGAAACAGCAACCATTGAACAAGAAATTACTCTTACAACATGCATGGAAATGAAGTACATATACAATAGATGTTAATGTAAACTTCCATCATCTTTGCGTTTGCAACTCTATTACTTCTTGTTCTCTTCCTTTTGTCGGTTTTGTTTTATTGTGCGGCAGGTATGCGGTTTTAATAAGCCACACACGAATCTACACTTGATGATGAAAGACACGACACTAGCGCGTCAACAAGCCAGGTGGCAAATGTGCGAAGCTTGTCACATGAGTTAAACTCCCACATACACACACACACACACACATACACACACACACACTCTCTCTCTCTCTCTCACACACACACACACACACACACACACACACCAAATTGTGGAATATGCATACCATGTACTTGACTTAGAGTGAAATGTACGTGCATAACACAGAAATACTACTGGAAAAGCTAATGAATTGATACTTCAGGAAGAAAGGTAAACAACCATGATTTGATGCACAAAAATATGAATATATTTGTGTTGTTGACGTGCTTCTAGCATTTTCAGACTTTCGAAATTAAAAATGCAATTCAATAACATCGAAAAAAACAACTATATGCAATTCACACAAAATTGAATTGTCTAGTTTCAAAACCAGATAAATCCATTTTTGGTTAAAAATGAGTTTAATACTGCAACGGATTCGCCTTCTCATTCTCAATAACTTGGTGTGATGTTTACGTTCAAAACTTATCAAATACATAATATGATATTTACGTTTAAAATATCAGGTTAGTTTGAAATCCCGACAAATGCATAATCGGGTAGGGTCTAATGCAAGTAAATTCAAATTAGCCAATCAGAGCAGCGGCTTGGAAGTCGCGTGGTATTATTGGGTACATTTTGTTTAATAATGTCAATTGTTCCTTTGAAATTATTTAATAAGTAAATAGTGCTCATTGGGTTTTATTACAGTATCAAAATTTCAAATAATTTCTATAATTTATAATAATTAAACAATTGCTGAGTGAAAAGGTAAACATAATACAATTACAAAATCAGGTGGTTCAGGGCCCAAAAAAGAAAAACTTAAATATGTTGATGTTCTATAGGAAAAACATAAAATATACAATGATCCTTCAAACGACGCTACTGTAGTTAAAGAGGATTCTATATGCAGGATCAATTTATGAGAAGCAGTAGATGATATTCCCGATCTAGTTGTCCGATTGTTTTTAATTTTTGATAGTGTAATTTTACTTATTTTTGTAATGTAATAAAATAAACCTATAATGGTGTCATATAAATCCAAATAAAAATCTGTTGTGGCCAGCACAACACCTCTCGCCATTTCCATTTTATGTTATATAAGTACTGTATTGCACTTCGCTATCGAACCGTCGTTTTATAACAAAAACATTACAGAACTTTACCCAAATATTGTTTTTATTGTATTTAACATGTCTTCGGCACACATACAATTCTAATTATATCTATTTCTCATTGTATGAGGAAGTTTCTATAAATGTTAGAGATTCTTCCAATTCATGGGCAAGATTGGCCGTTTTTCTTATGGATATATGCATTTTACCTACAATTTCAAATATTTAATTAATAAAACAATAAGAATGATTAAATGTACTTCCCAGAAAAAGCTTTCAGAATGTCACTCAAACTGTTGATTTTTGACACTGACATCTACCATTTACAAACCATGTTATAAACATTTGAATTTGTCAACTGATTTCCTTAGTGCCTTGGCCTCTGCGATTAGATTATTCTGTATATTACAGTGCCTTTATCTCTAAATCGATACAAGATATAATAATTTTTTTAAATGTATCAGATGTAGAATTTTATGTTCTTCAATAATAGTAGTATCAAAAATTTTCAAAAAATAATATTTAGAAGATGTTTTTAAAGAAACTATTACTTACGGTTGTCCGATTGTTACCAAAATCTAATCAGCTCTTCCCAGGATTGTCACATTGAGGAAACTGCAGTTAAATATTTTTTAAGTCGTACAGTATTTGAGAAACCATGGTTCCAACATCCACACATCCACACATACACACACGCACACACACGCACACACACATACGCGCACGCGCACACACACACATACACACACACACACACACACACACACACACACACACACACACACACACACACACACACACACACACACACACACACACACACACACACACACACACACACACACACACACACACGGACATCATCGTAAAAATGTTATAATCGGATTATAGGGACCTTAAAACGTGCTCATTCACTAAAATCTGAATATGAATTTTAGCATGATTCCAATACCTCTCTTAGCGAGAGGTAAAAAAGTTTAGGAAGTACGAATAAGTTCAATGAAATCAGTTACAGAACGCGAAAACTCGACAAATCCATATTTTTAATTTAAATTTTGACAATATTAACAAGTTTTTCTTATTAAACAAAGTAATTTCTGGTTCTTTATCTTCAACATTGTGAACTGATGTTCTTATATAATTATTCATTTAGGAAATACAAAACAGTTTTTGCAATTTCCCAAAATTTGTATGGTTTTGAAACTAGGGGAGTCAATTATAAGATGGGTTATCGCCGTCGTGTGTAAATACAAGAGTTTTCACTCTTCACACATACAGCTTTTGGGTTAAATTTACTTTCATTTCTCATTGCATTTATTCCACCGATGTTCTAGAGCTTTTATGTTATCCAGAAAATCCCTACACTGGATTTCCTCAAAATAACTATTTACTGTAGCTTTCAATTCATCATCCGAAAAAAATCGCCGACCTCCAAGATTTTTTTTCCAATTTTGTCGAGAAAGCCATATCTGGAAAATTAGATTACCGATGAGGAGGCGGAGGCGGAAGCGGAGGCGGTAAGTAAATAGAAACAACGATCAAGGATAACTCTAAAAATGATAAGCAATTTTTTTAAATATGCTAATAGCTAGTGTGTTAAGAGCGCGAAATAGGATATTGTCGATAGAGAGGTTTTGCCGCGCGACGTAGGAGAGCTGCATTCTCCCGAAATCGACAATGTCATTTGTGCTCGAAACACACACAAGATGTTTTTCTACAGTCGCCACAATGGGGTTCTCCAACATAACGAGAAATAATAAAAGGTACACTTTGTACTTACAATACTACTCAATAAATAATGATTATATATTTTAATTTTAATTTATCGATATTTCACATTCTTCGTTAGCTATTGCTTCAATCTAATAACATAAGCATTTTTTACTTTCGTTTTGTAAATGAATGCCCTATTTTATTTATGCATTCCTTTACACAGAATTACGCCATTTTGTTTGGTTATGTAATATACCGACAGAGCAGTCATATGTCAGATTGAGTTGTGGAGCTATGTGTGACTACAGCGCCATTAGTTCCTGATTAAACGTTCCCATTAAGAATGTAGACAAGTGACATTTCTCAATATTTTATAGTTAGAAATTCGGACAGCGAGCATTTTTCTACTTTATCGTGCATGAGCGGCAAAATGACATTTTGCGTTGACAAAAGCGAGCGCAAATGCCTACTTTGTATATAGACTGTAAAAAAATAATTTCTAAATCTTATTTTTTTAATTTTGTACGTCAATCGTGCAAAAAACGTAACAAGCATGCGATCATTAAGTGTCCTACTACTGGTATCGGATGTATTAGTGATCTCGACTTCCTCTCGATCTCCAAAATTTCCTTCGCAATATTCTAAAACTAGTAACATCTGTTTGTTAGGCCTAATATTATTTAACTGCGAATATATTAATAAGAAAATTAAATAATGTTAGTTAGACTACTATACTCTCCGTCAAATAAATATGGATTGGGGGTTTCTCCACTGTTGCCAATTCCGCTGGTCATTTTGAAAATGTTAAGTTTTGAAGAAGCGACAACACCGCTTGGCAAGGGACAGGGTGGGGAGAGGGAGAAGGGAAAAAATGAGCATCAGTCCATATTTATTTGACAGCGAGTATAGATAAAATTTAGACAAAGACGGAAAAGTTTACTATTAAATATATCTTTATGAAAAACAATAATTTTACGTTATTGTGGTTGCCATTAAAAAGTTATGGTCTAATCAGGATCATGACACCGAAGTTTAATACACTAATGGTGCTCTAATAATAACAATTACAATGTTAAAAGATGAATTATTTCCATATGGATTGTCATATCAAATTTCATTCAAATCGAATAAAGGATCCCGCTATTATAACCAAAATTATTTTTTTAGAACAACGTTGAAGCATGATTCCTGATGACTAAAGACTAGATCCCAGTTCCCGGATATAGTCCGCAATTCGATAACGCGGACCGTGGACATACTACAAACTCGGACGCAAAAAAAAAATAGAAATATAGAGTGAAAAAATGCGTTCCGGCTCATTTTTACCTCTCGCTACCCTTGGTAAGAAAGGTATAGGGATCGTGCTAAAAATCACATATCGAGATTTTAGTAAATGACCACGTTTTAAGGTCCCTGCAATCCAATTTTAACATTTTCACGATGAAGTCTGTATGTGTGTATGAGTGTGTGTTTGTGTGTGTGTGTGTGTGTGTGTGTGTGTGTGTGTGTGTGTGTGTATGTATGTATGTATGTATGTATGTATGTGTGTGAGTGTGAGTGTGTGTGTGTGTGTGTATGTATGTGTGTGTGTGTGTGTGTGTGTGTGTGTGTGTGTGTGTGTGTGTGTGTGTGTGTGTGTGTGATGTGTATGGATTTTGTTAACGCTCTAACTCAAATACTATCATTCAGAAAATTCTGAAACTTTGTATTTCTACCCTATTCTAATACGGAAAGAAACCATTAGATTTCGGTGTAAATTAAATAACCGAAAATGGCACTTTATCTGAAGCTCATAATGGTTTCTCTTCAAAACATACCTTTAAATGCTATTTAACAATGGCAACCTTTTTACTTCCTTGTTTGAAGTAAAGGAAGTATTGTAATCGCGAAAAATTTCGGTTTCCAGATTTCAACGGAAATATCCATTTTGACCATCCCTGAATCCATTTTGACTAATTTCGGCGTGACGTCTGTACGTACGTACGTATCTCGCACTCGCATAACTGAAAAACGGGAAGCCGTAGAAAGTTAAAATTTTGTATTTAGGACTCTTATATCATCTAGTTGTGCACCTCCCTTTTTAGTAATTACATAACTTTCGGAAGTGGTACTTTACTTGAAGCCTATAATAGATTTTCATGAAAAATTATATTAAAATATAATCCAAAAGTTTTGAAATTTGGTATATAAGACTTATATATTAATGAGAATAATATAATAGATTGTAGTTAAAATGATATTTTCGGAAGTGGTACTTTACTTGAAGCCTATCATAGATTTTAATGAAAAACTGTATAAAATATAATCCAAAACTTTTCAAATTTGGTATATAGTACTCTTATGTCAATGGGAATAACATAATAGATTTTAGTTAAAATGGTCTACCCGGAAGTGGTACTTTACTTGAAACGTATAATAAATTTTAATGAAAAACTATATTAAAATATAATCCAAAACTTTTCAAATTTGGTATATAATACTTTTATATCAATGGGAATAACATAATAGATTTTAGTTAAAATGGTCTACCCGGAAGTTATACTTTACTTGAAGCCTATAATAGATTTTAATGAAAAACTAAATTAAAATATAATCCAAAACTTTTCAAATTTGGTATATAGTACTTTTATATCAATGGGAATAACATAATAGATTTTGCTTAAAATAGTCTAACCGGAAGTGTTACTTTACTTGAAGCTCTTATCAGTAATAAAGAATTTAATGTCAATGTCAAAATATGTCAAGTACGTGCAATTTTATGATTGTGTTATAATACATATTTTAATTATTAACAAAATATGTATGGTGTAACAGGCGTACAAGGAAGTCATGTGGTGTCCACATCATATATTTTAAAATCAAGGTTTATAAAAGTATATCTTAATTTACTGACGACTACATGAATTTTTTAATGTATTTATTTATTTATATTTTTAAATTTTGACGACCATTGTATGTATTTTCCATGTTTTACAATCTAAAAATTTTCACCTCCTGAAGAAGACACATGAGGTGTCGAAACCAGTAGAGGCGGAAAATATATTTAATATTTGACTGAAATCCAGTAATTTTCTTTCCTTCATCACCTTTCCAGTCAAGAAGTTCTTGCAGTCATTAGTTATAATGTCTTAATTAAAACTCTGTGTTCCATATAGGTACAGTAAAATTTTTGAAAGAAGTCCGATCAAGGCCATCTACGAATTGTATCTATGAATTAAGATTTTGTGCTGTCAAATTTAGTAGTGTCTTTTACTTAGTTTTTATGAGGGTACATAATATCTTGTGTACCTCATAAGAACTATGTAAACGACACTACTAAATTTGACAGCATATAATCTTAATTCATTGATGCAATTCGTAGAGGGCCTTAATCAGACTTCTTTCAAAAATTTTACTGTAATCTTATTTCATATATACAAAAAATAATTAAAGTATTGTCAGAATAATTTTTTGGACATGTTTTATTAGATTTTAGTATTGGTAGAAATGAAACTAACTTCATACACTCAACCAACCTGACATCTGTAGTCATACAAGTTCAATGTTTATGATAAAAAATTGTGATTGAGAACTCGGAACGATATCTAGCATCGTGGACACAGGCCTTTTAACGGTGCACTTTCGGATATAAGAAAATTTAGATAAATCGTTTTATTTTGGACCCAGGAATCTGTGGTTAAGTCATTTCCCCCTATTTCAGAGATACATGTATAAATACGAGTATAATTTTACATAAACTGAATTTGTTAAAGGAACGGCGAATGTTTATCACGTTTGACATAAATGTCGCTCATTTTACATAAATAATATTCAATATGTCTAATTTGAGGCTCAGTTAAGTAATAGTAATTACCCCTCTTTTGTTAAATTAACTGAGTGTTCCAACTATCGATCTCCGTCCTGTGTGGTCGCTGGTTGTCCTTATGGCTGAAGTGAATGTATTGCTGACAGAGAAGTGATGTCACTAATGTCACTGTCTGAAACTGAAGCTGAAGTACTGCTGAAGCGTCGGACTTCAGAACTGACGGGAACATGTATGCAGTCCAGTGTTAAGTTCACTAGTTCAACATGTATTAACCTAGATAGTGAATAGATACCAAATAAAACGAGATATGCAACTATAGACGGTGAACTTCGGTTATTGAATGATTGTTGAGAACAACTTACTTCCTCGCAGTGTTTCTGAAAGGAACCTAATTTTTGTTCTGTGAATCTCCTCTCCACGATAGAGTTTCCCTTATCGGTTTACATCTAAGGGAAAGTGGCTGAAATCAGCCCCCACTTTATCGGGGATCAGTTCTGAGATTTCAGATCGCATGTCTTGACGGTTGATGTCGGATTGAACGTGTTAACGTTTAACGCGCGACGTGGCTGGAAACGTTAAACCTCTCCAATTTATACGACGCTCACAAAATACTTGGATGTTCTTCAATGGGTACATGGTGCCATT
Source organism: Ophonus ardosiacus (assembly GCA_943142095.1). Taxonomy (NCBI): domain Eukaryota; kingdom Metazoa; phylum Arthropoda; class Insecta; order Coleoptera; family Carabidae; genus Ophonus; species Ophonus ardosiacus. Next base: position 39,121,161 of record OW964826.1, read on the forward strand.
ACAAGAAGGTGGAACATTAGAAGCGATTCAATGTAAATATTTAGAATAGCAGAAGTTAGATTCTCACATTTATCATTTTTAGAACTCTCTAACAAGCGGTAAGAGTTGCTGCTTCGAATTTATTATTATTTATTTAATACCATATTGTTATTATTTTCCTAGGAATGTAAAGCCTCATTCACAGCTCCAAAAATAAAAATAAAATTAAACATAAAAATAAAAATAACGATAAAAACAATAGATTCTTATGAAAGTGTTTACAGCTCACAGCTCTCGAAAATAAAATTAAACATAAGACATAAACACAAGGATTTAGAAATGTTACATATTTTACACAAAAATAAATACATACATAACAACTGTCATTTGAGCTGTCAATTTACCTTCTGGCAAAAGGATTTCAATTTAAATATAATTTTGAAAATCTGTCTTAAGACAAAGGTTTCATATTAGCATTACGTATAGGGCTTTAAAAGGTATGAAGTTATTATTGCTTGTTAATTATGAATGTATTAAATAATAGTTGATGGTAATTTTTTTTTATTCTCTATTAGGTATATTTACAACTGGCTTTACTAACCAACCAGTATTTTTGATACATGATGTAATCGTGCGCGAATGTAATATTTATAATATTAATCCATTTAAGGAGGTTCGAGCGATTCTCGTGTAAAAATTAATTTTCAACTTTATGGTTTCAAATTTTGTAATTATCACGAATAATATCTTATCCAACTATTCTAAAAAATAAAACACATTCCACCGTCTAGTTTCTTATAAATACGCTTATAAAGTTGACGTTTTCAATGTTCTAATAAATAAACTCTTACGGCAGACACATTTCCGTAGATACTTTTTTTATTTGTTTTATATTGATCTTTCCAATTTTGATGAACAAAAAACAAGTATAATAAATCTGAAGACTTGTATATTATGAGAAGTTTATAATGCCTTTTTACCGTTCAAATTAATTTGAAAATTAATGTTGAACATTATGTTTTCATTTTACATCGATAGTTTCAGAACAGATGAAGAATGACATGGCACCGTTGCACATCCCAGCTGATATAAAGGAAAAAGATTGAAGTATAACTTGTATCTATATTATGGATAACTTTTTTTCGAATATAATAAAGCTATTTAGTTTTGTGCTTTTTAAAATTTGTGATTACTGAAAATGATAGATAAATTTAATATAATAATTTTACAAGACGCGCTGTTGCCACATAACTTTCGTCCATCACATATGTTCAAAATACTGAAGTCATTTCAGTACTTTTTTTGTTAAATACAAATTAATTATGTACTTATAGGCTCAATACACGTTTATTAATTGAAATTATAAATTTTTACAACTATTTTAGCAATTAAAAGAACAAAAAAATATAAATATTATTTTGACTCATTAGTTTCGCTCGAACCTCCTTAACATAATATTTGTGTTCACAGGTAGAGGTTTCTTTCTCTTCAATCTTCTTAATTCATCTGTGAGTGTGTTGTCTAATAAGTTTGGGTTTGGCGGTAGAGTCTTCTCTGGTATCTAGAGGCGTATGAGGATATTTGATCATGAATGTATCGGATCTGAAGGTCGTTATGTAACATTTGGTTACTGATATACCACGGGGCGTACCTAAGTGCTTTGTTCTGGGCTCGTTTATTTATGTTCGTTCTTTTGTCGCATCCCCATAATTGGATACAGTATGTCCAAATGAGTATTATTATAGTTTTATACAATAATAATTTATTCTCTAATGAGAGTTTTGAATTGCACCCTATAAGCCAATACATATTTCTTTTAGTTTTAGGTCCAGTTGTGTACGTCTAGGTGCAGTCCTAGATATTTGACACTGTCTTGTTTCGGAATAATGTTGTTGTTTATTGTGACATTCGGACATGTGGTTCTTTTATTAGTGAATGTTATACGAGTACATTTTGCCTCATTTATTTTAATACGCCATTTCTGAGTCCAATTTTGTATTTCGTCTTAATCATTCCAAATAAGGTTGCTTGCCTCGTCTGCGATGGTATGAGAAGCTAAGATAGCTGTATCGTCAGCATATGTTGCTGTTAGTGCCCCTACTAGAGTTAAAGGTAGATCTGCCGTGAATATCTGGTACAATACCGGGCCCAGAACGCTGCCCTGTGGTACTCCAGCATTGATTTTATGTATTTTAGAAAGTGTTCCTTGGTGTGTCACTTGGAAATATCTGTCGCTTAAATAAGATTTAAGTATTATATAGTACTTGGTAGGTTTTGTTTAATTTTGAATAACAAACCAATGTGCCAGACTCTGTCAAAAGCTTAACTTTTATCAAGGAAAACTCCTGTACATATCTTCTTTCCTTCTATACTCTGTTTTTAAACTATAGACAGTAACTAGAAATTCTAGTGAAAAAATCAAAGCCTGTGATTGGCTATTACGCTATTTCGTGACGCCGCATTTAACCAGACGAAATTTCAAGTTAACCTTCAATCGTAATTGAAATGTCAAACTCTCAGTAGTTGTCAAATCACTTGTTGAATTTGCACGTGTTTTTTGTTTCATTTCTCTTTTTGTGATATTTCACGAATAAAAGCAGTTATTTTCAGAACTACTACTATTTCATTAACGCTGTGTACTTTTATATTATCATTTAGTACGCTTTCTTTTTCTGTGTGACTTTCATTTTACAAGTTCAGTATTTTTGATTCCGCGTGCTTGTACATTTGAGAAGATGAATTGTCCAAGCTCAAGTGCAATGGTTTCACCACCGAAGAAACGCCGGCATCTAGATTTGGGGCACTTTTCTGTAGCTGAGAAGCAGTGCGTTTTAAATATGTATAAGAAGTTAGTGACTGATTCGCCTGACATGAAAACCACAGCTATTGTACATGAAATTTGTAATACAGCAAGTAAGAAGCAACTTTTTTTAAATTAATATGGTATCATGTTAAAATCATATTTTTTCAGGTATTTCAGAGTCTTCAGTTTACCGTATTATAAGAGAATACAGAAAAACTGGAAATGTTACGGTATCCCAGCGACATGGTGGAAGACCTTCAGCAGTTTCCACGTACAGTGAATCTAATAAAAATGTTGTGCGTCGAACAGTACATACTCTCTTTTTCAAAAATGAAATACCAACTTTAAATAAAATACAATAACATACAGATTTGCCATCTCTGAGCCGTTCATCATTGTATAAATTGTTGAAGCAACTTAATTTCAAGTAAGTTCATAGTTTAATAAAAATTAAACAGAAACAATAATATTTTCATGATTTTATAGGTACTTGAAACGAAACCGAAAAAGTATCCTAACAGAGCGAGATGATATTATTCAGTGGAGACGAAAATATTTGAGAAGTGTGAAGCAATTTCGAAATGAAGGTAGGAATATATATTACCTTGATGAAATGTCCGAAACCGAAGATAAGTATTCAATGAAGATCTTTCAACTGGTTTAAAAAATCCTTCAGGAAAAGGAAAAAGACTCATTGTTTTGCATGTTGGTTCTGAGTTTGGTTTTGTTGATGAAGGCTTATTATTATTTGAAAGTAAAAAAAACTGAAGACTATCATGAAGAGATGAATAGTGCAGTGTTCGAAGAATGGTTCGCTAAACTTTTACATAAATTACCAGAAAATGCTGTAATTGTAATGAATAATGCGTCGTATCACAGCAGAAAATTAGAAAAAAATCCTACGTCGTCGTCAAGGAAAACTGAGATGCAGGAATATTTACGTTCAAAAAATATAAATTTTGATGACGACATGGTTCGAGCTGCGTTACTTCTTTTAATTCAGCTTCATAAAGATAAATTTAACTATGTAACAGATGAAATGGCAAAGAAAGAGAAAAAAATTGTTTTGAGAATACCACCATATCATTGCGAATTAAATCCAATTGAAATGATTTGGGCAAAGCTGAAAAATGAAGTGGCAACAAAGAACACTACTTTCAAGTTGCAGAATGTGAAACAATTTTTTTTACGGGCAGTTCAAAATGTAACAAGTGCTGACTGGCAAATCTGTATTGCCCACGTCATTAAAGAAGAAGAAAGAATGTGTAAATTAGATGGAATAATGGATAATTTAATTGAACCTTTTATTATTTCACTTGGCAATGAAAGTAGTGACATTAGTTCATCAGACAGTTCCGATGAAGACAATTAAATATAGTTGCTGGTTCCATTATCTGCTATGTGGAGCACAGGACTGGAATAAATTTTTATTGACATTGCTTTTTACTTGCATTTATAATGGTGCAGGTCTGCAGTGATGAAAAGTCCATTCAACATCCAACTGGACATTGTATGCAGCACTCGTTAAACAATATTTGTCTTGGACTATCTACTGATAAATAAATGTTGTTTAAACATTTTTAAAAATATATTTTCACAATGTACATTTTCTTGGTTTTTTTTTTTTGAAATGTTCACGTAAAGAATATAATATTTAGAATTCATTGAATTGTTTCTGTAATTTTGTATTCATATTTTGATTTTATTTATTCAGGACAAAATGATGAGATAAATATTGATTTTAGTATAATGTTAATGAAATGTAATACTGTGGGTAATATTTGATTCTGACATTCTATAGTTTTTGTAACATTATCTACTTTCTCAGGAAGTTTGGATGACGAAGATAATTTTTATTAATAATTAATAATATTTTGTTTGTAGAATTTTAAACTCATATTATGACACTGCTTGCACATTCGAAAATTATATGTATTGAAGTATAAACATATTAATAATGACAATATAGTAAATAATTGTTTTTGTTTATTTTTTTTATTTTATAGGATTTTTGTAAGTATCCTTAAAATGTCCTAAAAAGGCGATCGGTTAGGTATATTTAATAAATATTTATTCATTTATATGTGATGCAATGCATAAAACCAAGAGTTAACAGTATTTTTAAAAATATATAAATTTTTCTTCAAGGAATTACAAAAAAATAATGCAATTAATGAATTTTTAATTAAAAGTTATGTATTTATGATTTTATATGAATAAATTAAGTAGATTATCTATAATAGTTTTGTTTAATGCAAATACAAATATAACCTGGAAAGTATAAATGATGACGTGACCTTCATTTTAACATTTCAATTCCCCCGCCAAATAAATCTAGTGACTATTTTTGGTAACTTCTAGCGGTGTAAATGTGACTTCGTCTAGTGCTGTCTATGTGTCTATAGTTTAAAAACAAGGTATAGGTCTTGTTCTATTTTGTTTACAATGCTATACACTTATTCTATTGTTGAGTGTTGATTACGAAAACCGAATTCATGATCTGGGATAAGGTTATTTTTGTTAAGTATAGGTTTTAGTCGGTTCAATATTAATTTTTCTAATAGGTAGTTTAGAAAGAATTGGTAATAATGAGATCGGTCTGTAAGATGTCGTTTCGTGAATTGGTTTGCCTGGTTTCTGTATCTTTTATTATTTGGGCAAATTTCCACTGTATTGGAAAGTGTTGAAGACGAATTATTGCGTTAAATATTGTAGTAATACAGACAATTGTTTTTGCTGGCAGTTCTTTTAGCATTTGGGCATTTATGTAGTCGTACCCTGGGCTCTTTTTATTATTTAATCGTTTCATTTCAGCTTCGACTTCTTTTTTCTGTAAAATATTTAATTGAGGATGATAACTGTAAGGGGGTGATGAGGAAATATTTAATTTCTTGTGTTTCTTCTGAAGGGTTCTCATCGTTTGGTTGTTAGACATTCGCCAGGTGTTCAGCAAATAGTTCAGACTACGCTTGGTTGTTTCTTGCCCAGGTACCATCATTTTTACGAATTGGAGCGTTGTGTTGTGATGGTAATTTAAGTTTTATTTTCGCAGCTGTGAACACCAACCATAAAGCCTTATTTATAATTTTATTTATATTTCTTATTTTCGTAGCTGTAAATGAGCCATAAAACCTCATTTACAGCTCCGAAAATAAAAATAAAATTATACATAAAAATGAAAATAATGATATAAATAATATATTCTTATGAAAGTGTTCACAGCGCTCGAAAATAAAATTAAACATAAGTCATAAACAGAAAGATTTGCAAATGTTAAGGCTCATTCACAGCTACGAAAATAAGAAATATAAATAAAATTATAAATAAGACTTTATGGTTAGTGTTCCAGCTTCGAAAATAAAACGTAAATTAACTTCAATTGTTATTTAATACATTCATAATTAATAAGCAATAATAACAACTTCATACCTTTTCAAGCACTGTACACGCAATCATAATGTGAACCGTTGTCTTCAGAGAGCTTTTTAAAATTATGTTTAAATTGAAATTCTTTTGCCAGAAAGTAAATTGACAACTCAAATGACAATTGTTACATATATAGGTGCTTATTTTTATGTAAGACAGCTCTCGAAAATAAAATTAAACCTAAGACATAAACACAGCGATTTGCAATATGTTAAATATTTTACACAAAAATAAGCACATACATAACAACTGTCATTTGAGCTGTCAATTTACCTTCTGGCAAAAATATTTCAATTGAATTCTGCATCCAAATCACTAATCACATTTCATTTTACACTTTTTGTACGCGGAAAATTGGGATTAATATTTTTATAAAATTGCTCATTTATAGCGATAGCCATGTAATTATAACTTTTAGAACATTTCATTTACTTTCAAGTTCATACAAAAATAAAAGTTATATAAATTAAATAAATTTTATAAAATTAATATGTTATTTTATAGTAAAATAAACTTGTTTTAAGGAAATATTATGCCCGGTTTCTCCAGAGCAACTTAAGACTTAAGTCGTTGCTTATTCCTAAGTTCCGCCACTGAATACGTAATATATATATAATGTATTACGTATTCAGTGGTTCCGCCTTAAACCGTTGCACCACGCAAAAAATTCAAAATGTGAGACGTAAGTAGCCCTTAAATAATGTAAGTCGAAGAAAACGGTGACTTATGTGGTTATGTGTCATATGTCAGTTGACATATTGGTAAGTCGCGGTAAATTTATTTCGTTTTGGGCTGTTACGGCGTGAAAATTAAATGATATAAAGAAGAAATGATTAAATTATAGCAAAGAAGAAGAAAATTGCTCTGTAAGATTGTAGAAACAAAGATTTAAAGAGAATATCGAAAATAAAAAAATCATTGCGGTGTCCATGTCCAATATTTAAAAAGATAACACCTGGAAATTAATTGCCGCAGCATTGGCAATAAAATGTGGGCAAATATGAAGAATGATGCAAGGAAGACGACATCGAAGAAAAAGGTTTCAGTTTATAGGACTGGCAGTGGCCCGCATAAAATTATTAAAAATAAATAATATATTTTTGGAACAAATAAATTCTGTTACTTATTTGTCGCGGAGGCCTATCATTTTCGACAAAATCAAATTCCTTCACAGTATCCACGACGTAAACGTCGTCAAAATGAAGGAAAACTTGTAAATCCATATCGAATATTGTTGAATGAATACAAACATAAACCCTAATAAACACAATGACAGCTTTGACATTTGACAGATGGTATTTTATTTTGAATCGCTAAATTTCAAATTGACCAATCATAGAGCAGCATTACACTGTTGCCAATGTAATTTGTGACATAAGTTAAGTTCACATTTAAATTTGCTGGTGCAACGCAATTGGGATATAATGCCTACTTACAGTTAAGTAGCCTTTAATAATCAACAACTTAAGTTGCTGTGGAGAAACCGGGCATTAATCCTGTAATTTATTTATAAAATTCTCCTTCTTCCTTGAGAGCAAATGATAATTTTTAAAAGTTGCTGTACTTACTACCAATAATGTAAGTTGTGCAAAAATTAAATAAACATGTCACATATTTGTGTGTGAATTTGTATACTTTATGAACAAAATGCATGTTGCGAAATTTCTCATGATTGCACACATCATCACATCACTCGGCCAGGTGCGACGGTGACGGAGTAATCGTGTTTATGAGGCCGTTTTCATGGCAACGACACTCTCCCAGCAACCAGGCAACGTTGCCAAGCATCACTAGATGCAGATGAAGAAGCTGCATTCGTTTATATTAATTACTCAAGATGGAAACTTGGAATACGTCAGAGATTGAAGTTTTCGTTTTATTTTAATGATTTAATTAACTTTAAGTAAAATATACAGTAGTTTTAAACAAGAAGAAAATTAGTAAATATATGCTCTTCAATTGGGTTACGAGTGCTGTCAAAAGTTTACATCGTTATGCAAAGTACAACTAAATAGATTTAATTCATTTTTGTTTTCTGATTAAGAATTTATTTTTTACTTATTCACCATTGCATAAATTACTCTCAATGTCTGCTCTATGCTGATGACTTAAAACTCTATGCAGTAGTCAATACAGTTGACGATTGTTTAAAACTCCAAAATGATATTAATAATCTTTTAACTTGGTCATTCAAGGTAAAATTGTTATTTAATACATCCAAATGTGATATACGCCCCAATTCTGTAAGAAAGTTGTTGTCTTAACAACGTTGCTATAGCAAATAACCAATAATAATTGCGAACACTGAATAAAACATGAAATTGACAGGCTTTACATGTGTTTTTATTAGTTACAATTTTTAGCAACGTTGCTAAGGGGTTCTATTTGATCCAAAATTCGACTTTTCTCCTCACATTAATGACACTGTTTCTTGCAGTTATAAAAACCTTGAATTTATTGTACGCAATTCTCGTGACTTTCAAAACTTAGCAACCCTTAAATCCCTTTTTAATTGCTTTGTACGAGCAAAATTAGAATACTGTTTTCTTGTCTGAAATCCTTTATACAAAAACTCTGTTAGACCGATTGAATCAATGCAATGTAAATGTACAAGATATTGTTGGTATAAACTTAAACAAAGTCATACTTATAGGGCTATTCTGTAAGCGATCGTTATGACATATCGAATCGTTATATCGTTAAAATAACGATAATCGTTAAAGTGATATTCCGTAAGCAAAAATTCAATTGTTCATAACGACAAGATGATAACGATTTTCGTAAAATCGTTATTTTTTAACGACAAGAAAAAACTGGTCGTTATGTTAACGATTTGTTGCATTTCAATCATATTTCAATATTCTTGAAATATTAAATGCCTTTATAATGAATGGTGATCCCGAATTATTATTATTTCTTCACCTTTTCGAAGAAAATAATGAAAGGTAATTATATATTTTAAAAATTTGTTAGATTATATTCCAACTTTACTATATATATTTACCAGGAAAAATCTTCGAAAAATTCATAGGGCTTTAAGAGATAAAAGTGATCCTTTTACTATCCCAGAGGAAAATTTTAGAAAATTATTTAGATAATCAAGAGCCGCCGCAAGAGATTTTACTGAACTGTTGCCATTCCTAGAATCAAATACAAGGATAACTGCTATACCAAATCTCCTAAAAGTGCTCTATATTAATCATACTTTTACATATGCTTTATTTTACTGAGTGCATTTAATCCCCTAACTAATTCAGCATATGCTTCTTCAATCTGATTTGGATTCTCTGGATAATATTTATTTGTTCTTAGAGCGACATTACTTGCAAGAAAGTCTACATAATTCATATTGTTCTTTTGAAGTTTTTGAGCCCCACGTTTTCTTATCCATATCTATTATAATAGAGAATAATAATAAATAGCCATTAATAAAATGAAATAATAATAATAATAATAATCTCCACCAACAATTTTCAAAATGAAATTTAAATGTCAGTTTTAATAGTGAATTGAGTAAACAATAGTACCAATCGCAAAAAAATTATAACGATTTCGTTATGAATTAAATTCAACGATAATGTTTTAAATCGATCTTACAGAATACAAAAATAACGATTTTCGTAAAATACAAATAACGATTTTCATAACAACGATTATCGTTATGATAACGATTCGTTAAGCGAATGTTTTACAGAATAGGCCTGTTATTGTGATTTTCATTATAGTTCGGCTTTATCTTCTTTTAAAATAATTTCACTTGAAAAGAGACGTATCATACAATCTTTCTTGTTTATATACAAATTGCTAAACAACTTTATAAAAGATTCTAGTCTTTTATCTCAACTAAACATTTATGTTCCACGGTCACATCATCCTCGTTACAGGGTAATTTTTTCCTATAAAACTCCTAGGACAAATTATGAATTTAAAAGTCCTTTACGTCGTACATGTTTATTATTCAACCAATTTTATAATAATCTTGAAGAAATTCACATTTTCTCTGATTCGTTGTTAACCTTTAAAAATAAGACATTGGAATATTTTATAAATCATTGTTAACTAATTAAAATTTGATACTACTCATTACTGTTTATGTACCCCTGTATATGTAATCTAAATAGTACTCTGTAATTGGGAACATTTGTTCCTGTTGTGTACTCCTAATAATAAATAAATAAATAAATAAATTACGAGAATAATGTGGCATGGGATGCTGAAGCCAAAAGATAATGCAATGGGTATCCTTCCAAATGAGAAACTACAATCAGGTCCCAGAAATGGCCCATTTGGAAAACTTTAAATCACCTACGAAGTCAAGTACCAAAATGTGGAATAAACATGATGAACTGGAGGTACCAAGTAGAGCCCACTTTACGTCATTGTGGTCAAGAACAAACAATGCCCCACCTGTTCACGTGCACCAACTTAGAAAGGAAATGCACTAATGGCTACGGCAACACCAGTTGCTCTATATTGTGTAATTTTGTGGATGAATACAATTTAGCTAGGCCACTTCTCTGCCAGTTTTCGCAGACGGTTTTGCCTCTGGCATGAAGGAGAGAATCTCAAGAAGAAAATGCATCCTCGCCGTTCTAGTTCATGCCAAGAGATGCAGCAGGCCTTGTAAATTATAAAATTACCAAATTTGACGAGTCAATTTGGTATACAGTATGTCCCCGGATTGAGTTTACAAAAGGAAAAAAAAATCTTATATTTGATTTTACGAAAAAATGCCAAGGGAAAAAAATTTTTGGCTTGAATTAAAACGCATGTTTCAGTTATTTAAACATTTAATTAATGGAATGTTCTTTTATTATAACGTTTTTTCGTATTTTCTCCTCCTAATAACACAGTTATTGCATTGAATCTGTTATTTTAGTTGGCTTTGAAATATTGACAAATTATTATTAATTCTAATTCTAAAAGAGCGAAAATCAAAATACTTTTTTATTTTGTTCAATTAACTCTCTTTTCCTTGTTTTAACGTTTACATTTCTTTAACAAATTCTCTCTATTTTGAACAATACCTACCTTCTTACTTTATGATAATAAGAATTACTTTTGACATTTAATCGTTTATCAATATTTCAAAGATAACTAAAATAATGTTAAATTCAATGTAATAACTGTATTATTAGGAGGACAAAATAAGAAAAAACGTTATAATAAAAGAACCTTGCATTAATTAAAAGTTTTAATAACTAAAACATACGTTTCAATTCAAGCAAAAATTTGTCTTCCCTTTGCATTTTTTCGTAAAATCAAAATTAAGATTTTTTTTCCTTTTGTAAACTCAATCCGGGGACATACTGTATATGTATATTTCATACATACGAGCCCTGTCGCTCATCAGTTCGCCCACTTCTTAAAAATTCATTTATCATGACTTAACTAATAGAATTTGTAACAATAATTAAATAAATCTCTACTTTTTATTTCAACATCGTAATTTTTAATTAAATTTTTAGCTAAAGATTAAAAATTTAACGGTATGGTATAACTGTACCAGAAATCGATATATTAATTTCATATTTATCAATATTCGATAACATTGTTTTTTATTGTAAATTACTACTTTAATACTTTTAGGGCCGGTCTTATAAACAATAAATTAATACTTAGATAGTTACTGCACAAGTAAATTAAATGGACCATTAAAAAAGAAATGGATATTATAAAACTAATCACACTATAGTAGTGTGTTTGTGGTTTTGTGAAAAGTTTCTATATTCACATTCGTTATAAACGCAAATCAGTTGATTTGACAGTAAGTTTAGTTATCGTGGTTATATTTTGAAAATGGAAAAGAAACGTGATCGTGGGAAAAATCATATTGATATTGAAAAATATTAGATATTGTTGAAGATTATTTTCATATAATTTAGAACGACCCGGTTGCGTAAAATCGTAAGGTTATTACTACCTGATTCATTGCGAAAATTGACATATTTCTTAATGTTAGTGGTCTTATATTTCCTTCAATCTGTCCCAATATGTGTAACACACATTGTTTTGACAATCGAAATCTCTTTTTAAACTCATTGGGCGCGTTCAGCACTCCGGCAGCGCTGACAGCGATGAGCACCGCTGCGTGCCGATGATTGCCGAATGTAATTGGTCCAGCAATTCACTGTGTTCGTCAAACTTCGGAGGTCAGCGATGCCAGCGATGAGAGGTGCTGAACGCGGCCATTGGCTCGTACCATAATTATGGTTTTAACAAAAACGCTGTTTTATGAAATGTCAAATTCAAATTTAAAAATGTAATTTCACTCTTATGTTAGAAGAACAATTTGTTTTAAAATATTTGTTTGAATACAAACTATGTTCTGCTTTAAAATCATATTTTGATAAATTTGATAGTATTTATTATTATCATTAAATAATGAAATTTGACATTTCTTAAAACAGTGTTTTAGTAAAAACCGTGATCGTGGTTCGAGCCATTGGCCGCGTTCGGCACCCCGACAGCGCTGGAAGCGATGAACACCGCTGAGTGCCGACTGTTGCCGAATGTAATTACTGAACCAATCACATTCGTCCATTCATTGTGTTCGGCAAATTTCGGTGGTCAGCGATGCCAGCGATGAGAAGTGCTGAACGCGACCATTGTCATCATATATTTCATATGGATTTGTCCTGTTTCGGAACAATTTTGGTAGCCTACCTCGTACAAATGTAAATGCATCATCATTATCTATTTATGAATCCGAGGACACTGACGATACAGACTCTAAAGATGACATATTCGACACAGACATTTCTTAAAAAAATATTTAAAATGTAAATAGTTCCCTATTTCAAGTTGTTTTAAAATAAACATAACCAAAAAAATACAGTTTGACGTTTCTTTAACAACTGATTTAAATCTAATAGCGTAAAATTCCGCAGTTACTTTAATAGGTCGATTTACTTGTTATTAAACTTTTATAATACCCAAATCTTCAGTTAAATTAGTTTAGTAGCTAACTAAATTTTAACTGTTGATTAAATAGCTTTATAAGACCGGCCCTTAGATATTTTATTTAATAAAACCTCACAATCTTACGACGTTTTTTCAGTATTTCCTGAATTGATAAAACTAAGTATTACTTATTTGTGTCATATATTACCTAATTAAAATGAACTTAAAGCGGGTGGGCTAACTGATGTGCGACGGGACTCGTACTTAACTAACATAAACCAAAAATTAATAATAAAAACAACAAGAACTCACTCCACTGTCATTAAAATGGTCCGGATGCGGTATTTCGCTAAGGAGTGAGAAATATTTGTTGTATATAAGACTGTTGTTAATGTATTTTTAATAATTATATGTATAACTAATATGATTTGGACACGAAAAATAAAATAAATAATAAGAATAAAAGTAATATTGCTTTTAAAACTGGTGGAAATCAAGCTTAAATCCTACGACTACTAAATTTGGTAGAGTTGTTATGCATATCTAAATACAATGGGCCGAATTCAGCAATCTTCGCTCCTGTAGTGATCGTTTCTATTAACTAGGGAAACAGCTTGCATCTCTTTCTTATTAATGTATCAATGCATCATCAATCTCTTTTTATTTTGTTATTTGTAGTTAAGCTTGTTTAGTTAAAGAAGAGTGCAGAATTCGACCCGATATGTTTCATTTTAACATAAAAATTCCTAGAATTAGATTAAGTGTTGAATATTTTTTGATTTGCATTTGCATGTTGACTGGCGCCGCAATTCGCAATCCTACTTCCGTAATGAGATCTGACGGGTGGGTTTCTCGTTATGAAGTCCAGCGCAGTGCAGCTTGCGGTAATTACCGCTAACCTGTTTACGCCACCACTAAATTAAAACCCGTCCCTGGCTAATTTTTCACCCTTCGTTACATCCTATTTCACTCGGACAACCCACGACCCTCCAAATTCACACTGATGGGGATGGTTAGATACACACCAATTAAGGTATACTCGATACAGGTCGTTTCACTTTCTACTTAAACTATACTTTGCTTTTAGAGATATCAATTATTCAACTATACAGTGTGTTATGTAAATAACGTACGATACGTTACGACTTAATTAACAAGGTTGCAATGCATAGTAATCTACAATAATTTCTTTTCTAATGTGCTTGTTGCAATTGTAAAAGAGTTCAAGATGAACCGAAAACAAATATTTATTTGAACAAAGAATTATTTAAAAATTGCAGTAGTTTGATTGAAAACAACAATAGTTGTCAATATTGAAGTTTTGAAGTCAGATGTGGAACATGAATAAGACCCTTTTTATTAATAGCGACAGTTTTGGCTCACTTCTCCGTAAACCAAACGCATGTCGGTGTATTTTTGGTTAGTGAAACGTAGAGATGCACTCGATTTCGAGCTTTGGCCCGGCCCGAAGCCCGCCTCGATTTCGAGTCAATCATCGAGCCGGGCCGAAGATATTTTTTATCGGGCCAAATCGGGCTAATCATTTTCAAAAATCGAGGCGAGTTGGACTTTTGATTTTGGCCCGGCCCGAAAATTCGAGCTTTTCGGGCCGGCCCGAAAAATCTTATAGTTCAATCAAATGCACAGTTTCCTTAATATTATAATGAAAATGGATGAAGTTAAAAAGGATCAAAATTATTTAATAACAACAAACTTCACATATTAATAAATAAAAATTATTATTTTACTTCAAGAATTCAAGGTTATTCATTAAAGCATAATAATTATATTGTGATGTTGCTATTATTATTGTTATTATTTGTATACTTAAATAAAAGTGATTTTTTTTCCTACCATAATGATTTCTTGTCCTATTTTTGAGCAGTAACAAAGTTAGATAAAAAATCCTTATGTAAATTATATTTCTTTAAATAAGATTTGTGAAAAAGTTGTTTAAATTTTCGAACGGCTTTGGTAAACAAAGTATTAAATACACATAGGTCTGTAATTTTTATAACAAACTTACACTAGAAGGTTTTTTTATCTACATATGTTAACTAATGTTGAAAGTTATAAGAATGTAGAGGTTTTTTATAAGTTTGACATGAAAAAAATTAAACATTTCGCTTTAATATAAAAATCAACATTAGGAATGCCAGATGCACGCAATTTCGAGCTTTGGCCCGGCCCGGCCCGAAGCCAGGCACGGTTTCGAGCCGGGCTAGCTAATTGTTTTGTCGAGCCGATCTTCAAGTCGGGCCGGTAATTTTTATTTTCGGGCCGAGTCGATCCAAACGTGAAAGCCCGGCCCGGCCCGGCCCGAATGCATCTCTAAGTGAAAGTAACAGGCATTTCTAAATATCTAAATACTGCGCCACTTATTGCAA
Source organism: Ophonus ardosiacus (assembly GCA_943142095.1). Taxonomy (NCBI): domain Eukaryota; kingdom Metazoa; phylum Arthropoda; class Insecta; order Coleoptera; family Carabidae; genus Ophonus; species Ophonus ardosiacus. Next base: position 39,136,659 of record OW964826.1, read on the forward strand.
ATTCAACATCATAACCAACAATATTGTTTTTTTACCTCCCGCTACCCTTGGTAAGGGAGGTATACGGATCGTTCTAAAAATCACATATCGAGATTTTAGTAAATGATCACGTTTTAAGGTCCCTAGAATCCAATTTTAACATTTTCACGATGGAGTCTGTATGTGTGTGTGTGTGTGTGTGTGTGTGTGTGTGTGTGTGTGTATGGATTTTGTCTTCGCTCTAACTCAAATACTAACATTCAGAAAATTCTGAAATCTTGTATTTCTATCCTATTCTAATATGGAAAGAAACCATTAGATTTTGGTGTAAATCGGATAACCGGAAATGACACTTTATCGAAAGCTCATAATGGTTTTTCTTCAAAAAATACCATTAAATGCTATTTTTTGGCATTTTATGTCATTATAAAATTTAAAGATTATTGAATTTTCTACAGGAATACATTAATACTTTTTCTATATATTTTACAGATAAATTTAATAATCATTTTTTTTTATACATCCCGAAGCCTAAGATAAACACAATGGGTGCGATTCAGTGGGTTGTATTAGGCTGTTTTAAGATCTGTATTAAGAGTTGTATTAAAAAACCTGATTCAGTGGCTTGTATTAGACTGTTTTAGAGTGTTTATTTTAATACACGTGTATTAGTTGCCTAGGAAATTAAAACACTTCTTAAAATGGGTTATATCTGTTTTAAGTATTGTATTAACCTTAATTCATAATGTCAAATATGAAATATTAAAGTAAAATTATTATTTTTGACTCTTCATAAAGTATACTAAAGCAAATATTGAACTTAAAATGAAATAATAAAACAGAAAATGAATAATTAAAAAAATTGAGGTTAATATGAATAAATTCAGGCAAGTTACAACAATTATTTATATGTTGTCTATTTTCTAAGTTTTTTTAAGTAAAATAGGTGACACAACACGTGCTGTTGAAAGAATTGAGCATGTTTGGCGTGTTGTTGATTGTAGAAGACGAAGAAGGATATACAGAAGACGAAAAACTATGACAATACTCTCTCCGAAAGTGATACCGATTATCAAAAAATGTATTTCAGAATGTAATAAATTTGATTCGAATTGACATATCTGGGTTTGGCGGTGATGTACCTGCTACAGTTTTAGTTTTTCTTTTAAATAACGTGCAATTTCACTCTTTGAATTGCATTTCAATCAGTGCCGGATTACCCATTAGGCAGAGTAGGTAATTGCCTATTGGCCCCTCACATTATAGGGGCCCCGCTACATTGAATTAAAATAATATTGATTTGATTTTGATTTTTTTTTTATTACAAACAAAGAAATCCTTAAAGAAATTTTGATTACAACAAAGAAATGCTTATTTACAATAATGGAAACTTGATTACAATAATAAAAAATATCAATCAGCACAAACATCACTTTTATTTCTTTGGACATTCCAATTTACCACCTCAAAATGATGCACCTTTTTTATTTTTCATTATTTTAATGTCATTTCCCTTATTTTCAATAATACCGTTCCGTTTAGTAATTGCCTCTTATTAAAATAATCTTTTCTTCATTAAACCAATCGGTTCTGTAATTCTTTTTCCTGACAGTTTAATATGTTAAAATTTAAAATATAGGTCATAAAGTAGTGTACTATAACCTAAAACAACACAAATACAAAATATTGACGTTTCAAATGCCGCCAATTTCGCACTTTGACAGTTATTACAGTGTTGCCAAGTGTAATTTTGCGTTTTAACTAAAACAGCTTAATACAGACCACTGAATCACCTTTGTTTTAAAATGTGTTTTAAGCTAATACAGTGTTTTAGTTAATACAAGTGTTAGTACAGACTTTAATATAACCCACTGAATCGCACCCACTGGGTGGAATTCAGTGGGTTGTATTAAGGTCTGTATTAAATCTTGTATTAAGTATATGGCAACATTGTAATATTTTCCACATGTATCAATGAGATTCAATTGTGATTTAGAAATTTTACCACAGGGAAAAGTAATAAAGATATCCTTTAGTCAAATGAGCTAAAATATTATTGTAAATGGAAGGTGTAAAAGGAAACTCATTATTGAAAAATAAGGTTAGAAATATATCAAATTTTATGTGTCAAATATTTCATACCTGAATCTTAATAAATTTTAAAATATCTCAACCCCCATTTTGATCAGTTTTGACATTTGTCCTTTTTTTCTTACTTCTGTTAATATTTTTTTCTTTATTTGATCCTTTGGTCTCTCACTTTTTTCTGACAGGTATTACAAAGTTGCCAAAATATTTTTGACAAAGTACTGTTTTAGCTTAAAACACGCTAATACAACCCACTGAATCTCACCCAATTCCTTTGTTACACAGTTCATATTTCAAATGAATGTAACTGACAAGTATATATCACTGTCAGAGAACCTATCATTTCAAATTGGTAATGACATTTTAAAAATAAAATAGTAAATAAAGCAATAGTTATATGTTATATGCAAAGGAACTTATTAGTAAATATGTAAGGTATGTATTTAAATTAATAAAAATTAAGTCACTGTCAAAAAACTAATCACTTCAAATTAATAATAGTGACATTATAAAAAGAAAATAATAAATAAAGCAATAGTTATATGCAATGGAATAGTCTGCAGCATTAATAAATACGTAGGTATGTATTTTAATTAATAAAAATTAAATAGCGGGAGTAGTGATTCTGTCGAGACGAGATATTTCTCGATACTCGTCTCGTCTCGTACTCGAGATTTCTCGTCTCGACGAGACGAGACAGAAATGTAAAAAATATTTTACGAGACGAGATATATTTGCCGAGATCTCGATTTTCGAACACTGCTCCGAGATTTCTCGGTTGGTATTTTTCTCATTAGTTATATTTGCAAACGTGTGAAATTTAATATATTTTTATTGATATCTGTCTCTATTTAGCTATGACATTTTTGAACAAAAAGATAATAAATTATTTGACATTTTATCTATCAGAATTTGTTAAACGTGAATTACACGATGAAGTTTTTCTTTTCAAGTGACTTGTAAGTTTTCTCTCTCGCATAATGACATGAGTGCAAGAGAGACAAATGAATAGACTTTTAACGAAAAACTGGAACATGCGCTACTTTTTCTTAAAAGTCCCTACAAATTTTGACTGTCAAGTAACTGTCAAATGTCATTTGTGTTTATATTTTTGATGTATGCAAGTAGTGTTATAAGTGATCGATATTAAGCTCAAAAATGGCAAAATGGGAATAGAGAAATAATTGAAATCTTGATGGCTATATATGAAAAATTCAAGTGATGCAAATTTAGTGACAATTTCATGTAAGTGTAACTTAAATTCTGACACTTGGATATTTTAATTCATGCAAAACTTGATCGTGTAAATATACTTGTAAGGGCACTTATAAAGACACTTTTCAAGTCACTTGAAAATAAAAACTTCATCGTGTAATCAACGCTTTAGCTAAGATTTTTACCGTTATTTTCTTTTTAAAGTCTTATAACAGATTAGAAAATGCTAGATAAATATTAAATTAATAAAATTATAACATAATAAAATTTGCACATGTTTTAGGTTATAACAAATTTTGACAGATAAAACGACAAATATTTATCTTATTGTTCAAATTACTATTAATACAAAATTGTATAAATTTAATAATTAGTTTATGGGACCAAAATATATATATTAAATTTCCGTCGAGAAATCTCGGCGAGAATCTCGGCCGAGACGAGACTCTATTAAACGAGACGAGAAAAATTTCGAGACGAGACATACATTTAAGAATTTGAAACGAGACGAGACGAGACAATGAATTTCTCGTCTCGTCTAGTTTCGACCGAATCACTAAGCGGGAGGTTTTGTGTTCGCTCAGATTTTTTTTAAATAACTTGATTTTTAAGTTTCAATTTATTAAGAAGTTGATTGATACCTAATTGGTCAACTTCCCACATCTTTTACCACTTAACAGGTTATGCAGAATATATTTCAGATTATAATTTCTTTCAGTTCAATATATCATACCATGAACTATGTCACATTACTTACATTATTCCCTGTGTACCATAAAATATAGTATGTTAACTTTTCCTGATTCACATCACTTACCGACAAGTAATTTGTAAATAAAGCCTATTGCCTTGAAAACCTTATCGGTGAACATTAAAAAAACCATCGTGAAAAAAAATATTAATTAATTCTTTCAAAATCTGTTTCATCTTTTCAACAAAATCTTTTAGTTATTTTTGCCTAAGGGAGTACTAAAATGAATACAAAGACTGGTTTATGATAAATTTTATTTATAAATTTATATTTTGATTTAAAATTTATAATTTTTTGTCTGGTTTATGTTTGAATTTGAAATTCTGGACCTGGCCAATTGTATCTATCACATGACTTGTCACTACTTGTCATTTTGACGTTTCACCAGTTACAATTCAGATTTTAGTTTAAAATTTTATTTTCATAGTGACAAAGTTGTTGATTTGAGATGATTTTTTAATATCAGAAATGTTCGTTTTACTATTTGTATAAAAAGTAAAAAAACACAAACATAAAAAATGGAGTTGGTCTGTTAGGCTATGGTTAGGCCTATGAACATATTGAGATTTGTCAACGAGCAGTGGGCAGTATCATAATTTGATTCTGAAAATGAAAGAACAAGATCATGAACATTTCTTCAAATATACTCGTATAAGTGTGCATGTATTTAATTCCTTGCTATCTCTCGTTTCATTGAAATAACGCTATCACAATTTGTTTCTGAAAATGAAAAAAACAAGATCATGAACAATTATTCAAATATACTCGTACGAATGTGCATGTATTCAATACTTTGCTATCTCTCGTTGCATTGAAATAACGGAATTAAAATGAAAGAACTTTATCGTACAAAGTACGATGCTTGCAAATATTGCTTATTAACAATATATCAAAGTGTTCCTGTGATTCCATTTTCAAAACTCATAGACTCACACCACAAACTGAAAAGACAGCTGACGGATGTAAAGTTATACCTTACGGCCATGTTAATAGTTCTCTCTTGTGATTGGTCGAATTTGAAATTTACATTTGGAAATATAAAATAAAGTTATATTCCAAATCTATATTTCAAATTTCTAAATTTGTAAATCGTTCATGAACCATCTTATGCGGTTTAAGTATGTTTATATTTTATCTAAATTATAAATTGTAAATTTGTAGATTAAGTTCATCATAAATCAACCCTAACAAATTTTTAGTTCCCCAGATCTACAATTTTTAAGCCTCAAGCCAATTATTAAAAAATCTGATGTGGCCAGCACATGACCTCCCGCCAATTCCATGTTTAAAATAGCAATGAGCTTTAAGTAAAGTTTCACTTCCGATTGATCGTTTGTAAACAAAATCTACTTTGTTGGAACCATAAATAGAGCGGTTTGTAATACGAAATTTTGGATTATATTTTATTATGTTTTACCTGAAAAATCTGTTAAAGCTTCAAATTAAGTACTACATCCGGTTTATCATATATAGTCAAAATCTAATATGTTGTTTCAAATTATATAAGAGTATTAAATACCAACTTTGCGAAGTTTTGGATCATTAATATATTTTAAGGAAAATCGTCACACACATTATTGTCAAAATCATCACCAACTTCCTTATGCTCTAACACGCAATCTATGTAAATTCTTCGCCGTACATTATCCAATTCGTAAATGTGTAGTTGCAAACTATTATTTGACACTTTGAAATCACGTTCTTATTGAGAGCTGTTTGATATATAATGCTGCAAACATCAAACTTAAATCGAATTATCTTGTATATCTAATATTTATGTATGATGGAAAATATATTATTTTTACAAACCTTAATTTCATTAGAATCATATTTAAACTACTAAATTCTTCTTAACACGGTTTCATTATTAATTTTAATGAAAATTGCTTCGTGACAGTGACATTTGTTTAAATGTGTCAAATTTGTTATTAAAGTATTGTTTTCGTTTGACGCAGAGGCAAAGTGATGTACAAAAATAAATTATTTTATAATATAATATAAAGTTATTTCAAGTTATTTACTAAATGCTATTATCGTAGAATTGAAGATTGAGCCATTATATTCAATTTGTATTGGTAAAAGTTGCTAAAAAATTATATTCAATGAATTTTGTACAAGAAAAACTGTTAAAAGCTTGTATAAATGATACTTCCGGTTATCCGATATACACTAAAAACTAATGAACTTTTCCCACATTAGTATAGAATGTATATACAAAATTTCGAATTTTTCTAATTGATAGTATTTGAGTAATCGTGTTCACAAGATCCACACACACACACACACACACACACACACACACACACACACACACACACACACACACACACACACACACACACACACACACACACACACACACACACACACACACACACACACACACACACACACACACACACACACACACACACACACACACACACACAGACATACATACCTACAGACATTGTAAAAATGTTAAAATCGGATTCTGGGGACATCAAAACGTGCTTATTCACTAAAATCTCTATATCCGATTTTTAGCACGATCCCTATACCTCCCTTACCTAGGGTAACGGGAGGTAAAATTTGTTTATTATCCTTTAGATTTCATTCTTTTCTCGTGTTTTTTTCTGGGTCTGACCACCTCGGGCGCTTGTCGAAAGGAAAAGCTTTTACATAATTCATTTCACAAAAAATATTTTTCCCTATTCTATCGACACGAGACAAGACGTCGTGAAAAGTTATTTTCTAAAGACAAGTCTGTACACGCGTAAGGAAAGTTAGTTTTTTTAAAGAACAAACAACATTCCTACTTTTCATGCTTGAAAAGTTCTTTGATCTGTGTAGTTTTATGCAGAACTTAAAGAGAAGGAATAAAATTTAATTTCTTTCGTAGATGTAACTAGAAGAGAATATTTAAATATGAGAATAATAAAGCGGAACAAATTTTGTAAAATATTTATACACCTAGGGGACGTTTGTCTACAAAACGTATTGAAGTATTAGATGGATATCGATTTGAATATTTAATACAATATCTATAATAAAAAATTTGTTGTGGCCAGCACAAGACCTTCCGTCAATTCAATATATTTTGTACAAATCCTATAACAAAAATTCCTTTGGAAAGATTATATAAATTCAATAAAATTATGACATGAACATACACATGTGAATCGCACTTGACACTGCTTTCTTCTTCAGTTTTTCGCCATTTTATTAGAGGTCGCTGTTTCTTACTCTTCTCTTCCACTCATTTCTGTCCAACGCATTTTCTTCACACAGTTGTTCCTCTCTCAACTGCGATACAGTCTTTCCATCTTCTCCTTGGTCTTCCTCTGCATGTCACTTGTGAGGAACACTATGACACTTTCTTACCCTATACTTTCCATCTTTGGTTTTGCACTTGACACTGACATCTGTCAATTAGAATTTTTTGAATATATCCGCTGTTTCCATGATAAATAGCAAAGCTGACTGAATTTTGAAAGTTAATCTCTTTATAACTCTTTAACTCTATATCTGTTGAATATAAAGGCAAATGTATAATCAAATCGTACAGAGAAGAGCATTTTCTCTAATATTTATAACATAAAATGTCAAATATAATATATAACTGCGTTTTTTTTTTTTTAAGAAAAACTGTTAAAAACTTCAAAAAAGGGTATTTCCGGTGAATCAATCATAACCAAAATGTAATCAGCTCTTCATATGGATCTAAAGAAGAGGAATACGAAATAATTATAATTTTTAGAATTGTAGTATTGAAGTTATCGTCGGAGAAAAATTTGTCATGCACGGACACACACACGGGCACACACACGGACACACACACAGGCACACACACAGACACACACACAGACACAATTACAGACATCATATTAAAAATAGTAAATTCGTATAGTAGGGACCCTAAAACGCGCTTATTCATTAAAAATTGACCACCGAATTTTTTGACCAAAGACAATACCTTCCTTACCTAAAGGTGACGGAAGGTAAAAAGAAAGTGATTAGATTTAGTTTTCCTTCATATCTAGATACATCATTTCCAATCTCCTTCATATTATAATTTTGTAATTGATCCGAAATAAACTAAAAATAAAGTAGCTAGGCAAAAAAACAAAGTTTTAAAAGTTAAAGTTTCCATTGTTCCTAAGCTATTCCTGAAAGCTCATCATAAGCTAAAGGCCAACATTACACAGAGTTGAAACAAAGATGTTTGAAGTTCATAAGTGTTCGCAGATGTTCGTGTCAGATCGTAATTTCGCGCACCGGAAGCTGAAAGAAACAAAGAAATATTGCGGACCTGAAACTCCCCTTTATGTAGCCGAGACATTTTTCTTAAGACAAGGGACATTTTTCAAGGGAATGAGTTATACCCAAGGAAGTGATTATTAAAAAGAGTAAAAGAAACTTGTACTGGTTTATAGGCAATGAAATGCTTTTAATGTTTGGAGATATAAAATACTTTATAAGAGCCATGATATAGTTTTATGAAAGGGAGTTACTGCTGACTTTTATGTACACACGTTAGATAATTCCATATTTTAATATTCAAACTGTACCCTATAGTTGTTTGAACACGAGACTATAAATTTGTGTAAAATACACTATGACTACACCATAAAATACATCAAATAGTTTGGATTTTATTACATGGATTTATAACAAATCTTGTTACAATATTTTCATTTAAACGTGTTCATCCATAACATCAAAATTTCATAGAATAGAACGCAGGATCGTTTTCTAAAATATGCAGACAAGACCATTATTCTAGCCCTTTTCGATAGAAAGAAAAATTGTTTTGAATAATAGAGGATTCTAGCTCAATTAAATTAATGGAAATTAGTAAAAAAAAAACGAATGTATATGATGAATAATGAATTGTAATAAAGAAATAAAATGATATAATTGAAATACTTCGGAAATGAGGGGTTTTTTGTTTGTTTGTTTGTTTTTTATTTGTTTAAAATTTCGAAGGTGGGGCCAACACTCCAGCTCTACAATTCTCAAACAGTTTTTATTTGAACATAAATTGCTTGTATTAAATTTTTAAATACACTTGCAATTATAAACATGTACACTTATACAGTGTTATAATATTCATTTATTTGTTATAAATACAACTTAAAATAGCATATACATATATTAAGATATATAAAACAAAGTCGGGTTAGTTACACCATTTATAACTCAAGAACGGCTGGACCGATTTTGATGATCTCTGATTTGTTGGATTCGTCTCCGCCCCGAATAGCAGAATGACTATTAAAATATCGATTTACGTAAAAAAAAATTAGTACACTACTTTTAAGGATTTTATGCTCTTTCTAATTATAATGGAACGCAGCCAATTTAGCGACATCTATCCACATAGTGGAAAAGTAAAAGTACGTGTTCTCACCCCTGCCGCTGTCTGTCAGTATATAACCAATAAAGGTTACAGTTTGTTAGTTTTGTAGGAGTGTTATTAATCCATACTAGGTAATATAATAAATGCGAAAGTAACTCTGTCTGTGTGTCTGTTACGTTTTCACGACTAAACGGCTGAATCAATTTGGATGAATTTTGGTATAGAGATAGATTGGACCTTGGAGAAGGACATAGGCTACCTTTTGTCGCGAAAATAAAACTTGAAGGGGTGAAATAGAGGATGAAAGTTTGTATGGAGAATCCGTCATTTCTCAAGTTAGGGATATAAAAATTATTTTTTATGCTTTTGGTAAGAAATGAAGAGTGTTTTAGCGTTTTTCAAACATCATCCCTCAAGGCGGTACAATAGGGGGTGATTTCAATTATTTTTTATCTTTGTATCTATAGTTAAGTTTTAACGTTAGTAGATTTTCGATATTTGTCGGAGAGATAGTTTACATCATATGTACCTACATAAGTAAAAGTACCCGAGACATGTTTAGAAAAGGCGCTTTTAGGTGCGGTGTGGGGATCTGGCGGAGCCTGTTACATGTACGATGCGAGGCAGGTTGCCGGCTCCCTAAGCAGCGCATGTCTCCGAAGTAAATGTGAAAAATTACTGGTACACGTGTAGCAATCGTTATTCTAGCATTACCCGTGCGAAGCCGGGACGGGTCAGCTAGTATATATATATATATATATATATATATATATATATATATATATATATATATATATATATATATTTAGGTCCATGATGAAAACAGTTTGATTTAAAAACATATAACTGTGACGTCACATCAATTTCTTTAAACTTAAGGCCCATTCCTAATGCCTGTCATAGTCATAGTTTTTGTTAGTTGTCATGGTTTCAAACAGTTTAGTAAAGCGAAATACATATATTCATACCCAGTGCTTGTTTTAGTCATAGTGTTTAGGCATAACCATAAACATAATCACAATTATATGGGGTCCCGTGGCCGCGTGCCTGAGTGTCTGGTCGCGAACCGGGTTCGATCTCGACCGGCGCCAAATATTTCCAATTTTAAACGGCACAAAAGTGACCCCTGTGGTGCACTCTCCACGCCAGCTATGAGTGCCCGTGAAGTGACGCCTGGAAAGCGCCCACACGGTAAATTATATCGTCATCATTACCGATGTCTACACATGTGTAGATAATGGCACACCCAGAAATGGGTAATATGCCGTGATGATATATATATATATATATATATATATATATATATATATATATATATATATATATATATATATACCTATACTGTGAGTATTTTTTAACGTGAAACATTGGGTTTGTCATATAAACATAGTATGTTTCATTTAAATATATTACTTCTATCATAGTCATAGTCATTAAATTTTGCAATAGCGTATGGTTTCAAATATGTTGATCTTCCCGCCATATTTTTTCTTTCATTTTAGTATTTTTATAATTTGGATCTTCTTTAAACCAAATACATTTATTTTTTTGTATTAATGAAATAAAGTATTCCTCTGAGCAACTCATATTACATTTTTTTGACATTGACATTGATATTGATACTTGGTCTATTGTCTAAAGTGCACTGGAAACGGTCTGCGTATGTTTATGATTAAAACAAAAATTTACGACAAAAACCTATGACTATGACAGGCACTGGGAATGGGCCTTAAGGCCTTTTTATAATGAAGTAACGTAAAACGCAACGCAACGTAATCAGTAACGCAAACACAAAATATGTGATTTATAATAACGCCGAAGATAGCACTTTTAACCAATCAAAAGAATTCTGTATACATCGTTGAAATTCAACTCGCTTTTATTTATAGTCTTTATGACACATGACATAAATAAGTGTATAAAATAATTTGAATAGAAATGGACAGTGACGACGATATAGCTGCGGCAATACTGTTTCTGGCTCGGTGATTCTAGATTAATTCTATTTTCTATCATCCATAATTATTCTTCGTATCGCTTTGAAAATCTAACCGGTCTAACCACAAAATGTAGAATTTATTGTGTAATTTTGACAGTTCACGAACATGTCGATAATACAGATTTTTATAGTAAAACTGAAACACTGAATTCTGATTGGATAGCGGTAAAAAAGTAAGGTAGAAAGATGAAAGTTGGTCAGCTTTGGCGTTGCGTTGCGTTACGTTACTTCTGCGGCTCTGCGTTGCGTTTCATTATAAAACGGTATATGCTGTACCGTACATTTATCTTTTGCGTTACCTTACTGCAACTGCGTTACCGCTTGCGGTACTTCATTATAAATAGGCCTTTAGTCTTAGCTTTACTTATACTTTCAGATGAAATTATAAAAAAAATTGATGTAGCCAACACAAAACCTCCCGCGATTTAATTTTTATTCATTTAAATACATACCTACGTATTTACTAATGCCGCAAACTATGTTATGTTCCATTGCATATAACTTTTGCTTTATTTACTATTTTCTTTTTAAGATGTCACTATTATTAGTTTGAAGTGATTAGTTTTTTGACAGTGACATTTACCTGTCAGTTACATAGGTACATTTGAAATATAAACTGCGTAACAAAGGAAATGTGTTTTTATTTTAGACTTCGGAATTTATAATAAAGATTAATTTTTAAATTTATCTGTAGAATATATAGAAAAAGTGTTACAGTATACAGCTGTAGAAAATTCAATAATCTTTAATTTTCATAATGACAAAATGCGAAAAATGGCATTTAATGGTATTTTTTGAAGAAAAACCATTATGAGCTTCAAGTAAAGTGCCATTTCCGGTTATCCGATTTACAACAAAATCTAATGGTTTCTTTTCATATTAGAATGGGGTCGAAATACAAGGTTTCAGAATTTACTGAATGATAGTATTTGAGTTAGAGCGTTAACAAAATCCATACACATACACAAGCACGCACGCGCGCACACACACACACACACACACACACACACACACACACACACATATATATATACAGATATCATCGTGAAAATGTTTAAATTGGATTTTAGGGACCTTAAAACGTGGTCATTTACTAAAATCTCAATATGTAATTTTTAGCACGATCCCTATACCTCCCTCACCAAGGGTAGCGGGAGGTAAAAAAAGATGAGACTATTGTCAACATATGAGAGAGTGGCCAAATCCATACACACACTTACGGACATCATCGTGAAAATGTTAAAATTGGATTCTATGGACCTTAAAACGTGGTCATTTTTTAAAATCTCGATACCTATACGATTTTTAGCACAATCCCTATACCTCCCTTACCAAGGGTAACGGGAGGTAAAAATGGTAGATGATTTAGTTATATGTATAACCATCTATAATATAATGTGATATAGATACTTATTATGATTGGTTCATAACAAAAAACTTTTCATCCCGTCCTTATACATCCCAGTTCAGCACTTATGGGATTAGGTTGTCTGAACTTTACGTGGTATTACATTTGCGCTTGGCATTCTTCTTTCTATTGTTATTGTAATTATTATACACGCCACTTATTCTATATTTAATTAATTTAAATAATAAATCTTTGTTTTAATATCTGCGTTCAACGTCGTAATTAATTGAAATAAATTGTAATGAAACTCTCTTGTAAGTAAAGAATGTTTGACTCCTTAAAGAAAAATCTCATCTCAATAATGAATTGCGCGGAGATAGAGAGTTTCTTTTGTAATGTAAAATAATCCTTTACTTTCTTGAGTTTTACCTACAGGTATTTTTAGAAATTTAATTATTATTCTACAGGTGCAATTATTTTCCAGGGAAACAAACGATTAATTAAATTTAATTTGTTTTCACAATTTTTACATAATTTAACAATTGTAAATCAACATTTAATTAGAAAGATCAAAAATAAATATCGTATTTTCTGTAAACGGAATCTCAGTATCTAAAAAAATACAAAGTCGGTTAAATTAGGGAATAGTTGTCCCATTAATAGACCATTTCAACATAGTTATTTGTTCAATTAGACACTAAAATGCCGTATCATTACTGAGGCGAAGCTGTAAATCTGTGTTAAGTGCCGTGTTGACACATTATTCTTTTGCCGATTTTAGAATTAAAATTAATTTGGTGATTATTTTTAATATCTATTTTAAAAGTTATCGCCATCAAATTATGTTGGTATGTGTTTGTTGAACGGGTGCTATGCGTTTGTTGAATGGTTTCTATGTGAATAGCAACAACAGGTAGTAAAAATATTTTTACTGCCTAGGCACAAAAAATATATTTTTAGACGACCATTGTGATAAATATGACATATCAACGTAGTAGCCTAACACTGAAAGTTGAACTTATGACATTAGTGTTACGATATATTTCATATCGTAATAGTTGACACGGTTGCTAGGTTACTATGTCATTATTTTCTGGCTATATGTATACATTATTCATTTGTCAGCTGTCCGTACGTTTGAACATAAATTTCAGTTTTGTAAAAAAAGTAAAATTTATTTAAGCTCGTCTAAAAAATAATGTTCATAACTTGTATGAAATACAAATATCTTAGCTCGTGTGTATTGACTTGCACTCCGCTACGCGTCGTGCGTCAATTTACACTCCCGCGATATTTGGTATTTTTCATAACTTGTTACGAAAATAACTATTTTCTATTTCGGTGTTCTTATGTCTATAAAAGCCTGCAAACACGTCGTTAAGAAGATCTATACGCGCACTGTACAATGTATTATATACAATCACACAAAATTCACCAACACACAATACACAAACTGTCAAAAAGTGAAATTTCAACATAATTGACAAAAAAATCTCATTCTGAAACTACATCAATAGAAAAAATATACAAAAAACATGTTAGATAAGGACTGTTCTCGCACTCGTCCTTTGTAAAATTGGGATTCGTACGTTAACAGATATGATTATGATACTTGTTGTTTAATGTACTATTAAAATTCGAGTGTAATTGTATGCTTGTTTTAATATTAAAATGTTTTTGGTGCTTTATGAAACTTTATTTTAGTTTTTTAAAACGTTATTTCAACTTTAATTCTGATCATAATCCACTACATTTAAAATAAATTTAATATTTAATTTATGCATATGTGAAATGGCGTTAATTTTAATATGTAGGCATCATATAAAATGTAATGAAACGTGAAGAATTCGTGGAAATATTTTAAGGGTAAAATATTCATAATGTATTTCCAGAAATGCTTTTATGAATGTTTCATTATGTCTACATTTTCATGTACATTTTAAAATAAATATCAGATATTACATTGTAATAGAAATATAATATAGTTCTGGTTTAAATTAATTTAGCTCCATCGAATGTAAATAAATGAAATGTGCTGAAAATTGAAATATACTTCCATCAATAATCATATATATATAGTCGATTCCTCGGAGTACCCTCGGGGTGTTGAGGATTGATCTTTAGGTATTTAACTCTCTGTAAAGTCTTTCCACTCTTTTCTATTTTGTGCAAGTTCTATAGCTCTTTGTTTGGTTATATTTCTCTCCTTAATTATTACATTTATCGTGCCATCCCAGGTTTTCGCTGGTCTACCTCTATATCTTTTCCCTGTGGCTCGTGTTTTCCATATATATTGACTGGTCTGTCTTCTGGTAGTCTTGCAAGGTGGCCAAACCATTTTAATTGTTTTTCTTTGATTTTTCCTTTTGCTGATTTTACTTGTAGTCTTTCTCGTATTGTATCGTTTCTAATTCTGTCCATCTTGGTTATTCCTTCGATTCTTCTAAGTACTTTCATTTCAGACGATTGTATTTTACTTTCTTGCCTCTTGTTTATCACCCACGTTTCACTTCCCTGTAGTAAAATCGCTTGATGTATTGTTTTGTAAATTATTAATTTTGTTGTTTTCGATAGGTTTTTATTACTATATATTAATGGGTTGAGCGTGTAAACGGATTTTGCAGCTGATTGGATTCTGGCATTGATTTCTTCCTCATATCCTCCTGTACTTTCGACTAGTCCTCCTAAATATTTAAAACTATTAACTTGTTGCAGGGGTAATGAGTTAATGTTAACTGTCATCCTCTTCTGTTTTTTGCTGATGCACATTACTTTCGTTTTGTCTACATTTATTTCCATGTTTGCCAATTTGAGTTCTTCATTCCATTTAATTAAATTTGCTTGAAGTTCTTGCTCTGTACTTCCGAAAATAGCCATGTCGTCCGCAAACGCACACTCCGTAATTTTAATTCGTTGTAAGTTTAAATGTCCAATCATTGTTCCCTTTAGCTTAGGTTTTACTTTTTTCATTATTTCATCTAGATATATTACGAAAAGTAGTGGGATTAGGTTTCCTTCTTGTCTTAATCCGTTCTGTGTTGTAAATTCTCTTGATATGCTGTTGCATGTACGAATCAAATTCTTGGTATTATTATATATGTTTTTAATTGCTCTTATTAGCTTATTCCCAACATTCTTATCTTTTAATGGCTTCCATAATTTTTCTCTATCAACTTTGTCGAATGCTTTGACTAGGTCTATAAAGCATATATAAAGTTCTTTATTAAAAGTCAGAGTTTTCTCAATGAGTTGCATTATAGTAAAGATATGATCTTGTATACAATATCCCTTTCGGAAACCGCTTTGCGATTTGGTTAGGTCTTTTCCAATTTTTATTCTAAGTTTGTTTTCTATTATGCTCTCATATAACTTTGCCATTGTACAAATTAGAGAGATTCCTCTATAATTTGAGCACAACCTGTTATCTCCTTTTTTATGCACTGTCATTATAATAGTAGTATTCCATTCGTTAGGGATTTGTTCCGTTTCCCATATTTTGTTAATTAGATGGTGTATTATTTCTACTCCATCCTCTCCGATGTATTTTATTTGTTCAGGTTTAATATTGTCGCATCCTGCGGCTTTTTTTGAATAGCTTCCTTTATTTCTTCCTTGGTTATTTTTTCATTCTTTACAGTGTCTTCTTCTTCAACGTATTGTGCAGTTACATTCAATAATCATAATTTTTTTTAAAAAAAAAAACCTGTCAGCAGGATTAAATCCCAATTACTGAGTAGGTTCACATACACAAACGTCTATGCCTTAATGGGATTCGAACCCAGAATCCCGAGCACACTCATGACTAAGAGTCGTTACTTTAACCATTGAGCCACCGGAGCCGACGAATAACTCGAAAGACTAGTTCAATAGGGGTTAATCGTTTTAGTTTCCAATTATATTTTCGAGATCACCTGAAGTTGCCTTACATTGAAATAAATATAAATTTTGATAAAGGACTTTCATTTGTAGATAATATAAACACATGAACAAATTCCTCTGAAAACTTCTAGCTACGTCTATATAAATATTCTAAAGGGATTATCGAAATGTTTACTGAAGACTTTCTATAAAGTTCGTATCAATTTTAAAATAATTTTGTCTAAGTTTGGGCAAGTCCCACTATTATTTGCATTTACCGTCGTGTATAATTGTGTTATGTAAAGCCATTAATTGTGCTCCTTCATTCGCATCTTGGAAGTTTGAGCCTTAGATCGAATATTCGTGAAGTTAGCTCCATTTATATGTTAATATGGCGTACGCAGTAAACAACTTCACGTTGTAAGCGTCCCGGAGCGCCCACCTGTCACTAGCTTCAGACAAATTATCCGGAACTGATGTTCCCTGAATCTCGCAGGCCATCGCCTACAATATTCAGATAAATATATCATCACGCACTCTCTCTAGACATGGGTGCGGAGATAATTGTAATAAGCAAACTGAATTCAAGACATTTATCACACGAAATTTAACCTCTGAGACAACAATCCAAAGTAATCAATCTTAATATTGAGACTAAATAGAAGGCCCAAGGCCGTGATTTTTTTAACAAGACAAAAAAATCGAAAAAACATGGCCTTTTGAAGATATACTTTAATTTTTTAAAGATGTCTGGTCAAGGTATCTTCGAATGGGCTACTTACGTGGTACTGAAAATCCGATTTCTATCACTATATACGTAATGATATGTTGAAAATATATATAAAAAAATAAATTTTATTAAAAAAAATATTTGTTTTTTAGACGTCATTATATTGAAGAAGAGAAGGAAACTATTTTTCAAAATGTAATGTATAGATGACATGACGTGCGATAAAGTTTTATTTTGAATTTGACATTAGTTCATTTTTCTCTCTTTCTGGGCTCTCAGATATATTAATTACATCACAAATTAACACATAGGTAATTGGAATAATACTACCTTTTTAGTTTAAGTTCTGTATTTTTTATTATTAAAACCCAACATAGGTAGTTACATGTAATTTAAAATATCGATACCCTAAAGACAAACTAAAATACTAACCTCCAAACTATTGTTCAAATGTCAAACAGGAGATTTACATTACCCGTACAAACAAACACTATGGCTTTACGACTATTCATTGGTGCGGCGTAATTCTACGTCATACTTGGCGGTAATTCAAATAATCAAATTTCATTATTTTTTTTCTGGCTAATTAATAAAAATTTTATCAATAGAAAAAATATGGGTAGCAAGTTTTTCCCTGCTCTTCAAAAATATTAAATAAAAAAACCTCCCGGTATTTAATTTTTATTAATTTAAATACCTACATATTTAGTAATGCTTCAAACTATATTATGTTCCATTGCATATAATTATTGCTTTATGTATGATTTTCTTTATTATTTAACATGTCACTATTAGTAATTTGAAGTGATTAGTTTTTTAACAATGACGTTTACCTGCCAGTTACATTCATTTGAAAAATAAACTGTGTAACAAAGGCTTCGGGATTAAAAAAAGAAAAATGATTTTTAAATTTATCTGTAAAATATATAGAAAAAATATTAATGTATACCTGTAAAAAATTCAAAACTCTTTTCATAATGACATAAAATGCGAAAAAATGGCATTTAATGGTATTTTTTGAAGTAAAGTGCCATTTCCGTTTATCCGATTTACAACAAAATCTAATGGTTTCTTTTTGTATTAGAATAGGGTAGAAATACAAGGTTTCAGAATTTTCTTAATGATAGTATTTGAGTTAGAGCAAAGATAAAATTCAAACACATACACACACACACACACACATACACACACATACACACATACATACAGACATCATCGTGAAAATGTTAAAATTGGATTCTAGGGACCTTAAAACGTGGTCATTTACTAAAATCTCGATATGTGATTTTTAGCACGATCCCTATACCTCCTATTCCTATGCTTTAATATACTTTTTTTTACAGATTATCATTATGATACAAATTAATTTTATAACCAATATAACTCATGTAAGTAGTGACTATTATTAATAACTCGTTGCATAATATACGTAGGTACTATTAGCACTGCCCATTCGTTCAAATTTAGTAGTGTCGTTTATTTAGTTGTTATAGGGATAGGTATATAATATACTACTGTTATTTTGTTATTGTAAAAACATAAGTTACAGTAAAATAATTCAAAAATAAGAAATAAACCAACTGAAAAGTTTATTAAAAAATACCTAATATTCAAAAATATAATAATGACACAGTGTTGAGCTCTCAAAATCGAACATTCTGTTGTAAACTGACGAAGAAGGTGCAAATGGCACCGAAAAGTCGGTTATGTAAGAGAATAAGTGCTGAGATTTCGAATAATTGTTAATAACCTAATCCTTACTACAGTCGAGAAATTGTCCCACATTCGTTTCGAGTCCATTGTTAATATGTTTTTATATTTTGGAAATACAGTGGACACTTTAATCCGAACTCACGTTAATCCGAACATCCAGTAATTCGAACAACGAGCAAAAATAGGTAATCCGAACAAAGACTCTCTAATCCGAACTGCATGATTAAAATTTCTCCGAACGCGAAAAGCACATGCGATTCTTGAAAAAACCTATCAAATTTTGTTTTAATTTCCACCGCTAAAGTGGCGGGATGTGATAACAATTTCTACTGGTGGATATATATGTACGTACATTGAAAATAGTAATACACATTACATCGGTGATACATCATAATTACAGAATAATATTACATAGCAATATGAACAAGTAATGCAAATACACAAAAAAAATTGCTCAAAGATAAGATAATAATTATGTTTTACCTTCTGTCACCTTTAGGTAAGAAATGTATTGTCTTTTACGATATCTGTTTGTGCGTCCGTGCGCGCGCGCGCGTGTGTGTGTGTGTGTGTGTGTGTGTGTGTGTGTGTGTGTGTGTGTGTGTGTTTGTGTATGTTTGTGTGTGTGTGAGAGAGAGAGAGAGAGAAACAAAAGTTTCTCCGGCGATAACTCCAATCCTAAAAATTATAATTCTTTCGTATTCCTCTTCATCCATATGAAAAGCTGATTAGTTTTGGTTATAAGTTATTCCCTTATTTGAAGTTAATAGTTTTTCGTCAAAAACGCAGTTAAATATCATTTTTTGGCATTTTATTGATTATCAATAGGAAAGAATATGGTTTGATTATATACTTTCCTTCATATTCGATAGATACAGAGAGAGAAAATTATAAAGAGTTTCACCACCGATTCCTAAAATTTAAGTAATGTTTATGTACCCGATGTGCACCACATAGGCATTACCTAGCAAAATTTCGTTTTCACCAACCGCGAAGCATTGCCTAACTTGATTTAAGAATTACTTAGCTAGGTATCTGTTTTCCGATGCCCAAATCGCTAAGCATTTCCTAAAGTTTGACTGCTGACACTTTAAAATGAAAATTGTACAATTTTAATGAATATTTTAATAGTTATAATGAAGAAATAGAAATACATGCACAAGATATAAAAGAAAGAACAAATTGTTTTGAATTCTGTAATGAAAAATGGTTTTGGAAAAGATGTCCTTTTCATTAGAAAACAGTATTTTTATATACCTACAGATATGAGTTTAATGCCTATTTGCACCAACAAGGTTTAAATTTTAAGCTAGGTTTAAATAAAAAAATGCAAATCGAAATTTTGACAGCAATATATTATAATTCATTTGATATTTCATTTCGATGCAATATTGTCAATTTAAGCCGAGTTTAGTATTTAATTGGAGTAACGATGATCGACTGGAGATTGATGTGTGGAGAAGAAAATAAAGTACTCGGAAACTGCAGTCAGTATGGTTTTATTTGATTAGAACCTACGTTTCGACCATTGCAATGGTCTTCCTCAGGGTTAAAACTGTTTTATAAAATTGTTACATTCGATCTGGTTCGTTACATTATATTTTATTTAAAAGTTATTTTTCATCAATTTTATAACATTGTAATTCATCTATTACATTTTGATGTTTGTTAACATGAGTTACAAATATCTTCTTCATAGTTTATGACTTGATTTAACCCTGAGGAAGACCATTGTAATGGTCGAAACGTAGGTTCTAATCAAATAAAACCATACTGACTGCAGTTTCCGAGTACTTTATTTAATATTTAAGTTACGTTGGTGCAAACCGCCATAAATGATATAAAATTAATTAGTAAATACATAAATATATCGTTTTATTCTTTATTTTATATTTTGGAAAATTACATTGGGTATTCACATAATTAAATTCATAATTTCTACAAAAATGCCATAGCCAAATATCATGAATATGCGTTCCGGTTGTCATATTTTAATTATTTTTTTTTAAATCATAGGATTCAGTTTCTGTTTTTGAATTATTTATTCTATATTTTGCCATTTATATTTTTTTCGTCTTATTCATTTTCATCTTTGTTTCATTTATATTTTCCGCTTCTGTAATACAAATTTATAAATATATATGTAAAGGAAATTTGTTTAAAAATTTATTTATTTCGTATACCTCAACGTAATATTAATATCTCCACATAATTTCCAATGTCAATGGTGACAAATATAATTGACAAATGTCATAAATTATAAAAAAATATTCATTTATTGCCATTGTGCAAATATAATATAACAAAAGTAACTAATAATCCGATGCCTACGTAAGTAATTCCTAGCTGTACATTGCTATGTTTGGTGAAATTCAAAATGGATAAGTATCAGCTTAGGCAGTTCTTAAATTTAGGAAATTCCTTGCTAGGCAAAAGTTTAGGAATCGGTGGTGAAATCGGCCGTTTGACTTTCATAAATCAGCCAGTAGGCTATAATGAAAAAACTGATATATTCAATTAATTCTAATTGACAAATATCAGTAGCAAGTGCAATTTACATAGTGTATGTTCGTGTTATAATTTTATTGGATTTATAGACTCTTTTCCAAGGAACTTTCTGTATGAAATTTGTAGCAAATAGAATATGTTCGTGTTACAATTTTACTAGATATATAGAATCTTTTCCAATGAACTTTTGGTATGGGATTTGTACAAAATACATAAAATTGACGGAAGGTACTACGCTGGCCATATCAAATTTTTTTATTTTTATTTCTTAATTTCAGCGTTGTTTGCTCTCTGAAGTACCGTATTAAATATTGTAAAACTTTCTAAATTGACGTTATTTACACTTATCTATACCTCTAAATTCACTATTTCGAACAAATCGTTAATTCGAATACCCTCTCACATTTAATGATTCGGATTAAAGAATCTCTATTGTAATTAAAATTATCGGTGTGTATTACAATCTTTATAAACTTTTTCTTTCAATGTTCTTCAATACTCTTATTATCTTTCGTGATATGAAACGATCAAATTTTTCCATTACGAAAAAAGTATCAATATAAGCGTTACTACTTGGGAAAGTAAAGAGAAAATATAAAAAAAAGTAATTGGTATCAAATAACGTATTAGCACAGCTTCCATTTCTACTTCTACTGTGTAATATTTCCGTCCGGAGCTGTTAAGAGAAATTGATTACAGACCAGAGATTTAACTCTTACAAACACGCCATTATTATGTCTACACGTATTTTTCACTTTATTTCAGATACAAAGAAAATAATAAAAAATATATTAGTTTCACATAATATACAGAACACAGAAGTGCAAAATCTAAATTCGGTATTATTTCATACTTATAAATCTGTAAAAGTAAAGATAAGAAAATTTTAATTTTTGTATTTTTCTAGTGAGCTATGCATATCTCGGGAAATACAATTATTTTTTTCTGCAGTCTATGATTATATACAAAGTTGGCATTTGCGCTCGCTTTTGTAAACGAAAAATAACACTTTGCCGACAAAGTAGAAAAATCTGATGTGGACACCACATGACTTCCTTATACGCCTATAAACTGTACGTATATTTTTAATAACTAAAGTATAAAATATTAATTTTAACTTCAATACTGTAATGCCCAGTTTCATATCCGCTTGTTAAATTTTAACAATTTGTTAAATAATTTAGCAACTGATTAAGTACGAACTATTGTTTGATCAACATATGCCAGATTTAAGCTAAGGTTAAATGGTTTTCTATTTTAACAACAGTCTCGGGGTCTTGTTAAATTTCTAACCAGTTGTTATTTATGACATCTGTCACATATGTGTAATCATAACAAAATATTTATTTTGTCCTTTCCGTCATAAATTAATTTGCAACAAGAAAAGTAGTAAGTACAAGTTACATTAGCTGTGTAATTTAAAATAAAAATATATTCATTACATTAATGTCATAGGAAATATTATTTAACTATGTTTTCGGAATATGATGAGTCTGAAGAAGAATTTTCTGAAACTGCTATTCGATTTCTACGAAAAGATAGAGTATTCAGATATTGAGGAAATTATTTTGAATTTTTTGATGATGTACAATTTAAAATGAGATATCGGCTATCTAAGGACACCGTTCTGTTAATTTTGGATCATATATATGAAAATTTAACAACATACACTGAAAGAAATCATCCAATTGATCCAATCAGTCAATTATTATTAACGTTAAGGTTCTATGCAACGGGTACTTTTCATTCTGTACTTTACGGGGTTTAGGATTGGTTTAGGATCTCATTTCACAAAAAAACAAAATAATTTAGTTATTTGTCAATAATGACATTTATTATTAATAACTATGAAATTGGATTTTATATTACTAAAAAATACAAGAATTCCCTAAACAAATTTTAACATGCATGTTGACTAACAACAGTTTAAAATTAATTTTCTAATTTCATGAAACATCATAAAAATTTAACAAATTATTAATTTTGAAAAGTTGTTAACTAACACAAGATTTAACAATCGTATATGAAACCGGGCATAAGTCATTGATTAATTTTTAACAACTAGTTAAAAAATTTATCCAATTAAAAGATATGGAGTTGACAACTAAAAATCCAATATCAACATACTTGATTGGTTAAAATTTTTAACTTGTTAATAATTAACCACTGTGTGATTATAAAAGAAGGTGCACATTAAAATTTTTATTTTTTTGTTTTTCCTTGTCCTAATCCATAGCAAAATGTAATTACAAAAACCAAAAAGTACATAAATTTTAAATTTACATATCTCGCTTATACAAAGGGCTAATTTAATAATACTTGATGTGCTAGACGCAAAATATAATTCTCGAAAACTTTTATTTGAAGCATTTATTTCTAAAATCAAAATAAAACCATTTTTCCAAGAAAAACTGTTAACAGCTTCAGGTAATGTATCACTTCTGGTTTGCCCATTTTAATCAAAATGTTATTTCCATTGATAAAAGTCTTGTATACCAAACTTGAAAAGTATTTGAATATAGTTTTTCATTAAAATCTATTATAGGCTTCAAGTAAAGTACCACTTTCGGAAGTTATGTAATGACCAAAAACGGAGGTGCCCCACTAGATATTAAGAATATCGAAACCGACCCGATAATAATGTACCCGGGTATAAAATTTCTTTCCCGATTACCCGAAATATACCCGATACCCTTTAATTACCCGAATAGTTTTCAGCTGCAGGAAAAATTGTAGAAGAGGTTTTTTTATTACCATGCCATAATTAATATAATTTTATAGAGATACAGTAGGTATATTATTTATTTGTATTACTTTTTATTTAATAAATATATGTAAACAATAATAATGAATTTTATTAAAAAGTAAACTGCTAATATAAGGATAACTGGTAACTAGAAAATTAAAGAATTATGTATATGTACTTAAAGGATAACGGGTAATTAAAGAGTATCGGGTAATTAACGGGTAAAGGGTATTATCCGGGTTGTTGTTTTTGTTTCGGATACTCGGGTACCAAAATTCGTCATTCCTACTAGATATTATAACAGTTCTAAATAAAAAATTTCAACTGTCTACGGCCTACAATTTTTGAGTTATGTGAGATGCGTACGTACAGATCTCACGATGAAAACCGTTATTTTTCGCGATTACAATCCTTGCTTTACTACGTACTAACTATAAAATGTTGAGAAATGTCTATTTAATAGGAACGTTTAGCCAGGAACTAATGGCGCTGTAGTTACTTACACATTTACCACTTCCATAAGTCAATCTGTCATATGACTGCTCTGTCGGTATATTGCATAACCAAACAAAATGGCGTACCTCTGTGTAAAGGAAGACAGAAATAAAATGGGGGATTCATTTACAAAAACCAAAGTAAAAATGCTTAGAGTAGATTGAAGCAATAGCTCAAGAAGAATGGAAAATAACGATAAATTAAAATTTAAAAATATAATCGTTACACAAACAGCTATTTCATCATTAAGGCCCGGTTTTTCCATCTCTGGACAAAGTGTCAGTTAATTTACCTGCCAGATAAAATGAAAATATCACATCAATATTTAGAACATAAATTGACAAAAGTTAACTTGCACTTTATCCACAGATGGAAAAGGGCCTAAGAGTAGAAATGATGTCAACATCACGAAAGAAACAAAACTTTTTAACTCTGAGGAGAATGTATGTCAAATATGAAGTTCATATTATCTTGACGGTTCAGTTGTCTATTCTTGCCGTCAAATAAGTATGGAGTGGAAATTTCTTCACTGTTGCCTATGTAGTGGCAATGTTGAAAGTTATATGAAGAAGCGGTAACACCGCAAGGCAAGGAATAGGGTGCAGAGAAGGGAAAACGTTGAGCATCTGTCCATAACTACTTGACGGCGACTATAGTATAGGTCATAACCTACTATCTAGCACGCCCCGGCTTCGCACGGATAAAGCTAGAATAACAATTAGCTACACGTGTACTAGTAAATTTTTACATTTACTTCGGAGACATGCGCTGCGTAGAGAGCCGGCAACCTACCTCGTATCGTACATGTAACAGGCTCCACCCACTACCCTACCGATCGCCGCACCGCACCTAACAGCACCCTTTTCTAAACATGTCTCGGAGTCTCGGGTACTTTTACTTATGTACAGATGATGCAAGCTATCTCTCCGACAAATATCTGAAATATCAAAAATCTGCTAACGGTTAAAACTTAACTATAGATACAAAGATAAAAAAAAAAAAATAATTGAAACTTCTCTATCCCTAACTTGAGAAATGATGGGTTCTCCATACAAACTTTCATCCCCTATTTCACCCCTTCAAGTTTTATTTTTGCGACAAAAGGTAGCCTATGTCTATCTATCTCTATACCAAACTTCATCAAAATTGGTTCAGCGGTTTAGGCGTGAAAACGTAACAGACAGACAGAGTTACATTCGCATTTATTATATTAGTATGGATTGGTAAAAGTTTAGAACAGCTACATCAACAATTGGTAGTCCATTTTAGAAAAATAGGACGTAGAACATCAAAATTCTCGAAATGTCATTTTTGTTTATAACAAAATTCTCTGTTGTAAAGTGTGAATTTCAAGACTACTAATTTCTTATATTTGATACAAGCTTATAATGGGCCCATAAACCTTTTTTTAAATTTTTAAATAAAACTTCGTTTAATTTTGTATAACTGCATTCGACTTTTAAAGAAACCTATAGTTATCTTTCTGACACCAGTTTCTGTAGTAGGCTGTGCGAGAAAGATACCAATAGTGTGACGTCATCTGTGGCCCAGGAAATAAATTTAAATATCTCGCAAAGTAATTATTAAAAAAATGTTTATTTTTCTTGTTCGTTATTTATTGAGTAGTACTTTAAGGATAAAGTGTACATTTTATTATTTTTTGTTATGGTTTATGGACCCATTCTTAAAAATTCGGATTTTTGTGATGTTTTTATTCCAGGTGGTAAAAAAATATGAGTGTTATTTTTCTCCCTTGAATATTTTGATGGCATCGCAACTCATTAATAGATATTTCAACAGTAAATTAAACGGAAGTATTTTGTAAATGTTTTAGAAGTTAGAAGTTTCCATAGCCTTGGAGTTTATTTAATTTTGTACCTTATTGGTTCGACTATTCAGGAATTTTCCTTTCTCTACTTTGTTAGAAAGCATTATAAAACAAACTGATTAAACAACATTGGAAATTCCTCTAAGCTTTTACAATAAAATTTGCTTACAAACGGAGCTAAACAAATGAACGCGAGTGGGCTACATCAAGTAAGCTTTGAACATAAACAGTTGAAGCACAATCGACGCCTACTTTGGTAGGTATAACGTTAAAGACCGAAATATTCTAATTAACTAGGAATAAAGAAAATACGCAAATTATAGTCTCTTTACTAAAGAAAGATATTTAATTAATACAAATAATTGTATCATTAAAATATAGATAGGTATTTTATTATTTTTTTGATTTTGTTAAATGACCCTTAAAACTGAATTTGTATATTTATTAACACTGTAAATATGTCACGTTTATTATACGCATGTTCAGTAAACGTGATACAATATTGAATATTTCATTTTATCCTGTGACATCTGATACAGCCATAAATTTCAGATGTTACGAGTAATTTTCATGAAAAGTTATCACTCAATATTTGCGCAATATATTTCCTTATTAAAAATCGTAAAATAAAAATACATATATGTACAAATGTAGCTAATGACGTCATACCTGGCAGTAGTTGTTGTTACAACACAATGCGTAGTGCATTGTAAATGAAACATATTACAAAAGTCCAGTGCAAGTTTCTTAGCTGTCACTGCCAAATAGAGAGGTTACGTAAAAATAAATATTACTAATAATAATAATAATAACAATAATAATAATATTTATTTCATTGACATGTTTACATATTTAGAAATCGTCAAAAGAATGTAAAGTACATAAAAATGACATAGATCCCTATAAGTAAGTAATTTTAATATAGCTGTGAAAAAAATTAATGGAGGTAAAAGTTATTGGTTAATGATTCGTTTTTAAAGTTATTGATTTAAAATGAGGATGATTATGAATAAAATAGTATAGATAACCTCGGTGGGAATTTCATCACAGCCTCGCGCTTTTAAGTAATATTTAGTTTTATTTCCAGTGGTAATCTGTTAAAGATATGTAATCCTTGAAAATGAGAAGCATTTCTATAAGAATTATTTTTCGCAAAAGGTAAGCGAAAGTTCCCTTTTCTACGTGTGTTAAAATTGTGAAACAACAATGTTTGTTTGAAATGTGCTTCTATGTTTGTAAATGTATAATTAAATCAGTGTTGATATTATATTTTTTGAAAAGAATTCTGTAGGAGTAGTTAATACCATAACGTATAACTGACTCTACTTGTGCGTGATAGAAATTTAATAATTGCTCTTTCGTCAGCACAAGTTATTAAGTGTCCGAATTGGTACCACATTATATTTAATTTAGCTGCCACTTGATCAGAATGTGATTTCCAGATGAGGTTTTCATCTGGAGATAAACCTAGAAATTTATTGCTATTAACCCTAGAGATGTGATTATCATTAAGGCTTATATCAATATTAAAATTTTGTTTACATTGACGATTATGAAAACGAATATAATGAATTTTCGAATCGTTAAATAGTAGATTATTAGCGCTGAACCACTTTGCCAAACGATCAACGTAATTTTGAAATTTAATTCTGAGTGAATCAGTATTCGTATCAGATATTGTTAGCGACGTATCATTAGAGCTGAGATCATTACCGTAAATTAAGAAAAGTGTAGGAGAGGTACCTACGCCTTGGGGTACCTGGATGTTGTGAAAAATAAATTCCGAATTAACTGATTCAGATGAATTGTTTTCAATATGCTTTATAGAAACATACTGTTTTCTGTTCTCAAGAAAAGAAATTATGCACATAAGAGGTATTATATACATATACAATGAAAGGCTTTCGTTAAATAACAAAAGATAGAAACTGGTTGCCCACCATTTTCAAGTTTACTCAAAATATTTTCGACGGAAAATTGTATTGCATTTATAGTAGACATTTTGGATCTAAAGCCAAACTGATATGGAGTAATTATTTTGTGTGTCTACAAAATAATTCCAATCTATTCAGAAATGCATACTCAAAAATTTCGAGAATACCCATGATATTGCAACCGACCTTATAATTATGATGGTGTGTATATCTTTATCTTAATGTATAAGATTAACTTTATTTACTTCCAGTACTGATAGAAAATTACCTTTTTCAAGTGATAGATTTATTAAAAATACTAATGGCCAGTTGCACCAAGGCTTATATTTTAAGCTAAGCTTAAACAAAAAATGAAATGTGGTAATGAAGAGAGGAACAATAAATACTGGTTATCAAGAGATGAGAGGAGTTGCAGACAATGCGGGAGAGAAGAAGAAACTATCAGGCATTTAAGGATTTCGTGCAGGGAAGTTACGAGAGAAAGAAGAAAAGAAACGGTTAGGGTCGGGGCAAGATTGGATGAAGGAAGTAATCGAGAAACGGGGGGTTAATTTATGATGTAGTATCACAATTTATTGTAAAATATATATAATATGTAGATTCTAAGCCGGTTAGGCAAGAATAAATATAATAATAATTAAACAAAAAAAATGCAAATCGAAATTTTCACAGCAATATATTATAATTCACTTGACAGTTTATTTCGTTTCAATATTGTCAATTTAAGCCAAGGTTAATATTTAAGTTACGTTGGTACAACCGGCCATAAAGGTTTTATTATAATTTGAACAGTTAATTTGAGTAAGACATTTAGAATTTCATCTGGCCCAGATAACATTTTGTTTTATATCTTATCTCTAATTAAATCTAGTAGTTCTGTTTCAATATAAGGTTGTAGATACCGTGAGTATTTTATAACGTGAAACATTAGATTCGTCATATTTATGGTTACGACACGACATTTGATTGACAGGAATGTATTTGCATGTCCCATTTAAAATGAAACATAAGGAACGAATTTGAGAGAAGTATTATTGAATTCTGCCAAATTTTCTTAAATATTCTCTTTGTTTCTTAGTAGATTCATCTGAAGCTTCTTTTTCGTGTTTTCATCATATTTTCTAGCTTTTCTATAACTACTTTTGGGCACTTTCTAGTGATTTTCCGGTGTGAACTCTTTTATTATATCATACTTATATGTATGGGGTCGCGTGGCCGTGTGCATTTTGGCTGGTAGCACAAGCGTCGTGCTAACACCGGTGTTAACTAGAACCATGTCAACGACTTGTAACATACTTCAGGTTTATTAACAAAACTAGTGTTGCCAATACATTGATCAAGCTGAAAATTTACTGACAGCCATATTCAATAAATCTGCCGACACTATTTAAAATAATTTAATATGATTTGTTTTTTAACTTGTTTCTAGGAAAAACAGTTTTAAATAATGAGACAAATTTATTGAATATGGCTGTCAGTACATATTCGACTTAATTCAGTATATTGGCAACTCTTATTTTGTTAACATCCCTGAAGTATGTGCCAAGTCATTGACAAGGTTCTAGTTGACACCGGTGTTAGAACTACGCTTGTGCTACCAACCATAGTGTCTGGTTGCCATCTGGTGACCCGGGTTCGATCCCGACCAGTGCAGACTTTTAATTGCACAAAACTGAGCCCTGTGGTGCACTCTCCACACTAGCTATGAGTGCCCGTGAGGTAACACCTGGTAAGCGCCCACACGGTAAAAATATATCGTCATCATTACCGATGTCTACATGTGGTGTAGATACTGGCACACCCAGTAATGCCGTGATGATATATTTATTTATTTTTATTATACTTATCTGTATTCTAATTAGAGAAAAAGATTGACGGTAAACAATTTTTCCTATAATCTTTGTTTTAAATAAAAATCGCCAATGATTCGCCTTCGATCATTTCCTTTCGAGAGATTTATTTCAATTTTCGTAAGCGTCTATCATTAGCATTATATCATGTATGGTATTGTACTAATGTAAACTTCAATAAAGAATGCTTATTGCTCCACATATTATTAAATTTTAAATAATATTAATAAATTAAACTTTGTGCAGATTTTTTGTTAACACACCCTTAATTAGGTTTTAATCTTGTTAAGAGGTTTAAAAGAAAAACAGGCTAATCGCCGTTTTCTAATTTATTTCCATTTCTAAAATACGATTCAAGAAGAAAAGCTTTGATTTCTTTAGTTAACATTTTTGACAATATCTTGCATGAAATTGACATTTAATTAAATTCTTTTAAATTAATACACTGTATTAAAAATTGAAACTCAAAAAAAGATCTCAAATAAACAATTTTCTTTTAAGCGGACATTTACCTTAAACGAACAAAATATTAGCGACCATTACTTCTTCGTTCAAAAGAGCTTTCACTATAATATAATAAACTTACCTTAGTTCGAATCCTGTCGTATATGAAGTGGCAGCACTGTCTCAAATGGAGGACGGTAGTAAACGAAAAGTCTGAAAAGAAAAAATATTATTAGAATATGATTCAAGCCATATATTCTAAATAAAAGGACAAACATATTATGAACACTCCTATTTATCATTTTGATTAAACTTTTAGATTTATCCTAACTGCGTAGAATATTACAAACACTGAAATTCTCCTTCTTTTCGTTTTCTTTTTATCTCGACCATTAACGAAAAAAAGTTCCCTAACCACGCAGGGTGAAATTTGTAGTAATAACAATGTAAGAGGCGAAAAATAAAGAAAAACGTGACTCAAAGAACAGAAACTAAATCACAATAAATGAAATTAACCCGGACGAAATAAGATTAAACACAATTTCATGTTCCGTCCCGGGTCATCTCGCAGCAAAAAATGTCCAGAGCAACCCGCGTTAATGTGACTTACAAACGAGGGAAGAAAGGGTTTTTATCAGTGGTAATTTTGATGTTCAAATGAGTCAGAAAGGGAGAAATATAATTACGGAAAATGGGAATTTATTTAATCATATACATTAATAATTAAAGCATTGAAAGGAATTTACTAGAACAAATTATAAAACCTGCTCAAATGGTGAGAAATTTATACAAATTTCTTTTAACTAGTTTAAAATACAGATTTTAAACTTACAAAAACTGAATAAATTATTCAATTATTTCACCATATAATATTGGGTTACATCGCCTTTATTAATAATACCAGCTTTAATTCAATCAGGCACTGTATCCCTAAGCCCTGCACATTTTTCTTTTAATATTGTCCCATATGTCTTGCAACGTATGTTTTATTGTACGCACTTGATATTTACGAAGCTGTTTTTCATTGTACTAATAGTAAAGGGTCTCAATAGAAGCTAAATCTGAACTAGAAGACGACACAGTTTTCAAAGTTTTAAGTCTATATTTAAAGTAACCAATAGAATTTTGTATAAATTTCTCCTTATTTGTGTTGATTTTATAATTTGTTGAAAATGTAAACAGGCTGAATTATTATGAGTTTGGGCTCGTAGTACCATTTTTGTTTTAAAGTATTTTGCATAAAATAACAATGATAGCTGCAACATTTTACTTGTTTACAAGTTTTTCACTTTATATTCCAGTAAAATAGAATAAAATTAAATTGGAAATATGAGAGGATTATACAAAGGCTCCTGGGACTTCAATTTCTAATAAAGTAACTTCAATATCAGAAAACGTAAATTCAGTTTCAGAAAAAGTAAATTCAATTTCAAAAAAGTCAATTCAATTTCAGAAAAGATAAACAGATAAATAATTAATATTATTTTTCTGAAACTGAAGTTACTTTTTTAAAATTGAAGTTGAAAAGGTGTAGATCTAGTACCTGAGATTCAATCAAATTGTGTGTAACCAATCGCTGCAAAGCTTCCGTACGTTCAGATAATATTATACAAAATCAAGTGTATAGCTTCCATGTCAATACCCAAGGTTTTCTGAATTTCACGATATATCACATGCCGATCTCGCTCAACATTAACTTAACTGGCAGAAGTGGATGGACAACCTTCACAAAATTCGTCACAGAGAATAGTGCGACCACACTGGAATTCGGCAAATCAATGGGGTCCTCCACCATTACAAAAAATAATAATTTGTACATAAATTACTACTCAATATATGTATAACGTTAAGATTATAAAATTTGCGAAATATTTGAAATTTGTCAGTGTCACTGTGACGTCACGCCATTGCTATCTTTCTCTATCTATCAGCTTACTATAGAGTGTAGTGCGGATCGAGAGAAAGATAGGTGTCGCCGTGACGTCATACTATTGACTTTAAAAATCAAATGTAGTTAACCTAAAGACAATTAAGACTTTTTAATACTTCGAATTGATTCGAAATTAAAAGAAATTTCTTTTAAAATAATAAAAAAAATAGAGTGGTACTGTCCTATTGGATGAAGCTTCATCCCCAAGAGCCAAATCAAATCAATCGATGCACTGTTTCGGCATCATATCACATGTGAAATAATAAAATATCATGACACGAATATTTTCAAGCGAAAATTCCATATTTTCTTGCAAAATGACATATTTTAAAATGCCAACTAAGCAAAACGAATTAATATAAGTACGAATTGATAACTAAATCGTAAGTAAAAAATGTCATATTTGACAGCAGACAGCAGAAAATCGATGTCACTGCTAGAACTACTAAATTGCAGAAACTTTTCCAGCAGTCCTCGTATCATAAAAACTTATATTCTTAATTTTGGATTTCAGTTTTCTTTTTTCTTGATTTCCAGAGAGCCTGAAATCCAAAAGTTTCGTTTATTATTATTCTTTGTACAGTTAAAACTTTCAACTATGAAATACATTACTAGAAAAACATGTATTATAAGTACTGCTTCATACACTGGAAAAAAAGTTAAAATAACGCATTTTATTTTGTTATCTCATTTTTTAACTTCATGTACATATTAATGTATTTATAAAATAACAAAGCATAACAGAAACAATTGTATTTTGTTTCCTTTCGTAATCATTGTTCCATCTCATCTTTTGTTTCCCTCAACTTCCAAATTATCTTTCCATAGCCTTCTTTAACAAAACAGTATCATTCAGCATTCGCCGAGCAACAGGGCATTCTATTACGTGGGTAGCACAATACATTAGCAGCATTTAATCACATAATTTACATATATAGAGCGCCTAGCAACCTACGTTCGTATATTTGCTGCCACTTGTTTTACTTCCGCTTCGCAGCTTTCTTGATATTTTAATCTTACTTAGAGGGCTTTTGTTTTACAGCTCATTCTTAAGACTGGTTTATTCAACTTTTCCTAAAGACAAAAATAAAACAGTGATAATACATAATACATGGCGAGCGATAAAAAGCATAAGTTTCAACCAATCACAAAAAAATATATTTATTTGACGGGTAAAGTATAATCACGAATACACGAATGAAAAAGAAATATTGCACACCCGTGCATTTCAATTTATCATCCAGATTTTGCCAGCGAGGCATACATTCTGTAAATACAACATTATCAGCAATAATTAAGAATACATAGTCGAAAACAATGTCACACTAACCTCTTTCAGGAACTAGTAACATTTTAACATAAAACATAAGGATGTCATAAGAAATAAAATTTGGTTATTTTACCTTCCGTCATCTCTAGGTAAAGGAAGGTATTGTCTTTGGTCAAAAAAATAGGTGGTGAGTTTTTAATGCACGTTTTGGGGTCCTTAGAATACAATTTTACTATTTTTACGATTATGTCTGAGTCTGCATATACATATATATTAGGAATGACGAATTCCGATAATTTTGGTACCCGAGTACCCGAAACAACTACCCGGATAGTACCCTTTACCCGTTAATTACCCGATACCCTTTAATTACCCGTTATCCTTTAAGTACCAATACGCAATTCGTTAATTTGTTAATTACCAGTTACCTTTATATTAGCAGTTTACTTTTTAATAAAATTCATAATTATTGTTTACATATATTTATTAAATAAAAAGTAATACAAATATATAATATACTGTATCTCTATAAAAAACTAAACATAAATTATAGTAATTACCTATGGTATGATAATAAAAAGCTCTTCTTTTAGATACAATCTTTCCGGCAGCTGAAAACTGTTCGGGTAATTAAAGGGTATTGGGTAATTAACGGGTAGCGGGTATATTTCGGGTAATCGGGTAAGAAATTTTATACCCGAGTACATTATTATCGGGTAGGTTCCGAGTACCCGGGTACCCATCGTCATTCCTAATATATATATATATATATATATATATATATATATATATATATATATATATATATATATATATATGTATGTATGTATGTTTGTGTGTGTGTTCAATAACAGCAGTACTACAATTCTAAAAATTATATTTCTTTCATATTCCCCTTCTTTACATCTAAATGAAGAGATGATTAGTTTTTGGTTATAATTACTCAACCGGAAGTACTCTCATTTGCAACTTTTAACAGTTTTTCTTGAAAAAACGCAGTTAAATATCATTTTTTGACAATTTGTTATAAATATTAAAGATTATTTTATTCTCTATACGATTTGACTTCATTTTACATTTCATATGCAATGGATATAGTATTATAAAGAAATAAAATTTCATAAATCAGCTAGCTATACTATAACCATGGAAATAGTTACTATATTAAGATAATTCTGATTGACAGATGTCAGTGTCAAGTGCAATTTACATATGTTCGTGAAATAGTTTAATTTTGTACAAAATACATAGAATTGGCGAAGGTAATGTGCTGGTCACATCAGATTTTTTATGTATTATGTTTACTTACCTTACGTTTATGTTGTATCTCAAAACTGGGTAAACGGTGCGATATATGATTGCACATTCATATTTTATGTTTTATTCCTTATGAAAAGTTGCATAAACCTGCCTTTACGATAAAAACTTTCGCAAATGTCCTCTAAATACAATGAACGAATTATTAACAAAACATATTGTTATATTTCAAAAGTTTTGAAGGTTTTACAAGCTGCAGACTCCTGTCAAAGATGATAACTTGTCAATTTGTTCTATTTATTAAATAAAAGCTGTTACTTAAACAAGCAAAACTTTTTCGTAAATGAAAAACGTACTGTTTGAAAGATTTAGATGCAACAGACATTTTATTAAAAGCAGGTGTCCAAGCGATTAAAAAATCTTCTGCAATAAAAGAAAATAGATTGAAATGAAGAGAATTGCAAAGTTGAATCCTCTGGTAAAATTTTTATTTTAGTTTGCAGTTCTAGCGAACTTGAAATGGGCTTTAGATTAAAAGAGTTGCTCTAAAAAGGATTTCCAAGACACATAATCAGCCATATAATTCTTTTTACTTGTTCCAATGAACAGCTGCAATCAGGAAAGGGAATTAAGATAAGAAGAAGAGAATTTCAGAAATTGCACATGTTTTAAAATTATAGAATAAGTTTTCCAGGATACACTATATTCAAGAAAAACTAACTAGTAGTAGGTTATGAACCAAGAAACATATGTCTTAATAAAAATTTTTAATTAAATGACAATTGAATCTTATTTTAGAAATGGAATTAATTTAAAAAACGGCGAATGGCGATATTCTTTACTTTTGGTCCCTGTTACAAGTTACAATAAATGTCTTTACGAAATTTCTACCGGTGAACTGATACCGGTATATACCGGTAAACAGCAGTTCATCAGGTTACAGCTACCGGGATAGATACTTCAAGAACGCAAATAATAAACAAGGTAGATTTATAACCTATGAAATATATTTGAAAGATGAAACAGATTTGAAATTTGACGTAGTTAAACGTTATCTCGTCTCGTCTTCTGTATGAACATAATTAACTTCTGAAATCTACTTCTGATTCCAACTTCGCTTGGCATCTCTACCTTGTTTTGAGGTTAGATTATTCATTTACCGGCTGAATTACTCGATCCACAATTCATGGATCCGGTAGATGGATCTGGTATATATGGTACAATTTTCGAACACGGTAACTATTAACCACTTGTGTTTTCGAACGCATGCAGTAGAATTTTCGTAAATGGCTATTAAGATATACGTTTCTCTGTTCATAGCCTGCACCGAGAGTTTTTTTTTTATATTTATTTTTTGTTAACACATTGTATTGATTGACTCAAGAACTTTAGGGAAATTATCTTTTAAATAAAACGTATGTCCCTTTTTCTATTTTCTTCTTTCCCGCAGAAAATTTCATCAAGAACGGCTTGGAAACTTGAGGGAGTGAATATGTCTAGTTTATGTGAAAGTTTGTGAATTTTCCACAGATAGTTTTTATGAAAGATGAATAATTTGATGTGTGCTCAGAGGATAAAAATACGTAGCGGGTACGCTGCATTTCATCCATCACAGAGGCGGGCAGGTCGCGAACTTCGTAAATGTGTAAATATTGCACAAGTTTCGTTTCATTCGCTAGCAACTTTCGAGGATTTATTTACTCGAATGCTTCAAATCGAATCATATATTCCATTCAAGTAGAGGTTTCAGAAAGTTATCTGAATCGCTAGTATATATACAGTCCTATAAATACTGTCACATGATTTACAGACTGCTAGAAATTTGTAAAAATAATAATATATTCTGTATTTGCAATTTATTGACTCGTTTATTTACAATAACAAACAAAATATATCTATTCAAAATGGCTGCATTTGGCTTTAACGCAAGCCTTAAGACTGTCTGGCAATTCTGCTATGGCAAAACTTGATTATTTCGAAATTAAAATTGACCATTCTTAATTACAATTAGAAAAGTTTATCTATTAATCATAAAAGGCAATTTCCCGTCTAGAATATAATCTCTCAATGGAAGTACAAAGTTGCGAGCAATTAAAATCTGAAAACAGTAATTTAGCACCGGGTTTCCGCAATCACCGCAAATCTGTAAACATGTACAGAGGTTTTTCCAGAGTTAAAATGTAAGTAATGAACACTAGCATTTAGTACGAGATAAATCGCTGGACAGTTAGATGGCTATGTTCTAATAATTCATAAAAATAACCCGAGTATAATATCAGTATATCAAGTGGCGTTCTGGTACAGAATGTTTAAAATATTGAAATTTTTATATATGAGAACATGAATAAGAGTATACAGTGTGTTATGTAAGTATGTATACAACGCTTAACCCATGGTAGAACTGACCACAAATAATAAATCTGGCAATAATTTTTGTTTAACATGCTTTTTATGAGACCGAGAGGACTTTCAAACTGACCAACACGCCATAGTTCAAAATTTTGTAAAAAAGTTAAAATCCATGTGTTCTCTGGACAAAATATCACACCTGTCACAAATGACATATAAGATCGTTAGCGCCACGGCATATTTCAGATTTTCATAATGAAAAACCATGGGTGGAATTCAGTGGGTTGTATTAAGGTCTGTATTAAAACTTGTATTAAGTATATGGCAACATTGTGATATTTTCCACATGTATCAATGAGATTCAATTGTGATTTAGAAATTTTACCACAGGAAAAAGTAATTCAGATATCCTTTAATCAAATGAGGAAGTATTATTGTAAATGGAAGGTGTAAAAGGAAACTCATTTTTGGAAAATTAGGTTAGAAATATGTCAAATTTTATGTGTCAACTATTTCATACCTGAATGTTAATGAATTTTAAAATATCTTTTTTCTTTATTTGATCCTTTGGTCTTATTTTTTTCTGACAGGTATTACAAAGTTGCCAAAATATTTTTGACAAAGGACTGTTTTAGCTTAAAACACGCTAATACAACCCACTGAATCTCACCCCATATGTTTATGAGCACTGATTAGTAATTAGACTAACAAATAAATAAAATAAATGAGTACAAAATAATTATAAATAATTTTTGTTGTTGAAATGTCTAGAAAACATACATGCATACATAACGTTTAACGTCAGTTTTGACAATCAATAGAGAGTTATTGCAGCTTCAACGCAAAAATAACGTGCACTTTAAAGTCACGTGACAGCCCGAGTGAGCATGCGTACTAATAAGGTTCACGTTATATGAATAAGGAGACACGTTATGTGCAATGGTATAGCGAGCGTTTAACGTTACACGTTCTGTATCTTTTGAGGTTATGTTTCGGTAAAAAGTGTGGATGTAACCTCGTTTGTTGGTTTTAGCGTTAACGTTGGCGTGAATACACTAATTAAATGCGGTAAACATTGAAATTGAAAGTCTTTTATTTCTAAAATAAAGTGTTTTCTACATAAGGTTAACGTTTACGTTCTTTCATCTTAGAAGTTGCAATGTTGCAATAACTCCCTAATATTTTTTCCAGAGAACATTCGATTTTTAAGTTTTACAAAAATTTTAATTATGACACGATTGGTTAGTTTTAAAAGCCTCCAGTTCTTGTAGAAAGCAAGTTAAACAAAAAATTATTGCTAGATTTATTATCTATGGGGTCAGTTCTACCATGGGTTCATCGTTGTACACTTTCTTTCATAATACCAGCGCCTTAATTGTTTTCAACAACAGTATCGCCCATTCATTTTTTTTACGAAAACTTATGTAACACATTTTTAATAAAAGTACAAATGCGTATTTAAATTGATAGCAAAACATATACGAAATAACAAGTTTTGTAGAGAGTAACGTAAATCTTGCAAATAGTCAATAACAACAATAGATTAGATAGATATTACGACTTGAATTGGTTTCGAGGGCTAATCCTCTTTAATCGCACACATGATTTAAATTTTTCATAATATGCATTAATGCACTAAACGTCTCAAATATTTTTTGATGATATTATGATTATAACACACGGACCAATTTAAAATTCCATTTTTTTGCAAACTCTAATACTAATACATCACTGCCCCTTTCATAACAAAAGGCTGTATGCATTCAACAGCCCCATAACTCTTCATATTTACATTTATTTACCCTACCCTAGAACGGGGAAAAAAGCAATAAAAACTCTGGAAGATACACTACAACGTGATAAAGAGTAATAAATAACTTTCCAGAGTCTAATACTAAATAATTCTCATGGGGCAAGACGCAAGACCACATACGAACAGCAACAAGAAGAAGGGAAACAGGAATTTATTAGGTGGGTTATCTATTGATTTTAACTACGAGATAAATAATTATTAAACGCAGGAAATATATATGATACTGAAACGAGAAGTAGTAAGTTCTTCGCGGGTAAGGAATGGAATTTAAATCGGGTTCCATCACAGATTTGAATACAACATTAATAATAATACAATTTCATTATTTAGCATGCCGGCAGTACGGCAGTGTGGTTAGAGTGTCAGCTTTAAGGCCTATTTATAATGAAGTAATGCAAGCGGTAACGCAGTTGCAGTAAGGTAAAGCAAAAGATAAATGTAGGTACAGCATATACCGTTTTATAATGAAACGCAACGCAGTGCCGCAGAAGTAACGTAAAGGCCTATTTATAATGAAGTAACGCAAGCGGTAACGCAGTTGCAGTAAGGTAACGCAAAAGATAAATGTAAGGTACAGCATATACCGTTTTATAATGAAACGCAACGCAGAGCCGCAGAAGTAACGTAACGCAACGCAACGCCAAAGCTGACCAACTTTCATCTTTCTACCTTACTTTTGTACCGCTAGCCAATCAGAATTCAGTGTTACAGTTTTACTAGAAAAATCTGTATTATCGACATGATCGACATGTTCGTGAACTGTCAAAATTACATAATAAATTCTACATTTTCTGGTTAGACCCGATTAGATTTTCAAAGCGATACGAAGAATAATTATGGATGATAGAAAATCAATCGAATTAATCGAGAATTACTGAGTCAGGAAGAACATTGCCGCTGCTATATCGTCGTCACTGTCCATTTCGATTCAAATAATTTCATACACTTATTTATATGTCATGTGTCATGAAGACTAAATAAGCGAGTTGAATTTCAACGATGTATACAGAATTCTTTTGATTGGTTAGAAGTGCTATCTTCGGCGTTATTATAAATCGCATATTTTGTGTTTGCGTTACTGATTACGTTGCGTCGTTGCGTTGCGTTTTACGTTACTTCATTATAAATAGGCCTTAACGCAACGCAACGCCAAAGCTGACCAACTTTCATCTTTCTACCTTACTTTTTTACCGCTATCCAATCAGAATTCAGTGTTTCAGTTTTACTATAAAAATCTGTATTATCGACATGTTCGTGAACTGTCAAAATTACATAATAAATTCTACATTTTGTAGTTAGACCGGTTAGATTTTCAAAGCGATACGAAGAATAATTATGGATGATAAAAAATTAACCGAATTAATCAAGAATCACTGAGTTAGAAACAACATTGCCGCTGCTATATCGTCGTCACTGTCCATTTCTATTCAAATTATTTTATACACTTATTTATATGTCATGTGTCATAAAGACTAAATAAAAGCGAGTTGAATTTCAACGATATATACAGAATTCTTTTGATTGGTTAGAAGTGCTATCTTCGGCGGTTATTATAAATCACATATTTTGTGTTTGCGTTCCGGATTACGTTGCGTCGTTGCGTTGCGTTTTACGTTACTTCATTATAAACAGGCCTTTATGATCGGCAAATCCGAGCAGGCTACACAGCAGCGATGTGTTGGATGGGTGAACGCTCAGCAACAATAATTTCTCACACTGCGGCTGGTGCGCCCGGCACCCTTACCCCGAAAGGTACTAAAAAGGGTTACAGAGAATAATAATTATTATTATTATTATTTAGCATAAATATGATATGAAATTTACACAAATATTATAAATAAATAAATAAATAAATATATCATCACGGCATATTACCCATTTCTGGGTGTGCCAGTATCTACAACACATGTAGACATCGGTAATGATGACGATATATTTTACCGTGTGGGCGCTTACCAGGCGTCACCTCACGGGCACT
This sequence comes from Ophonus ardosiacus, assembly GCA_943142095.1. NCBI lineage: Eukaryota > Metazoa > Arthropoda > Insecta > Coleoptera > Carabidae > Ophonus > Ophonus ardosiacus. The sequence continues at coordinate 39,178,083 of OW964826.1, forward strand.
CATAGCTGGCGTGGAGAGTGCACCACAGGGGTCACTTTTGTGCCATTTAAAATTGGAAATATTTGGCGTCGGTCGGGATCGAACCCGGTTCCCCCAGGTTCGCGACCAGACACTCAGGCACGCGGCCACGGGACCAAATATTATATATATATATATATATATATATATATATATATATATATATCTTAAATAATAAAGTTTGAACTAAAAAATGTCTGAAATATATATTTTCCTCTCCATCTCAGAAACTTTCTAATGATTGCAAGCTATTAAAAACATCCTTCAACAAAATTTTATTGTTTTTAATCTTTTTCAAAAAGGTAAAATTCATTCTATCAGCGACAGATTGACAAGCTCATATTGGCAATTCAGATTAACTTTTTCCGCCATTAGATATCAGTGATGTGACTTCACAGCACTGGACGACCTATATAGTGCTGTGATGTCACAACACTGATATATAATGGCGGAAAAAGTTAATTTGAATCGCCAATAGGCTCATTTTAAACGTCAGCGCCTCTAGCAACTACACTGCTCCAAGAAATTAACGCACCACATATTAATATTAAAATATTTCGATTATTTCAGGGCATCGAACCCGAACCTGAACCGAACCAAAACCGGAACCAAATCGTAACATTTTAGGGAACCCAAACCGAGAACCGAACCTCAGATATATTTTTAATTGAACCGAACCGAGTATTAAAATTCAGGTTCGGGGTTCAACTCCGGTTCAGGTTAATTTTTAGTTCGAAAAGTAAATATAGCCGATAATCGCGGTCTTAGGCGTCTGCGTTGCTGTCTGGGCTGACTTTTCGTGAAAATTGTGTTCGTTTCTTGTTGCGTTTTGCGTAAATTCCGGCTCTCATTTTACATTATTTCGAACATGAACCGCGAACAAAACCGCAAATTTTTATTAATGCTTGAATCAGAACCGCACCCGAACCTATCTTTCAAAAAACAAATTAACCTGAACCTAAACCGAACCCAGTTTTTGGCGGGTTCGATGCCCTGGATTATTTTAATTAATTTTTCTAGTATTTAATTTGATTTCGAAAGAATCTTTTATATTATGTTCATTCACGGCTTATGAGATCTTACTTACATTATTTTGTATTGTTTTGATTGACTTTAGTGGAGATCTAAGTTAGTGCGTGGGTTGTTACATAATATTTTTTGAGGTTTTCTGTTTTATTTATTACTATGCCACGTGAAACAAAAAAAATTACGCTAAATAAATGTGCTCAAATAACTGTATTGGTAGAAGTTTAGAGTTACCGAAGAATAGAACAGAAGTTTGGCAGCCTCATACATCAGTTTCTCGAATGATGCAAGGGGGATTCGTGGCCATACCAAAAGAACTGAACAAGGTCCAAATCATGCAATAGCTCTAGTCCAATATAGTTTTTTGAGTTTGCCGCTTTAGAACAAGGATTTGTATCAGCCAGAACCTTGCAGTCCCGGTTTCTGGAAGTGGATGGAGTTCGCCATCGTCTCAAGGAAACTGATTTAGTACTCTGTATTCCTGCTCGAGGCCCAGCATTGACGATAGATCACCGTTGAGCACAGTCAAATTTTATTAGGAAACACCTGAGTTGGTTAGAGGTCAATTGGGAACAAATTCTCTTTACAGATTTTGTCTGTAATTGCAATAGACTTGTCCGAGTATATCGACGACCAAATGAGCGATATGCTCAATGCAGTATCTATGGATACTATTTTATTCGGTGGAGTAAAGTCATTGTCTTGAGGGGAATTTCTTTGAGAGGTCGCACGGAATTAATGGTACTAAATAATGACAATATTAATGCTGTTCCAATGTAATGTTCGTGATGTGGTACTAAACGATTATTTATGTAATATATTTTCATTGTATTTTGTCACTTTTTAAATAAATAATATATTAATATAAATTTTATCTCTAATTATAAAAAGGATTAAAATCATTGTTATATTCAATTCATACACGAAAACTGTTAAATCTAGATTGATATCTTTTATATACGAACAATAAAGTATAACACCCATCTAGTATCCTATCATGTTATAAATAATAAATAGATTCAACAAAAGGCCCATAATATATTTGACGTTTGTAAAGAATATGTTATTGATTTTCCATTTGGTGATTTTATCGTCGGAATGCGAGTACATAACATACACAATTCCTGCAAATGTAAATCCAAGCAGAAATAAATACAACATACTGTATTCATCTTCAAACGATGCACATGGCGTTGGCGTTGCATATTTTCCTTCGTAACTTATATTTACTTGTGTATTCAACGAAAAGTCGTACAAATAAATTTCGAATCGAATAAGAACTATTAATAAAAATATGTACTATACAGCAAGAGGCAGAAATGCATGATCTTTCCAGAGATATAAATGTATTTTCATGACAAAAATAGTTAAACAAGTCAATCAATCAAAATTTGGTAGTCACTAAGATATTCTATTGATACTCACGCGTTGTAATACGTCACTAAGACATAGGCTGGTAACGGGTATGAGGCAGAACAAAAACGTATTTCCAACAATAACAAAATTATGTAAACTTTAATAATACTCCGCGGGCAAATAAATAATACTCGGATAAGGCCAATAAAAATACAACGCAATCAAATGAATCTGCATAAACTCTAGCTCGTATTCTCTAATTTACAAAAATAATCACAAGCAACTCTTTTCATTAACAATTCACAAAGAATAGTACAAAATAAAACTACTTACATGAGTAAAAGACACAGTTATGCAAAATTACACCACGATTATAGAGCCGTACACACACATTGCAATTTAATCGGTTATTTCACAGAAATACCAAACTCAGACACAATTTTCATCACAAAAGTCCATAAATAATTTACGAACATAAATCATTAAATTTTAAAACCGTATGAACAGTGACGAGGGTTTCGTACATATTAATACATTTAAAAATAGTTTCTAAGCAGATGATATACTCGTATGTCTAATTTATCCATTTATCATTTTATTACAAATCCTACAAAAAAACTTATGTGGATGTTGTAGTTTGAATTGTACTCCTAAATTTTGTTGATTAACAAAAACCTTTCCATAGTATGTATATACATAGTTGATTAGTTTGCTATTTGCTAAGTTGGCGCTGCATGCATAAATGCAAATACGTACGGTTTATTAATTCTATCAACAAAACTGCCCGAGTGAGTGTGTGTCATCAGCGTATATTAATTTGAAATGGTTACTTGTAATCGGAAATATTTCAATTTTGTTAGTTCATCAATCGTTTGACAGCATATTGCACACCAGTTTTCGTGTGTGTGAATATCGGTAAATTATATTCTGTATCAGTCAGATAGAATATCAAGCGTGCTTTGAATTCATTGTGGAATGTAACGCAGACATTTCGTACTTCACACGCTTCATTAATTATTTTACTTACTCCTTCTATGATCAGCATTACACTAACTTATTTAATTTATCAAACAAAATTATTTTCATTTGCACCTCCAACTAGTAATTTATACGATTTATAACTGACCATATTATAATCATAATAATTATAAGGGACATTATAACACTTGTCATTCAAAATACTATTTTACAGCTATACCTATGGGATTAATTTTCTCATATTTAATATTTTTATAAAGTTTTATAAAGGTGCAGTATAAATTACAAATCTTCCTGCTTTTGGTGCACTCTCAGAAGATTAAATTTTAATTATTAATAACAAATTGTTTAGAAATAACTCTGAACCAGAACTTCTTTTATCAAAATTTATTCGGGCAACAGAAAGTTTCAGAGCCAGTGTTGATATTTCAAAGTAGCCCCAGGATAATTGTATTTAATTTTTCGTGGTAGCTGTTTATTTTCATTTATTTCTATATATATTTATTTTTCAATTAACTTTAATGTTGAAGGTAAACTTGTTGGTAGCATTGCAAATATTTTTATTTACATGAAAAATAAATCCCATGATTTACAAAATGATTTAAATTCATCAAAAACATTTTAGTCCAAATCCACAAATACTCTTTTTTGATAAATCGGTGGTCTACAAAATATTAACCACGTGTCTTGTTCTCTTTGAAACTTAAAACATCGTTGTAAAAAGATGATTTATGAAAGTTTACCTTTTCTGCGTATAACGTATGTACCTAACAAAAGTTTCGTGAAATCATCAAATAGAAAGAATTTTTTATTGAAATGTTGCCATAAAGAGCTGTTCCCATAAGGTAGAATATAAATAAATAAATAAATAAATATATCATCACGGCATATTACCCATTACTGGGTGTGCCATTATCTACAACACATGTAGACTTCGGTAATGATGACGATATATTTTACCGTGTGGGCGCTTACCAGGCGTCACCTCACGGGCACTCATAGCTGGTGTGGAGAGTGCACCACGTGAATCACTTTGTCCGATTAAAAGTCTACCCTGCCCGGATCGAACCCGGGTCACCAGATTGACAACTGGACACTATACGCACACGGCTACTCGAATAAGGTAGAAGATAAGAAATCTAATTTTACAATAATGAAAAGGGACCATTATCTTTAATACGACACAGTTTCTCTTTTTAATACATTATCTCATTTGTCTCTGGCCGATATTAAATTTACTTCCCGGGTAAGAAATATTCTTGTCTGTAACTATTGTTCGTTTTGTTATTCCCAGCTACTTTTGTTTACATTTCTCCTAAGAAAGGCCCAAATCTCTTCAATTAGTCGCGCATGGAAAACATTTAGAGGATTATACTGTGTGTGTATGTGTGTGTGTCTATGTGTGTGTATGTGTGTGTGAGTGTGTTTTCTATAAAATGTTGGCTCTTTAGTGCTCTACAATATCTAAAAATTCGCTCAACCTGAGCCGCTGTCTATTGGGATATATAAAATTTTAAATCAATTCTCAGCAAAGTTCTGCTAACAATTGTCTTTAAAATTCAAATTGTTGAGTTAATTTACGCGATGTCGTTCTAACTTGGTCTTGAGACTCTACTGATTCGATTTGGATACAAAAGTTCGAGTAGCCCACTTTTTGGTAAATTAATACATAGTACAATATCTGCACATTACCGTATAGTTCGGTAAATATTCGCCTTTTTTTTTTGATCCCCAAAAACTTTAACAATTTCTCGTTTCGGCTATCTATCCAACCAGCTTATAGATAGATTTGCGTATTTCAAGTTGTATAATATCCTTCAAAACTTTTTCTGGCAATTTTAACATGGTTTATCATAAAACTATTTATTATGTCAAGTGTCAACTAATGTAAACCTTATTTAGTAATAAAATTTAGTGTGTAAATTTTTTTCAAAACTTTTGTTACATACGTTATATTTATTTTAGTTTTTTTCTAATTCAGTAGACTATTTCTTACGCATATTTTAGTAAATTCTACGTAGTTACAGAGTGTAAAATTTCCATTAGTATCATTAAAGTTGGAGTGAATTGCAGTGTGAAAAAGAGTGCATTAATATTCAGGACTAGAAGCGGTAATAATAAAAATAAGCTGTAGTGTACGTGCACGCAATACAAGTTCGTTAGCGGTAATCGTTAGCATATAAATGAAATGATCAGGAATCAGGATGGGATACGAGAATTAGGATTCACGCCAAGCGCCAAACGAAAAAGATTTTTTCAGGCTGAAAAAGTATCCTAAACAAGAAAGAAGGGAGAAAGATAAACTACTTACGAAAGACCAAATTTCACCCTGAATAAACTACGATAGCAAAACGTCGACCTTTAAACTTTTTAATTAAACGATTGACTGCATTAAATTTTTAATTATTTTAATAATTACTTCCATCGATATCGTCATTTCCTATAAGGATGTTATATAAAAACAAATTTGTATAATTTTAATGACAGTTACCAGACCAGCGGAGAAAATAAACTTGAATGTCTAGCAACTGGCAATAAATCCATACTTTGAATTGTTAGTCGGCAAAAATAGTCATTTATGTATAAGAGAGGATAATAAAACTTACCGGTTTCAGGATATTAAGCCTTTGTTTAGATATACAAAAGTAGATTGGTAATATCGTTATTAAAGTCATTAGGCCGTTATTAGCCTCATATAGGCCTAATGACAGTAATAACTATATTAACAGCCTACTTTTGTATATCTAAACAAAGGCTTAATATCCTCAAACCGGTAGGTTTCATTAAATATAAATCTTGAAAACCACACGGCCGGTGTAATAACATAAAATTGAAACATGTAGGAATAATATAAAAATAACAAAATTCTTTCTATCACATTGAACATCATTTTTGATCATTTATAAATTATCCTTGACAATAGTCCATCAAGATGATGTCATTTTTCTAGGAACAGTTAATCCGTAATTGTAGGCGACTGTTATAAAAAATAACGGCCAGCGTCCGTTATTTTTATCATTTCAATTTTGTTTTTAGTCCTGCTATAGTCACAGTATATGATATTACGAAAAAGTAATACCTGTATCTGTACGGTAATATTATTACCAAACTGACACATGTCAACAACAGTCTACAAAATGAAAATAAAGTAAAATATAGTATAATGTTCTTCATTAACGGATACAGATAACGTTAATAGGGAGTTATTGCAACTTCGAAGATGAAAAAACGTAGACGTTAACCTTATGTAGAAAACACTTTATTTTAGAAATGAAAGGACTTTCAATTTCAATGTTTACCGCATTTAATTAATCTATTCACGCTAACGTTAACGCTAAAAGCAACACAAACGAGATTATATCCACACTTTTCACCGAAACATAACCTCAAAAGATACAGAACGTGTGACGTTAAACGCTCGCTATTCCATTGCACATAACGTGTCTCCTTATTCATATAACATGAACCTTATTAGTACGCATGCGCACTCGGGCTGTCACGTGACTTTAAAGTGCACGTTATTTTTGCGTTGAAGCTGCAATAACTCTCTAATGTATCCTTTTTAACACGATTTACTATTTTTCAAATAATAAATATGAGGAATGAAGCACATAATTTGAATAATTTTTGTCATATTGTCATATGTCAAAATAACTGTTCTGTTTATGAAAGCATTCGGAAAACAGCATCATAAGTGAATTCCAAAAAATAATATTTATTAATAACGCCCTCATTTTCTGCAACTAGTGATTCTGTCGAGACGAGATATTTCTCGATTCTCGTCTCGCCTCGTACTCGAGATTTCTCGTCTCGACGAGACGAGACAGAAATGTAAGAAATATTTTACGAGACGAGATATATTTGCCGAGATCTCGATTCTCGAAAACTGTTTCGAGATTTCTCGGTTATTATTTTTCTCATGAGTTATATTGGCAAACGTGTAAAATTTAACATATTTTTAGTAATATCTATTTCCATTTAGCTATGGCATTTTTGAACAAAAAGATAATAAAGTATTTGTTGTTTCATCTGTCAGAATTTGTTAAGCGTGCATTACACGATGAAGTTTTTCTTTTCAAGTGACTTGAAAAGTTTTCTCTCTCGCACAATGACATGGGTGCAAGAGAGACAAATAAATAGACTTTTAACGAAAAACTTTTAAAGAAAAACTGGAACATGCACTACTTTTTCTTAAAAGTTCCTACAACTGTCAAGTAACTGTCAAATGTCATTTGTGTTTATATTTTTGATGAGTACAAGTAGTGTTATAAGTGATTAATATTAAACTGAAAAATGGCAAAATGGGATAGAGAAGTAATTGAAATCTTAATGTAAGTATAACTTAAATCTTGACACTGATATTTTAATTCACGCGAAACTTGATCGTGGAAATATACATGTAAGGTCACTTTTAAAGACACTTTTCAAGTCACTTGAAAATAAAAACTTCATCGTGTAATTCAGGCTTTAGCAAAGAATTTTAGCGTTATTTTCTTTTTAATTAGAAAATGCTAGATAAATATTAAATTAATAAAATTATAACATAATAAAATTTGCACAAGTTTTAGGTTATATTAAATTTTGAAAGATAAAACGACAAATATTTATCTTTTTGTTCAAATTACTATTAATACAAAAGGAAATAAATGTAATAATTAGTTTATGAGACCAAAATATACATATTAAATTTTCGTCGATAAATCTCAGCGAGAATCTCGGCCGAGACGAGATTCTATTAAACGAGACGAGACATAATTTTATGAATTTGAAACGAGACGAGACGAGACAATGAATTTCTCGTCTCGTCTCGTCTCGACTAGGGCTGTCAAAAGTATTCGGTTAACCGGTTAACCGGTTTTTCAATAATGAAATATTCGGCTAGCCGGTTAACCGGTTTGTAGCCGGCTTTTAATCGGTTTATAGCCGGTTTTTAACCGGTTAATAGCCGGTTTTTAACCGGTTTATAGCCGGTTTTTTAACCGGTCAATAGCCGGTTTTTAACCGGTTTATAGCCGGTTTTTTAACCGGTCACTAGCCGGTTTTTAACCGGTCAATAGCCGGTTTTTAACCGGTTAGTAGCCGGTTCATAGCCGGTTTTTAATCGGTTTCTAATCGGTTCATAGCACTCTTTTTTTTAAAAAAAATTAACTATAACCTAACGTCTAAATAGCTCTTGACAAAATGCCATATATCAAAATAAATAAATTTCAAATGCTTATTGAAACTGTCAATGTTACCAACCTTAATTTGTTATTATTTCTTTTAATAATATTTTTGAAATAAAAGTAAATTACATTGAAATAGGAAATAATTCATTAGTCACGTGATATGTTTTCCGCCAATCAACATTCAGAATTTCCATAGTTACATGTCTATCACAGCGATGATAAAAAACAAAGAATATCACCTTATTTCTATTCGTTACTAACTGCTATGGCATTTTTACAACATTGACAGTTAATTTTAATAAAAATTCATTATATTCTCTCATTAAATATAAGCTCGTGATATTAATAATGAAGAAAGGGGTGAAAGGACCAAGCGTTGAATGGTTTATAGATGAAAACAAAAGGCGTAAATGGTCCACGTGTATTGTAAAATTCTTTATTCACAATCATTATAGTAATATACCGATTCCTAACCTTTTGGAGGTTGGGAAATACGTCATTCTTAACTTTAATGACAGTCTCTTAGGTTGGAAATAACAGATTTTACCTCTTGGGTTGGAAACGTTTATGTAGAGGTTGCCTAGCAACATTGTCATAGATCCTTATAATAAAGTAAGTTAAAACAAATTTTAAGAGAGCTGTCAAAAAATATTAATAAAATTAAAGGTTAAAACTCATTTATTTATTTTGAAAATTATTGATTTAAAATGAGGATGATAGTGAATAAAATAAGATACATAACCTCGGTGGGAGTTTCATTACAGCCTCGCGCTTTATCTCACCTCGAGGCTTCGCCTCTCGGTAATAAACATAAGCCCTCGCATGTAATGAAACATTTCCCACATCGGATGTAATATACTATTATTACGGACGCTTCGGGCTTAGGGAAAGCCCATCTTCAGCAATCGTTTTTTTAAAGTTGTATTAGACGCGATGATCTATATGAACAACATCGAAAACAATTTTAAATACAGCATTTCAACAACCTTCCGAATCAATACGGAGTTAGTGAAATATGAATAATAATCGAAGATATTGCTCGCATACCATATATACGAGGTGTGTTCAAAAAATATCGCGAATTTTGTGTTTTTTCAAAAATTATTTATTTATTCATGAATATCTATTTTGTCCCCTTCAAAGTAATCCCCATGAGATATTATACACTTGTGCCAACGGTTTTTCCAATCTTCAAAGCACTTCAAAAAATCATTTTTTTTTATCTTGTTCAGCTCCTCCTTCGATGCCGTCTTTATCTCGTCAAGCGTAGCGTAACGTCGTCCTTTCATGGGCCTCTTCAGTTTAGGGAACAAGAAAAAGTCACAGGGGGCCAGATCTGGGGAATACGGTGGCTGCGGCATCATTAGTGTGTTGTTTTTGGCTAAAAAGTCGCGCACAAGCAACGATGTGTGAGCAGGGGCGTTATCGTGGTGCAAAAGCCAATTTTTGTTCTTCCACAAATCCGGGCGTTTCTGGCGGATTGCTTCGCGCAAATTGCGCATAACTTGCAGGTAATATTATTTATTGACCGTTCTACCCTGTGGCAAGAACTCATGATGCACCACGCCCCTGCAATCGAAGAAAACTGTCAGCAAAACTTTCACATTCGACCGAACTTGGCGCGCTTTTTTCGGTCTTGGTTCGTGCGGCAGCTTCCATTGAGATGATTGAACTTTGGTTTCCACGTCATAACCATAAACCCACGATTCGTCACCAGTTATGACCCTCTCGAGCAAATTTGGGTCGTCGCGGACAGAGTCCAACATCTCATTAGCAATGTTCATGCGATGCTGTTTTTGGTCGCAATTGAGCAATTTTGGTACAAATTTCGCGGCGACCCGTCTCATGCCCAAATCATTGATAAAAATCGAATGGCACGAGCCAATCGATATGTTTAGGTCCTCAGCAACTTCTCTAACGGTGATTCGACGATTGGCCAATATCATTTTCTCCACTTCATTAATTTTTTCGTCTGTTGTTGAAGTGCTCGGGCGTCCGGCACGCTTTTCGTCGTTCACATCTTCTCGGCCTTCTGAGAACATTTTGTACCACCGATAAACGTTGCTTTGGTCCAAGGTAGCTTCTCCGTATGCCACAGTCAACATTCGGAATGCATCCGCGCACTTAATTTCGTTTTTCACACAAAATTTGATACAGGTTCTTTGTTCCATTTTTTTGAATAGGTAAAAATCGAAGACGATCCAAAACACGTGCAAGCAAAGCAGCTGTCAACAATTAAGTGAACATTCAAAATGGCCGAGCTTGTCGACATAAGTGAGAGACATGAGTACCAACATAAAGCCACAAAAAGATCGAAATTCGAATATACGTAACCCGCGAAAATTCAAAATTCGCGATAGTTTTTGAACACACCTCGTACGTATATCATACACCATTGCTAAACAATAAATTGTCAAGATTTTAGTGCACACAGGGAAACTTTGCAAAGTTTACCGAAATTTATTTCCCAAAGAAGAAGTAAGATGTTTCCTAAAAGTTAACGGCGCCCTTAAAACTCGATACGTTTTGAGGAAACTTTTGAACATGCACCAAATTAAAGGTTATAAACCGGTTTTCTGACCGGTTAAAAACATGTTTTCCCACCGGTTGAAAACCGGTTTTTTGACAGGTTAAAAACCGTTTTGTTGAACGGTTAAAAACCGGTTGAAAAACCGGTTTTTTGACCGGCTAAAAACCGGTTTTTTGACCGGCTAAAAACCGGTTTTTCTGACCGGTTAAAAATCGGCCGGTTATTGACTTAAAACCGGTTATTCGGTTTTTCGGTTAACCGGTCTGTACACCGACGGTTAACCGGTTAGCAATTTCAGCAGATTTTGACAGCCCTAGTCTCGACCGAATCACTATCTGCAACCGATAAACTATTGAACAAACCACGGACTTTATGTATCATAATATGCCTTAGATGATTTAAATTCAAACCGACATCTTCGGCAATTTTGATACACATAACAATTCTACATATATGAATAACTATTACACCTTGATACTTATTCTTACTCTACAAATTTGGTAAATTCTTACGAGTAATAAGATTATCTTTTCTCCCTTAGATAACTATTATTGACCAATATCAAATTTCAGTGTTAACCCTTTCGTTCCCTTGGTTGTCGTGTGTGTGTGTGGCCACGAACGTTATTTCCCGACCGTTTTAATAACTGGAATCTTCCGGGCGTGCCGGAGCCGGAACGAAGCAGGGTTCGAAGTCCGGAGATTGCCATTCGCACGCGCACAGAATCTTAACCACATCCCACAATGAGATTTTTCAATCAACTCTTTGCTAAGCCAACATTACACGGACGTTTGCATTCAAAAACAGGCAATTTTTCTTAACTGAAAGGGATTTTAAGTGTAACATAAAACAACCCAAGTCTATTTCTGGTCAAAATGGCATTGACTGAGAAACCGGCCAAACAAAACAGTGCATTTTTATATACAAGGATCAAAATAGAAACCTATATGAATCGGATTTCACGAACAAAAAAATATTTATTACATTAATAACCAATCTATAGTATTCTGCAAGTAAGATTGGCATTGCGCAATAAAAAATGTATGATTCTTGATTACATACGAGGCCAAACTCATAATTATTCGACCGGTTTATATTTTCAACAAATTATTCAATCTACACAAATTCTTTCAACTACTTTAAATCAGGGACCTGAAACTGAACCCGAACCTGAACCGAAAACCCGATTTAACCCGAATTTTTGATGAACCTGAACCCGAACCAAACCGTTATTAACCAAGGTCAATAAATCTGAACCGAATTTAAACCGTTTTAAATTCAGATTCGGTTCAGAGTTATTAAATATATAATTAAATAATTGTTATGATTTAAAAAATAATAAATATTACCATCTTTTTGAGCTTCTGCTCTGAACAGAAATTCGAACCTGAACCCGAAACCGATAAACCTTTATAATTTTAATTTTCTTAAACCGAACTGAACCTGAACCGATATTTATTTCCTGAACCTGAATCGAACCTGAACCATAAATACATTTCGGTTCAGAACCCTGCTTTAAATATAGAATTAAAACTTTAAAAAACTGTGCCAAATGACTGTTGATAATAGTTCCATCGGCATTTTCAGGGTCATCCTCCAGTCCAAATTTAGCTTCTACAGAACTCCTTTACTTTTGGCACGATGAAAAACAAATTCGTAAATATCAAGTGTATGCAGGTTGGAACAAATTCGAGTTCCTTATATGAAAAACTTTCTTATTAAGCACGCTATAGAAAATTTGTGTTGGTCTTATTAACATTAATAGGCACCACAGGAATTTTCGATCGTCTTTTGTTTTTGAGCTGCAGGCAAAAACTTGATTTTCGCTTATTTTGAAAATACCTCATATCTCGCTCATAATAATAAAAATAAAGAAAAGTTTAAATAATTTTATACTGTTTTCTATGTAGAATAACATGATGTAATTATATTTTTTTAAACTTATTAATTCTCGAGATATGACAAACATAATATTTTTTAAATGGGAACCTATCTTGAAAATAGTCTCATCTTTTTCCTTATTTTCTGTGCTTTTTAACGATGTATAACAAGTCTACATTTTTGTTTTAAACAAGAGCAAATCGAAATATAAATTTTTTGGGTTGAAAAAATGAAATTTATTAAGAAACAATTAAAGAAATTAATTACAGATCATCATTTGTTTAGTTTGATTCTATATCTATTAATTAAATTCTCAAATTTCTTCAGTCAATTATGTTGGGATTAGTTAATTAATTTTTTATTGGCCTGGTACTTGGCTTTGACACAATTCGAAATTTGTGGTCCTTCTGAAGTGTATTTATTAGAAAAATTAATAGAAATAATGAAAATAACATTACAAATAAACAAATGATGATCTGTAATTGATTTTTTCAATTGTTTCTTAATAACTTAAAAAAAATTCACCCCAAAAAATTAATAATTCATGTTTCATCCATGTTTAAATCAAAAGAATGTAGACTTGTTATATATCGTTGAAAAACAAAATAATAATAGAAAAATGTACATGATTTAGGGATACAATGCCCAATAGAATTAAAGTTGGTAGGTATTACTAAAAAAGGTGATGTAACCCAGTATTAAAAGTTGGAATACTTGAATATCGTATTCAGTTTGTATATGTTTAAAATCTATATTTTAAACTATTCGATAGAAATTTGTAGAAATATCTCATCTATGCAAATGCATAGATTTTATAATTTGTTTGTTGAAAATGTAAACTGACCAAATTATTATGAGTTTGGACTCGTACGTAATTGAAGTAATTCTTCTTGCCACACAGGTTAAAGAAACTGTTAATAAGGCAACGTATGTCGTAACCCTGTTCAGAAAATATTTTGGAAATGTCAACATACTTCATATACATTTGTGTGTATTTTACATTTACATGATTTATCAACAATGTCATAAAAAAAATATGTGCGTTTTATGATGCAGATAAGGACAGTGTCCTAGTCGGTGTCAGCACAGATCACAGTGCAAATTAAATTACCTGTAAATGCGCAATGACATTCATATATGAAGAATACTACCAGTCGTGTCAATAAATTGTTGACAATTCTTCTTCTTTTTGCATTGAGCCACAGAAATAATCGCCAGTGTGCGTGCGTGTATGTATGTATGTATGTATGTATGTATGTATGTATGTATGTATGTATGTATGTATGTATGTATGTATGTATGTATGTATGTATGTATGTATGTATGTATGTATGTATGTATGTATGTATGTATGTATGTATGTATGTATGTATGTATGTATGTATGTATGTATGTATGTATGTATGTATGTATGTATGTATGTATGTATGTATGTATGTATGTATGTATGTATGTATGTATGTATGTATGTATGTATGTATGTATGTATGTATGTATGTATGTATGTATGTATGTATGTATGTATGTATGTATGTATGTATGTATGTATGTATGTATGTATGTATGTATGTATGTATGTATGTATGTATGTATGTATGTATGTATGTATGTATGTATGTATGTATGTATGTATGTATGTATGTATGTATGTATGTATGTATGTATGTATGTATGTATGTATGTATGTATGTATGTATGTATGTATGTATGTATGTATGTATGTATGTATGTATGTATGTATGTATGTATGTATGTATGTATGTATGTATGTATGTATGTATGTATGTATGTATGTATGTATGTATGTATGTATGTATGTATGTATGTATGTATGTATGTATGTATGTATGTATGTATGTATGTATGTATGTATGTATGTATGTATGTATGTATGTATGTATGTGTGTTTGTGTCTGTATGTGTGCGTGTGAGTGTGTATTTTATTTTCAGGATGACTGGATGAGTCTATAAATCCTGGAGAACAGAGAGTATAGCTCATCCTCTCCTGATTTCCATTTGAGGTCGTGTAGATTTACCCCGAGGGTGCTGTACAACACATTAAGCTAAGAGGAATATGTTGTTATCATTGCAATATTCCATATAATTTGCATACAGTCATATAAAGTCGTTAATAATACTGCTTTTATATTAATGATATACAAGATGTTCCTATTACGCATTCTGTATGGAGATGTATGCTACAATAACACTGTTAGATTTTGATTTATGCAGCCAAAGTTTTAATTTTTATACGGACGCCATCGAATTTTTTTTTTATTATTTAACAATGTATAGTGTCCATTTGTTTTATGCAGTAAAAGGCAACAATTATTAAATTTATAGGTTAAAAACAATGGTTGTTTCTTTACATTTTTATAAAGTGACAAGAAAAAACAGAATTATTCGGGAATTTCCAATTTAAGGCTGAAATGGATGAAATGTAATGAGGAGACCATATCCATGGTTACGACTTGACATTTGCTTGACATTAATATTTTTGCCGCCTGTCTTATTTAAAATGAAAGATATGGAACGAATTTGACATTTGCTTACTACCGTCTCAATATTTAAAAAAAAATCCAACTTGAAATTTCCTGATAAGCCTACATCAAGTACAGCAATAATAATTTCAGAGGCGATGGGTACTCCCAGCTTGAACATAATAGAAGAAATAGATTCTGTAATGTCTTAACTGCACAGAGAAAACATGAAATTATGACTTTAATACGTAGTAACAATAAACATTAAATGATATTGGGCAAGTTACTGGTGTAAGCAAAGCTAAACTGTACATAGGTTATTTAAAAAGAAACATTATAGATCATATCAATTTCAAAATCACCAAGAGTTTGTTGTGGACGACGTGGAACAAAGAATATTTTTTTGGGGATGTTTAAAATTAAAAGTTTACAGGGGAGAAATCTTCAAAATTTAGATCAATTTAAAGTTAAAATTCAAATCATTTCTCAAAATATTACAGTTGCCCAAATATCAAATGTGTTTCAAGAGTTTTATAGCAGATTTGGCCATTGCGTAGCTAATGCTAATGAAGGGATTTTTAAAAATTTATTGTAATTATTATTGTTTATTTATTCGTTGTTATATTTACTTGTTTGTTAATTGAGTTATTTCGTTTATTTGTTCGTTATTTTGTAATGTTTCATGAGACAAATACATTGCTGTCAGTCAAATGTCAAGTCGTAGCCATGGATATGATAAACCCAATGTTTTACTTTAATAAATACGGTATGAGTTTACTATCTTATGATTCCAAGATCTTTCACTTGAGATACACGATTGATTACATTCTCAATGATTCTATATTAAAAATTGGTACTTTTTCGAGAAAAAGAAATGCAAAAACATTTACATACCATGGTCTGTACCATGGTATGTAAAAAAAGCAGCTTGAAGAGCAATACAATCCGAGATACAAGTTATTTTAATGTACATTTTAAGATCGTCAGCATACATAATAAATTTGGAGATTTAAAAATGTTTCAAATATCGTTAATAAAGGTAATAGAATGAAGTGGTTCTAGATGAGAACCTTGAGGCACACCAGAGGTCACAGGAAAATAATCAGATCTGAACCCTATGAGAGTTACAGATTGCTTAATGTTCAGAAATAAATAAATATATCATCACGTCATATTACCCATTACTGAGTGTGCCAGTATCTACAACACATGTAGATATCGGTAATGATGACGATATATTTCACCGTGTGGGCGTTCACCTCACGGGCACTCATACCAGGTGTGGAGAGTGCACCACAGGGATCACTTAATGTTCATATCTGAATTAAACCTTTTAAATAAGTTGGCCTATTAGCTCTTCCATTTTCATAAAGTTATCCAGAATGCGACTTTTATCCAGTTTAACATCACCTTTATTTCTGCTTTGTGTTTTTCAAGGCCACGAGTTGGTCGTTCCAGTATTTACTTTCTGTAATAATTAGCTTCTTCCTTTTCAGTCATCCACTGCAATCTATCATCCTAGTAATTAATATCTTTCTAATTTGCCGCTGTAATTGAGCGTAATTAATTAGTATTTACACGTGATGACAATCGAATATCGCACCGACTGTTGATCAAATTCCTGCCCTGGTAACGCAAAGGAAAAAGGAAAACGGATTCTAGGGTTATTTGCATTTTTATGAAGAAGGATGCCAGCGTTGACTTTGACAGTTAAATTAAAAATTAAATAAATATTGAATTTTTCCAATTATCAGGCTTGATTACTGATTAAACTTATTTCGATGAAACTGACGGAAATCAATATAAATTTAAATAACATTTTACACGAAGAATCCATTTATATATTAAATCGTATTTAGATAAGCGTAAAATATCGCAAATAAAAGAATTTCAATATGAATGTCGCTGAATATAAGTAATAATACCATTTAAAACCATATGTTAATCCAAAAACCACTTATACAGGATGTTATGTAAATAACGTGCAATACGTTACCACTTAATAAACAAGTATGCAACGTATCGTTATCTTTTCTAATGTGTTTGTTGCAATTGTATGGCAATTCAAGATGAAACAATAACAATTATTTATTTGAATAATTATTTAAAAATCACAGTAGTTTGAATAAAAACAACAACACTTGTCAATTTTGAAGGCTTGAAGTAAGAGACGGAACATAGATAAGATACTTTTTACCTCCCGCTACCCTTGGTAAGGGAGCTGTAGGGATCGTGCTAAAAATCACATATCGAGATTTTAGTAAATGACCACGTTTTAAGGTCCATAGAATCCAGTTTTAACATTTTCACGATGATGTCTGTATGTGTGTATGTGTGTGTGTGTGTGTGTGTGTGTGTATGGCTCTCTAACTCAAATAGTATCATTCAGAGAATTCTGAAACCTTGTATTTCTACCCTATTCTAATATGGAAAGAAACCATTAGATTTTGGTATAAATCGGATAACCGAAAATGGCACTTTACCTGAAGCTTATAATGGTTTTTCTTCAAAAATTATCACTAAAGGCCATTTTTTCGCATATTATGTTATTATGAAAATTAAAGATTATTAAATTTTCTACAGGAATACATTAATACATTTTCTATATATTTTACAAATAAATTTAAAAATATTTTTTTTTATAAATCCCGAAGCTTAAGATAAACACAATTCCTTTGTTACACAGATCATATTTCAAATGAATGTAACTGACAAGTAAATATCACTGCCAAAAAAATAATAACTTCAAATTAATAATAGCGGCATTTTAAAAATAAATTGTAAATAAAGCAATAGCTATATGCAAAGGAACTTAATATACATAGTTTGCAGCATTAGTAAAAACGTAGAACGTAGATATGTATTTAAATTAATAAAAATTAAATAGCTGGAGGTTTTGTGTTGGCCACATCATATTTTTTATTGGTGCACTTCTCCGTAAACCAAATGCATGTCGGTGCATGTATTCTTGATTATACTGAATATAGAATGAAGCTCAATTTTTTTCCTTCTCCGCACCCTGTCCCTTGCCATGCGGTGTTGCCGCTTCTTCATGACCTAGCATTTTCAAAAAGCCAGCAAATTGGCAACAGTGTAAAAATCTTCAGTCCATACTCATTTGACGACAACTATAGTAAAACTAATAGGCATTTCTAAACATCTAAATACTACAGCACTTATTGCAAATGCAACGTCATTTTTTAAAACCATCAAATATTTTTTTTAAACAACTAGATTTTTAGATATTAATTTATTAAGAAGCTGGTTCATAATTGGTCAACTTTACAATCCCACATCTTTTAAAACTTAACAGAATGTGAATAATATATTTCAGACTATAACTTCTTTCAGTTCTCTTTATCATTTCATTCCATAAACGGCTTTACTTACATACCGCCCTGTATTGTTTGTCTCTTTTTCTTTTAAATATTTTTACTTTTCTTCTTTCTTTTTGTATTTTTTGACATTGTTTTTCCAGCCTCATGTTATTCAAATACCTCTGTATTGTCATTGCTGTAATTTTCTTGTTTTTCCACGTCTTAGTTTGCAAAACAGTTGAGAAATATTAATGGGAAGATTTGTAATGTAGCGAAGCGTTTTCAAAGCAAATTCCTTGCCAAATGTGGCTCTCTCAAGGGATATCTCCAAATCCACAATCCTTTCAGCCCCTGAGACTGTTGCTTACCAGCAGGATAATAGACAGAGCAGTACAAAAAAGATGTCATACAAGAAAAAGGATGCAGGTTGACAGGATATTATGAATGGACGATAATTTTTTACATGATGATCCTCCTTTTCAATACACTTTTTGTAGTCCTCGATGTTTGACCTCTTTAAAAATCTATAGCCACTTGCTAGCCCACTTTTATACTCTTATCTCAACAATGAAGGCTGATCCAACTAGTGCAATCTACTCGCCATAAAAAATGCAACACCATGAAAAAACAGAGATAGGCAATTCTCCTTATATTTATGGATAGGAAATACTTTTGTCTTTAACAGCCCAATTCACAAAAAAGTTTAAGCTAATCTTCATTTTTGGATTAGTGAATTCTATTCTATTCCGGTATTTTAAATTTAATTTTCATGATATTATCAATAAAGGTAAATACTAGGATAGTATAGTAGGCTATATTTTAAGATATAAACTGTCAAAATTAGAGTAAAATTCGCTAATCCAAAAATGAGGATTAGCTTAAACTTTTTTGTGAATTGGGCTGTAAATGATTAGATTTTCATACATTATACAACAAAACGATTGAAAATTCTCGATAATACGAAACATGTTGCCTGGAAACACTACGAGATCGAAAGTCGAGTGGTATTTTCAAAAGGCAACTCGTTGAGTCTGTCGAGAATTTTCTATTGTCGAAAAATGAATTAAAAAGTAAACAGTAAATGTCACGTACCTAGGCCTGTAATATAATTTCTTCTGCATGAAACGTCAAACTGTACACCACATTACCTATCTTTTTAAATATTGCTATGTAATATTATATTATAATGAAATGCTCTTATTTTTAAATAAACTCGCAATAGCAACAACGCAGTTTCTAGCCTTGTAATTAAATAACTAAAGCCTCATTCACAGCTCCGAAAATAAAAATGAAATTATACATAAAAATAAAAATAACGATATAAACAATAGATTCTTATCAAAATGTTCACAGCTCTCGAAAATAAAATTAAACATAAGACATAAACACAAGGATTTGCAAATGACAAATATTTTACACAAACATAAGCACATGCATAACAACTGTCATTTGAGCTGTCAATTTACATTCTGACAAAAGGATTTCATTTTAAATATAATTTTAAAAAGCTGTCTTAAAACAATGGTTCGCATATATGGTTGCGTACAATGCTTTAAAAGGTATGAAGTTATTATTATTGCTTGTTAATTATGAATGTATTAAATGATAGTTGTTAATTTACATTTTATTTTCGAAGCTGTGAACACCAATTATAAAGTCTTATTTATAATTTTATTTATATTTCTTATTTTCGTAGCTGTGAATGAGCCTTAAATGTTTACTTGTCAAATTTTTATTTCAATAAGGCTTTGCTGTCAAACAATAGGACCGTTTAATTATTCGCTTTGGTTCACTCGGAACTGTCATTGTCATTTCAGATGTGTACTTAAAACAAGAAAGCATGATTTTTCTCTTCAAAGTAAATCTACATATTCATTTATGTAGCAGGCACTGTGTTTAAAAAAAAGATTGTGCTCTATACGCTCCTTAAATAGAATTCAAAATGACATTGACAACTTTGAGTATATAAAACAAAATAACCAAACGTCCTACAAGTGAATATACGAAGGTAGGTATATTCGAATATACAAAGGCTCGTATATTCGTTCACCAGGGTTACTTAAAAATAACCGCTGTAATACGTGGTAACTAAGAAAAATCACGCATTCTTATTGGTTTATAATTTAATGAATGATATAAATTGAATTTCGCATTTTCTCGTGTTTAGTTAGTGAACCGCTAAAACAGGTACATGTTTGAATTGACTATATTAGCTCATGTTTGAATTAAATTTTGTTAGTTGTTGATAAACGTTTGTATAATTGTCTGGGTTTGAGCGAGGGAGAATTGTAGGATTGCGCGAGGCCGGTATCAGCTTCCGCCAAATTGGCCGTCGTTTGAATCGAAACCCAGCACAATTTTAAGAGTATAGGGTCAATGGCAAAGACAGCATCAAACTGCAAGAAGAAGAGGATTGAGACGATTACAAATTACCTTGGAGAGCGAAAATCGCTATATATTGTACATGACTTTGCAAAGTCTCCAAGCAACATCAGGTGCTTTAATTTTGCAATGGAGACAGATAACACGAGTTCCAATTTTGGCCCGTACTGTTTCGCGCCTATTAATTAATTTATTTTGGATTACGAACACACTGTCCAGTTTAACGCCTTCCGCTGACTCCTATGCATCGTTGAAATCAACTAGAGTTATGCCGCGAACGAAAACAGTAGTTATTAGACTAGTATTCAATTGTTTTCTATTTAATTTATTCCATCATCACAATGGTTTGGGGTGCTATAAATTACAATAGTATATGAATCGTCTAATTCGTATTTGCGGGACTATGAATCGATTTCGATACATCATTGGAGCGCTAGATTTAGAAAAATAACTTCGAGAACAAAATAATATTGATGCCTTTACCTTACAAAAAAGGTTCGTTTTTTCAGTAATATTCACTAATGTCTTCCCTTATCGTCCATGTTCCTGTCGGAAGAATGAAAGGGCATCTTGGGAATTCTGGTCTGACTAAAAGTTGTAATCGTCACGAAGTAAAATCCCACAGGCCTTGGAAATACGTTCAACTGTATCCCAAGACACCTTCAGGTTTGCTCCAATAGAGAACTTGAGAAACTGGAACATCAACTTGATATGAAGATGGTTACCAAATTTAAAAAAATTGATTTGTAGGTCACATAAAGGCACTTTGACTAACTGCCGTAATGACGTTACTAACACTGAAGGCTATTTAAAGGAAAGAAGACAGTAGAAACCACTTAATAGTTTGAAACTTATTTAATTTGAAAGCGATAAAGGTACTGGGAACTGTCACAAATCTTATTAACTTGAAGTTTTACTATCTGGTCTTAAAGTTACGATCCTTTAATACTTTACGATTTATTTACAAAAAGTATTAGTTATAATTTAGAAATTTATGCCACAATAATTACGGAGCTCTTAGCAAAAATAATCTTAGTCCATTTTTTTTTTTTTTAAATAATCAGATAAACAACTTTCTCTCTTCCTTACCGTTATAGATTTCTGTAACTTAATTTACCTCAGGATCATTTTTATATATTCGCAGGTCTAGAACAACGAAGGTAGTAACTACAAATTTTTGAAAAATGGGATTTTTGCATAATTGTTACCTGCCATATTCTATCTTTTTCTGATATTAGATTTTAAATATTGCGGCCTTTTTTCGAGATAGTACAGAAACAAAGTTCTATCTGCCGAAAATTTAATCAAATTTATAATGACAAAGTTCTATCTGCAACATAATACAGATAGAAGTCCTTTAAGAAGTATTTCGTGATTCAAAAAAGGTTAAAAGAGATTCAGAAATTAGCGTAGAGAAGCGAAATACTTTGAAAATAATGAAGGCTGTAATATTTGAGCAAAACCAAATATAGTATAAAATAATATTAAAATTTAATTAGATTTTTTTGCATTGAGAAATTTATTATTTTTTAATTTGTTTTATGTATTATTAATTATTATTTTTAGCGCAAACATATTCTTATAATACAATTAAATCCATTATTAGATTGTAATTTATAACAATAATGTGTTTAATAATAGCAAGTTAAAATTTCAAATCAGTTTTTTCGCCATTTTACTTTCTTATAGTTAGAAGCTTGTTATTCTAGGCCTGTATTGGAAAATTATTTACTGGATGTTAAAAAATAGAAAAATAAACATTGATGAACAATTCATAATAATTAATTTTTATTGAACTTTTTTGTTGAAATGTCTCAAACTTTAAAATCTAATAACTTCTGACTAAAATAATTTTTCGAAAAACTATTTAACTAAACTGTTTGTCATCTTTTAAAGTACATGTCGCTGTATGTAACTCTTATTTATAATATGTGGACTATGATTATTTTGCCAAGAGCTCTTCAATGTTCCGGAATTCTGAATATTCCTATGTGGCCTAATAGTTAGGTAGAACAAATATTTCGTTATGTATTAAATATACGTATTTATAGTAACTGTAAGCTATATTGTTGACTTTACAACTCTCAACAAACTTTGACATTTCTTGATTAATTTAATATATTTAAGTTAAGGAATCGATCTATAACATTATAAGACATGTTAATGTTCGAAAGAAAAACAAGACCTTTGTTTATGTCAAAGAACAACACAAATGGAAACAAAACATTGAATAATTTAAAACGCAATCATACAAAGAAAACATGAAAATGGAGTCCCAGAAGTCTTGTTTTTTCAAGTATTATACATTAAGAAGAGATTTAAATTGTGTTCATTTCATTCCATTTCATATTTTGTTTTCTCGACGAAATTAAATAAAGAAGACTTTTATTTTCAAACGAAAATAAATCATTGTGATTTTTTAACAACATGTGACTTTTTCTCGAATTTCAGCAATAAAACATCTCGTTATTTTTGGTATTTACCGAAACATCTTGTAAAGCCGGGTCCATATTGAAACAAACATTGTTAGCTAACATTTTTTTGCTAGCGAACAAATACTCAGCAACATAGTTTGTGAACAATTATTGTTGGTAAGACAGGAAGATCAGTTTTCCTTTTGTTAGATTTGCAAATTGAAGACGGCAGTAGCTCTAAAATTTTTATGAAAATTTCACCATCAAATTCGCCAGGACACTAATTTCTGTAATAATTTAAACACTTACTTTATAATATAAAATATACATTTTTTTCTTTTAAGACCTACAAGTTTGAATATCATAACATTAATTTCTTTGAAGTTTACCGCCTATTTGTGGAATATCAATTTTTATTAGCGAACATGTTAGCAAACCCTGTTAGCTAATAATGTTCGTTTCAATATGGACCCGTCTTAAGTTAAATGCTGCATAACTGAATTTTCGAGTAATTGTTAACAATTATAGCAATACCTAATTTAATTTGTTAATTTTGAAATTTGTGTAAAGCATATTCACAAATTATCAGCTTCGTATCATTTGAATTAATTTATTTTACAAACATATGGTGCTAAACTGCTAAATTCAAATATATGGTAATGGTATGGAATATAGAATGTTCGCATAATGCCAAATACATTATTATATATGTGAAGTAAGCAATCAAATTATAACTAAACTTTTAAATTTATGTTCAAACGTGTAATTAATTTCAATCATATTTCGTCCCGTTATATATCATACTTATTATAACTAATTTTCTACATAAATTATCTAATAATTATCATTCAAAAACGTACAGCACAGTGTGTAATGTACAACAGAACATGTATGTATTACAGTAACATATGTCAAGTACGTGATACACATTCCTATGCTATAGATACGGATGTGCAAACATATGGCATACATAAACACATGCGCTAATATACTCAAGCAAGGGGATGCACTTGGTTAGCTGCTCATTCGGTGACATATAACTTAGATGTGCTCTGAATATCAGGTTGTTATCAAATACAAAATGTCTCTGAAATAAGGAGACATTGCTTAACCTCGAACTT
Organism: Ophonus ardosiacus; assembly: GCA_943142095.1. Taxonomy (NCBI): domain Eukaryota; kingdom Metazoa; phylum Arthropoda; class Insecta; order Coleoptera; family Carabidae; genus Ophonus; species Ophonus ardosiacus. The sequence goes on from OW964826.1 coordinate 39,202,754, forward strand.
CTAAAAAAATAATTTTGCTTATAGTAACAGAACGCTTTGTTCAATTTGAATAAAATATGGTATGAAAATCCAAATGGATAGTTCATCTTTTAAGATGGTAATTATAAAACTATTTAATAAAACACACTGTACACAAAATCTCTCTTACGATGACAACTCACACGGGTAAGGCTGTGTTTATGTTGGAGCTGCGATAAAGGATAAGAGCGGCGATACTAGCGAAGCAGTGCGAATGGATGCATAAAATGTAGGTGTTTACATTGAAGAAGCGCGCAAAGCGACGCTTAGGAGCTGAGCAGCGATAAGAGCGTCGAGAACGAATTGAATGTATTTCTACGCTCTCATCGAGGCAAGACAAGTGATGAGCGATATCTCGATTTTTTTTTTGTATATTACATAAATATTATACAAAATATAATATTTGTCGGTGTAAATAAATATTTTAATTGCCTCTTCATTTACATTCATATTTATTTATTTTCAATTTATTGGGTTTTAGTAAGAAGAAAATGCTTTAACATTCAAACACCAGACTTAGTAAAATAATGTTTTAATCAATGGTGCGCGTTTATTATATTCATGTTGCTTGTAATGTTAATTTAGTTACTATTTCTAATTATAAATTCGAGAAATTCAAGACTCTCGAGTCGAGATCAGGAAAAAATAAGGAAAAATATGACGAGACAAGATGCAGAGAAATCTCGTCCTCGAAAATTCGAGACGAGACGAGAGTGGATTGTTTCTCGCCATATCTCGTTTCGCGGCAACACTAGGCAAGACGCTACGCTAGAGATGGAGGTAGACAAAGTAATTAGCGAAGTACTTGTTAGATCTCCATTATGGGATCAAACAAATAAAAACCATCACAACAGATATTACAGTACATTTTGTCAAAAATTATATGTCATTTACAATAGAATTTTGACACAAGTAAGTTTTAAATAAATCACGAATATTTTGTGCAACCAGGGTTGGTCTACCATTATTAGTTGTGGTATTTCATTGTTTTGGAATATTTAATGTATCTTCTAAATGATGTTCAATACCTTCCATATCAATGATAGTGTTATGTAGGACACAAATAGCTTTAACAATATTATCAGCAACATTTATATCAGTTTCTATCGCTGCTGTTATCGTCGCTCTTATAGCTTTTATCGCAGCTCCAACATAAACACATCAAAGAAAGATAGATTTGATTCGCTTTTATCGCTGCTCTTATCGTCGCTCTTATAGCTTTTATCGCAGCTCCAACATATTCACACCCTAACACATGAATGGATAACAGCTGACAGATGGAATTGAAGTTGTGATGTCATATACAAATGTGAAATTTAGGAAAAAAAATAAAAATTTATATTTTAAAAACCACACACATTTGGAAAGTGTAACAAACGCTAAAATTCATCATTTCATTCAATCTTTCAGAAAATAAATAAATTGAAAAATGAGAACCGGACCAGAATAGTTGTTTGATAATGATGCCGCGAGATCTCGCATTTTCGAGATCTCGTCTCGAATTTCTCGAATTTTCGAGACGAGATTAACCTTATTCTCGTCTCAATATTTCGAGACGAGAGTAATGCCCTCGAGATTGGCTCGAGACGAGAGTAGAAATTCGAGATCTCAATTGTAAAATTGTTTATATTATATAAATATATGTAATAAAAATATTAATCGGTAAAAATAAATATTTTAATTGACTCTTCATTTACATTCATATTTATATATTTATTCTAGTTTTATTGGGTTTTAGTAAAGGAAAATGCACAAAAGTGAGTTCAATGGTATACCCTCCACGCTCAAAGCCTACGCTCTCTATACGAATATATAATCATTATTACCAATATTTGGGAATAAAGCAGATTGTCGCAACGGGTAATAAGCCATGATATTATTGAGTATTTTTTTAACTATATGTTGCTTGTAATATAAATATATTTATAATTGCTAATTATAAATTCGAGAAATTCGAGACTCTCGAGTCGAGATCGAGAGAAGGCAAGAAAAAATATGACGAGACGAGATGCAGAGAAATCTCGTCTCGAAGATTCGAGACGAGACGAGAGTGGTTTGTTTCTCGTCATTTCTCGCCTCGCAGCGTCACTATTGTTTGACATTTGGAAGGACAGCTAGATAAAATTTATTTTAAAAATTACACGGCGCAGTCACTCGTACTGCTCTGTTAATATTGAGCCTGTGAATCACATTAATAATTATAGGCAATTAAATTATTTTTCGTAATACCATACTGTTACTATGATATAACAGGACTAAAAACAAAAATGAAAAGATAAAAATAACGGCCTAGGCCTAGTCCCCTACCATTAAGGATCAAGTGTTCCTAGAAAAATAACAACAAATTGATGGACTGTTGTCTAGGAGAATTTATAAATTAACAAAAAAAAGTTGTTCAGTATGACAGAAATAAAAGAATTTGATTATTCCTAAATGTTTAAATTTTATGTTATTACGAAAAATCTTGAACGCCACACGGCCGATATGCAAATAACGAACTCGGCTGATTATAAACCTCAGCCACGTCCATTATTTGCCTCATATCGGCCTAAAGACGTTAATAATTATAATATCAAAATAATGACAATAAACTGACCTCCATTTTTAGCGCGCTTGAAGAAATGCTCAACCTCATTAGTGTCTAATATGTATGAATGAAAAAAAATCTAATTTTAATGTTGTAACCACATGCTTTGTGAAAAATTTGAACGTTAGCCCATTGCTAGGTGTGCCAATCTGCTTTGTATACAGATATCGCTAATGATAATGAGAAGCACATTTGTTCGTAGTTTTATTTTGTGTTAATCTGTACGAAAGCCATTGGCGATTTATTATTTATTTACTGTCGAACTTCCAACTTTCAACTTCCTCCAAAATGAAGCAATTTCTTTTCGCTGTCGTTCTGGCAGAAAATAAAATCTCTGTCAGGTCACGACCTCTGGCGTACATAGTAGTTCTGTTTGATTGCCGACCGCAGCTTGAATCCGTGATCAAGACGAAACTTTCCAATTCGTTGCAGCGAAGCTTCCAAGTTTAGAGCTTTACAGTTCCATCATTTACACTTAATTGCTTTTTAAGAGCGCCATGACGGACAATTGTTGAGTGTTTGTTTGTTTTTAGCAGTGTTTTGTTCCAGCAGGAATCAATTTAGGGGTTGATGCTCGAATGTTTTTCGTCACAGGGTGACAACTTGCGAGAAGGAAATTTACAGTAGAAATAATTGAATTTAAAATAAATATTTAATGAATTTACGCTTGCTGAGACCGAGTTATTTATTTTACGACTTTTTTATTGATGGAACATTTAAGAATAATATTTTTTTAAGAATATTAAATATAACATTATTAAATATATAAATTTTTATTTGAAATCGTTTCTAAAGTGCATAAAAATCGTCATTAAAAGTTCAGAAATCGAAACTAAAGTAATCCATCGTAGAACGATTTCATGCAAATTCAATAATTACAGTGAAGAAGTTTAAAATAACACACATAATTGAGTGTTTATTACGATAACTTAAATGTTCGAAGTTCGTAACACTGAACAGAATTTCATTTGTTTGAATGACAACTGATAGATATGTCAAAATAACCTACAAAAATAAATATTCCTTTCATTTTCATAAATTATCAATGTCAAATAAAATTTAATATGCACCTCAGCACTGAAGTTTCTTTTTATCACTCATACAGTTTATTTTCCTTGGCCATACGGCCTCGACAACTAACTTTCACATTACTGATGAAAAGTAGAACTTCAGTACATTAATATAAAAATAACTATTAAGGGGTCTCGTGGCCGTGTGCCTGAGTGTCTTGTTGGAAATCTAGGGGCCTCGGATTCGATCCTGATTTAGCCGGTGAAGTCCTGTTTGAAGAATATTTCTAGAATAGTTGTTAAAGTAGAACGAATAATATTTGTAGAAAATATGTACAATATTATAGAGATAAGAGAAAAATGGCAGTTTCATGTATTCGTTCAATATTTCACAGATCTCTTGGGAAAGAATAAAGAACTGTAAAATGGTCACTGACAATCTCTTCCGCTACATTTTATTCTCCGTATCATCTTGAAATCTAGACTATTGATAAGCTGCCACTAAAAGAATTGATTTTTATATCTATCTATAAAAAAATATTACACAGATATAACAAAAACGTTTTTCATAATGGAAAAAATATTCAGAGTAGGCCATATATAAATGAACTATTTGAATACCCTCGTATACCTACTGCTTTTCTACTCATCCCATGAAAACTAAATAATAATAATTTTTATTATGGGTGTTATGTAAGTACTTGCAATCATTTCTTTGCTAATGTGCTTGTTGCTATTGTAAAAGTACTTCAAGATGGACCAATAACAATTATTTACTTGAACAAAAGAACTATTTTAAAACAACTCTTTGAAATCAGAAGCGGAACATGGATAAGACACTTCTTATTAATGGTGACTGTTTTGGCGCACTTCTCCGTAAATCAAATTCATGTCGGTGTGTTATTGATTAGAGAAAGAACAGGCATTTGTAAATAGCTAAGTACTACCCCATTTATTGCAAATTCAATGTCATTTATGACAAATATTGTTTTTTTGGAAAACTCGATTTTTAGATTTTAATTTATTAAGAAACTGGTTCCTAATTGGTTAACTTTACAATCCTACATTTTTTACAACTTAACAAATTGTGCAAAATATATTTCAGATTATAACTTCCTTCATAACTCTTTATTATACCATAAACTATTGCACCTTACTTAGTTTCTGTAGTTTCTTTTCTATTTGTACAAATTTGTTGGCAACGCTCATAATGGTTCGGCCGTTTTATTAGTAATAACAGCTTTAATTCTATTAGACACATTCTTCTACTAGAGTATTGCCCCATGTATCTTGCAAGGTAGATTTTACTGCACGCACTGAATTTTTACGTTTTACGAAGTTGTTTTTTATTGTTCTGAAATGAAATGGTCTGGATTGAAGATAAATCTAGACCAGAAGATGACCCTTTAAATGTCGGTCGAACTATTATCAAAGTCCATATTTTACAGTAGTTGAAAGAATTTTGTAGAATTTCCTCACCATTTGTGCAAATTTTAAAATTTGTTTAAAATGTAAGTCAGGCGAACTGCGTACGAGGAAAATTTATTATGTTATCTACCTAGCTATGCAAACAATATGCTATCGCGACAATTTTCTTATGTCAAGTTTCTGTGACATTTTATCATAGACAAATAATACTCTTTAGACCGGAAACATATGTGTACTTACACTGAACATTACACCTGGTGGTTGAAATAGAACTAAAATGTAAACTAGGCAACCCGTTTTTGAATTTTATACAAAATATTGTAATTTTGTTGGTTCATATAAATTTATTTTGATATTAAAATGCATGTGCGCAAATTAATGTTTAATTATACTTTTTGATTTATGCATCATAAAATTTTAATTTTAAGATAGATTTATGCCCACTTCCTTGAATAATTGTAACGGTTTAAAATAAAACACGAATTGAATTATATGAACTTATGAACACATAAAATTAAACAATGTTACAATAAGAACTTGCCTAATAGACACACAGAAGTTATAATGAATAATCAAAGTAAATTATATAGAACCGTGATAGAATCAAAAACCATAAATGGAAATATGTCAAATTCACCAATTTACGTCAAATTCAAATGTTTCCCACGCATTCTTATTTCCCACTTCAGAAAAATACGTAGACCAATAGTTGCTTAGTAATAAAATATGCAAGTTCTTAAATCGACGTTCGCGACATCTATTGAATGGAATTGAGTACTAGATACAAAGGCCCGGTACTCATCATATAAGTTTCCAAAGGTTGCATTTTATAGTGTCATCTCCAAATTTGGCTCCAATCGCTTAACATTTGTCATTTTTACATCAGTTTAAAGAAACGAAAATGAGTAATTTGAAACTTGAACATAGAAGAATCATAAAATTTCTATCGATAAAAGGCAGTAGCCCGAAGAATATCCATGAGAGAATGGTGGCAGTGTATGGAGAAAACAGTCCATCCTATTTCCAAGTCAAATATTGGTGCAAGCAGTTCAAATGAGGTAGGGAATCCATTCGTGATGACCCAAAGTGTGGAAGACCTCTGGAAGCACGAACTGAAGAATCATGAACAAAGTTGAAGATTTGGTGTTGACTGATCGCCGAGTAAAAGTTTCAGTTATTGCTATCAGAAACGAGTATTTTTAAAATTCTACATGAAGATTTCGGAATGAGCAAAATGTCGCCACGATGGATTCCCAGAGTGATCAGTCTCGAACAAAAACTGTGTAGACGACAAATTTGCGAGGGGAATTTGATTGCTTTATCCCAAGATGAACACTTTTTCTACAGAATAATAACCGGGGATAAGACCTGGGTACACCATTTTGAACCTCCCATGAGACAAGAGTCCATACAATGGATTCATATAGGCTAAGAAGGCGAAGACACAATGTTCTGCGGGGAAAGTGATGGCCACAGTTTTCTAGGACGCGGAGGGTATTCTTTTAATTGAGTATATGCCAAAAGAGACTACAATAACGGGAAATGTCTACAAAGATACAATTAAGAACTTGAAAGCGGCTATACGCGAAAAAAGACCCCCACAATTATGCTTAGAAAATTCTGATTCTGCACGACAACCACAGGGTAGGTACATAAAGTACGAATTGTACAAGCAGTAGTCAATGAATGCGGCTTTGAGGAATTACAACATCCACCTTACAGTCCTTACCTCACCCCCTGCAACTATTATCTCTTCCCAAAACTCAAAAACAATTTAAGAGGGCGTCGCTTTTTATCGAATGATTATTTGGAAAACGCCGTGGAGTCGTATTTTGCAGAATTATCAAAAGATTTTTTTTTTAAGGCATAGCTTTATTAGAAAAACGTTGGAATAAGTGTGTTAGTGTTAACGGTTCTTACGTTGAAAAATAAAATTTTATTTGTTTTCTAACTCGTTGTTTTCATAGCTAGGTAGATAACATAAAAAAAACTCCCCTTTCCCCTCGTATATTGAGTCTGAGCTCGTACCTATTCTATCTAAATTTTAATTGTGTTCCAAGATTTAAAAAAAAAGCTAATATGAACTGTATATCTCCTCTTACATTTTCCATTGTGCTGTCATTATACTTATAATAATCCTGTTATCAGATAATAATTTTATTATGTCTAAACAAAATCGCTGATAACAAAACTGCATGGCTGCTTTGCAAAGAGATGAAGTATTTATTGCACATGTGTCAGTTTGCGTCAGCTAATATGTTTACTACTATAGCTCACCACTGACAGGGAGGATAATGGATTTAAAGGTATTATTTTCTGTTTATTGCCACTTCATAGCAGATATTATTGTCCGACATTTGACAAATATTTTATATTAAAAAGAAAGTATATCATCATATTCCCTATTGCTGGATGTGTTTATCTGCTTTGTACACAGATATAGGTAATGATGATATGTTCGTAGCGTGTGAGCGTTTACCAGGCGTCATCTCACAGGTGCTCATTGCTGACGTGGAAAGTGCATCACAGGGGTCACTTTAGCCAATTAAAATTCGAAAATAATTTTGGCGTCGGCCAGGTCGGGATCGAATCTGAGTCCCCTGATTCGCGACCAGACAATCAGGCCCACGGCCATGAGACAAAGATTATAAATAAAATAAATATAAATATATTATCACGGGTTATTACCCATTGCTGGGTGTGTCAATCTGCTTTGTATACAGATTGTTTATTTTTAATCAGGGATGGTAACAGAAACCGGAACCGAAACCATTAACGAAAAATACCGAAAAAAAATTAGAACCGAAACCGAAACCTGTACCGAAATTAGAAACAGATACAAAACCGGAACCGAAAGCAAAACCCTTTTTATTTATCGGTTAACCGCATTATATACAGGTCTCTTGTTAGTTGTTAAATATTGTAATTTTTTATTTTTAAAATACTTATATATAAAAAAGTATAAACATAAATTTATTTTCTATTTTTTTTCCGAAACGAATTTCAAATTTCTACGTAGTACCCCAAACGGGTGTCGGGTGGCGCTCGAAATCCGTTACATGCTACATTTCCATAGGCATTTAACATGGGAAAAAAACTTTGTACACGTGTTTGTGGACACTTTTTGCATCATTATAATAATTAATTGTTCAATCAAAACTAATAATATTATTATTCTCGTAAATTACTTTTGCAAAACCAAAACCCTTTTAGTAAAACCGGTATACCAAAACCTATTGCTGTATAAAAACCGAAACCCAAATCAAAACAGAATTTTTATTTTCACAATGACCGAAACCGTAACCCAAACCGATATTTTTTATGGTTACCATCCTTGTTTTTAATTGTGTTAAATTTTTAAAGTTTAAAATATTAAAAGAATTTCATGTGAGTTACAGTTGTTAGTAACTCGAAAATCGCCTATCCTGTAAAAATCGTGTAATATACATGAAAAAGAATTCATGCCGAATTTAAATTTTAAAAACGAGTTATCCTATCTTTAAACATGTAAAAGTGGTGAGAGTAAGGGCAGAACAATAACAAGCAAATAACTTTATTATGAACTCTTCTAAATTATAGTTTCAATATCAATATTTCAACTTTGTTATCTTTGTAAGTCAAAATTCTGTTTAACACTAATTATCATTTTTCCCATAATAAACTCTGTTTAGTCTAGATGTCTGCCGCTTAGATATTTAGTGTGTTGACAATAAATTAAGTATATATGTTATTGCCAGCCTACGTGTAGGGTTGATATTTAGCTATGGATTCTATATGATAACCTGTCAACCCGCACCCCTCAGATATGCTTTCGTGAAAATTATAACCGTTTGTTTTTAGTTAGTCTTTGAGAGAGATTCATGTCTGAATGACAGGCAGTAGAGTTTTAGTTTAGGCTCTCTGCGTAATGCGAGTATTTTGGCCTAAGGATGTCTCTGCATTTTTAGGATTTAGTTATGTTTAGTTACAAGGTCAGGTCGCAAATGTAGCATTTTACGAGCATTCAGGATATGAAACTGTACTAATCTAATTATGTCATTGCTAATGATTATAATTTCAAGTTTGTCTTTTTCTTTCTTTTCCAAAAAATCAGAAATAATTTTTGTATCGGATGGGGGGGGGGGGGATTTAATTTAAATTGGCTCAGGGCGCCAATATATCTTGAGCCAGCCCTGACAAAGATTACTTGTCCAGTATTTTAATCTCTACTTAATAAACTATCTGCTAACATAATACTAATAATATTAATAATAATAATAATAATAATAATAATAATAATATTAATAATATATTTTTTAATAATCCTAATTAGTATTGAAGATGTATGTTAGGCCCATTTATGAGCGTAGGCCTTCACTAACCTCTTCCACTCTTCTTTGTCTAGAGCTATTCTCATCCATTATCCATCTTGTTCTGCTACAATACTATCTGCCCACCTTCTCCTTTGTCTTCCTCTATTGGTAACCACTCGGTTGTAGTTTTTGTGCATCTATTGTCCTTTAGTTTTGCAACATGTCCGGCCCATTTCCATTTTAATTTGTTTGCTACGTACATTATATCCATAATTTTTGTTGCTTCTTATTTTATCTGATATTCTTATGTTCATTATATTTCTTTCCATATCTCTTAGACAAGTTTTAGTTTTTTTGATTGTTTTTTAGTAGTCGCCCATGTTTGGCTACCATAAGTCAGTAAAGGCTAGTTCTATTAGTTTATCCTCAATTGAAAGCGTTGTTACGTTTAGTGTGGTAATAAATAGCGTGTTTTTTCTTTGTTTACTCAGTTTTCTATTTGTTTTTGTTTTTGGTAATATGGTGTTAGGGAGCTGTGGTCTGTTATAGCACCCACGGTAACCAACCGCCATGGGAAAAACAAAGCAGTTGCCGATCCCACAGACAACGATCCAACTCTTTAAACCAAATTAACAGAAATTCAGAGATAGACACGAATCTTATATATAAATTTCTACAAAAGAAAAATATTAATTCTACTAAACAGAACGCCGAAAATCTATTAACATACAGTTTTATAAATAAATAAATAATTTGTTCGTGTATATTTTGACACTATTTGTGTCAATCGTACTTTTTAGTTGGTATGTGCGAACCAAGCACGTTCTGTACATTTATTCTTCGTCGACTTCATACACTTACATACTAAATCGAAAAGCACACAAGGGATTTACATGCCATTTTATATAAGCGAATATTATCTTCTCTAAAACACGCACACATGATAGCTGAGTGCTGCATTAAAGTAAAAAGAAAATAAATAAAATATGATTTTGAAAAGATACACCACAATAAGAACAGAAATCCTATGTAGAATAACAAACTTAGGTTTGTATTGAACCAGTTCTAGTGAATCTGTAAGTCTTGCAGATCTGTAAATCTGTAAATAATGAACAAAATCGAAACGAAAAGGTACTTCGAACATTTAAACAATTTTAAGTATTTATTTCGTAAATAATACCTATATATATATATATACAGTGTTCAAAAATAAGTGTCACAAATTATTAAGGCATATAGTACTGAGCAAAATGAGTAAAAAAAGCTTAATCAACATGGGTCCGATCTTCAATAGTTTCCGAGGTATCAGGCAGTGAAGAATGTGTTTTTTCGGTGTTTACCTCTGCTATCTCGAAAACTATATGAATTACGACTTTGATTAAATGAGACTTTTTGTTTACCATTCAGAGGTCATCTTAGATGTGTTTTTGTTTTTTCAAAAAAATAGAATAATTGTACTAAAACAAATTTTGTGGCGACCTTGGCCAATATTTAGTTTTCAAATAGCTTCGTAACTATCAGAAAGTAAAAAAAACGTGTCATAAAAATGTTATTGTTTTTTTATAGTCTATTTAGTAGCATAGAAAAAATTTTGTTCGACCACTATCTTTGTCAGTTTTTGTTGGATTCTAATACAAAATGGCCTCTTTCTCAAAAATAGTTGATTGGACCTATGTTGATTAAACGCTTTTTACTCATTTCGGTCAGTACTATAATTATGCCCTCACAATTTGTGACACTTATTTTTTAGCACCCTGTATAAAAAATGTTTCCAACAAAAGTTGTTTCTACATCCAACGATACCACATGTGACCTACGTTCCAATTTCAAATTATAAACCTGAATGTAGTTACGCTTATTTCTGGTAAATGAAATCGAGACGGATTATGTTATGCTAGTTTTGTCCCTAAACCTCTAGTACGTCGTAATCCTGAAAAAAAATATGGGACAGGTATAGTCTGTTCACTCCTAGCTGAAACAAGCCGATATTTTATTACCCCAATAGATATTACCACAAACAAATAGAAAATCCTCAGGTAGTGTGGAACAGGGACGTATTCGAAATCTGCATAAGTAAGGGAAAATGTCATTATTACAAGTATACAGTTATACAGTAGTCCTCTTCCGTTTTTTAACTGGAACTCCTCGTTTTACAATGCGACGAACGGATGCGAGAGACGTTTTTGTCGCAATCGAAGTTCTTTTCAGAGCATTCGTTTCACCCACTTCTACAAAATGATTATACACATTTAATATAACTTGCTGCGTTTGTTCGTTGATGAAATATTTAAAACAATTTGTGTCTTCATCACTTTGCACAACGTCGGCATCGGTGTCACAGGTATTGACTTCGTCACTAACACTGGCAGAAGCATTGTCGACATCCCAGGTCCTCCACATTTCCATATTTAAAATTTCACTTACATCCGCTGCTAACTAATGTTACATGTAAACTGAGTTAAAACGAAAGAAAACCGGGATTATAAAGGAACGAAATTCAATCAAGGGTGACTTAAATGAATAGTAGATTAAATAATTCCTAGAAATTATGATGTTGGCAAAACCCGAAAACAATGTCATTAGCCGAAAACGTCTTTCCAGGTAATTCTTAATTATACCTATTCAATGATAATACCTAGCTGTAAATACATTTCAAAATAATTTCAAAAAATTCTCTTACAAATTTACAAACGCATATATCAAAACGAACTGAATACAATCCTTGTTCAACACTCCATTTACAACTGACCGCCGTTTGATGAACAAAGGCTCAAGAAAGTGGTTTATGGTTTGTGGTAATAACTATTGGGGTAATAAATTATCGGCTTGTTTCAGCTAGAAGCGAACAGACTATACTCTGAAACACTCTGTATAGGTGGAAAACGAGTTATGCACTCAATGCAATAAAATTCGCATTATATATATAAATGGAAAACACTATTAGAATAAAAAAATTGTTTCGAAAGTAATCTATTTAGAGCTCATAATTTATACAAAAAACAATTGAATTTAATTTAACCCAATTTCGTATTTTGAGAATCCATTGTATGAAACTCACCGGCCGAGGCCGTTATCTCATTAATAACCATGATGAAACCACATTGAACCTGGCTTTGTAAAACCGTATAAATATATGATTATGATCTCCCTTTGGTGATCCTAATCAATATGTTCAAAGCTGAATTCGCATTTCGCAACAAACATATCTGCAGATTCCATATAATTTGTGTCTGCCTCTGCCTCTGTCTAATTGCTACGCTCATAATGAATGCAGAAACGTAGGGCTCGAATGCAATACGTTGCGAACATGTCCCTTATTGAGTCGGGGCTCCCTTAGCACTAATCACAGGATTACTTCAAATGTACGCGTTTGAGGCTGAGGTGACGACACTGCGGAATTATTATCTGCTCCCCGAGCACAAAGGAATCATCATAAAGATGAGAATTTAAAACGAAAGAGAGTCTTGATGGTAAATTAAAAAGTGGGATATGAATAGTAGTTTTTAGTTTTTTAAAAAAGGTTTGTGCACTGCTAACAAAAAGATTAAAATGAAGAGGAGGTAAAAAAAGTTGTTTTTTAGTTTATTGCGAAATAAAATTATGGTCTTCATCAATAACACAATACTAATAGTACGATATGAGAAATACGGTGAGAAGCGAAGGTGAAACTACATCACCATAACAACGGAATTCATTTGTCTATATTGATTAATAATAAATGTAAAATAAAGTACAATATGTACATTATGTACATAAGTACGTTACCACTTAAAAAAAATCTGTTATGGGCAGCACAATACCTCTCGCCATTTTCATTTTATGGTATATAAATATTGCATTGCACTTCGTCGTCGAAACGTCGTTTTATAATAAAAAGTTACAGAATTTTACCCAAATAGTTTCTTTTTATTGAATTTAAAATGTTTGTGCACACATAAAATTTAATTATATCTATTTTTTCAATGTATGCGGATGTTCCTAAATGTCAGATATTTTTCCAATCCATTAGCAAATTTGGCGGTATTTCTTATGGATATATGCGTTTTACCTATAATTTTATTAATAAAACAATAAGGAAGATTAAATGTACTTCCCAGAAAAACTTTGAGAATGTTACTAAAACTGTTGATTTTTGACAATAACATTTGTCTGTCATTTACAAACTATGTTACATAAATTTGAATTTGTCAACTGGTTTGCTTGATGTAATTTGGGCTGTGTTTTTATTTCTTAATCTATAGAAGATATAATAAAAATTTTAAGTGGATATAATCATATGTAGAATTTTATGTTCTTCAATATTTGTAATGACACAAATTTTCAAAAAATAATATTTAGAAGAATTTTTTTAAGAAACTACTACTTCCGGTTGTCCAATTGTTACCAAAACTTTTCAGCTTTTGCTGTGAATGTCAGATCGAGGAATTCATATTTAAACCGGTCCTAGATCTTACAGTTTCTGAAGAATCGTCCAAATATACACACACACCCGCACACAGAGACCTTAAACCGTGCTTATTCACTAAAATATGCGATTTTTGCTATGAATCCAATACCTCACTTAAAGAGAGGTAAAAAGTTATTCCAATGTATCGTAATCTGCAATAATTTATTTTCTAATGTGCTTGTTACAATTGCAAAAGCACTTCTAGATGGATCGATACCAATTGTTTATTTGAATAAAGAATTATTTGAAAATTGCAGTAATTGAAAACAATACTTGTCAATTATGAAGGCTTAGAATCAGAGGCGAAACATACACGAAAACCAGGCCATATGCGTTAAACATGGGAAATCAGTTTTTCCTTGTCCAAAAGTAGCCTATTAATTTTAAACAAAAACCCAGAGGTTAAATCAAACTGATATCTTGTGATACATGTCAAGTACGACTTTTTCAATTTATAACATAAACAAATTTGGTGGAAGTGTTTCTAAAAACATTTCCTCGTAAAATAAATTCTTTTATTGCGTTATTTACATTTTTATTTCCATTTATCTGAAATAAAATTCCCCTACTTTTCTAAGATAAAAATATTGATTCGCTTTTTCCGTTCTGACTTGAGACAGATTTGATATATTGCCTTTTTCTTCCTCGGACATCAAGTGAAAAAAATAACTAATCATCCTTGAGAAATACGTGAAAATTACAAGAAAAAAGCAATTATTCAATGCAATTATATAAATTTAACAGAAGATTGCCTTCTAGACGTAAAGTTAATTAAAATTCGATTTAAAAGGATCATATATATTTGGACATTTTGGAAAACTTTAAAAATTCCCATCATCAGCATTACATTATAACATTGAAATGGATTTTGTATAATGTTGATGGGAATTTTTGAAGTTTTACCGAAACGTCCAAATATATGGTTCTTTTAAACCGAATTTTAATATACCTTACTTCTAGAAGGCGAAAATAAGCTTCTTTCAAATTACTTCATCACGAGGTTCCAAAGCACAACAATCTCGCAATTATATAAAATTGTCTTACAAAGAGTTTTCTTCAATTTAGAACAGGTTTTCATTACGACGACTATTTTTATTTGTAAAATCATGAACGTAAAATACAGAAAAATATTTCTGCATGAATTGATTCTATATTAATGTGAACTTTTTATATTATTTTTACATAAATCCGTTTTGTATGTACACGAGCATGTATTTCAAATCATTTCTATTGAAAACATACAGGTACATGTTTGTGTATTTTTGCCAGTGACGTACCTAACTTTTAGTTTTAACGGGAATCCTGGTGGATGATCTCAATTTTACTAGTTACGTACGAGATTTGAAAAAATTTGAATTTTACTTGCTACACACTTTTTATTATGTTGGTACCACAAATTTTGAAATGTTTTTATAGAAAACAGAGAGAAATTATAATCCCCCAAATATTTCACAGGCGCGACTGATTGAGGACTTCTAGACATTTCTTAACAGAAAAGAATATATATAGAATAATGGCAGGGAATGCCAAAACGATCAACAGTTACAGCACATATCACAGATACTATTATTGATAGGAAACTGTAATGTTGCAAAGCGGTACTATAAATACAGCGCCCCCTGATCGTGGGAAGAAGAAGTTTTATGTATAGGACTAGGAGGCGGGAATTTTGAATTGATTCGAATTCAACAATAAACACTTGGTAATAAATTTGAAGATCTCACAATGAGCGTATGTTGAAATTTATTTATATCAAATATGAAGCTATCAAATTATATGCGTTATATTATATATTTATAATAAAATGAGTGAAATAGTAAATTAATACAAACTGTTTTACTTGTTAAAGTTTATTTTTTAATCATTTTTCGTATTTATTATCGCTAATTACACAATTTTACAAAATTTTCTTCCCATTTAATATTCGGTGTTGAACATTTGTATATAATTTTTGGGATTTGAAAATCGATGTAAAGTAACATCTGTAAAATATATCAACAATTAATACCGAGCTTACAAAATACTAATTATGCATCTAAGAACTAATAAAGTACACATATAATACACACCTGTCGCAATGCAATCTGGAATACAGTAATTGATGTACGGCATGATGTCTTTTTCACAAAAGTTTTTTCACTCAAATCAAATATCTGGTGATAAATTGTTTACTGTTTATATCACAAGTAATCACAAACAACCACAGATAAATGTGTATATATCATAAATAAACAAAACCACAACTAAATTAAAAAATATATCAACCAATTCAATAACAATCGAGCTGTCAGTAAACTGTCATTTTCAAATTTGAAATAAAATTTCATATACTAGCGCCATCTAAACGGGGGAAGAAAAGTTATAATGTTGGCCCGCTTTGTCTAGTAAGAGATTCCACCGCATGAGTTACAGACAAGAATATTTCTGATGATCCAAGGAGTAGATTTAACATCGTCCAGAGATAAATCAGACTTGGTATTAAAAAACTGCGTCGTGTTAAAGATAATGATCTGCTATCAGTGTTGTAAAATTAGAATTCATATCTCCTTAGTTTATAGGAAAAAACCCATTTGTCAACGTTTCAGTAAAAAAAATCTTTCTGTTTGATGAAGAGGTCTAACTTATTCTCAAAACTTTAGATACATAGTTATTCATGAATAAATTACTACTTTCGGAAAACAATGAAAATTCTTGTAATTTTTTTATCAATTATTTATATCAGACCGTAAGACAAATAAATACATAAATCTATTTTCAAGGCAATTTAAAACAAATATAATTGTATTAACTTTGTTTTCAATTACTTGTATTAATAATCCAATCAATATTATTTTTATCACGTACATATTTCAAATCCTTTATTTACATTTTATAAATTTTATATAGTTAAGATTTTCAAGTAAAAACATTAACAACAAATATGTATACAGGGTGGTGGCGGTTAGGGATGAACATAGGGATTTAACATAGGATTTTTGTGAAATTTCCTGCTCGCCTGTTCATTTTACGGCAAAAACTGTAGAGTGCAAAGTTGTTCAGAATTAAAAGTTACATATAAAACTATTTTTACATTTTTATTATGTTTTTAGTTTCTTCGCAAATTTAAAAATAAATTTCAAAATTTCAGTTTATTACTAGCAATAGCCTTGGGATTTGTTTTCTTTTTGTCTAGTTTTCATAAATTATTTATAAACGTCAAACGTCAATTTGACTTATGGAAAATAAATTCCGTATTCTTTTGTAACTATTTCCATCATAATATTCCTCTACAATGTACACACGGTTCTTATTTGAATGGACAATGATTATTGTTTAATGATGATAAGAACATATTACCTATAATTAATTCCCAAACACAAAGAACATGTTAATAAAAAAATCTGTTGTGCCTAACACAAAATCTCCTGCTATTTAATTTTTATTAATTTAAATACATACCTACATATTTACTAATGCTGCAAACTATGTATATTAAGTTCCTTTGCATATAGCTATTGCTTTATTTACTATTTTCTTTTCAAAATGTCGCCATTATTAATTTGAAGTGATTAGTGTTTTGACAGTGACATTTCTTTATCAGTTACATTCATTTGAAATATGAACTGTGTAACAAAGAAATATTTAAATCGTAGACTCTGAGATTTATAAAAAGATTATTATTATCTGTACAGCATATGGAAAACTGTAAAAAATTCAATAATCTTTAATTTTTATATTGATATAAAATGAGAAAAAAATAACATTTAATTGTATTTTTTGAAAAAAAAAGCCATTATGAGCTTCAAGTAAAGTGCCATTTCCGGTTATCCGATTTACACTAAAATCTAATGGTTTCTTTCCATATTAGAATAGAATCGAATTTTAAGGTTTCAGAATTTTCTGAATAATAGTATTTGAGTTATAGCGGAGACAAAATCCGTACACACACACACACACACACATATATATATATATATATATATATATATATATATATATATATATATATATACACGCATACACACATACAGACATCATCGTGAAAATGTTAAAATTGGAATTTAGGGACCTTAAAACGTGAACCTTTACTAAAATCTCGCATCCGATTTTTGCACGATCCCTATACCTCCCTTACCAAGGGTAGCGGGAAGTAAAAAAGAAGTGCAAAACATTATTTCATCAAGTTATTGTTAATATTTATTTTCCAGATAAAAAAAAAAACATTTATTTACAAATAATATTTACATCAAAACAAAAACTAATAAACACTCCCTTCACAAATATTTTATTTTTCAACATTTGTTTATCATTCATATAACAGATACTATATTCAGCAAACAATAAACATGGCGCCCTCATTTTTCTCTTATTTGGAACTCATTTTGTTCGCGGTTTCATAAAGCTCTACAGAAGTCCAGCTTCACAAAGAATAATAGAAAACGCAAAAGCTACGTTTACTTAGCTAGAACAAGACTTGACAATGCTCTGTGGTCTAGAAGGACGAGCTAGAGCTTGTCGTTTGTTTTAATTAAGCGACACCTACTGTTTGCTCTAGGTATCACAAGTGTGCTTTGTTTTTAAAAACAAATTTTAATTCTTAGAGAACAGGAAATAGAGGTAAGTTAATTTAATTGTTAATTAATAGTTATTTACTTACAAAACAAGAAGATGGACGTGGAAACCAACCTGGAACAAACAGAAAACCAAATTAGTATTATTGTACAACAAATAAAATAAGCAATGCTGTTTAAATCTTTATTTATCCCATCATCATAAGTGCATGTATAAGGAGTGGTGCCTAAAATTTTAGAAAAGACCAAATCTATTCAGGGTTAAAAACTTGACATTTACAAACACAGTAATATTATTAGTAAAAATCGAAAAATTGGTCGTTTTAGTCCCAAAAAATAAGTTTGCGTTGCCATGGTAATTGCCGTTATTTATTTATTTTCATTAACTGTCAGTTATAAAAATCAATCATAATCGTTGAAAATGTTGTCAAAAGACGAACGAATTTACCTAATTCAATGCTAGGGCAAAGGTAATAAAGCGATCAGTCGAGTTGTCAAAGAATTTAAACAAAGGTTTCCCGATATTTACATATCAAATAGAGGTGATTTTTATAACTAACAGTTAATGAAAATAAATAAATAACAGCAATTACCATGACAACGCAAACTTATTTTTTGGGACTTAGAATAATTTTCAACTAAAACGACCAATTTTTCGATTTTTATCTGAAACTAAAAGAAAATTTGGAAATGTTAAAACTGAATTGGCCGTTTCGGGACATCCAAAAACTTTTATCAAGAATACATTTTTTTGTAAAATAAAAAAGTTTTTCCTCTTTGGAACTCGATCCGTGGACATACGGTAGATAGCCGATTTATGAAAGTTTATCTCTTTATAATTTTTTAACTCCATATCAATTAAATATGAGGGAAAATGTATAATCAAACCATATAGACAACAAGATATTCTTCCATTTTTATAATAACAAAATATCAAAAAATTATATTTAACTGTGTTTTTTCAAGAAAAACTGTTAAAAGCTTGAAATACGGGTATTTCTGGTTGACCAATTATGACCAAAATCTAATAAGCGCTTCATATGAACACACACACACACACACACACACACACACACACACACACACACACACACACACAGAGAGAGAGAGAGAGAGAGAGAGAGAGAGAGAGAAATAACATATTTTAAAACTAGTAAACTCTAAAACGTGCGAATTCATTAAAAACTCACCACCGAATTTTTTTTACCAAAGACAATACCTTCCTTACCTAAAGGTGATGCTGTAAAAAAAAGAAATGAATGGCAGATCATTTTTTTAAAAGAAAATATACCAAAAGCTCCTATATATCTCTATATTAAACGTTGAGAAGAAAGTATTTTATCAGCTAACAAAAGCCTACTGCTCTACTGAATATGAGAAAGTTAACAACAAATCTGGAATATTAATAAGAATTTTAACAAAAAAAAATTGAGTTTCAAGAACAAAAAATATGTTCTAGATACTGTGACGTTAGCCGAAAAAAAAATCCAGAAAATGTTTTATTTTGAATGATGAAAGATATTTTACTAAATGAAATGTAAATGCCCGGTTTTAAATTGAGACTAATCCTGATGAAATACAGACAAAAACCATGAAGATATTCCAGTTTGAAAAGATATTCTCGTATGGTCGGCAATTTCACCTTTAGGGATAATTTGTTTGTCCTTAATTACTGAACATTAACTAGCATGCATGTTTAAATAAGAACATTAAGCAAAGGCTTGTCTTTTTTATTAAAATATATCATAATAGTAATAATTACTTATTTTGGACAGAGCTCGATTCATCACATTTTGTCTTTGTCGCTGAAAACGTCAGTTTTGTTGTGAACAATGAAATTTCACATTGTATGCCCAAATTATACTCAAATGAGATTTTTTGGTCAATACTTAACAGAATGGTTTACATAAGAGATTAGCAAGCAAAAATTGAAACTTCAGAATCGCACTAAGTTCTTTATTATAAAATTAGATCTTTGCCTTGTATAAAAGAGGGATAAAGGAGTACAAAAAAAAAAATGGACCTTATTCGGCGAACTGGAATTGTGCAGTAATTGTGTTTATTTATCATAACACAATATAACTATAGCTTTAAAAAATAGTTAAAACGGTTTGTATTTAACTACTTGTTTAATTTTTGTAGACATTCAAAACTAGCACTATCCATTAGGAAGCAAAAAGTCCAAGATAAATACAAATTTCAAAAGTTATTAAAAGTATCTGTACGTTCCTTTGCACTCAAGAAAATACAAATATCCATTATTATTATTTTTATCATGTGTACAAGATAGAATATAGCCATTTTCCTGCATCTTACGATAAGTCCTGCTTCCTACTTCTTGAAATTTTCAATTGCAGCTGCAATGTTAACATAAATCTAGACGTTATTGGCCACAGAGGGGCTAATGGCCACCTAGCATAACTTTTTATTAGTTTAGCATCTCCGTCCGCTGTAATGGAGATACGGACGACTATTTATTCGACGTCTAGAAGACTAAACTTCATAAATGTGACGTTTAAATTTCCAATTTTTGCGACGGAGTTTCTGAGAGACGCGCGGAAGATACGGACAATCCAATTACGCGGGAATTTTTACGAATTAAAGAAAAGAACAGACGATAATCGCGTTAGGAATTATAGCGTTTGGCAGGTCAAACGCTAGAGGAATTACTAACAGCTATAGAAACAGAAAAGCGGAAAGATAAATACTTTTTATTAATATTGTCACGTCTTTAGAAAATTTGGAGGTAGCACTTTTAATCGTGAAGATTTTAATTAATATTAAAGTTTTACTTCCTCGGATAACAGGAGAGGAAGAATCCCTGATGTTTCTTTTTAAATAATTAATACTAAACAGTATATAATTCAATATATTGTATTACCCAGGACAGCGTTTCTTAACATGGAAAGTCGTGCTGCACAAAACACTGTACAGCACGCCTTGTCGACCTGGCTATATCGCCTAGTCGACAAGCTAACCGGGCGCTGGGGCCGTGAGACATCTTTAAGGGGTCCACAACTACATCGATATAGAGGGTGTTAATGAATACGTGTTACATATTTATAGGATATGTAAGGGATGCAGAATAGACTAACTTAACACCTTCGCTGCCAAGCGGTCATTTCAAAATTGTCCCTGAAGACCAGAACTGGTATCTTATAACAGGGTTAATTCTATGTAGTTTGGTAGTTTTATTTTTATTTTATCTTTATTCAGTAATTAGTTATTAATAAAAATACGAGCGAACACCGGTGTTTGCCGTTGGCGCAGTATTATTACATACTGGCTTTTAGATCTCAAGGCGCCATAGCGGACACATTTTTTCTTTTTTCCTGCGACACAGCAGACACCTTTAGCGTTTAGCGGACATAATGGAATCGGCGGACACGAATAAACTTTTATGGACAATATGCGCAATAATGTTGAATTGTTGTATTCTGTAAGTTTCTTTTCGTCAGAGTAGAATAATCTGTCAATAGGGTATCTAAATCATGTCAGAACGTGCGAAAAAATTGTAAATATGGCTATGGAGATTCCTTTTCTTCTTTTAATATAACTTATTTTGTATTATATTGTAACATTATTAATAAATAATTTATATTTATTTTTCACAAACTGCTTTTTACCTCTCGCTAAGAGAGGTATTGGATTCATGCTAAAATTCGCATATCCAGATTTCAGTGAATAAGCACGATGTAAGGTCCCTAGAATCCGATTAAAACATTTTTAAAATGATGTCTGTGTGTGTGTGTGTGTGTGTGGATGTGTGGATGTGTGTATGTGTGTATGTGTGTATTTCTGGATGTTGTAGATACGATTCCTCAAAAACCATAAGACCTAAAAATTCTGATAGCTTTTTCTCGGAAGTATATATTTAATCTTTCTTATTGTTTTATTAATTAAATATTTGAAATTATAGGTAAAATGCGTATATCCATCAGAAATACCGCCAATCTGGTTAATGAATTGGAAGAATCTCTGACATTTAGAATCTTCCTCATACAATAAAAAATAGATATAATTAGAATTATATGTGTGCAGAAGACATGTTAAATACAATAAAAAACAGTATTTGGATAAAGTTCTGTATTTTTTTGTTATAAAACGACGGTTCGAAAGGGAAAAACAATTCAATACTTATATAGCCTAATATGGAAATGGCAAGAGGTCTTGTGCTGGCCACAACAGATTTTTATAATACTGATTTACTCACATGTGTATACCTGATTTTTTACAGTGTCCGCTTGGTCTGTTAAAGTAAAAATATTAATTTATCTTGTGTACGCCAGAGCGTACACAAATAGCGGACACATCTCTAAAACTGTTACTATAAGACATATCGAAA
Source organism: Ophonus ardosiacus (assembly GCA_943142095.1). NCBI lineage: Eukaryota > Metazoa > Arthropoda > Insecta > Coleoptera > Carabidae > Ophonus > Ophonus ardosiacus. Next base: position 39,225,431 of record OW964826.1, read on the forward strand.
AACCAAGATAGTCAAAGTATCCTAGTGCGCCATAGCAAACACATATTCAATGCTTCTTCCAATACATTTTGTCTGCTTGGCCGACAACGAAATATCACGATGTCCGCCATGGCAGCGAAGGTGTTAAATGAGCAGTAACACGGCCGTACAGGGTCCGTTTCGGGAACAAGCACGGCTGCAACTGTGGTAAGCCAAATGGACCCGAGGCGACCGTGTTGCAGCCGTATAACTATGCTGTTTTTCCTATTCTAGCGAAGAAGACAATGGCAGTAATGGTCCCACTTGTAACTAGATATTTACAAGTACATATGAAAAACAAATATAGGTATAGACTGAAAAAAGTCAATTGAGACCTCAGAATACAAAGATCTACTATTACCCCTGATATTAGTTAGTGAGATGCACGATTTCAACATTTTTTACCTTCCGTCACCTTTAGGTAAGGAAGGTATTGTCTTTGGTCAAAAAATTCGGTGGTGAGTTTTTAATGAATAAGCACGTTTTAGGGTCCCTACAATTCGAATTTACTATTTTAAGATAATATCTGTATGTGTGTGTGTGTGTGTGTGTGTGTGTGTGTCCGTGTGTGTGTGTCCGTGTGTGTGTATGTATGTCCGTGTGTGACAATTTTTTCTCCGACGATAACTCCAATACTACAATTCTAAAAATTAAAATTCTTTCGTATTCCTCTTCTGTACACCCATATGAAGAGTTGATTAGATTTTGGTTATAATCGATCCACCGGAAGTACCCTTTTTTGAAGTTTTTAATAGTTTTTCTTAAAAAAACGCAGTTAAATATTATTTTTTGACATTTTGTTATTATATATATTAAAGAAAATACTCTTCTCTATACGGTTTAATTATACATTTTCCTTCATATTCAATAGATGTAAATTTAAAGCATTATAAAGAAATTAATTTTGAAAAATTAGTCAGCTTTGCAATTTATCATGGAAACAGCTGATATAATTATTCAAAAAAAATTAATAGACAGATGTCAGTTGCAAGTGCAAAACCAAATATGGAAAGTATAGGATCTAAAATTGGTTTGTCATATTGTTACTCGCAAGTGACATGCAGAGAAAGGCCAAAGAGAAGATGGAAGGACATTACTTAGTGTAGTTTATGTTATAATTTTATTGGATTTAAAGAACCTTTTCAAATGAACTTTTAGTATGGAATTTGTAAAAAATAGTATGTGTTCGTGTTCGATTTTACATGATATTATATAGAATCTGTTCCAAGGACCTTTTGGTATGGGATTTGTACAAAATACATCGAAATGACGGAAGGTCTTGTGCTGGCCACAACAGATTTTTTTATATACTACTCGTATTCCACAATGATTTTATTCCTACAATAGGTCTGTTTTATTTAAATAAGACTCGTGTTTTAATAAGTAAAACATTGCAGATAAATCCTTCGTTTTAATAATTTCCGTCTTTAATTCTTCTTCTATAAAATTTATGTTAAAAATAATTCTATTCCACCCTTTACTAGTGTTTTTAAAGGTTTAATCATATATTAATACAAAGGGGTCCGCAATAAGAAAAAGTTAAAAAAAACGTTGATCTAGGGCAATTAAAAGTACAATTCAAGCACTTGAAACGAACTATTTCAGAGTATTGAATAACACTACGGAACAAAATCAGAAATGAAATGATCAGCAAGCAACACAATATAAATCTGTATTCGATGTGATAGTGGAGAGACAGCTAGCTTGGTGGGGACACATGACCAAATAAAAGAAAATATAGACTGGTAAGACAAAAATTGATGATGAACGTGGTAGAAAAACAGTACGATTTAAGACACTAGGAAGATGCCAAGGAATAAGAAGGAATGGGCAAATTTCGTACACGATTAAATATATTTTTATCTAATTCTGTTTTAAAAGATTAAATTTTACCTAACCTTATGACGTTTTGAAATGACACTTTTTACATAATTGACACAAAATGAGTTTTGTAAAAATCTTTACAAAACTGAGTTACTTAAAGGAAATTACACAACTGACATTTGATAAAAGAGGAAACAAGAATATATCAATAATGACTTTTTTAATATCAATTTATGCATAAGTGACTCACACTCAATTCCTCTACATCAGAAGGAAGATCTACATCGGTTTCAGAACACGTTCAGTACTCATTTTCACTGATGATACGCATCCACGGCAACGCTTTGGTAAATTGATTTAAAATATATGTTTTGAGCTGCCATAGCAAAAACCTAGAATGTTATGTATTTTTAAATTATTTTAGCGAAATTAGATAAAATTTTGTACATAATAAGTGATATTGTTTGACTCACATAATTTGCAAAACTCGCTTCGGTCGTTTTGGCAAATATTATATTCATCAAACAATATCACTCTTTTCATAACTAATTATGTAAATAACTAATACACCCTACACCTTACGGTAAAAGGGTATCTGACAATATACCTATACTTTTAGCAATGTTGCTATGACTTAGCAACTTTCTTACAGAATTGATGTAATTACTACTTTTAAAATTTTAGTTTACTTCAGAAGAAGCAACAATATGATCCCTATGGTACTCTCTCTACGACAGCTTTAAGTGTCCATGACGCGAAGCCTAGTAAATCGTCAATACGATTAAAAAGCAAATAGGCACAATAAAGATAAATAAACTCCCCTGTAATTTAGCAGTAAAATACGTATTGTATATTTTTGAGTAAAAACGCATTTCAGCTGATTTAAAATGGCCGCATGTTACGTAATTGGCGCCTATTCATTACAAAACGCTGACATAATGACGTTATATCGGTTTTATTGACATATCATTATTGCCTTCGCTATATTTTCACTAAAATATTCGTCCTACCATTTACTACACCAAAATTATTTACAGTTTATTGAATAATTAATTTGCTATATGGACATAATGTACCTATAAAATAATGGCAGTACAATATTAACTTTAATATAAATTTAATTCCTCGAATAACTGTGAAACTATGAAAGATGTACTTAATTAATTTTAAAATTAATAACTTGTTTGTAACGGGATGTATAATACGAGCATATAACCTATAATGAATAAATAAAAGTAAATGCTATGCAAAATTAATATGGTAATTATCTGAGTTCCCTAATGGAAAGAAATAAATTATTGTGTATCTCTAATTAATATTTATGTGGAATAATGTACAAATTTACATATTTTTATATTACGACTTTCATTAAGAAACGCGGCCAGGAATAACAATGAGTTAGGAAAGTATTTGACTAAAATTATTTTCGTGTTTAAAGAAAATTTTCTTCATGCGGTTTCAAAATATGAATTCAGCATGAAATTCTCTTATTACAAGATTTGAGCGAATGAGTGGATCACGAATAAAACTCACTTCAATTCCTAAGAAATTTCTTTAATATTTTGAACATTTTCAAATCGGCAAATTACTCATTTTTCATCCACTACTGTGACACCGTTAAAACATTATAACGCGGTTTGAATTCAACATGAATTTGTCTTTCCTATCACACAATTGTTTCTGACGAGTGGTTAGTACGTTTGAAAAAGTTTAATATATCTCAGAAATTTCTTTGGAATTGTATGTTTTATTTTTTACCACTCATTCTCTAAAATCTGAATAAGAAAAAAAAATTCGTGCTAAATTCATTTTTTGAAACTGCGTAACCGTGTGAGAATAATGAAGGAAAAAATTAATATTGAACCAATATGAAAATGTGTCTATAACTCGTAAATACTCCCCAGATCTTTAATACAATTGAAAATCTGTTGGAAACCATTGACAAAATTATTGTAAAGGATAACATTGATAATTCCACTTAATTATTTAAAATTATAACGGATGCATGGAAATACCTTGCGTCACCTATATGTAAGAAAGGTATTGTCTTTGGTCAAAAAATTCGGTAGTGTTTTTAATAAATAAGCACGTTTTAGGGTCCCAGAATACGATGATGTCTGTATGCGTGTGTATGAATGTGTATCTGTATGTATGTGTACCTGCCTATGTGTGACAATGTGTGACAAATTTTTCTCCGACGATAACTCCAATACTACAATTTTAAAAATTCTAATTCTTTAGTATTCCTTTTCTTTACATCCATACGAAGAATAGATTAGATTTTGGTTGTAATTGGTCAACCGAAATTTCCTTTATTTGAAGTTAAAAAGTTAAATATCATTTTTTGACATTTTATATGATTATCACCATAAAAGAATATCTTATTGTCTATACGGTTTGATTATACATTTTCCTTCATATTCAATATAAAGAATTATAAAGAGATTAACTTTCATAAATTAGGCAGCTTTGCTATAATCATTGAAACAGTGTATATGGTCTGTGGCTGATATATTCAAATAATTCTAATTGAAAGATGTCAGTGTCAAGTGCAATTTACGTAGTGAAAGTATCTATTCCAAGGTACTCTCGGTATGGAATTTGTAGAAAATAGTATATGTTCGTGTTACAATTTTACTGGATATATAGAATCTTTTCCACGGAACTTTTAGTATGGGATTTGTACAAATACATAGAATTGACGGAAGATATTGTGCTGGCCCCATCAGATTTTTTAAACTAACTTTAATATTTATATACAATCACTCTATTTTTGTTGCACTTCTCATATGTATATTCGTATACCTACATAAGTACTTGTGAAATTTAGTACGATACTTTTGAATTACTCATTTAACATCCATAATATTTTATAACTATATCACCTTTACATTGAACATAAAAGAAATTTGAAAATATAATGAATATTTAAAATATGCAGGAGTTTTCTTTATTGGTTCCTACAGGGTCGCTCTATTTGCTGTAAATACATTTCATATTAGAATTTCATATTATTGTACCGAATACTTATTTTAAAGGGCCAACAGTACTATCAAATTTAAAACGAAAATGACATTATGATGAGACGTAGAATACTTCGAGCATATACTGACTAGAGAAGTAATTCCCTATACCAATGTATAGGATGAAGTGATCGGAAGACATGTAGGCGGGGGGCCGGAAGTCATAGTGAATTGCGGGCAGTGTTTTGTTCTATGTCACTGCTTGTCATTTTACTACAACCAAACCTTATTTTTTGCGTGTAGTTTGTGAGTATATCTCTGAGTATATCAAATTGTAATGAAAAATACAAAGAAAGTAAGGATATTTCGTTTCATGTGTAAGTAACTGGGATTTTTTTTTACAAATAATATATTAAACAAAGTGTAACTTTTAGGTTTCCTACTAATAATGACGTAACAGTAACGAGACTGAAATTTATTGGAAATAAAGGTGATTTACATATTTCAAAAGCAGCAATTAGTCATTACTTTTTAAAAAATCTGTTGTGGCCAGCACAAGACCTCTCGCCATTTCCATATTAGGCTATATAAGTATTGTATTGCACTTTGCTATCGAAACGTCGTTTTATAACAAAATATTACAGAACTTTACCCAAATATTGTTTTTTGTTGTATTTAACATGTCTTCTGCACACATATAATTCTAATTACATCTATTTTTCATTGTATGAGGAAGTTCCTGATTGTCAGAGATTCTTCCAATTCATTAACCAGATTGGCGGTATTTCTGATGGATATATGCATTTTACCTATAATTTCAAATATTTAATTAGTAAAACAATAAGAAAGATTAAATATAATTCCCAGAAAAAGCTATCAGAATGTTACTAAAACTGTTGATTTTTTGACACTGACATTAATATATGTCATTTACAAATTATGTTATAGACATTTGAATTTGTCAACTGGTTTCCTTAGTGTAGTTTCGCCTACTCGACTTATTATATCCCGATATTCTATATATTATAGCGTCTTTATCTCTAAATTTATAGAAGATATATTAAAAAATTTAAATGTATTAGATGTAGAATTTTGTTCTTCAAAATTAGTAATATCAAAAATTTTCAAAAAATAATATTTAGAAGATTTTTTAAAAAAAACTACTACTTCCGGTTGTTCAATTGTTACCAAAACCTTTTCAGCTCCTCCCAGGAATGTCAGATTGAGGAATTCATAGTTAAACAGGTCTTATGTCTTATAGTTTTTGAGGAATCGTCCGTCCAACATCCAGCCATACATACACACACACACACACACATACACACAAACACACACACACACACACACACACACACACACACACACACACACACACACACACACAGAGACCGACATCATTGTAAAAATGTTTAAACCGGACTCTAGTGACCTTGAAACGTGCTTATTAATTAAAATCAGGATATGAGATTTTTAGCATGATTCCAATACCTCTCTTAGCGAGAGGTAAAAAGGTAGTACAAATATTAAGATAATACGCAGTCCGCAATACACCACGGCTTCAATAAGCAGCTCGCAATACACCATGGCTTCCGTATGTGTTCCGATCAAAACAAACACCGTAAGGCGGCCTCTAGTCAGTATATGCTCGAAGGTAGAATAAAATAAATATGTCACCATATTCTACTTTTTTTTAATTCATTTCTTATTCAACTTCTGATGGTGATAATAAAAAAAAAACATTTTTCTTCCTTGCAAATGACATGCTCATAAAATCCTGGCATATCCCCGCTCTAGATAGATCTAGGCCGATGTGCTGACCATATACAAATCCAGCACTTCTCCTGCAGGGTTGCCAACGTCGCGGTATGAGAATTTATTCGCGCGCGCATAAAACGCTCTATTAAAATTGGTGAAAGCAGTTTTATAACAAAGCAGGGCGAAAGGTATTTAAGTCAACATTAATTATGTCACATTGTTCAGACGAGAAACAGGGGTGGAATAAGATTTAAAACCCATACACAACAATCAGGGACGGACTCGTAAGGGAGACAAAAATTTGTATAGAGGAAAATAAGAACTAATTTCAAAAGTGTAACCCAAAAAAAATAACCAGATTTATTTTTTGGCGGATAGTAAGGCGCTAGTTGTCCCTCTATGTGCCTGCACTAGACACCCTTCTAGATCTGCGTCATCCCTGGGAATACATCTAAATACTCAGGGTGATATTTTTCGTAAGTGCTATTTCAACTGTTTTGCGATTTTGTAACGGCGGTCATTAAAAAGTAATATGTTAACATCAAGTTCCGTTTCTTGTTAGGAAAATGAGAAGCAATGCTTGGGAGAGCTTATAAAAAATCCGAATCGATTTCTGACTGTCCCTTCAATTCCTAGTACACATTCAAATGATTGGCTCTCTTGATATTAGAAATCATTCGTAGAACGAATTTCAATGCGACACGTTTCACCAGTCAAAATTCATTGGCACAATTCCAGGATATTTCAGTGAGTTTCTCCAATTCATCGATTGTTCAACGACGATCAGACATGATCGTATCACGTAGTTTTTAATGCTTTCGTCCGTTTTGGAAATCGAGCGATACCCCGATCCAACTTTATCTTTAATTGACATTCAATCATTTTAAGACGAGAAAACCACTCGTAAACCCTTGTTTGTCTGAAAGCTTCCTCCCCATAAACCCTCCGAAGCATTGTGATAGCTTCCACTGCTGATTTCCGTAACAGGAAATAAAACTTTAATGTCTGATATTACAAAAATCGCAGAGCACGTCAAATAGCGCTTGCAAAATAAAATCAGACTGACCATGCAGATGTTTCCTAAGGATGATACTTGGGCAACAGATCCAGACGGGAGAAGTTGGAACTAGCGTCTTACTACCCGCAAGAAAATAAATCCGGTTGTTTTTGGCTACCCCCTCTTAGATTAAGAAATATACAGTGTGTCCCATTTAGAAGTGCCACCATTGGGATCTCGAGAACTAGATAAGATACGATGTCGGTTAAATGGAACTTTTTGTGCGTATTTGGGAGGCCATCTCAGATGTGCTTTTGTTTTTCCAAAAATTCTCATAGAGCACTAGATAATGACGAATATCTGATTATTGTTGATTTTTTATTTTTCAATTAAATTCTAAACTATTGGTAATTGAGAAAAACGTTTCAAATATAAAAGATAGATATTTTTATTAACTAACCAGTGGCGTACGAAACAAATTTTTATATCCGTAAATTTTCGAGATATAATACAAACTTATATTTTTTTAAATGGAACCCATATTTGATTTTAGTCTCAAAAAAATAACTCTATTTTTCTCTTTTCAATGTTGTAAGGGTTATTATGTTTTATATTTGTTTTACCTTCAAAATTATTATTTTTTCCTTATTTTGCATTAAATTTACAATTATCTTGAAAATATTGATAAATTTCTATTTAGAAATACTCCATGTATTTAAATAATTTATTTCGTTAGAAAAATTTGCTCAAAACTCGTATCAAATTAATTTTTATAATATTTTGTATCAGGTCGCTCTTGGCACATTATAGTGTAATTTGTAATTATAAGTCTAGAATAAAAATATTAAGTAATAAAGACATAAAATAAATTATATCGATCAAATACAATATAATTAATAAAAATAATAATTTTTTTTGAGAAATAATAAGAAAATTCACAAAAATAAAGAAAAAAATTAAATTTTAGGAGCAAAACAAATATAAAACATAATAACCCTTACATCATTGAAAAGAGAAAAAAAATATTATTTTTTTGAGACTAAAATAAGATATGGGTTCCATTTAAAAAAATATAAGTTTGTGTTATATCTCGAAAATTTACGGATATAAAAATTTATTTCGTACGCCACTAGTTAGTTAATAAAAATATCTATCTTTTATATTTGAAACGTTTTTCTCAATTACTAATAGTTTAAAAGTTATTTGAAAAAGAAAAAATCAATAATATTCAGTTTTTCGTCATTATCTAGTGCCCTATGAGAATTTTTGGGAAAACAAAAGCACATCTGAGATGGCCTCCCAAACGCGCACAAAAAGTTCCATTTAACCGTCATCGTATCTCTTATAGTTCTCGAGATCCCAATGGTGGCACTTCTAAATGGGACACACTGTATTAATAGAATAAATATTAAAGAATGACGTTTATTTAAATTGATAACTAAGCGACACTTCTCGGAAAACCAATACATTTTTAATTTTTATAAAATTTTCTGGCAAGAAGATGACCCGTTTTCAACGTAATCGATTCATATTACAGACAAAAGCTGTTAATTATTCTAAGCCCCGAAATATTTCATCAGTAAAGATTAAGCTATGAATTCCTATATACTTTCAACGACAAGCTATTGTCAACCATTGGTGAAAAGTTTTGCCGAGAAGCCGACAAGTTTCAAGTACTTAATGAAATCCTCTTAGGCCAGCTTTGCGTTCTACAACGTCTCCTTCAGTAAGAAATTAACCCTATTCAACAGTATTCATGTTATACAAAGACTGACAACATGGAACGTACATCTACTTAACTTATTCAAACTTTTTAAATATAACCATATATATAAATGATTTCGATCGCTTGAGCTTCACGCATGAATAAAATGATAATGGTATTATATTAACCTAAATTTGTGCAATTTATACTGAACAATTCCATTCTTAAACTAAAATACTACTTCATTTTTCGATTATTCCTAAGATTATAGCTACCTACAAACGAAAATTGTAGTAAGAAAAGGTAAATATCTCCTTTAAATTATAAAGATAACAATGACACTAACACGTCTAAAATGTCAAATATAATATTCAGATATTTCACATGCTTTTTATCCAAAATGAAATTCATTTCTCGAATTTTGCGAGACTTAAGGAATAAAAGGTGCACCATAAGGGTACCTTCAATAATTTCGCCTGAATTTGGGTTGTGAACGAGCTTTCAAACATATGAAGTACCACTGCTTCCCAATGTCATATTCAAATTTTATAAAACTTTCTTTAAATATGTTAATAATACAAAGTTGAAGTGATTAGACATACGTATCGATGATAGAATGTAGGAAACCATAAGTAAGACAGAGATAAATATACAATTACGTCTTATTTTGAGGTTCAGAAATCAATTATGTGAAGGTCAAATAAGAAAAAGCGGTGTGTACCATAAAAAAAATGTTATACTTCATTTCACGTAAGAAAATAGCAGATGGCGCTTGAGCGCCGACCCTTTTTACATGCATTAAATAAATAATTTAAATTCGTGATACCAATAATACGCATATTTTAAATGTAAAATGTACGAGTCCTGAATATTAAATATTAAATCAAGACAAGATTAAATATCGCTTATTTCTGTCGATTTTATTTAATAACTGACAGCTGATAAGTGATATTTTTTCGTTCTTGTGAACTGGGTTAGCATGCTGACCAATCAAAGGGCAGAATTTATATCCCTATCTAAACCAACGCTATTTTCTTACGTGAAATGAAGTATAATATATATATTTTTTTAATATTCTTAACACTTTCTTAATTTTTCTTTCCGTTTTATCTATTCATCATCAGCCATATTGTAAACCTTTGCTATGGTATATAATCTCGTAACCTTCCAAAGTATCAAAGGACCGCCCCTGAATTTAACTTCACAAAGGATCGGGCATTTTTCTTTTTCCGGGCAAGTAATTCATTACACGAGTTAATTTGTGTTTGTAGTGGATTCTTTCCTACAGTGCTGGTTTAGAGTTATGCGAAAACTTCACGTATGACGCGAACAGAAAATTTTAATTAGCAAGAGAAAATTACCTTAAAGGAAAGTTGTTTTTATTAAATTAATTTTAAATTAGGTAAGATCACATAGAGATCGTGTATCACAGTAACAAATAAAACATGAGTCATTTGATATGGATTATCAAAGTTTAAAATGAGTTAGTTTTTAAAATATTAGAGTTTCTAACTAACTGTAAATATCTAACTAAAACCCGACTCTACACATATTTTCGACATGAGAATTAAATACAGACCCTTCATGTCTTTTCGACATGAAAATCAAACTGATTAAAAAAAAGCTTTAAAGTTAACATCTTCATGAAAGGATCTCTGAAGGCTGCAGGATATCATACACATATAGCATCCATAACCAAATATCCATCGGACACGTAAGCTTGCAATAACTTACTGACTTAATTGTCTACACTCTAATGTCCGGTTACAGAAACGTTCATCAATCCCTTGTTCAGCTAACGGACTATCAAAATGAATAAATTCGAATAAGTTTCCTTGTTCTTGTGACATTTAAATCATTACTGTCAAAAAATCGGATTGAATTTTTTCGTTTTGAAGTCTAGACAACTGAAGCCTAAAAGTAAACGGTAATAGAAAAAATGATAATTTTTACTAAACAGAATTTTGAGTTCAAAGATACATCGAGTAGAAATATTATTACTGACGCTATAAGTTAGAAGACTGGTATTCTGTGCACCCGATTAAGCACGCGATTAGCTAATCGCCCGACAGTCATAATGTGTAGTCGGGTGGCTAGCTAGTCGCTTACTTAGTCGGGCTTAATTGCGAGCTCAGAATACCAGTCGAAGAGTTTAAGAAGGTTATTTGCTTATTACGGCTCTGCAGTCGACTTATCACGATTCTCATAGAAATTACTGAAATTACAGTTTCCATAAAAACGTAAATAGGCATTATCTTTTGTCACACTATTGGAACGTATAAAAAGAGACAAAATTACTCCTAAACGCAGTGGACGTGTTAACGTGTGTTATCATTTTTCTAACGTATTTCCAAATATTTCTTGAAGGAAAGGAAGGACCAATCGATGAGTTAAGGTGAAATGAAAAGGCTTAAATGGTCCACGTATGTTGCATATTTATTATAGGACGTTTCGGGCTTAAGACAAGCCCACCTTCAGCTAACGGTGAATGTACAATAATTCTGACTACATTTTACAAAATCTTAAAATTGTATTAGACACAATGATATAATTTCACTACGTTGATGAAATGCGTTATCTTAAAATGTTATCTACGTAGCCTAATTAGATCATTGTATCTAGCACAATTTTAAGATTTTTTAAAATGTAATTAGAAATACACATTCACCGTTAGCTGAAAAGAGACTTGCCTTAAGCCCGAAACGTCTTACAATAAAATTTACAACATACGTCGATCATTCAAGCCTTTTCATTCCTTCTTACATATTCTACTTCGGAATCGAAACGACTCGTAATCAGTTCTTGATGATATTGCGTAATAAAAATTCTGTTCTGGCCAGCACAAGACCTTTCGCCATTTCCATATTAGGCTTTATACGTATTGAATTGCACTTCCCTTTCAAACCGGCGTTTTATAACAAAAAAATACAGAACTTTACCCAAATACTGTTTTTTATTGTATTTAACATGTCTTCTGCACACATATAATTCTAATTATATCTTTTTTTCATTGTATGAAGAAGTTTCTATATGTCAGAGATTCTTCCAATTCATTAACCAGATTGGCGGTATTTCTGATGGATATATGCATTTTACCTATAATTTCAAATATTTAATTAATAAAACAATAAGAAAGATTAAATATACTTCCCAGAAAAAGCTGTCAGAATGCCACTAAAACTGTTGATTTTTGACACTGACATGTGTCATTTAAAAACTATGTTATAAACATTGGAATTTGTCAACTGGTTTCCTTAGTGCCTTGGCCTCTGCGATTAAATTACTCTATATATTATAGTGTCTTTATTTCTAAATCTATACAAGATATAATAAAAATTTTAAGTGTATTAGATGGACAATTTGATGTTTTTCAATATTTAATAACAAAAAATTTTCAAAAAATTATATTTAGAAGAATTTTTCTCAGAAACTACTACTTCCGGTTGTTCAATTGTTACCAAAACCTTTTAAGCTCTGCCCAGGAATGTCAGATTGAGGAATCCATAGTTAAACAATTCTTAAGTGTTATGGTTTTTGAAGAATCGTGGCTACAACATCCAGACACACACACACACACACATCATTTTAAAAATGTTTTAATCGGATTCTAGGAACCTTAAATCATGCTTATTCAATAAAATCAAGATATGCGAATTTTAGCATGAATCCAATACCTCTCTTAGCGAGAGGTAAAAATGTATGATTCTTGACAACATAAGGAATTGAAGTAGTTTCTTTTTGCCACACAGGTTATAGAATCAGTTCATAAGGCGATATATGTCGTAACTCTGTTCAGGAAATAATTTTGAATTATCAATATAGTTAGCGTGTATTTTAGCACTTTTGTGTCTCGTGTTGATTTACGTCATTTATCAATAATTCCGTAAAAAAAATATCAAAAAGGGCTAGAATCATAGTCCTGTTTGCATGTGCGTTTCTTGATGCAGTCAAAGATAGTTCCCTAGTGGGTGTCAGCATAGATTATAAAGCAAAACGAATTATTATTGCGCAATGCCTGTCTTATGTGAATTATATTATATGTAAAAATCATTTATCTTCTTTACGTGCTGTGTCCAATTTTAAGAACATTTCCGGTTCCTTTATTTTTCAGAGAGATAAATCAAACGTAATTAAATAAGAAAATAAACGACGTCCATTAAAAAGTGGATAAAAGGAAGGAACAGACGCAACAATGCATAATTAACCACATAAACTTTGCGTAGTTCACACACACAATGATGCTTTCATTAGCTATGCAAATTTGCAAGAGGAATATTATATTACGTACCACACCTGTAAATATCTATAGACGGGGAAATGTCATCATTACGCGTTAGTTTAATTCATTCATTAAGTACGAGGTTTTATCAAAAGTAAAGATTTTTTTACTTCCGCGCTTTATGCGTTTTTCGTTGAGCTTTCAATTCTTTTTTCTTGTGAAATGTCATTGAAATAATTGAGATCAATTTAAACTGAAAGTAATCTCACTCTTCTTCAATGTAACAATAGTCTCATTTTCCTCTAATGCCTATTAATTTTGATATTTACAAAAAATCTGGTCCAGTCAATTACCGATAATCCAATTAGCAAATTATCATTTTATCTGGTAGGAACATCAGCATTCTTTTGTTCTGACCAACTTCAAAGCAGGACCCAGCCAACTTAGTTCGTAACTCCAGTCCGCCTTCAAATTACGCTCAATTAAAACTTGGTATTTTTAATTGCGAATGAAATCAGCGCGAATATCTAATTCGAATTAAAAACTTTCTTTGTTTTTAACACTTCACCGACCAAGAAGGTTCCACGTACAAAATTTTGTATACGGGGAAAGTTTGCTGAACAATACGCAAACTATAAACAAATAAATTTATTCACAAAAAGTCTGGAGGAATTTTATGGTGGCACCGAAGTTTATGAACAGATCTTTAAAGTTGATATATTTTAGTTCTGAAATAACTGAAGCACATACTCTACTCCTCCCTCCTGTTATCTTATTAAATGATAATACACGCCCGTGAAAATTGTTGTGACGAATTTGTGTGTGTGTGTATGTGTGTGTGTGTGTGTGTGTGTGTGTGTGTGTGTGTGTGTGTGTGTGTGTGTGTGTGGAACAAAACGCCGATAGCAGGTTAAAAGAAAACAAAATTTTCATTAAATTAATGCATGTATTACCGCTCACATATTCTTGATAATAATTAGTTCTATAGTCATTAGCCCAACTTAACATACAATGAGCATTCATAGTCCTGACTATAAAGAAAAAAAGATTACGGTATATTAATTTATCTGTGAGGGTTCTTCTTGACTGGAAAGGTGTCGAAGCCTTCAATAAGAGCTGGATGAATTTCACATAATTAACAACTGTATAATATTTTAAGAAAGTAAAACTTACGTAAAAATGATAGAAACTTGGTATAAAAGCATTTACAATTCAATAAATATAAATGTAATCGCAGTGGTCGTCGAAAGTTAAAACAAGAAATAAATAAAACCACTAATGTCTGTTGATAAAATTTTTGTAAAAAAATTATTTTGAAAATATTAAGGTTTGCACCTTACGAAATAATAATATTTAGTTATGACTTGCAGAGTTCCCAAGGTTACGTTTCTAAAATTACCGCCATTAGTGAAGTTTTATCTTTTTTTTTAAATTATTTTTATAAATGTTTATTATAATTTTAATGGATTTTATGTTAATTTGTGAGAATATACAGAGAATTTATTTTAAAATGCAACATTATGGTTCATCACTTCCACGGTTACCCACTATTGTCAAAAAATGACAGCAATGTAATATTTGTCCATTTGAAAATGCAACATTATAAATAGTATTGCAGCACAGGAGATACCTCCAAAACACATCACAAAGGGTGTCAATTCTTATTACGACCGACTAGAATATTGCCAGAGTGTGAATTGGGATATTTTTTAATATTTATTACATGAAAGTTATGAATTTTTGTAAGCTGAAGTTTGTTAAGATATGCAACATTCATGTTTTGATTTTTTGTTAATCGTAGGCTAATTTATTGGAAATTAGTTTTGATAGTACAAAATTACAAATTTTGTATGTTGCATTTTAAAATGGACAACTATTACATTGCTGTCATTTTTTGACAAAAGTGAGTAACCATGGAAGTGACTGACCATATGTTGCATGTTAAAATAAATTCCCTGCATGTATATTTTATTTTTTGTGCTTATTGTATTTTAAGATACCGGTATAAATTTTATTGATGTGTGCTGTATCTATTTTTAAATTTACATTATTTTTATCATTATTTATGTATGTGTAACATCTCGCGAGTTAATCTCTTGTGTAAGTTGTATTCAGTATCTAATATTTTGACAACATTGAAATTAAAATTATGTCTAGATGATTCTAAGTGTCCCACTCAAGCACATTTTCCAGTATTGTTAGTATTATTTATATTTTTGTTTACATTATTGCAATTTCATCTGTGTTCATCTCATCTGGTCTTAAGGTAGGGTTTTGTTTGTCCTGTATATTTTGCTGGACAGTTTTATTATATTTGATCTGTAATTTTTATTATAAGATTGTTAATTATGTAAAATTCACCCAACTCCTGATGAAGGCATAAGTGGTGCCGAAACCGGTTGCGGCCGAAAATACATTTTCACCAGGATTTTTTTCATTTTTACATTATGTTTATAATATCGCATCTCTATTAACTTGAATAATAATAAGAAAAATTTAAAACCGTATCTTTTATGCATTTCAATATATTTTGTTCTCCATTCTCAGTTGACTTTGGACTTTTATAATTTGTGCCTACCTAAAGAAAATATTCCACAGTCCACGGTTCATGCCATTGTATTATATTTTTATTTGTTTTGCTTTTGACTCCAACATTTGCTAACTGCAGATTTTTAATTTCGCATACACAGGCGTATAACATAAAGAGATAACAAAATTGAACTGGTATCAGTTAGCATATCTGTCCGTTTCATTTATTGGTTTAGAGCTATCTGAATCGTCAGCACTCAGCTCAAATTCCATTATTAGTTTATCAGATCTGCCGGAATCAACTTCAAATTTAATATTGCCATGTTTCACATACTGACTCAACAGGCATTAGTGCTTCAATTTACAAAAACCATTGTTTTTCTAATATTAGAAATACTTCACATGGATTTTATTCAATAAACTTTTAACATTTTTAAAAATAAAAATCGACTATCCTTCATATTGAAAAAGTTGTACGAGAAATTTCTGCGAACATAGAGATATCATGGACAAAAACAAAACATCATCATAAAGAAAATTATAGCTGTAATCTTATCCCAGCAGGCCGTTTTTCACTGAATCAATCTTACCAAGCTTTAGAAAAAGTCTCTAGATAGATACCAACATCTGTAGAGTCTGCTAGAGATGAGTTAATTCGTTTCCCAACGACGACAGATCCACAGAATGCGTTTATCTCGATTCCATTATTGTTGAAACAATAACAATGACAGGTTAGAGACGAAACATTACTCAATTTGAGACGGCGAAGCGGAATCCGTGATCATTACGTTTACGTTTCCTAGGATACGAATTGAAGACGAGGTTTAAGCCAACAACGACTGCTTTTTCTATTTGTTTCGTAGAGATACTCGTTCGTTGATGTATTTGAAACAAAATGCATCTGTAGCGATGAAATGGTAAATCAATATTGGTGACAGGGCATCGGCCAGACAATCTAAGTTCGATTCAGGTTATGATGAAATTGTTCTGGCTTTAAATAGAATCATAAAAAGAAATTGTCATTTTCTTGATGAATACTTTTATGGAAGACAATATTTCGTTTGTTCGAAGACCTCGAATATGGCAGTGCCAGCAAGCACGGAATTATTAATACCTTACTACGTTATTATGCCACTGTTTTTATGTTTCCAATTACATTTTGAATTATATCCAGGAAAACCTGTTTTTCTCTACCAGTAAAATTTCTGCTCCCGTTTCTTTTATCCTTTCTTAATATTTAATTATTTTTACCTTCCGTCACCTTTAGGTAAGGGAGGTATTGTCTTTGGTCAAAAAATTCGGTGGTGAGTTTTTAATGAATAAGCACGTTTTAAGGTCCCTACAATACGATTTTACTGGTTTTACGATGATGTCTGTATGTGTGTGTGTGTGTGTGTGTGTCCGTCTGTGTGTGTCTGTGTGTGTGTCCGTGTGTGTGTGTGTGTGACAAATTTTTCTCCGACGATAACTCCAAAACTACAATTCTAAAAATTATGATTCTTTCGTATTCCTCTGCCTTACAACCCTATGAAGAGCTGATTAGATTTTGGTTATAATTGGTCAACTGCTAGTACCCTTATTTGAAGTTCTTAACAGTTTTTCTTGAAAAATCGCAGTTAAATATCATTTTCGACATTTTATGTGATTATCAATAGAAAGAATATCTTATTCTCTATACGGTTCGATTATACATTTTCCTTCATATTCAATAGATATAGAGTTATAGAGAGATTAACTT
Source organism: Ophonus ardosiacus (assembly GCA_943142095.1). Lineage (NCBI taxonomy): Eukaryota > Metazoa > Arthropoda > Insecta > Coleoptera > Carabidae > Ophonus > Ophonus ardosiacus. The sequence continues at coordinate 39,243,179 of OW964826.1, forward strand.
CGAAAATCAGTAAGCTTTGCAAAAATTATGAAAACAACAGATATATTCAAAAAAATCTAATTGACAGATGTCAGTGGCAAGTGCAAAACCAAAGTGGAAAGTATATGATCTGAAAGTGATATAAGTGACAGAGTGTCCCTCGCCAGTGACTTGCATTTGCGGCAAAAGAGAAGATGGAAGGACTGTATAGCAGAAGATTTGAGAGAGGAAGAACTGTGTCACGAAGGTGCTTTGGACAGGAATGAGTAGAAGAGAAGAGTAAGAAACAGCGACTTCTAATAAAATAGGGAAAAGTTGAAGCAGGAGGAAGTGTTAAGTGCAATACATATACGTAATGTACGTTCGTATTCGTATTAAAATTTTATTAGATTTTAGAATCTTTTCAAAGGAACTTTCAGTATGGATATGTAAAAAGTAGTGTGTTCTTGTTACAATTATACAGGATATATAGAATCTTTTTCAAGGAACTTTTGGTATAGGATATGTACAAAATACATCGAATTGACGGAAGGTGCTGGCCACAACAGATTTTTTTACTCGACCTCGGACTCACGTTTATGGATTATGACAATGACAGTTATTGTATTCATTATTATTACATATTTATGCCCAGTTGTACCAAAACTCTTAAACAGCAATGCTTAATGCATAATAATTCTTTTGATATTTCATTTCGATGCAATATTGTCAATTCAAGGAACGCTTAAAATTTAAGTTGCTTGGTGCAATCGACCATTTTTTTTTATTATTTATTGTTTATTTTCGATTTTTTATTATTGAATCTTTCAAGTAAAATAAAATCAATAAAAATGGTATGCTACAAAAGTATATTACACCTTTAAACATAAAATATTTGTTGTACATTTTGCTACAGCGATAAACCTTGCCTATCCTGGCATGGATATTAAAATTTTATCTTGGAATTACACAAAGTAGTTGGTTGCGGCTCAACATCAAACATCTGAACATCAAGTGGAATGGATATCCGTACCGTATCCATTCACGTGAGCTTGCACGTGTAAAGGCTTACCGACATCTTAGATGTTGCCGGCTATTCGTACGAAATATATTATACTTGAGGAAACAACCCTATCGATTTATAGGCGAATTTTAAAGAGATACTACAAAATGGAGGATAACTGAACAATTTAAATCGACACAAGTAATCCATTATACGACAATTTCATACAAATGTATAATATAATTTAGGAAGATATACGATATAAATATATACAGAAAATATGTGAAAGTAATACGAATTAAATAACTCTGATGAAGAAGTTTGAGATAATACACAGTTTTGAGTGCACAGAAAAAACAAACCTTCTAAATTGTAGTTAAATTAACTAAATAAATCTGTGATTTTCAGCCTTCTAATATGTTTTCATTAAATTATCTAAGTTGATTTAGTTAAATTTTCTAAATTTGTAATAAATTATAGTCAAATTAAATACAAAATTAGATTAAATGACTACATTTAGTATTGAACTAAAAATAAATAAAGAAATTAACTAAATATATAAATATATTTAAATTTTCTATTTACTTACCTAATTCATTAGATAAATCACCGATAATTGAAGGACAAAAATAATGAAGCAAAAATACATAAAAATTAAATAAAATAAATAATTAAAATAACTATTTACATATTTATATTAACGATTTTTTACAAAATATTTATTATCTCTTTCGGGTTAGTTAAAATGCTAAATTAAAATTTGTAAATTATACTAAATTATTAGACATATTGCCTAATAAAATAATATCTAGTAATTATAAGACAAAATTTCAAATCTTTTTTTTCTGTGTGTTCTTTACGATAATTTCAATGTCGGGAGGTTCGCAACAATGAACATAAGTTCGTCTCTTTGACTCAAAGCAACTGACAGATTTATCAACATAACCTACAAAAATAAATATTCCATTCATTTTCACAAATTTTCGATTTCAAATAAAATTTAATATGCACCTTGGCACTAAAGTTTCTTTTTATCACTCATGTGGTTTATTTTCCTAAACCCTACGGCCCCCGGAATTAAATTCCACATTCATGATAAAAAGTAGAACTTCAGTACCGTGATACAGAAATAACAAACTATTCTTTAATATTTCGTAATATATAAGTAAAATAATACAGATTTTGGCGACACAAGATATAAAGAACTTTAAAATCATTGTGTAAGCGAGTTTTAAATTAAACCAAAAATGAGTCGGTTTCATATTTTTTAAAAAGTATTTTATATGAAAGTTTATGCAATATTTTTCATAGTAATAAAAATAATAATTAAATAAAAAGATTGGCGCCAGAAATAGCCATGAAAAACAACCCCCCACTCTTGTATCGTCGGAGTACATACAGCACGTAATTCATAACCAATAAGAAAACAGTATAAATTATTTATATAAATAAAAGTAGGGGATAATTTGTGACATATTAATCTGTACTCTGACGTCACATTTTGTTTCAGATTACGTGACTTTTTCAAAATACAGTCGACTCTCTATAAATCGAATTCGCAAGGGGAATTTGAATTTGTTCGAATTAGAGAGAATTCGAACCAGAGAAAGTAAAAGAAAATGAAATGACCATTTATATAAATTACAAAGAGTATGTATATGCAGTGAAAAACAATGTTTATTCAGTTAATATAAGTGTCCCAAACAAACCTAGTTCAGTTAATTCAATTTATAGAGAGGCGAATATCATTGAAATTGATGGCAAATGCCGAAAATTTAATTCGATTAAAAGAAAGTTCGAATTAAAAAATTCGATATAAAGAATATTTTTTACATATAAAAGTATATACAAATAATTCGATTTAGAGAAAAATTCAAAGAAGAGAGAAGTTGATTTAGAGAGAGACGAAAGTATTACAAAAATTTCAATATTAATTGTAGAGATGCACTCGATTTCGAGCTTTGGCCCGGCCCGGCCCGCAGCCCGCCTCGATTTCGAGTCGATCATCGAGCCGGGCCGAAGATATTTTTTATCGGGCCGAATCGGGCTAATCATTTTCAAAAATCGAGGCGAGTAGTACTTTTGATTTTGGCCCGGGCCTGAAAATTCGAGCTTTTCGGGCCGGCCCGAAAAATCTTATAGTTCAATCAAATGCACAGTTTCCTTAATATTTTAATGAAAATGGATGAAGTTAAAAAAGAATCAAAATGATTTAATAACAACACACTTCACATATTAATACATAAAAATGTATTATTTTACTTCAAGAATTCAAGGTTATTCATTAAAGCATAATAATTATATTGTGATGTTGCTATTATTATTGTTATTATTCGTATACTTAAATAAAAGTGATTTTTGTTCCTACCATAAAGATTTCTTGTCCTATTTTTGAGCAGAAACAAAGCTAGATAAAAAATACTTATGTAAATTATATTTTTTTATATAAGATTTGTGAAAAAGTTGTTTAAATTCTTTGGTAAACAAAGTGTTAAATACTCGTAGGTCTGTAATTTTTATAACAAACTTACACTAGAAGGGTCTCTTTTTTAACTACTTATGTTAACTAATGTTGAAAGTTATAAGAATGCAGAGGTTTTTTATAAGTTTGAAGCGAAAAAAGTAAAACATTTCGCCTTAACATAAAAATCAACATTAGGAATGCCGGATGCACCCAATTTCGAGCTTTGGCCCGGCCCAGCCCGAAGCCCGGCCCGATTTCGAGTCAATTTTCGAGCCGGGCTAGCTAATTTTTTTGTCGAGTCGATCTTCGAGTCGGGCCGGTAATTTTTATTTTCGGACCGAGTCGATCCAAACCTCAAAGCCCGGCCCGGCCCGGTCCGAATGCATCTCTAATTAATTGTAAAGTATATAATGGATATTTCGTGATATTTTCAAATTTGTGGCTCTTTGAAGAACAATATTTTTCAAAATTTAGTACTTAAGTTGTATAAAACTCGTACTCAAATAATAACGCACAAATCAAAAGAGCTCCCGGTAATTTGTTTGCATGATGGAAATGAAATGACACAGAAACAAAAGCATTTTAGAAGTGTCCAGTGATATTTATATCTTTATCGCAGGACCCGAAAGAGTCGATTTTTCTGACTATAAAGTGCTCTGTACTCTATCTTCAAACAAGTGACTAAATATTCACCTACAATGGCAAGAAGTAAAACATCTAATTATCCTTCTCCTTAAATTAGCCTCGAAATAATCAAAACACACCATAATGTCTAGACAAACATTTTGTGTTGCGTGGAACGTATATTTATGCAGATAGTAGCACCAGCGGGTGGATTTCTGAGTAGGTTCCCTCGTTGAATTGGTAACAGACTGTGCGGGTCTCAGCAACAACAACCACTACAGGGTTAATCTCACCCCAATCCATAGCCATGTTGATCGCAACGGTTTACTCCGACACAGGTCAAATCACACGTCGATAAACCACAGTAGGAAACAGCGGAACTGGATATTAATTTGATAATTGTTAGATATAAAATGGGAGCGAATAAAAATTCGTTTTATTACAAATATTAAACAATATTAAATTCTGTAAATGTGGGAAATTTCTCGACTGTGGTATGATTAAGGTGTTAAAAATTTCTCGAAAACTCAGTCAAACAGCATTTATTTGCGCAACACTGACTTTTCAGTGGATACTTGCACTTTTTCAAGGTCTGTAACATTCGGTAAAAACAATCGTTTTCAATTGCTGAATGTTGCGAGTAGTATACATCGTCCAGATTTCATTTGAACAAATGACTTTTAAATCCTCTGTGTTAATCCTAATCTTTGCTACTGTGAATATTTTTACGTTTCACGCAAATATAGTTTCTTCTCAAAATACATTATATGTCCATGAAAGTTGAAAATTGCTTGTAACTATTTAAAAGGGGAAAAGTTTTATTGGGATTTCAGAGAACCATAGTTGACCTGTAAAATTCTTATCCAAGATGTTATGCTTGCTTTAACAATGAACGCTCATTACTGAATTGAGCAATTGTACCTCGTGCATATTTACATTTTGGCACTACCAGTTGCTCAATTCAGTAATGAGCGTTCATTGTTAAAGCAAGCATAACATCTTGGATAAGAATTTTACAGGTCAACTATGGTTCTCTGGAAACCAAATAAAACTTTTCCCCTTTTAAATAGTTACAAGCAATTTTCAACTTTCATAGACATATAATGTACTTTGAGAAGAAACTATATTTGCGTTGAAACGTAAGAATATTCACAGTAGCAAAAGATTAGGATTAACACAGAGGATTTAAAAGTTATATGCTCAAATGAAATCTGGACGAGGTATAACTATCATATGAATGTTTTAGGGATAGAGCTATTGAGAAGGTACGTCACCCACTAAAGAAGAATGGTTACCTTACAGCAGCCATAAATAAGGCCACTCGCAAAACCCATGCCACAAGGGAAAGAAACATAACGTCAGCAGAAAATAGTTGAACCACGTGATTGCAAAATGTTTTACGCCATGCCGAACGTAAAATGGCGCCGAATTTAAATAAAATGCTAAAGAAATTTTTTGTACAAAGTGTAAAGCGCGTATTACACTTCACAATACATCGGACAATTTATCGTACAATAAATGCGCAATTTATTTTAAAAATATAAGCATTTTGCACTTCACTATATTCTTTCAATTTATTGTTGTTGAGAGAAGGACTACCAACCACATTTGATGATCAGATATATTTTAAGGTTAACTTTTTGTTTCGGATGTTGTGTTTGCGTTTCGTTTTTGTGACATTTCACAAAAATAAAAAACTTCCGTGATACACACAAAACTCACAAACGTGAAACAGAAATAGTTCAATAGGTCAAATATTATACAGTTGGCACTGGAAAAGTAACCAAAAAGTTTAAAGAAAATCGGTGAAAATAGAACACGTTCTAATTTTCACAATTTATTGTGCAATTTATAATGCGATTCTGTAGTTTTCTGTAACTCTATACAAATGTAAAAGTGAACAAAATCACAACAATTTTTGTTTACTAATCATTTATTATTTTATTCAATTTTGACGTTTTAAAATGTCATTATTAACTCCATAGCAACAACTACAAGTAACATTTTATTCACAAGTGAATTAAAAAATTTTAAATCACTCTCACAAAATTTTAACTCTCTCTGCAACAAAAAAACATTTAAAAATAACATCAAGAACGAAAATAACACTCACCACATTATTTATCAGACATTATCAGCCCTTTTCATTATTTTTCACGGCACAAATGACACACAATAAAGCATTGTAAATATATGACATGACGTCTATCAGCGACGATTGTCATGCTCAGCCTACTAACTGATCAATTTTTTTATTTTGACAAAATTAAATATTATAATGGTTTTTATTATTATTTCGTCAAAATTGAATAAAATATTGTACAAACCACGTTAGCTAAGAATGTTTATTCACTCGAAGAAATTAACTCACTCGCCCTTACGGGCTCGTGAGGTAAACTTTGTACTCATGAATAAACATTACCTTAGCTCCCCTGGTGTGTAAATATCTATTATGAAATTAAAAAATGATGCGATATTGTTGAGAGTTACAGTTCTATAGTGGTTTAGAAAATTATAGAATTGCAGCGTTATTTCCAAAATAAATCATACGATTTTGCTGTATTACACTTGCCGATAATTCGTCAATAAATTAAAGGTCACAAATTTGTACAATTTATTGTGCAGTGTAAAACAGATATAAAACTGAATGTTAAGAACGAATGAATTTTATGGGCATGATATGTAATATTTTGTAAGATCAGTAAATGTTATTTTGTATATACTATTTTGTTTTTATTGAATGTTATAGAACCTGAAGAAGGTGCAAATGTGCACCGCAACGTCGGTGTTGTAAGAATAAATGCTGTTTAACTAAGATTACGAGTAATTATTTAAAAATAAGTATTGAAATCCCTATGATGCGTCATCCTAAGTTGTTGTACAGTATTGCATCATTTATAATATACTCATATTTGACCTACGCCAAGGAATAATAAATTTTTATCTGAATTGCCATTGAATTTATTAAGCACTCTTTTATAGATAATGAACACTAAAAGAGATAACAAATGCATTTCATAATGAACTTTCCTTCACTTCAAATAAAAACGAAGGAAATTATTTCTAGAATTGAATTTTTTTATTAAACTCGTAACTATTTGAAATCCTTCATTTCATTCTAATAGATATATTTAAAAAAAATGTTGTGGCTAGCACCATACCTCTCGCCATTTCCATTTTTTTACATAAGCATCAAATTTAAGGGCGCGTGTGAAAGCGTTAGTAGTCATAACAACCGTTGGACGCTTTCTGTAGGCGCCACTTGTACTTTTACGCAAGTGTTAGAATCCGAAATCCTTTGCCAAACTTTACTTCTCATCTGACCCCCTCCCCCCACTATCTTTCTGAACTGAAAGGTATATTTCAAGTTCTATGTCACTCAGCGGTATATTTAACCACCAACTAAGAATTATAATGCTTACCGCTGTATCCTGTTATTTTGACTATAAAACACATTATTTACTTAAAATTTGTGGAAACATTATAACATCTTATTTCTGGATAGCGTGCGGTATTTCAAATCTCTTGTAATCTGGAGTCTATGGTTAGTTTTTAACTAGATTATAGTAACAACAATTTTCTTGATTCGTGATGAATATGCAATTAGAGAATAGGATTTATCTTTAGAGAATAATGATACCTCAAATTCTTGTAATCGGATTAATTTTTGGTTGCATATTCTAACTGTAATTATTGTATATAAACCATACCTGTTCTGTCTTCATATTTTCTGATAGTATTATAGCGAAAATAATATCTATAAAAAATAGTATGCATTATTTCACGACACAATGGCGCGAATTAGGTGCCAGTTATTTCTTATCTATTAATAAGGGTAAATAAAAAAGAAGAATTGTAAATTGTGCTAACAGTATCATATTTTTGTCCAAATAACGTCTTTTGCTAGTAAAATAAATATGAAAAAATTTCAAATAAACAGTTATATAATACTAGCTGACCCGCCCCGGCTTCGCACGGGTAAAGCTAACATAACGATTAGCTACGCGTGTACCAGTTATTTTTCACATTTACTTCGGAGACATGCGCTGCGTAGGGAGCCGGCAACCTGCCTCGCATCGTACATGTAACAGGCTCCGCCCGATCCCCGCACCGCACCTCAAAGCGCGTTTTCTAAACATGTTTCGGGTGCTTTTACTTCTGTACATATGATGCAAGCTATCTCTCCGACAAATATCGAAAATCTGCTAACGGTTAAAACTTTACTATAGATAAAAAATAATTGAAATCATCCCCTATCGTACCGCCTTGATGGATGAATTTTTATAAACGCTAAAACACTTTATTTCTCTTTCTATTTAACCCCCTTCAAGTTTTATTTTCGCGACAAAAGGTAGCCTATGTCCTTTTCCTAGGTCCAATCTATCTCTATACCAAAATTCATCAAAATTGGTTCAACGGTTCAGAGTTTATAGCAGTAAAGGTTGCAAGATTTGGAAAAATTAATTTCTTTTTAAACTTTTATCTCCAAATAAGTTGACTAAAAATTAAAAATGCAGTCATATTGTATATGAGAATAATATATAACAAATAAATAATTATATCATCACTGCCCATTACTAGGTGTGCCAATCTGCTCTGTACACAGATTTCGGTAATGATATATTTGTGCCGTACGGGCATTTACCGAGCGTCACCTCACGGGCACTCATTGATGGCTTGGAGAGTACCTATACCACAGGGGTCACATTTGTGCCATTTAAAATTTTGGAAATCGAAAATGCTACCAAAATTAAGCCTTTTGTATAAGCAATATTAGTTGCCAGAAATAGTATGGGTTACCATACAAAAAAATGTATTACGACAATTTAATAAATGCTAATTTATGAACCATAACTTCATTTATACTTTTCCCAATCATTCCTTGTGATTTTTATTTGAAATAATGTAAAATAAAATGAACAAACTATTATAGGTATTACTAAAAATTATTTTATAAGAATTAATCAAATCTTGACAATAATTTCAAAGCTGTTTCTTTGGGTTGTGGATAATAATGTAAATGTGTAAATTTGTACTGTCCTTTCAATTCAAATATAATTCTAATATAATTTATTTATTTTCTACCTGGGCCTTTTTCTTTTGAGGAAATCTCACACTCCAAAAGAAAAGTTGCCGGTACATTGACAAGGAAATCAGTTTTGATAATGTAAACTGTCTCGTTGCTCCTAGCGGCAAAATCGTGAAACTGTTAACATTGCGCATATGGCAATATTTTTCAAAGCAGTTTTCTCAAAAACTGTTATGAGTAAGTTTTTTATTTTTTCATATTTTTAAAATATACGTCAAGTATTAAGGCGGGACAAAATTTCGTTTTCATAAGTTTTCCAGAAAGTCAAAAAAATCAGCTTTAAAATCTTTGCTAAAACACGCACTTACTCTTTTATTAATTATAATTAAACCATATAAGTAAGAATCATGAAACTCCGTCGCGCACTAGAAAGAATACTAATTTACGCGTCTTTAGATTTTGAAGCCATTTGCTTGTGTTACATCTGAGAAAACTGTTTCAGAAAGTACCTAATATTTAAGCTATTTTTCAAGCGATTTCAACGCTTTCACACGCGCCCTTAACATTTTTTGTACCCACATATAATTCTAATTATATCTATTCTTTCATTCTATAAGGAATCTTGTCCTACTCTTCTAAAATGTTCAAGATGATTCCAATTCATTGACGGGATTGGCGGTATTTCTTAAGGATATATGTACTATTACTGTTAATATACATACCTAGCTATAATTTTAAATATTTAATTAATTATTCAATGGGAAATATAAAATGTACTTCCTAGAAAAATCTTTCAGTAATGTTAGTAAAATTGTTCATTTTTGACACTGACATTTATCTATCAATTACAAACATTTGAATTTGACAACTGGCTTCCTTAGTATAGTCTGGACTATGTGATTTATTGCAACAGATTTTTCTAAATAACATATTTTCTTTATCTATAAATGTATAGAAGATATAAATAAAAAAATTAAATGTATTAGATGGACAATTTTGTTTTTCAATATTATTTTCAAAAAATAATATTTAGAAGATTTTTTTAAGAAAATACTACTTCCGATTATCCAGTTATCAAAACATTTTTACCTCTTCCCATTAATGTCAGATTGAGGAATACGTAGTTAAACAGGTCTTAAGTATCATACTTTTTGAGGAATCGTCCTTCAAACATCCAGGCACACATACACACACACTTCAACGTAAAAATATTATAATCGTATTTTAGGGACCTTAAAACATGCTTATTCACTAAATGAATCCAATACTTCTCTTAGCGAGAGGTAGAAAAACAATTGTTTTCCCTTGCGTTTTTGTTTTGTGAAAATTACTTTGATTTGTGAGCGATTATGGTTGGACGAAATGCGTGACCAGCTTACGTTGTAGTGAATAAAACGGGCGTTGAACCCAACAAATCATATTTGTAAGTTGGGAAAGTTAAAATAACGAGATATGTGTTTATCTCGCTACAGTTCTTGAGTTCTTTGCACAATTACATATTTATGAGATAGCGTACACGTAAGCAATCTATTGTTTACTTGCACCTACTTTTTGTTGGAAAACTTATGGAAAATAATATAAACACAACTCTTTTATAAATAAATAAATAATTATATCCCCACGGCATATTACCCATTGCCGGGTGTGCCAATCTGCTTTATACTCATATTTCGGTAATGATATTCATACCGTGCGGCGTTTACCGAGAGTCTCGACACAGGCACCCACTCTTGGCGTGGAGAATGCACCACACGGGCCTTTTGTACCATTTAAAATTCGAAATAATTTTGGCGTTGGTCGCGATCGAACCCGGGTCCCTAGATTCGTAACCAAACGCTCAGGCACACAACCACGAGACCCCACACAACTTCCATTTTAGTTTAAATAAATCGCAGAGTTTCAAAACCCGACAAATTCAGTTATGTCAATATTTGGGAAATCGCATAAAATTGTATTGAAATTTCCAAATGAATAATTATATTGTAGCGGTTACTATATTCGCCGTCAAATAATTATGGACTGATGTTCAACTTTTATCCCTTTCCGCACCCTGTCCCTTGCCCAGCGGTGTTGCCGCTTGTAACTTGACATAACCAGGAATGAACGCAAATGTCATAATAATACATTTAAAAATAATTAAAATTTTTAATACATTGTAAATGAAGGATATATTATAACAAATAAGTAAGGTAAGACAGTAATACGTAATATAAAATATAAAAATTGTCTTTGTGGAAAATTTATATTTTGACCAAAGTTTCCACACATTAAGCTAAGGTCGCGTTTACGTTAAAATACGATAACCGGTGAAATCAAAATAAAAGGTAAGAATAATTGATTATTAGGTGAACATAGATCTACCAACACAACATGTTTCTGCAGTCAAATCCAAAATTTTCTTGTTATTTAATAAATTATAAATTTTTTCAGGATGTAACGCCATTTTTTTGAAAAAATTGTGTACATTGGTAATAATTGTTTTTGCCTGCCCATTTAAAACATATTTTCCTAAACGTTTTTTATAAGAACCAGGACTATTTAATTCATGAGTTTCACTAAAAGTCCAAATATAATGCAATTTATAGGATTGGGAATAAAAAGCATACGCAAGTACTAACAAAAATATCAGAATATAAAATGACATTGACAGATTATAGATATTTGTACAGGTAGACATTTAAAAAATTTGGCATCAGTGTAGAAATCTCCAGTCCATAATTATTTGAAGGCAAGTATAGATTAACTCCACCTCTATTCCAACAGCATGCATTGTCAAACCGACTGGTTGCTACGGATATGATTATTGATTTTTGGATATGTTTTGACAACATGTATTTTTTGACATTAGATTTGTTATTAAATATTTTGTGTTCTTGTGTATTAATTTTTTGAATATTCACTCGCAATCTCTTCCTTAACATTGATCAGAACATATTCAAAAATCAACAATCATATCCGTAGCATTCAGTCTGATCATGCAGGCTGTTCGAGTCGAGGTGGAGTTAACCTAGTAACCACTACAATATAAAAACATCAATACACATGTCATGTTGATGACAATGAACCGAAACCTTCTTTATTTAAATAGAAAAACTTATTAATAACGACAGAATTGAAATTTAAAAATCCGTTACGGCGAGCTCATTACCTTCAGTCAATCTATATGTATTTTGTACAAATCCCTTACCAAAAGTTTCTTGGAAAAGATCCTATATATCCAGTAAAATTGTAACACGAACCAGTGGCGAGTGGCGTATTATCGCAGAAGCCCAAGAAGCCCGGGCTTCTGGCGCAACATTCTAGGGGAAGCAAAATTATGCCAGGAATTGAAAAAAAAACTTAATTTTTTTTGTGCCTATAGTCAATCCCACGCAAAATTAAACGCTTTGGTTATGTGCATCGAAAAAACTCTTTTAAATGAAATTAATTTTGAAGACACTGTGAATATTTTTGCCAGTGCCAATGTAAGAAAAATGTCACTTTAATTATAATTTTATTCTTGTACTATTTTAATTAAAAATAAAAGTTTAGTTTCAATGTTTGCTGAATTTTACTAATAAAAAAAGCCCATCTACCCGCGTATGATTGTCATTTTTCGAATCATTGTTTATTACTCATTTTATGTCAGTTGTTATATTTAATTATTTGTTATAATTATTGGTTTCTTACTACAAATATTTGTTTTTTCATTCATGTTCACCAAGAAGAGGGGGAAGGGGAGAGCGCAAAAAATTCAAGGGCTTCTGGCGCCAAAATACCTTAATACGCCGCTGACACGAACATAACTATTTTCTGCAAAGTCCATACTCCATATCGAAAATTCCTTGGAAAAGATTCTATATATCCAATAAAATTATAACACAAACATATACTATGTAAATTGCACTTGACACTGCTGACATCTGTCAATTAGAATATTTGAATATATCATCAGTTTCCATGGTTACAGCATAGTTGGTTGATTTATGAAAGTTAATCTCTTTAAAATTCTTTAACTCTATCAGCCCGATTCACAAAAAAGTTTAAGCTAATCCTCATTTTTGGATTAGTGAATTCTATTCTATTCCAGTATTTAAAATTTAATTTTCATGGTATCAATAAAGGTAGATACTAGGAATAGATTAGACTATATTTTAAGATATAAACTGTCAAAATTAGAATAGAATTCGCTAATCCAAAAATGAGGATTAGCTTAAACTTTTTTGTGAATCGGGCTGTATATCTATTGAATATGAAGGAAAATGTGTAATCAAACAGTATAGACAATCAAATGTTCTTTCATATTTTATAATAATATAAATTATCAGAAAAAATGACATTTAACTGTGTTTTTTCAATAAATGCTGTTAAGAACTTCAAATAAAGGTACTTTCGATTGTTCAAATATAACCAAAATCTAATCTGTTGTTCACATGGATGTAAAGAAGAGATATATGAAAGAATTATAATTTTTAGAATTGTAGTGTGTTATCGTGGAAGAAATTTTTGTCAAACACACACACACACGCACACACGTGCGAGCACACACAGACGAGTGCGCGTGATCACACACGCACACATCATCGCAATAGTAGTCAAATCGTATTCTAGGGACCCTAAAATGTGCTAATTCATTAAAAACTCACCACTGACAATATCTTCCCTACGTAAATGTTACGGAAGGTAAAAATGGATTTGTAGAGTTTTGATTTAAAACTCTGGATTTTTCGCGTTTTGTAACTGATTTCATTGAACTTCCTAAACTTCTTTTATTTTGGATTTATACAAAAATAAATCACTACACTATCAAAAATTGAAGACAATGAAGCAATTAGATCGGGGATCTCATCAACTGCTTCCAACAAATTGATACTGCATGCAGAATCCCCTTTAACTATAATAGCGTCCTGTGAATGATTATTGTATATTTTTATGTTATTCTTAAAAATATTAACATATTTAAGTTTTTCTTTGTTAGGCTCTAAACCACCTGAATTTTTAATTGTATTATGTTTTTATGTTCGCCCCTACACTTTGCAGTTGTTTGATTATTACAATTTATTGAAATTATTTGAAAATTTTAAAATTAATAAAATCCAAAAAGTATAATTTCCTTATTAAATTATTGCAAAGAAACAATTAACATTATTAAATGTATACCCAATAGGGCCAAGTGACTTCCAAACCGCTGCTTTGATTGGCTAATTTGAATATACTAGCATTAGATCCCAACCCCTTGTGGATTTGTCTGGTTTTGAAACTAACCTGATATTTTAAACGTTAATATCATACGGACTTGCTAAGTTTCCAAACATTTTACAATGTACCTACGTATTTTCATCTTTTATCTTTCTGTTCCTTCACTGACCTTTGAAAGGCCAAATTCTCATAAACTACAGTTAATAATTTAGAATTTCGCCCCATGTTCTATAATTTCATTAAAACTTACTAATCGTGTTACTGTGCTCCACAAATTATAGATCACAGTTCACCGATTATAAATAACGCGAACTTCGATATTTGTTACATTCAATGATTCGTTCGCTATCATAACTGCCCATAACTGATACACATTATTCATTTAAAGTGTAGGGGTTTACAATATCGCGATTTTTGATGTAGGTACTTGATTTATATTGCAAAAATCTGTGCAAAAAACAGTATCAGAATATTGGATATATGATTGGAAGTGAAAAAATAATACGGATCAATACCGGAACAGTTTGATGTATGATCAAAAAAAATTGTGTTTTTATTCTACTCTTGCATAGACATCCGGTGCGTAAGTGGATAGCTGTCATAGGTGATGTGTTACGAAAAAATTTGTACGATGGACTTAAAATTTCGCCACCGTACACAAAAAAAAGTTTCTTAATATTTTTGTAAGATGGGGTTTTTTTGAAATGTTTACCTATAGGGTTCGCAAGGTAGTAGGCTTTATTTACAAATTACTGATGGGTAACTGATGGGAATAACTTATCGAGCAGGAGGCAAAGGCGGTAAATAAATAAAAACAACGATTAAAGCTTACTTTAAAAATGACAACCAAAAATTTTGAATATGTCAAAATAATTTTCAAACTTTATTTTTTTCTACTTTTGTACGCCCATTTTTCAGAAAACGTAATAAGCATTGCGGTCAATAAGTGCTCTTTGACTCGATCTCCAAAATCATCCTCAACCAGTAGGAAGGTAGAAAGCAACTTAGAGCCGTTTTCATAATAAATTTTATCTTCACTTAACTTAAATTACAGCTGTGTTCGTTTTCATAATACAACTTCAGCACTTTAGCAGTACTTTAAGATAAAGTGAAATCATTCATCAATTTAGGTGTACTTTAAGATTTTAACTCTTCTTTGTTAAGTTAGTTTCCTTTTATCTCTCATTTTTGAATTTCGAAATAAATTTATTTTTCTCTTCTTCCAAAAGTAAATATTTTATTTTAAGAAAATCAATAATTCATGAAAATGTTGTTACTAATTTTGATAGGTACATGGATTAACCACGAATTTTATAGATTATATGATATTATGAATGAATTAATTAAATTACAAATAGATTCTAATTATGATTTCGAGATAAATATTAATATCATTGAAAGTACTCAGTTATCACACAAAAGGAAGAACTTAAACTAGACTACCTACTAAACTTTCTATATACTAAAATTATAGTACATACACATATTTATTATATCAGTAATTTTTAATTAAAATTAATTGAATATATAATGAATTTTTATTGTATGAATGTTTGATTATTGTAATCAGTTCTTGTCATTGTTGATTTGAAATAATGAAATGAAGTATCGAGATTAGTTTTCATCGGAATGACTATGCAGATATAGCATTGAAATATACTGCTAATATGCGAAAAATTGCCATTTATTTATAGTGTTTTCTTCATATTTTCACAATTGGCTATTCCACATTTATTTTTTTATTTTATTTTTTTTATTTTTTTTTTTTTTTTTTTTTCTTGAAATATAAGACCAGATATGAAAGTCCGAGTTAAAAATTCCTCCTAATAAGCGAATTTTAAATTTCCTTAGTGATGTAGGTAATGTGGATATACCAGAAATAAACAAACAGTGGTTCACGAGCCACGAAAAAATGTTAAACAAATTACAAAATAATTTATATTTAAATTGTAATATTATAATTCATTATTAGAGACATAAAATAAATTATTATACTTAATTTATTTCACATTTTTTCTCATATTATAAAAACAAAGAAATTAGAACGTCACCCGAACAGCAACCGAACAGATCCGACACACCCGAAGAAGTATATTCTTAGTTAAGGCGGGGCTTCTGAAAGTCGGAGGTCATACTTGGATCCTATTTGCTCAAATACTCGTGCACATGTCCTGCATCATCAAAAGCAAAACTCCCCGTGTCTTATAGAAGGAATAATTTATAATAAAAGAAATATGGTTTTCCTTATCCTTTAACTATTATCGTTCATATTTTCAATAAACTTTTACTATTTTTGATTACTGTGGAATAGCCTATTGGCGTCAATATTTTCTCGCGCCTTTTTTCACTAAGATTAGGATATGGAATTTTCTCTTTATTTATTACAAAGCTGTGGATTTGTATTGTTTAATTCTTTCATGATGTCCATGCTTTTTCCTTTAAATGAAACGTGACAATATATTGGCATATTCGAATGATTTAAATAACTTACCCGCTCATGTGCTAAAATAGAATAACAAGTATTTGATTATATTATATTTTTATTTTGAAAATTATACTAATTTTTAATATTTCTCTGATTTTGTGAAGTTTGCAGCTACAATTTTGTCTTTTGTGCACATTATTGAAGACAAGAAATTCGAAAAGTTCAGATATCAAACGTCAAACTTTGAATTTTTATTCGTTCAGGTATACCAACATACTTAAAAAATCTAAATTTATACTTTTGTTAAAGTAACTATGGATTTCGATTATGAAAACCGACAACTTTAAATTAAAGTAAGCCTGATTATGAAAACTGCCCTTACTACCTTTAATATTTTAAATAACTTCCTAATATGTATCACATAAATTTTCGGAAGAAAATTGACTGGGCGATACTGGGGTTTAAGGGTAGTATATTGAATTTGCTTATTACTAGTGCTCGGAATACCAGTGGATCCATATGACCACCCGCCCACCCGTATTTCAGTGAATACGGGTCGGAACCGATTCTTCACCCATAAGACCGTATTACCCGTAAGAACCACACCCATATTACCCGTAAGAACCATATCACCCGTAAGACGTATTATTACGTTCCTATCTATTTAAATAATCGTAACGTTGAAAAATAATTTTATTTAATTAAGTTAATTTATTTGAT
Source organism: Ophonus ardosiacus (assembly GCA_943142095.1). Classification (NCBI taxonomy): domain Eukaryota; kingdom Metazoa; phylum Arthropoda; class Insecta; order Coleoptera; family Carabidae; genus Ophonus; species Ophonus ardosiacus. The sequence goes on from OW964826.1 coordinate 39,260,580, forward strand.
TAAACACTTCACATAGGTAATACAATTAGTTTTAAAAGACAAGTTAGTAATTTGTACAATAATAAGACAAGTAAAACATATCTCGATTTATAGGACAGATACCATTACGGGTAATATGGGTCTGTGGTTCTTACGGGTAATATGGGTCTGTGGTTCTTATGGGTCTTACGGGTCTTATGGGTTAAAAATCGGTTCCGACCCGTATTCCATTTGGTCTGGGTGGGTGGTTCTTTCCCATATAACTAAATACCCAGTTCGAAGTCCTAGCCCTACTTATTACATTACTACAACAATTAACATAGCTTAAGCTTAAATTAATATATAAAAAATTTGATGTGGCCAGCACATGATCTCCCACCAATTCCATATGTAAAACAGCAATGAGCACGTACCACTTCCGGTTGATCGATTTGTAAACAAAATCTAATTTGTTGATCCAATAAATAGAAAAGTCTGTAATACGAAATTTTGGATTATATTTTATTGCTTTTCCTCAAAAATCTGTTAAAAGCTCCAAATTAAGTGCCACTTCCGGTTTATCATATATAGTCAAAATCTAATATGTTATTTCAAATAATATATCAGTTTTAAATACGAAATTTGAAAATTTTTGGTTCATATTTTAATATATTTTTCACGAACATCTGTTCAGAGCTCCAAGTAAAGTAGCACTTCCGGTTTATCAATTTTAACCATAATTGTGTGTGTTCATCTTGATTTCTCATTAAAAACTGTTATAGACTTCAAATAAAGTAACACTTCCGGTTATCATTGTAAAAATAGCAAAAATGTGTTTTGGGGCCCCTAATTCGTGCTTATTCACTGAAAACGCAGTATCGAATTTATGGACTGAGAACATTACCTCCCTTACATAAGGTATGGTGGGAGATAAAAATGTGCCTCATTTTTAGCGCGTTTAAAGAAATGCGCAACTTCGTTGATGTCTAATATCAATATGTATGAACCTACCTGCCGTTACACCATCATGTTATATAACTTTTTAGCGTTTATGGCTCAATATGGTCTGCCTTCGTGATTTTAAATTTGATGATTGTTGTTTCGTTCCCGTTTCCCACATTCAAGTTCCCGAGTGCTTGTCGCTCAACTGTTTGTAGGCTCTGTATGAGTGACTAGCACCCTAACCCTTTACCAACCTTATTTCAGCAACGTCAAACGACCCCATCTCCACTGTTTAGCTAGCCGGAGCCCAAACAACGCTCGGGTATTCAGCCCCAGAGCCTAAGTTTTTGGGTACGTTACATGAAAAAAAAAATGAATATATTGTAACCATAGGCTTTGTAAATAATTTATACGTTTTTTTCGATTTATTTACATTTTGTTTATAACAATTAAAAGACTAGTGGTAGATTTCTATTAATAATTAAGAATTGAAATTTGAAATCATGTTTTATATAAATAAATAAATAAATATATCATCAGGGCATATTACCCATTTCTGAATGTGCCACAATCTGCTTTATCGCAGATATTGGTAATGATGATGACATATTTGTACTGTGCGGGCGCTTACCAGGCGTCACCTCACGGGCATTCGTTGCTGGCATGGAGAGTGCATCGCAGAAGTCACTTTTGTGCCATTTAAAATTCGAAATATTTGGTGTCGGTCGGGATCGAACCTGGTTCCCTAGGCTTATCAATTTGAAATTGGTCAGTTTAATTTTAATATTTTTTTATTGTAAAAACGCACTATGCGGTCACGCGCGTAAACAGTAGAAAAATGCTTTAATGCAAAAGTGACATTTCGCAATCTAGAATCAAAAAAAACTATTTTAGAGTCTGCGCAAGATTCTAGTGTGACTGAAGCATCATCGCCTAAACCTAAAATTTCATAAAACAGACGTCGGAGTAAATGTCAATATCACATTTAGCCGGAGAAGTGCGGATGCCCTCGAGGCTACGACAGAGACAGCTCACAAAAATCCATTTTAAACTTATCCTTCACTCCAATACATCTCGCACCTACAAACTGACATCCATCTTTATCTATCTTATACAACAAATCCGTCTTCCTTCTCTTCAATAAAAATGCTTTAACAAATTAACACTTCACATGGTTTAGGTTAAATTTAACACAGTAAAAGTTAAGCTCAAATATTATAGAAAAGTGTAAAACTTCAAATAAGTGACAAAGATAATGATTGTACTTAGAAAATGTGAAATTTGAGACAATCGGTAATAGGATCATTAAAAATAAACGATTGTCATTAATTTATCAATCGATAACGAATTAACAAAAAATGATAAAGTAACAGAATAGTACCAAATATATGAGAAAAACTGTTTACCCATGTTAAACGCCCGTGTCATGGTTTTTCGTGTTCAGCCTATTCAGCCTATATAGCGTTAATACAAAAAATTCCTAATGGCGTTCACATAACCCTACAAAAAATATAATTGTGTGTCCAGAGTTGACCTCTCTGTGTTAGACTATCCACCCTTGTCTCGTTATAAATTTTGGAAAAATAATTACAGAGTTTTTTGAAGCACTAAAAGTATAAATTTTTCTTTCAGTTTTCAGTCTTTCATGTTTCACGCACGGCCCTCATGTTTACATATTATAGCAAGCAGAGTGTATCTGTTTTGCATGCCATAGAAAAAAGGGTAGATATACATTTTCAACCAAGTTGAGATTTATACTAACTCACTCCCACACACATCCTTTCAATCGAAGTTGAATGAATCTGTGCGTCGTTTAACGCATATCCGAACCGCGAGATACAAGATAAAATTTAGATTAACTTTTTATAAACAAGCCCTTCAACGTTGTTTACAGAGTCGTACAACTGATTACAGAAACAAAACTGGTAAATTACATGAGCGAATAGTACAAAGTTTTTATTAAAGTTAAAAATAAAATGATACAAACAACACGTGTCACAAAGTTTTCGGAAAAAAATGAAAGCATATTGAATGTGCTTATTACTACAATAGTTAATATAGCTTAAGCTTTAAACATTCAAAACTAGTGGCCCGTTTTAAATTTTATTTTGCGCAACTTTTAAAAAATCTATTTCCTAACTGTTTTCATTTTGGGCAACAAATTGTTGAATGTTTTTCTTGTAAGTAATGCCCAAAAAGTCATACTTGAAGCTCAAAATGGTTTTTCTTCGAAAACCATTAAATGTCATTTTTTCGCAATTTATGTTATAAAAATTAAAGGTTACTGAATTTTCTACAGGTAAGCATTCATACTTTTTCTATATATTTTATACATGCATTATCTTAAAAAATAATAAAGGTATTGTCTTTGGTCAAAAAATTCGGTGGAGAGTTTTAAATACATAAGCGCGTTTTAGGATCCCTAGAATACGATTTTACTAGGTTTACAATAATGGCTGTATGTGTATCTGTGTGTGTGTATGTGTGTCTGTGTGTTCATGAGTGCGATAAAAATTTCTCCGACTATAGCTCCAATACTACCATTCTAAAAATTATAATTCTTTCGTATTCCTCTTCTTTAGAGCCATATGAAGAGCTGATTAGATTTTGGTTATAATTGGTCAATTGGAAGTTCCCTTATTTGAAGTTCTTAACAGTTTTGCTTGAAAAAACGCAGTTACATATCATTTTTTGACATTGTACGTGATTATGAATATGAAAGAATATCTTATTGTCTATACGGTTTGATTATTCATTTTCCTTCATATTCAATGAATAAAGTTAAAGAATTATAAAGAGATTAACTTTCATAAATCAGCCAGCTTTGTTATAATCATGGAAACAGCTGATATTCAAATAACTACGTATTCCTTAATCTGACATTAATGGGACGAGTCCGTGTTACATTTTACAAGACATACAGAATCTTTTTCAAGGAACTTCTGATATGAGATTTGTACAAAATACATAGCATTGACGGAAGGTAATGTGCTGGCCACATCAGATTTTTTAAAATTAAAAACAAATCCTTAGTTGCACAGTTCACCTTTCAAATGTATGTAACTGACAGATAAATGTCACTGTCAAAAAACTAATCATTTCAAATTAATAATGGCGACACTTTAAAATGAAAATAGTAAATAGAACAATAGTTATATGTAAAGGAACTTAATATAGTTTGCAGCATTAGTAAATATATAGATATGTATTTAAATTAGTAAAAAGTAAATGGCGAGAGTTGTTGTGTTGGCCACATCAGATTTTTATTCTATAACGCATTAACAATTTCTTATATAGCATTTGTTAATTTCCTATATATAGCATTATATTCGCATCTGATATTTGCACCAATATTTATTTTGCAAATGACTATTTATTCTCGCAATACATTTTCTCTTCCTGCATTAACATTTCTTCCCCGTGTTACCTATCCCTAAAGCAGCGTTTACACCGCACAATAAAACACTTATTACTTGTAAATGGCACACATCATCCTTGTAGTTTCCCGTGTAAACCGCTCCCGCTGAACAAATGTATTAGACAGAGATAGAAGGAGGAAGTCGGTCTTAACCAAACAGACATCCCAAAGGACCCAGTGTATATAAGGTACGTTTCTTGTTTGTAAACTTCACAATACGGACGAATACAGAAAGTGAGAAACGAAAAGAAAAATATAAAGAGAAGAGAAGAAAAATACAGTTTAGAAAATTTAGGGATTTCCATTTTTGACGCACCACTGGATCTTTTGTAACATGTAACATATGTAACAGTTTAAAAACACGGCCCACATATATTTGTAAAATGTTGAAATTCACAATAGATGCGACTGGCTTCTTTTTCGTAAATTCTCACGCAACCCCGAGAGCCTGGGCGAAAATTGCAACAATATGTTTTAGCGTTATTGCCGCTCGCATCTAAATGTAAAAATTGTAATAACTTGGCATTACACAGAAAAATAGAATTGAAATTTTGTCTAATTATAATTAGATATTATTTTATTAGGCAATATGTCTAATAATTTAGTACGAGTATAATTTACAAATCTTAATTTAGTATTTTAACTAATCTAAAATAGATAATAAATGTTCTATAAAAAATCGTTAATTTAAATATGCAAATGGTTATTTTAATTACTTATTTAATTTTACTATATTTTGTATATATGTATGTGTATGTGTGGATTTGGACGGACGATTACTCAAAAACTGTAAGACATAAGTCCAGTTTAACTATGAATTCCTCAATCTGACTTTCATGGGAAGAGCTGAAAAGGTTTTGGTAACAATTGGACAACCGGAAGTAGTAGTTTCTAAAAAAAAGTGCAATACAATACTTAACTTATATAATATAAAATGGAAATGGCGAGAGGTCTTGTGCTGGCCACAACAGATTTTTGTCCTACAAGAGTGATAAATTTAAATTGAAAATTAATAATTGTTAATTACTCCATATAAATAATGTTCTATTTGATTTCCATTATTTTCTAAGCATTATTCTATTCTATTTAAAACAGAAGAAGTAGCTTTTATTACAGTTTCTGGTGTCAAAGCAGCGCAAGCTTCTCTAACTCTGTCCATCAAATTTTGTTTTGTTGTCACTGGTTTTGAATATACTCTATCTTTAAGATATCCCCATAAAAAAAAATCAAGGGGTGTCAAGTCCGGGGAACGAGCGGGCCATTTGTATGGCCCATTTGTTGCTATCCACCGACCTTGAAACATTTCGTCGAGCCGTTCGTACACTCGACGAGTATTGTGAGCCGGCGCTCATATTGTCACAAAATAATCGCAAAACACAAAGAATAACAATTTACAACAATTAGTACGCCAATTATTATTTGACAGCAGCTATATTTTGTTATTTTGTTATTGTTTTTCATCCATAGCCTACTGTACAATAATATTAAAAATAAAAATTTATTAAAATTTCAATCGCATTTTTTTCAATATTTTTATTATGTAAGGATATAAAACTAATAAATGGTTAAATTCAGAAAAAAATATGCTATCGAATAGGCATAAAAAATATGTAGAATCCCATTTGAAAAAATATAACTTGTGTTGTAACTTGAGAACCACTGGTTTAAAAAAATATTTTCTTCTCTGAAAGAATGTCCCCCTTGGTCCCCTACAACTTTGTTCTATAGTATTTTTTTGTAACTATAATAATAAAGATAATAATGGCAGTGATCGGTGTACGTGTTACACCCTGTATACATATATTGATTTTGCTGGTTTAAAATTAAAAATAAATAAAATATTTTTAGGGATTTACGTGTAAAATATAATTATCTGTAATTTTTATTTAAATAGAATTTTGTTTAAATTCCATGGCTATCATTACAAATGAGCAATATTTATAAAATTTCAAATTGGATTTTACAGGTTACTAAACATGCAAAATAAAATCTGATTAGTGATTTAGGTGTATAATTTAATTCTCTACATTTATTTGAAACATTAAATGGGAAATTTTACGCAAGAAAAAACTTATTTCCTAAGTTAAACGCCTATGGCCCGTTTTTTAATTAACACTCTATATATAAATCTTGGATACGGCCCTACTTACATCTATTCTTAATAATAGCATAAACTCATCTTACAATACAATTAGAACGATATTCTGATGATGTGTGATAGTGATAGAGATGCTAGAGTAAGAAATACGAATGACTAATTGTATATTTATTTTACTTTAAAATAAAGTTAGGGATGTTGTTTTTATTGTTACTTTCTTCAATTAAATATTGTTACCATAATCATACTATTTACATTAGTTTATTATAAAACATTACTAAAAAAGATCACTTCAACATAAGACTTTTAGAAAAAAAAAAAACTATATAGTTACTATAGTCATTATATTCGTTAAGCCGGGTTTATGCAGCAATATCATAGTAATTGTTATAGTTGCAGTCTAATGCCCATATTCATAAACACTCGTAAAAATTTTAAACGGGTCGTTATAATATGTATCCAATAAAAACAGTCTACATTGAAAGAAAAATCAAAATTTTATTTGTCAAGTTTGTTTCTATTTGTCAAAAATTAAAACGAGCCGTTTTGAAACTTTACGAGTGTTTATGAATATGGGCATTAGTCTTAAGAATTAAAATATGTTTTTATAATAGAGCTATTTATGCAACATCGTCGCAATCATAGTCAGTATCATGAACATAAGTATAATCACAGAATTGGATAAATTTTAATTTTATGACTACGACTATGACGACTTACAAACTGCGCAAGCCTGAGAACTGTCAGTATCAGAAAACATGACCTATTATAATTGTAATGTTGTTTATTTATGAACAAACTATTTTTCTCTATTATATGTTAACTTATCCATATTTATTTATTCGGCAAGTATAATATTTATTATAAGTAAAAGTAAATAAGGTCAGAAAGTGACATTATTAATAGTCACAACAAAAATGCTGCATAAACGACCACCTATCTTAAGACTGTTCTTATGACTATAACTTAAAACTATGATTATGATAGTGATTATGATATTGCTGCATAAACCCGGCTTTAATGAAAACTGTATTTATTTAAATAACTGGTTCCTGCCCTTTTTCCGTTTTACTCATTCCGGAGTTACGACAGTAAGCAGGGCCGGATATAAGCCGATTGCACCGATTGGACCCAATCGGGCCCCACGCTTAGGGGCTCCGCGCTTATCAATGTTTATGTGATCGTATTTAGAAACAATATTTAAAAAAATCTGATGTGGCCAGCTCATGACCTCCCGCCAATTCCATGTTTCAAATAGCAGTGAGCTTTAAGTAAAGTATCATTTCCGGTTGATCGTTTGTAAATAAAATCTAATTTGTTGTCCAATAAATAGAAAAGTCTGTAATACGAAATTTTGGATTATGTTTGATTGTTTTTCCTCAAAAATCTATTAGAGCTCCAAATTATGTACTACATTCGATTTATCATATATGGTTAAAATCTAATATGTTGTTTCAAATTATATATGAGTTTTAAACACCAAATTTCAGAAGTTTTGGATCATATGTTAATAGACTTTAAGGAAAAGCATCACACACACACTTCACATCAACTTCTAGGTGCTCTAAAACGCAACCTTTGTAAATTCTTCACCGTACATGATCCATGTCGTAAATGTGTAGTTGTAAATTAATATTAATTTATAGTGCTGCAAAAATAGAAAAAATTAAATCAGATCATCCTGTATATCTAATATTTATGTATGATGGAAAATATATTATTTTTACAAACCTTAATTTCAGTAGAATTAAATATTTTATTCTTATATTCTCCTTAACACGGTTTCATTATTAATTTTAATGTAATTTCTTCCTGTCAGTGACATTTGTTTAAATATGTCAAAATTGTTATTAAAATTATGTTTTTGTTTGACGCAGAGGCAAAATGATATATGAAAATTAATTATATTATATATTCATATTTAAAGTTATTTAGAGTTATTTACTAAATGTTATTATCGTAGAATTGAAGATTGTACCATTATATTCAATTTTAATTAGTAAAAGTTGCTAAAAGATTATATTCAATGAATTTTTTATAAGAAAAACTGTTAAAAGCTTGTATAAATAATACTTCTGGTTATCCGATATACACTAAAAACTAATGAGCTCTTCCCACATTAGTATAGAATGGGTATACAAAATTTCAATTTTTTCTGAATGATAGTATTTGAGTAATCGTGTCCACAAGATCCACATGCACACACAAACACACACACACACACACACACACACACACACACAGACAGACAGACAGACACACAGACACACACACGGACACACACACAAATACACACACAGACACACACACACATACATACCTACAGACATCATTGTAAAAATGTTAAAATCAGATTCTGGGGACAACAAAACGTGCTTATTCACGAAAATCTCTATATGCGAATTTTAGCACGATCCCTATACCTCCCTTACCTAGGGTAGCGGGAGGTAAAAATAAATCTCAATTTTTCAACATTCGCGAAACGTATAAATAATAATAAAAACCCCGAAAACGTATATAACTATAGGTATTCAATAATTTTCATTGAACCCTACGGTAGGGCCCCTATATAACACTGTTTTGGGTACAGGTTTCTATGATCTATTGATACGCGCGGTATAAGAGTTGACATTTGCAGCGCGTAAAATTCAAGCTTAGTCTCTAGTGTTTCAGAGGCAGAAAATAATATGTGTGCAGTTGCTTTTGAAAACAACATTTTTTTCAAAATTATGATATATTAATGTATTATCAGTTTGATATATGTGCCTTCATAGTTTGAAGGCCGCGGGCAGATACGACATTTATAAAATTCTAAAAAACAATTATTTTAACGATGGAGGCATAAATGTTATGTCGAACACATAATACATAAAATATGATAATTTGAAAAAAAAATAGTCCATTCGCTGAAATGAGATAATGTGAAACTAATTTTTGAACAGCGACAAATCATTTTATTTATCAAAAGAAACTGAACCAATAGAATGACTTTATTCTGTTCAAGAATTCTCTGGTCTCAGCGAATGGAGTATACGTTATTTTTTAATAATTAAAAATGCAATTTGAAATATTTTTTGAAAATATAAAAACATGTACCTATATCATTTTATTTAAACAAATTAACAATAATTTCCGTTTAGGCGAAATCGGAAGTAGAATTCAGGATCTGTTTAGTGGCATTTATCTTCACCTCCTAATTTTGTAATTTAAACTATAAGTCTAAAATTAGCTAACGTTATTAAAAAAAATAGCCATTTATCTCATTTTTCAATCACCTCTATTGTACCTACTTTAATTGTACTCTTCAATTAACATTTTTTATTCAATTTTGACGTTTTAAACTGTCATTATTAACTCCATAGCAACAACTATAAGTAACATTTTATTCACAAGTGAATTAAATTTTTTTAAATCTCTCACAATTTTTTTTTAACTCACTCTGTAATAAATAATGCATTTGGAATAACATCAGGCACAAAAATAACACTCACACAGTATTTATTAGATATTATCAGTCATTTTAATTTTTTTTTAACAGATAACTTGACGTCTAACATCGACAATTGTCATGCACAGCCTACTACAACTGATTAGTTTTTTATTTTGTTAAAATTAAATATTATAATGGTTTTTATTATTATTTCATCAAAATTGAATAAATACTTGGTGTATAAATATCTATTAAATTAAATTAATTTATTTATACATATTTTATTACTACTATTATTATTATTAGGTATTATTATTTATTGTTTACAAGATGTACAAATGACATGTATAAAACGTCAAAAATTATATACAGGTGTTTCACGGATACGGGACACCCCGATTATTTTCTTTATTATTAGGAATAGAAGAAAATCATTCAAATGAAGGTTGCAGTAGATCAAGGGGGACATTCATTTATTGAAGAAGAAAAAATTTGAACCAGTGGTTCTCAAATTACAAACCAAAGTTATATTTTTTTAAATGGGATATTATACATTTTTTAAACTCATTCGACAGAGTATTTTTTTCTGAATTCACCCATATAAATATTTTATGTTTTTGCATAACAAAAATATTGAGAAAAATCCATTTGAAAATTAAATAAATTATATTTAACATAACACAAAACAGTAGGCCATGATCAATAACAAAACAATTAACTTATACTAAACTGCTATTATGTCAAAATATTATTATTTATAATAATTTATAATGAAAACAATTTTGAAAATTATTTGTTAAAGTTAAATACCAGTTAATTGTTTGTTATTTTCATGGCCTACTGTTTTGTGTTATATTAAATAAAATTTATTTAATTTTCAAATGAATTTTTCTCAATACTTTTGTTATGTAAGCACATAAAATATTTATATAGTTGAATTCAGAAAAAAAAAACTCTGTCGAATGAGCCTAAAAAATGTATAATATCCCATTTAAAAAGTATAACTTTAGTTTGTAACTTGAGAACCAATGGTTTTTTTTTTCTTCAATAAGTGACTGTCCCCCTTGATCTACTGCAACTTTTATTTGAATGATTTTCTTTTATTCCTAATAATTAAGAAACTAATTGAGGTGTCCCATATCCGTGAAACACCTGTAGATAAAAAAAAATACAATACATTCTAAAGGAACTCGTTTACACTATAAAAGGAGTGCATTATCAGATATGTTTTTAACATGGTTTTGAAATTTGATACAGTCAGCATTATTTTACATTGTTAGGAAGTTTGTTATAAACATCCACACCCATGAGATCCGGAGAGTTTCTCGTGCGATCATATTTCACCAAGCGTTTACAAAATTTATCCTAGTTTCTTGTGTGTTTATTGTAAAAATTAGAGTGAGTTTTAAATTTGTCCTTGTTTTTGAACGCATATACACAAAGTTCTTATACATAACGACTGGTAAGTGTCATATTTTAAGTTTTTTAAAAATCATTTAACATGACCAATGGCCCGATTCTGAACAAAACTGTAAACCTTACAGATTTGTAAATCTGCAAATAATGAACAAAATCGCAACGAAACCAGCCACAGTTATGTATAATTTTATGTTAATCAACAAAGCTAGATGTGTTTTGTCAGTTTTTTTACAGATTTACAGATCTGTAAGACTTACAGATTTGTTCAGAATTGGCCTATAAGTTTTTTTTTTTTGACAGAAATACTTTAGAAGCGTGGGTTGAGTTACCCCAGAAAAGGAATGCATAGCGCAATTTAGCTTCAACGATAGCATAATAGAATAATAATATATTTTCTAAATTCAAAAATGATTTCAAATATCTAAACTGAAAATTAAATATTCACAATGATGCTTACCATTCAGATTTTCATCAAATATATATCCGAGAATTTTTGATTTCTTGACTTTTTAATAGTATCATTGTCTAGAATTACTTCTGACTGGTTACTATTTTTATTGTAAGATATATGTAGTTTTTGAACAATTTAGAACCAAAGAATTTTTAATTGTTCTATAATTTTTATAGCATTATTGCATTGATCTGGTATATCATTATTTATGGTGAACAAGATAAGAGAGACATCATCTGCAAAGCATGAACCATCTACTACTAAAAAGAGATCATTGATGTATAAAATAGAGTGAGATCAAGAACAATACCTTGAGGGGTACCAAGCGTATAAAATAGTTTGAGTGGCCCCGCGAAAATTATCCAATCGGGCCCTGCACTATCTAAATCTGGCCCTGGCAGTAAGTACAATTTTCAGCTATAATATCCCGAGGACATTGATAATTACGAAATAATTTTATGACAGTTACCGAAAGCGCGTTACTTGGTAACAGCCCGACGCCGAAGGCGGAGGTGGTGTTACCTAAAAGCAACGTGCTTGAGGAAGTATGATAAAATTATAAGTATTTATCAATGATCGAGGGGTATTCGGTGAGAAAATTTTTTGCAGTTTTAACATTAAATTTGCCTAAAATTTGTATTTAACAGAATTTTTGTGTCTAGCATAGCCCAGTAGATGTCACTAGTAGCTATGAACGTGAATGTGGCTATGAATATGTTCAGTGTGAAGTGTGCAATGAGAACAAGACCTCTTTGAGTGAGACCAAAGAGAAGAAGATCAAACATACAAAAGTCCATAAATATTCTCCACATTTAGTTTTTTATTTAATACAGTATTTTTTGATGTGTTTTCTTCTATAATTTTGGTGATTAAATCGTCATTTTCATTGACAGCGTGAAAATGACATTTTCAAATTAAAACAATTAATCTTTAATTATATGTCAAAAAGTGTTTGTTACTTAGCAACTTAGTGACATAAGTGATAATTGTCTTAGGATAATTATCAGTGTAAGTTTGTTTTGATTGGTTACTTTCGCACACGTGGTCAGCAATAAAGGGATTCAATTGGATAATTTGTTAACCAAAAAATTTTCAGTGTAACTTTGTTTTGATTGGTTACTTTCGCACACGTGATCAGAAATAAAGGAATTCAATTGGATATATTTTTAACCAAAAAAAATTCAGGTAAAGTTTCTGAGAGTTATGACACATATCTTAGTGTCCTGGAAGCAGTCCTAGAATTCTCAAGCCAATCACTGCTCCAGGTGTCATTATCCGTGAGGTACTTTTTATAGTTCTCGTTACCAAAAATCGAGGGACAGTCATAAACAGCTTAACCTCCCCTATACTATAAAACTGGAATGGAATAGTTTAGCACGGTACACACTAAATTGCTTTAATTTTGTGTGCAAAACGGTGACAGTATTCTGTCTTATTATTTATGATGGGCAGAAGTTTATGTTTCTTTTTGAACTTAAGTTATGGACGGTTAAGCTGTTTATGACCGTCCCTCGATTTTTGGTGGCGAGAACTATACCTAGATGGATGTCTCCTTACGATCACAGCTCTATAGTCACTCGCATACAATATGTTCCGAAGTTTCTTCGTCCTCTTCGCAGAGTCGACAAATATATACAAATCTTACATAGATAGTATTTCAGAGGATAATCACCAATAAAAATACCTGCCATAATTCTTAAGGTCCTTTTACCATTATCTCTCGTAGGTACTGCGGAGCACAGTTCCAGAGCTTCTGCAGGTTATAAAAGGAAAGCGTAAAAATATTTTAGCGTAGGTAATTTAAAATTTTGTTTCACATTTTTCAAAGAAGCTTATAACCATATTAAGTTAAAAGTATTACTTAATTATTAAAATTCACTTCTGAAAAAAGGTGTTTTAAAAGATTACGCTCTTCAAAAAATATTTAATATTTAATAAACTTCATATATTAAATATTCTTTCTTATTCGTAAATTAATTTTGAATGCACTAGCGATCGTTGAAAATGCAACAACAAAAAATCTGTTGTGGCCAGCACAAGACCTCTCGCCATTTCCATATTAGGCTATATAAGTATTGTGTTGCTCTTTGCTATCGAATCGTTTTATAACAAAATATTACTGAACTTTACCCAAATATTGTCTTTTATTGTATTTAACATGTCTTCTGCACACATATAATTCTAATTATATCTATTTTTCATTCTATGAGGAAGTTTTTAAATGTCACATACTCTTCCAATTCATTAACCAGATTGGCGGTATTTCTGATGGATACATGCATATTACCTATAATTTCAAATATTTAATTAATAAAACAACAAGAAAGATTAAATGTACTTCCCAGAAACAGCTATCAAAATGTCACTAAAACTGTTTATTTTTGACACTGAAATCTGTCATTTACAAATTATGTTATAAACATTTGAATTTGTCAACTGGTTTCCTTAGTGTAGTTTCGCCTACTCGACTTGTTATATCCCGATATTCTATATATTATAGCGTCTTTATCTCTAAATTTATAGAAGATATAATAAAAATTTTAAATGTATCAGGTGTAGAATTTTGTTCTTCAAAATTAGTAATATCAAAAATTTTCAAAAATTAATATTTAGAAGAATTTCTTTTAAAAACTAATACTTCCGGTTGTTCAATTGTTACCAAAACCTTTTCAGCTCTTCCCAGGAATGTCAGATTGAGGAATTCACAGTTAAACAGGTCTTATGTCTTATAGTTTTTGAGGAATCGTCCATCCAACATCCAGCCATACACACACACACACATACACACATCCACACACACACACACACATCCACACACACACACACACACACACATCATTGTAAAAATGTTAAAATCGGATTCTAGTGACCTTGTAACGTGCTTATTCATTAAAATCTGGATATGTGATTTTTAGCATGATTCCAATACCTCTCTTAACGAGAGGTAAAAATATTAGGAATAAATAGATGAGATTCAGCGTAGAAGTTGCTTATTATTAGTAGTGTAAACGATTAAAATTTCACAACTCTAAAGCCTCATTCACAGATCGGAAAATAAAAATAAAATTATACATAAAAATAAAAATAACGATAGATTCTTATGAGTGTTCACAGCTTCCGAAAATAAAATTAAGCATAAGACATAAACATGAGGATTTGCAAATGTTAAATATTTTACACAAAAATAGCAAATGTATAACAAATGTCATTTGAGTTGTCAATTTACATTTTGGCAAAAGGATTTCAATTTAAATATTAGTTTAAAAAGCTGTCTTAAGACAAAGGTTCGCATATATGATTGCGTACAGTGTTTTAAAATATATGAAGTTGTTATTATTGCTTATTAATTATCAGCCCGATTCACAAAAAAGTTTAAGCTAATCCTCATTTCTGGATTAGTGAATTTTATTCTATTCCGGTATTTAAAATTTAATTTTCATGATATTATCAATAAAGGTAATAGATTAGACTATATTTTAAGATATAAACTGTCAAAATTAGAGTAGAATTCGCTAATCCAAAAATGAGGATTAGCTTAAACTTTTTTGTGAATCTGGCTGTTAGAGATTAAATGACAGTTGATGTTAATTTACGTTTTATTTTCGAAGCTGTGAACACCAACCATAAAGTCATTTATAATTTTATTTATATTTCTTATTTTCGTAGCTGTGAATGAGCCTCAAACAATTAAAATCTGATATGGCCAGCACATTACCTTCCGGCAATTCTATGTATTTTGTACAAATCCCATTACAAAAGTTTCTTGGAAAAGGTTCTACATAGGTATCCAGTAAAATTAATCTCTTTATAATTCTTTAACTCTATATCTATTGAATATGAAGGAAAATGTATAATTAAAACAACAAGACATTCTTTCGTATTGATAATCACATAAAATGTCAAAAAATGATATTTAACTGCGTTTTTCAAGAAAAACTATTAAGAACTTCAAATAAGGGAATTTAAGTATGTTCATAAATATTTTGTGTTTCATATTAATCAACATACCCGTAAATCATTATTGCATTTGTTTATTTATTACTTAGCAACAATATAAACATTTTATTTTCACTCTGGCCATGTGGTTAATACTCGGGTTAATATAAAATACATATATCATTCTCGAAGCAGTAAAACATTTTCTTGTAATTTATCGGAGAAAAAAAGTATTTTTAGAAGTTTTCATCAATTTTAAGAATTGCAAATGTAATATAATTCACCAGATTTCACTTAAGAAAATAAAAATTGTTTACTCAAGAGACCAAGCGTTGATTTTAATGTCATTTTCAGTTTTATAACTTAAATGTTTGAACAACTGCCATAATAACATAAACAGTTGATAAGTTCATATTTCTATATTTTATTGATTTTCCAATATTTAATATATGTAGCTCAAAAATAATTTTAATTGAATTTTATCATGAAAAAAAAATTTGATATAGATTCTACAAGGTAAAATGAAACATCATAAAATTTAGAGTACAGTTAGATTATGGCTACTGTATTTTGGGATGTTGAAAGAATTTTAATGGTGGTTACACAATCAATGGTCAGTATTACGTAACATTAATGCTAAAATTCAAGGTTGGAAGCGATCAATTCTTATCTGGTCTTGAATTTCAGGCAAGGTATCGAACCCGAACCTGAATCGAACCAAACCGGGTATTAAAATTCGGGTTTAGGGTTTAACTCCGGTTCAGGTTCATTGTCAGTTCAAAACGTAAACGTAATTGTAATATTTACAGCCGATCATCGACGCCTTCTGCGTCTGCGATGCTGCCTGTGTAATTGTTCGTGTAAATTGTGTTGCATTTTTGTCTTGCGTTGCATTATAAATTCCGGTTCGCATTGTAATTTTTTTCTATATAAAGATTGTTATTCGAAACACATTAATTCAATTTCCTTTAAGTCGAACCGAACCTCAACCCAATACCTGATCCCGGAACAAAACCGTAAATTTTATTAATACATGAACAAGTACCGCACACGAACCCATCTCTCAGAAAACAAATTCACATGAACCTAAACGGAAACCAGTTCTTGGCGGGTTCGTTACCTTGATTTCAGAACAAGAAATAAATAACTTCTTGTCTTATTCATTTCTTGACGGCCTATTTCTTGTCTTAAATCAAGATTTCTTGAAATTTAGCGCCTGCGCGTGATGAAATTTGTGTGATAGTTAGGACAAAGACTGTGTGTCCAGATGAATGTGTGTCTTCGGTGTCTTAGCGAATAATGTTAGTTGATGTACATATTTTAGAAAAAAAAGCAGAAAATAAATTCTGATTCAGACAGTGATGATAATAGAATACTACATGAAAAAATCTGTTGTGGCCAGCACAAAACCTGCCGTCAATTCAATGTATTTTGTATAAATCCGATACCAAAAGTTCCTTGGAAAAGATTCTATGTATCCTGTAAAATTGTAACACGAACACACTATTTCTACAAATTCCATATCGAAAGTTAATTGGAAAATATTCTATAAATCCAATATAATTATAACACGAATGTACATTCTGTAAATTGCACTTCACACTTCCTCATTCCTCTCCAACGCATCTTCTTCGCACAGTTCTTCCTCTCTCAAATATTCTGCTACACAGTCCTTCCATCTTCTCTTTGGCCTTCCTCTTACTCCCGGCATTGAAGCTGCAAGTCACTTGCGAGGGACACTCTGTCACTTATGTTACTTTCTGATCCTATACTTTCCACTTTGCTTTGCACTTGCCACTGACATCTGTCAATTAGAATTTTTTTGAATATATCCGCTGTTTCCATATTTTTTGCAAAGCCGACTGATTTTTGAAAGTTAACCTCTCTTAATCTTTCTATAACTCTATATCTATTGAATATGAAGGAAAATGTATAATTAAATCGTATAGAGAATAAGTTTTTCTCTCATATTAATGATCATAAAATGTCGAAAAATGATATTTAACTGCGTTTTTTCCAGAAAAACTGTTAAGAACTTCAAATAAGGGTACTTCCGGTTGGCCAATTATAACCAAAATCTAATCAGCTCTTCATATCGTTGTAAAGAAGAGGAATACGAAAGAATTATAATTTTTAGAATTATAGTTTTGGAGTTACCGTCGGAGAAAAATTTGTCACACACACACACACACACACACACACACACACACGGATACACGGATACACGGACACACGGACACACACACAGACACACACACGGACACACACACACACACACACACACACACACACATATACATACATACATACATACATACAGACATCAATGTAAAATTTGTAAAATCGTATTCTAGGGATCGTAAAACGTGCTTATTCATTAAAAACTCACCACCGAATTTTTTGACCAAAGACAATACCTTCTTTTTAACGGAAGGTAAAAACACACAAAAATTGCAATAGATTTTTTTCATAAAATCTGCTGATGAAAAAAAATTAGAACAGCTAAAATGTTTGCCACAAAGTGACTGTGGTGTACTCTCCACGCCAGTAATGATTGCCCGTGTGGTGACGCCTGCTAAACGACCGCACGGTACGAATATGTTATCATCCTTATCGATATATCGTTGCGAGTAATTTGTCTAAATCCATCAACAAACGAAAATGTGCTAAATATAGTACCTATTAAATGATAAATTAATTAAATTATTTAAAAAAAAATATTTTTTCTTTAAATTTATCGTTATATTTATATTATATACGTAATTTAACTTTCAAGAAATCTTGAATTTCTTGCCAAGTAATCTTGATCTTGACACTAATGTTCTTGTCTTATCTTGAAATAAAACTTACCTTCTTGTCTTGTTTTCAAGACAAGAAATTCAAGATTCAACAAATTTCTACTTACTTGGTGATACACTAATCATGAACAACTGCGCCATAATAACATAATAGATATTTACACACCAAGTGAGCTAAGGTAATGTTTATTCATGAGAAGAAAGTTTAGTTAATTTCTTCGAGTGAATAAACATTCTTAGCTCATGTGGTTTGTACAATATTTTATTCAATTTTGACTTTTTAAATTGTCATTATTAACTCCATAGCAACAACTATAAGTAACACTTTTTTCACATGTGAATTAAAAAAAATTTTAAATCACTCTCACAAAATTTTAACTCACTCTGGCATTCTGCAACAAAAAATGCATTTAAAAATAACATCAAGAACGAAAATAACATTTACCACATATTATTAGACATTATCAGCCCTTTTCATTATTTTTTACGACATAAATGACAGACAATGAAGCTTTTTAAATATGTGACTTGACGTCTATCAGCGACGATTGTCATGCTTAGCCTACTAACTGATCAATTTTTTATTTTGTCAAAATTAAATATTATAATGGTTTTTATTATTATTTCGTCAAAATTGAATAAAATATTGTACAAACCACGTGAGCTAAGAATGTTTATTCACTCTCCCCTCGGGCTCGTGAGCTAAACTTTCTTCTCATGAATAAACATTACCTTAGCTCACTTGGTGTGTAAATATCTATTATTCAATTTTGACGAAATAATAATAAAAACCATTATAATTGACAAAATAAAAAACTGATCAGTTAGTAGGCTGAGCATGACAATCGTCGCTGATAGATGTCAAGTCATCTATTTCAAATGCTTTATTGTCTGTTATTTGTGCCATGAAAAATAATGAAAATGGCTGATAATATCTGATAAATATTATGGTGTGTGTTATTTTCGTACCTGATGTTATTTTAAATGCATTATTTGTTGCAGAGTGAGTTAAAATTTTGTGAGAGTGATATAAAAGTTTTTAATTCACTTGTGACAGATAAAATATTATAAACATTTGATAAATTTATATTTTGATATTTTATTGATGTTCCAATATTTAATATATGTAGTTCAAAAGTAAATTTGTTATTGAATTGCCATATAAGAAAAATGAGACTAGAATTTTATGTTTTAATAATAAATTTAATTGCATTTTATTATAAAAAAAAAAATTGAGATGGATTCTACATGGTTGTAGTCTAGTTACAGTATTTTGGGATGTTGAAGGAATTTTAATGGTGGTTACACAATCAGTGGTCAGTATTACGTAACATTAATGCTAGAATTCATTATTACATTAAAGAAAAGAGATATGGAAAATTGTTGCGTGGAATTCTGTTTCATCAGGCCAACGCTTCAGTTCATGAAAGCAATTCAGGATGTCGGTTTCAAACTGATGACACGTCCACTGTATTCACCTGACCTAGCGCCTACTGATTTTTTTTTTTATTTCCCAAGCTAAAGTCTTCAGCCACGGGCTGGTAAACAAGTTTTGATAAACAATGTGTCAACAATAAATGTATAATACTGTAACAACAATTTGATGCTGATAATAATAGCGTTGAACCGCCGAAACGTCCAAAATAATTCTTAACAAATTTCATCAATAAACGAGACTTGTATAATTTATTTAAATATATAAACAAGTTTTGATAAACAATGTGTCAAATTGAAACGTATTAATTTCAACAACCAAATGTATAATACTGTAACAACAATTTCATGCTGATAATAATAGCGTTGAACAGCCGAAACGTCCAAAATAATTCTTAACAAATTTCATCAATAAACGAGACTTGTATAATTTATTTAAATATTATATTGGATCTATTTTTTCCTCAAAATCAAGCTAAAGGAAAGTATACTAGCAAAATATTTTGACCCCAGCGAAGTTTTATTGCTACAGTTCAGGCCTTCTTCTGCATGAAAGACTCTGAGTTTTTTAAAAAAAGTGTTAATATGTTAGAACATAGGTGGAATAAGTGTCTTCAAGTACATGGTGATTATACAGAAAAATAAATTTGTTTTATATATTAGTGACAATAAATGCCCTCGTAAGTTCTGTTTTTATTGTTAAGTTCTCAAAAGTTTCCAATATTGCTTAAATAATAATATTTGTTATATATTTATTTACAATTTCCAAATTATATTGAGAATAGCTATTTACAATTTTTTGAAGACCACCAAAAATCACATATACAATATAATATATTTGTTTTAATAAATAAATAAATAAATACAGCACAAACTTTTTATTCAATATTTAAGATAATATAAATAATAGCTAAACGTATAGATATATTTGAAAAAAATGTACAACACCAATATTATTGTTTTTCTGTCCCTTACCTTGTTTAAAAATTTGAAAAACACGTAACACGAATCAAGACACCATTTTACATCTAACATCAATTGACATTTATTGTTTTGTTTTAAGTTGCAAAAGATTTGTCATGGTTAATATGATGCGTTCACCTGGAGGTCGTGGTCGACAACAGCGCCTCCAACGGCCTGTGAAACAACTACCAACGACGCCGAACGACTAACTGGTGAGCGTCCACAACTCACGGGATATAAGTTAGGGAGCGGCGACAGCGTCGGGACGCCTCGGAAAACTCCGGGAGTGGTCGGGTTGCCCGGGAAATAGACAAAATGTTTTTTTGCCGGTTTTTGTTGTTGCAGAAATAGAAACAGGGGAATAAATATTGGATCTTATAGGAAAAAAATTACGTAAAACATTCTTAACTAAACAGTTGTAGTTTTGACATTACAACCAAGTTAGATAGTTGAACTTGAAGCACATTGGAAAGACGAAGAATTTCAATTTGCCCTCGTCGGTAAATGCTAAAAAGCTATTAGCTCTCAGCAAAAAGGTCCTCGCGAGGCCTGTTCTGAAAGTTTTTAGTAGTAGGCCTTGGAAGGCAGTGACAGTCGAAAAATCGTTATTTGTTTAACTAAGCACTAAATTACCAGATTTACAACAGAGTTGTAATTATGGGTTTAGTGCCGTGTTGAACACATTGGCTCGTACCACGATCACGGTTCTAACACCGGTGTTAGCTAGAACCGTGCTAACGATTTGACACATACTTCAGGGTTATAAAGAAAATCAGTCATGCCACTATACTGATTAAACCGAAAATGTACTGACAGGCATATTTAATACATTTGGATTCATTATTTTAAATTGCTTAATATGATTTGTCTCTTGACTTGTTTGTAAGATAAATTATTTAGAATATTGAAGCCAAATGTATTGAATATGCCTGTCAGTACATTTTCGGTTTAATCAGTATAGTGGCATCACTGATTTTTGTTTATAACCCTGAAGTAAGTATCAAGTCGTCGTCAAGGTTTTAACTAATACACCCAAACGCCGTCATTTAAAACCGTGATCGTGGTGCGGGTCATAATGTTTTGCGCATTTTAGCCAGCACAAAACCTCTCGAGTATCCATATTAGGCTACATAAGTATTGTATTTAACATATCTGGTACTCTCAAAAAAATTAATTACATCTATTCTTTTTCTCCTACTGTTCTAAATGTTCGAGTTTCTTCCAATTCATCGACGAAATTGGCAGTATTTCTAAATGTAAATATACATGATACATATGTATCCATAATTTTAAATATTTAATTAATAATAAAATATGAAATATTTAATGTATATTAATTTCAACTAGTTTCTATGGAGTTATTTGGGCTGTGAGATTCATTACAACAGAATACTTTATATATTTATATTTCTTTATCTGTAAATCTATAGAAGAATAAAAAATTTAAATGTATCGGATACAAAATTTTATAATCTTTAATATTTGCAATAACATAAATTTAAAAAAAAATAATATTTAGAATTTTTTTTAATAAAATACTACTTCCGGTTGTCCAGTTGTTACCAAAACCTAATCAGCTCTTCCCATTAATGTCAGATTAAGGAATCTGTAGTTAAACAGGTCTTAAGTCTTATAAAACTTCTGAAATCGTTTATTTTATAGTTTTGTTTTGTTTTTTCAGAGCACACCCCGTAGATCTATGACAATTATCTTTACTGATCATTGCCGTCTGAAATACAATTTAAGATATTCGAGTACCAATAAACTAACAAACAAAACTCCGAGTTTTCAAGCCGTAACTTTTGTCAAAATGGCCGCGTTTTATTAAAAAGCTCATCCCAACCATTTCTGTTGTCACAAATGAAATGCTTTTAACATTTAATTAAAAATAATGAAAAACTAAAAATAAAAGATATTATCTGGACGTTTTACGTGAAAAACTGCTACTGAAATAAATATATTCAAAAGCGTAAAAATAAATTGTAATGAAACTTTTCAGTAACTAAACATTTTCCGGGTAATTTGCCATTCAAAGTAAAATTTCATTTCGTCCCTTTATTTTTATTTGTCGATAAAAAATGGGCCACCGAAGTAATAAAATGTGTTGAAACGTTCGCTTGAATAAAGGGCCCTAATAATGGACAATATGAGCCGAGCACGCTGCAGCCATTGTGCAACCAGTAGCGAGGAAAATTGAAGCGAAGTAATTATTACAATTATGCTAATTATATTTGATTGCGGATAACAGATATCTGCGTTAAGTGAATGATGCTAAAGTGACATGTTTCATAGTTAAATGGTTTGCAATTTAAATTGACGGATTTCATATGTTTTTAATGTGTAAACCGACCTTTTTTTATTTTAAAGTTGTGACATTGCATCGGGCTCCAATTATTAGGAAATATTATACTTGCCGTCAAATAAATATGGACAAGAGATTTCTCCACTGTTGCCAATTCCGTTGGTCATGTTGAAAATGCTAAGTTATGAAAAAGAGGCAACACCGCATGGCAAGGAGCAGGGTGGGGAGAAGGGAAGAAATGAACATCAGTCCATATTTATTTGACGAGGTATTTAAATTTCCATCTGTTAATAGTATAGTACTAGCTCCAGCTAGTATAATGAAAATTTGAAAATTAATAATATATATACTCGTATCATCACGAAGTAAGAGTATTATCCATTACTGCGGGTGTACTAATCTACTTTGTATACAGATATCGGTAATGATGATGACATATTCGCACAGTGCAGGCGTTTATAAGGTGACACCACACGGACACTCATTGCTGGCGTGGATAATACACCAAACGGGTCACTTTTGTGCCATTTAAAATTCGAAATAAGCAAATAAGTAACTTTGACGACAGTCGAGATCGAAATCAGTTCATGTTGCAAATGTCATTTTTAAAGAAATCATTTATATTATGAGACGTTGAAGCTAGAAAATAAAGCAATAGGTATCCCTCCAGATGAGTAACTATCACCAGGACATGACTAGAGTTGGCCCATTTGGAAAACTTTGAATCACCTACGAAATCAAGTAGAAAAATGTTAAGTGAACATATTCAACTGGGGATACCAAGAAGAACCCACTTTACGTCATTGTAGAGAAAAATGCACGAGAGAAGATCTGGCTAAAGCAACATCAGCTGCTCTGAAATGTGCAATTTTCTGGATAAATACAATTTAGCTAGGCCACTTATCTACCAGTTTATGCATACATAACATAACTAACATAAACCAGAAATTAATAATTAAAACAACAAGAGCTCAACTGACTCACTCCATTCATTCATTCATGTGTGGTCCGGATATGGTATTTCGTTACCGAAAATCGGTCACTTTAATATACCTAAGGAGTGAGAAATAATTGTTCTATGATTATTCTCGCCCTCAAATAAATATATACTGATGCTCAATTTTTTTCCCTTTTCCCCACCCTGACCCTTGCCGTGCGGTGTTGCCGCTTCTTCATAACTTAGCATTTTCAACATGACAAATGAAATTGGCAACAGTGTAGAAATCTCTAGTCCATATTTATTTAACGGTAAAGCCTCATTTCCACTGATTGTCCTAATGCTTAAGAGGTATAATTAATAACTAAGCGCAATGCGTAAAAATGTTTATCATATAACAACGTTTACTACCATTTCCAGCTTTGCATAAGGCTTAATGCTTAACCTGATCTGTCAACTGTAAGTTTATTTTATAATTATTAAATTTTTAGTTTTTCGGTATGGATATGAATACAGAAAATTATGTATATAACATATAAAAAAAAAGAAGAATTGCTGCTGCAATGGCAATCTGCTAAACAAGTAATAAGGGAAAAATTGTAACATTTCTGTATAATTAGTCACTAAGCAAAATAGCTGGAAAAGGTATCCTAGTAAAGTGTTATAATGCATTAATCCCTATGCACTAATCATTATGCATTGTGCATTAAAACATTCGGTGGAAATGAGGCTTAAGTAAGACGGTTGTTATGTGTGTTTTTAATAAATGTAATATGGTTTCGAAACGAAAAATAAATGATTAGATGCTAATGTATCTATTAGTAAAGCTTTGTTACATAACATACTGTCATTTACATTGATTTGTAATTATCAGGTATTTCAATATTTAAAAATATGTAGCTATATTCGTATAAAGTAAACAAATTTTGTTACATGAAATGTAACAAAATAAATGTTCTGTTAGTAATTCAAATCCAATACAGTTGTTTCTGACGAAAGACACATAAATCAAAGTAAATCTGATATTTGAAATGTCATTTATTTGTCTTACGTATTTTTTGCAATTACTTAATTGTGTTTGCAGAACATTAATCACTTTTCATATAAGTTAGACAGGTGGAAAACACAATTATAAAAATTAAATTATCGTAGTTTTTCTTACACATATAGAAACGTGTATAAAAAAAAAACTTTTCCGCAATGAAAATATTTATATTAGTTTATTTGGATTATCAAACAACTCTTCTGCTTAACTTCTGTACAAAATTAACTATATTTTATGTACAATAAATAAAAAGCACCGTATAAACTATTTGTAGAAGTACAATAAATTTTCAACTTTATTTTACATTTAAAAAATAAATCAAAATGATAAATTATATTAAACTTCCTTCATTTTTTCATAATATTTTATATAAAATTTTTATCTATTACAAATATTTACTTACTTAAAACCTATTAATAATCTGTTTAAAAATATAACTTTCCATTATTGTAAAATATAATATACATAAATAGTTGTTTGTTTATGTAAAGCGAAAAGTAATACTTTATCGCTTAGTATACGCTCGTGACATTTATTCTACATTTGTTCAAGAAAAATAGGAAACACCACCCCAAATCTTACTCTAAGAGATTTATTGTTTTGTCTAGTAAATTAACAAAAAAAAATAGTATATTGTGTTATTAGGAGTAAAAGTGACACTTTGTGTGGCGAGCATGTAAGTTTGCACGACGAGCGGTACGCGAGTCGGACAACTGAAATTTAAATAAAATAATTACAACTTGACATTACAATAATTATAAATATTTTACGTGAAGGACGTTTGATGATTTCAATTGCTCTGTTGCTATGGATACTTTCGTATTTGTTCACTTTTTGTTATAAACATTCAAGTGAAAATTTTCACGTTTTGACGTTTCAATAAAAACTATGCAATTTTAAATTCTCCGTATGTGCAATTATATCAGAATTTGAAGTATTGCCATGTACGGCCCTTGAAGTTGTTCAATTGAATGGAAGTTCGATAATATTGTTGAAGGATATAATATGTCGAGGAATCGCTGAAAAATAGTATGAATTTTTCATATCACTTTAATTCTAAATATTCTTACCGTCGTTGCCAATATGTAAGTCTGCTATTTTATAATATGTTATTTCGTTAGATATAAACTGTTTATATTTCAATTTGTAAGTTATCTTGGTTAACTTGGGGCGATATGACAGGTTTCTATTTTACAAGTTCCTTCTTATTCGCTCATTTTATGTAGTTGCTATGGATATTTAATTATTTCATTTCTACGCCGGCGGCGTAGAAATTAGCTATTTTTACTCCGGCGGCGTAGAAATGAAACTTCTACCTTGTGAATCAAGTCACAAAAGATGCCATTTTTATGACGTTTGAAAGAAAAAATCTTTTTTTTGCGATCGATCAGAAAATGAGCTATTTCTGATCACTTTTTAGACCGGAAATTTCTTCTTCAGTGACCTAGCTCGAAAAATTGTATATAAGGGATCAGAAAATAACTTTACCGGTCCCGGGACCGGTAAAGCTGAATGTTTCCATGTTGATCAGTTGTTTATTTATTTCCTAATATAATACATATCCTATATATTTTTATTTATTCTTTCTTCGGGTCGCGAAAAAAATATTGTACCCAACATGACCTAAAAGTGTCTTTACTGGGCTCACAAGCTTCCAAAACCCAGTACCACTTTCCGGTCTTGTTACGTAAATTACTATTTCAGCTTTTATTCGGAAAACTGCAAACCGTTACGTCATTTACAAACGTCACCTTTTTGTTCTATTTAAAACCCTGCTTTTATAACGGAGGCACAAAACAATTATACATTAATAAAATAGAATATGTTTATTGTGGTGTAAATTAATTAAAAATTAATCAATTCTATTCAAAATTTAATTCACATTTTCCAATAATATGTAATTTCATTTTTACATAATAACTAGTATTCGTATTTTACCTATATAAATTAATAATTAATGTATTGCTATTCATATTAACAGCGTAATAATATTTGTATTACACGTGTATATACACGTGTTCCTTCACCTAGTTTACTTGCATTTTAAAACAGTACAGTACAAATATCAGAGTCTATTTTCATTGTTTGAAACAACTTGTTTCGTTATTTTCTGTATTCATTTACTTGATGGATTTAAAAAATATTGAGGATGTATTAAATAGAAAATAGGAGAGTAAACATGTTGAGAGGAAGTAAACAAGTTAAAAATACAGAGTAATATAGGTTGTCTACATTCAAAATGCCCGAAACCAAATCCTAGTGCGATAAATCTCAATGTTCTGAATTTTTACAACTCCACCCCATATAGGTCCTTCCCAAAATAACTTACAACAATTATCCATTTATTACTGTAACTTTTAAACTATACCAAGAGGTAGTTCCAACTTCTCCCGCTAGGACTAGACACCCTTCTGGATCTGTTGCCCATTTGTCATCTTTGGGAAAAATCTGAGCGGTCAGTGTGATTCTTTTTGTAAGCGCTATTTGACGTGGTCTGTGATTTTTGTAATAGCAAACATTAAAGTTTTTCTGTGTGTCCGTGTGGATCGTGTGTAGACGATTCATCAAATACTATCAATCAAAAAAATTTGAAATTTTGTATACCCATTCTATACTAATGTGGGAAGCGCTCATTAGTTTTTAGTGTATATCGGATAACCGGAAGTATCATTTACACAAGTTTTTACAGTTTTTCTTGTAAAAAAAATCTCATGTGGCCAACACATGACCTCCCGCCAATTCCATGTTTAAAATAGCAGTGAGCTTTAGGTAAAGTATCATTTCCGGTTAATCGTTTGTAAATAAAATCTAATTTTTTGTCCAATAAATAGAAAAGTATGTAATACGAAATTTTGAATTGTTTTTCCTCACAAATTTGTTAGAGCTCCAAATTAAGTACTACAACCGATTTATCAAATATGGTTAAAATCTAATATGTTGTTCCAAATTATATATGAGTTTTAAATACCAAATTTGAGAAGTTTTGGATCATATTTTAATGGGCTTTAAGGAAAAATCGTCACACACGTACATTCTTATAAAAATCAGCATCATCTTCTAGGTGCTCTAAAACGCAATCTTTGTAAATTCTTCGCCGTACATAATCCATTTCGTAAATGTGTAGTTGTAAATTAACATTAATTTATAGTGCTGCAAAAATAGAAATTAGCAAATTTAAATCAGATCATTATGTACATCTAACATTTATGTATTTAGGAAAATATATTATTTTTACAAACCTTAATAAAATATTTTACTATTATATTCTCATTAACACGGTTTCATTATTAATTTTAATATAATTGCTGCCTGTCAGTGACATTTGTTTAAATATGTCAAACCTGTCATTAAAATTATGATTTTGTTTGACGCATAGGCTAGGTGATACATGGAAATAAATTATATTATATATTCATATTTAAAGTTATTTAGAGTTATTTACTAAATGTTATTATCGTAGAATTGAAGATAAAACCATTATATTCCATTGTAATTAGTAAAAGTTGCTAAAAAATTATATTCAATGAATTTTTTACAAGAAAAACTATTAAAAGCTTGTATAAATGATACTTCCGGTTATCAGATATACACTAAAAACTAATGAGCACTTCCCATATTAGTATAGAATGGGTATACAAAATTTCAAATTTTTCAGATTGATAGTATTTGAGTAATCGTGTCCACAAGATCCACACACACAGACACACACACACACACACAGACACACACACACACAGAGACACACACACATACATACCTATAGACATCATTGTAAAAATGTTAAAATCGGATTCTGGGGACATCAAAACGTGCTTATTATTTAAAATCTCTATATGCTATTTTTAGCACGATCCCTATACCTCCCTTTCCTAGGATAGCGGGAGGTAAAAATTTTAAATACAATTTTGAGCAACTTTTACTAATAAAAATTGGATATAATAGTACAATCTTCAATTCTACGATAATACTATTTAGTAAATAACTTGAAATAACTTTAAATATTAAATTATAAAATAATTTATTTTTATACATCATTTTGCCTATGCGCCAAACAAAAACATAATATTTTAACAACAATTTTGACATATTTAAACAAATGTCACTGTCAGGAAGCAATTACATTAAAATTAATAATGAAACCGTGTTAAGGAGATTGTATTGAGTCTAATGAAATTAAGTTTAGTAAAAATAATCGTATATAAATATTAGATGTACAGGATGATCCGTTATAAATTTAATATGTTCGCAGCATTAAAAATCAAACAGCTGTGAATATGCACGTGTTATCAGTGTCAAATATTAATTTACATTAACGAAATGGATCACATAAAGCAATAGATATATGCAAAGGAACTTATAGTTTGCAGGATTAGTCAATATGTAGGTACGTATTTAAATTAATAAAAATTAAAAAGCGAAAGGTGTTGTGTTGAACACATCAGATTTTTTAGATTTGTTTTTGGACCTCTGACATTGTTGACATGTTGAGTAATTCAAAACTGATCTGTTCTTAGACGTAACTTTACTAATGATGGCAACTTAGTTGCCGAAATACATATCTTTGGCGTTTTTAGTTAAGGTTTGAGATTTTTTAACTCTTATCTATTTAACCTTAGACTCCAATAAAGTTTTATTATCGAATGTCATTTACAGATGAAGCTGGATCGGGACGCTTCTGGACTTCCAAAACGGAAGAAAGCATTGAAAAATTCGTGATACTATCATGTATGATTGTTGTAGAATAATCGATAAATTGGAGGAACTCACTGAAATATCCTGAAGTTTGTGCCAAATAATTTTGACTGCAAATTTGAACATGAAACGTGTCGTAGTGAATTTTTTTAAAAAGTATTTTAAATACACAGCAATAATAATAATTTGTTATTTTCGAAAATAAATAAATAAAAGGATTGGCGCGAAAAATAGTTATGTAAAACAACTCCCCACTCTTGTGACATCAAAATACATACAGCACATCGTTCATAACCAATAGGAAAACAGTTGTCCATCACCTACGTTATTTATATAAATAAACATAGGCGATAGTTTGTCACAAGTTAAGCTGTATGAACTTTGACGTCACACTCTGTTTCAGATCAAGAGACTTTTTCAAAATATTACACAAATTTCAATAATTAATTGTAAAATATCTAATGGATAGTAGTCATATTTTTAAATTTGAGGCTATTTAAAGAAGGCAGAAAGTGAGGAAGGCCTGAAAATACATCAAAAACTAGCAACAGTTTGTCATCCCTGATTGGTAAGGGTTGAAATATCCCTTAGTCGACCCGAAATCCACAAACACAAACACTACTGCGAGCATTTCCATAAAAAAGCCATTTTATAAATTTAAAGTTGTTAGCTTGACCACTACCAGAGTGCTCTGTTTCCTTGTGCATTCTGTCTCACTCTAACCTTAAAGAGTTTGGGGTTGTTTGCGCTTGCAACCCTTTATGCAAATAAACAGCGTAAGATTTTCATACAAATCGACCAGTTTAAATCCTGGTGTCTCCGGTATTTACTACAACGTAAATCATAAAATAGAATGAGCCGGTTTCGCATTTTTTAAAAAGTATTTTAAATGAAAGCTTATGCAATATTTTTCTAGTAATAAAATTAATAATAATAATAATAATAATAATAATAAATAGATCGGCGCTAAAAATAGCTATAAGAAACAAACCCCACTCCTATGACGTCAAATAACATACAGTACATCATTCATAGCCAATAGGAAAACAGTTTGTTCATCACCTACGTTATTTATATAAATAAAAATAGGCGATAGTTTATCACTTGTCAACCTGTGTGATCTTTTACGTCACATTCTATTTCAGTTCAAGTGACTTTTTCAAAATATTACACAAATTTCAATAAGGGGGTCCTCCACTCAATTTTTTTTATTATTTTAAATGAAAGTTTGTTTAATTTTGAAGCAATTCGCAGTATTAGAAAGTCTTAATTGTCTTTAGTTTAATTACATTTGATTGTTAATATCAATATGAAGTCACAGCGACATTCCTATCGTTCTCTCGATCCGCATTATGCAGACTAGTAGGCTGCGAGAGTAAGATAGCAATAGTATGACGTCACAGTGACATTGAAAACAAATATCAAATATCTCGTAAACTAATTATTCAAAAAATGTTTTTTTTATCTTGAAACGTTATTTATTGAGTAGTACTTTAAGTACAAAGTGTATATTTTATTGGGTAAAAGAAAACTGCTGAAATTCAGTCAATGGTTGAAAAATATATTTTCGGCCTCTACTAGTTTCGGCACCACAAGCGCCTTCTTCAGGAACTACAAAGATTTTTACAATGATGTTATGGATAAAATTTGAAAAAAAAAAAACAGGTTTTAACTTACGTGAAAATTTTTAACATGAAATGAAATTGTAACATATAAAAAAGTATAATAAATATAAAAAATAACATGAAAAAACAAACACAGTGGTTGTGTAAATATCATTCTAATACGAATGTCGTTTGAATTTTAAAGAAATTTTTTAAATAATTTTAAATCTCACGTTTTTTTTTTTTTCTTTTACACCCTACGAAAAAACTGTACGTTGAAACAAGTATGTTCCGAAGGTCATATACATATGAACCGCCAATTTTTAAGTCACATTTTTATTAATCATGGTTTTAAATTAGTTTAGTTATGTTTTTTGTTTGGATTGTATTGTATAAAATTGTCAAAACTATTTTATTGCGTTATTATTATTTATGTTCGTTGTTTTTATTTCTAAATTTTAATATATTAGTATAGATTTTACTTATATTCGCGCTGTCAGTTTTTAGATTTACGTTGTTAGAGTCATTGTTAATGTGTAGCATTTCAAGCGTGAGTTTTTTATGTAAGTTGATTTCTGTGTCCAGAATTTTTACGTTGTCAAAATCAAACTCATGGCCAAGTGATTCCACATGACTTAAAGCGCATTTGCCATTATTTGTGTTTCTGTTAATACAATTTCTCTTATGTTCTTTTATTCCTGTGTTTAGATTTCGTTTCGTCTGTCCAGTATACCGAGAAAGACAGTTTCTGCATATTTTATTATTTTGATTGATTGTAAAATATCTAATAGATATGTCGTGATATTCTCAAATTTGAACCTAAATAAACAACTTTTTTTAATTTAGTACTTAGAACGCATATAAAAAATTTTGCAACAGCCCTATTTTAATATGTACCAAAATTTTAAAAAAAATATTACTTTTCAAAAGAATCGAATTTATAATTAACTTTACTATATACTAATAACTATTAAATTTACATGAATGAAACTAGTTCGTGGCTTACATTTCTTGATATATAATATTCAAGCTTCTAAATATGCCTGTAACATAATTCTACATCCGTTGACATAGCGACATAGACAAAGCTTTGTAAAATTATAGCTTCACGTTGTGTTTACTCCTTATGCAAAGAATACTCGTACCATTTCTCGTACATTTATTTGCGAAATATCCTTTTTGCTTTATGTGGCTTTATATCCTTTATATCATACCGTACAACAATTTTCCAAATACGAGTAGAAGAAAAACGTTGTTTGCATGTACTGAGAAAAATATAGTTTACTTAGATGAAAACAAGGCAATAAATATGCTAATTATATGACGGATATATTTCAAATAATTTCATATATAGTCATATTTTACGATTTTGGCGTTAATAAAGTTTAATTTCTTTATTAAGTAGGTATACTTGTAAAACCAATATTTTGCACATGATGCAGAATTTTTTTTATCTTTCAATTGATATCACAACAATTGTCGTCAGTTGAAACGGGAAGCAACAATCTACGGAAAACTATTTTTCCGTGTTAACGAGCTACGTTCGGGTTTCAAGTAGGAGTCATTTAAAAAAAAAATCTGTTGTGGCCAGCACAAGACCTCTCGCAATTTCCATATTAGGCTATATAAGTATTGTATTGCACTTCGCTTTCGAACCGTCGTTTTATAACAAAAAATTACAGAACTTTACTCAAATATTATTTTTTATTGTATTTAATATGTCTTCTGCACACATATAATTCCAATTATATCTATTTTTCATTGTATGAGGAAGTTTCTAAATGTCAGAGATTCTTCCAATTCATTAACCAGATTTTACCACAATTTTACCTATAATTTCAAATATTTAATGAATAAAACAATAAGAAAAGTTAAATAAACTTCCCAGAAAAAGCTATCAGAATG
The DNA here is from genome assembly GCA_943142095.1 of Ophonus ardosiacus. NCBI lineage: Eukaryota > Metazoa > Arthropoda > Insecta > Coleoptera > Carabidae > Ophonus > Ophonus ardosiacus. The sequence continues at coordinate 39,293,912 of OW964826.1, forward strand.
TCACTAATACTGTTGATATTTGACAATGACATGTGGAATTTGTCAACTGGTTTCCTTAGTGCCTTGGCCTCTGCGATTAGTTTACTCTATAAATTATAGTGTCTTTATCTCTAAATCTATACAAGATATAATAAAAATTTAAGTGTATTAGATGGAGAATTTTATGTTCTTCAATATTGAATAAAAAAAAACTCCCAAAAAATTATATTTGAAAGATTTTTTCTAAAAAACAACTACTTCCGGTTGTTCAATTGTTACCAAAACCTTTTCAGCTCTTCCCAGGAATGTCAAATTGAGGAAACTGCAGTTAAATATTTTTTAAGTCTTATAGTTTTTGAGGAATCGTCCCTCCAACATCCAGCCATACACTCATACATACACACATCCACACACACACACACACACACACACACACACACACACACACACACACACACACACACACACACACACAGACATCATTGTAAAAATGTTCAAATCGGATTCTAGTGACTTTGAAACGTGCATATTCATTAAAATCTGGATATGTGATTTTTAGCATGATTCCAATACCTCTCTTAGCGAGAGGTAAAAAATGACGTTTTTTTTATAAAATCATGAAATTCATCTCATTTAATTAAATACAGTAATAGAAAATAATTTGAAATATGCCACTTTTCATTCATAAATATGCCAATAAACTTTCCCGTTTTTAAACAAGGACTAAATTTGTGACGACACAGTTTCATACTCACACAAAGACAATTCTCTCTCACACACACATACACATTGACGCTTCACAACATGAAACAGTAATCTAACCTAAAATTGTGACAGCTGACAGCAAAATATACAAGAGAGAATATTATTATTACTTTCTCTATTTCTTTAACAGTACTAATGCAGTAGAAGGTAAATAAACAATTTATTTAAATAAATACCAAAGCAAACAATCAGAGCTCGACTGTCGTATCCGTAAAACATACACCTATATATATATAATTTGGCCTATTTTTCCAAGAAAAAAAAATAAATCAGAAAATGTGAAATGACCCCATTACTAACCCAAACGCATAATAGTTCATCCGGTTTACATTTTCAACAAACAAATTACAAAACCTACGCAAATAGTGAGAAATTTCTACAAATTTCTTTCGACTTTCGACTATTTTAAAATATAGATTTAAAACTTTCAAAAACTGAATATGATATTCACGAATTCCACCATTTAATATTGAGTTATATTGCCGTTATTAGTAACACCACTTTTAATTCTATTATTTTTTTAAGAATATTGTCCCGTATGTCTTGCAAGATAGGTATATGCACTTGATATTTATGAAGATGTTTTTAATTGTGCCAGAGGTAAAGGATCTCTGTAGAAGCTAAATTTGAATTAGAAAATGACCCTTAAATTACCTGTCGAGCTATTATCACCAATCATTTGGCCGCCGGTTTTTTAAAGTTTTAAATCTGTATTTAAAGTAGCCGAAAGAACTTTGTAGAAATTTCTAAAAATTTATATAGATTTTATATTTTTGTAAATGTAAACCGGCCGAATTATTATGAGTTTGGGCTCGTATATTGTAATCAAAAATACACACCGATGATATTATATTTGTAACAATTTTTTACTACTTCCAATTTATATAAATTCCCTGCAAAATCGTTATTATATTTTTTTGCATATTTGTTTAAAATTTTCCAATTTTAATTCTATCTATAAAATATTTTCCCTCGCAGTTTATTTTACTGATAAAAAATCGCTGTAAAGTTTGTTTTATTTGATAGTGCCAGACGTGACCCGGTTTTTAACTTTTTAAGCCTTCGAATGCAAAGACCACATTTGTGTGAGTGTTACTCATAAGTAATTGGAAGTGACACATTCATTGATGTGTCAATTCACATATTGATGTACACAGACACATGTTTTTCTAACTTATATAATAGGCAAGCTATTTCAATTTTCAAATGAAAGAAGTAATTACTATGGATGTATAAAGCGCATAAATGAAAAGAATTTTTTGTTAGCAGCATTTTATTAAAATATATCCCCAATTTGTAAATGCTTTCGTTAAGTACGTCACATTTTTTATTCAACGTTACGGGATCTAAGTGCTTTATAAAAATATATTATTTATATAAAAAGGTTCTATCGTATATAACAAAATTTTGAAAAAAGTTTTACGCTCCAAATTTTATTATTAAATAAAGCCTTATCTATTTTGTCACTGAAAATAATAAATACCATATTAAAATTCCCATACAATCAGAATCAAAATATTTATCGAACTATACGAGAATGTGAGGAAAATGTATAATGTATTAATTTACAAAAAAAGTGGATGACCCGTACCTTTGCTCCCAAATCGAATCAACAAACTGAAGACAAAATTAGAAAGTCACCGCACAAATTGACTCGACAATTTAGGATTTTAAAAATTATTTTTACAGAACTTTGATCAGAAATGATTTAAAATTTCGGAAATGAAATGATGTAAACCAAATAGACAGTAACCCAACTACATAAGTATTGTATTGCACTTTGCTATCGAACCGTCGTTTTATAACAAAATATTACAGAACTTTACCCGAATATTGTTTGTATTTAACATGTTTTCTGCACACATATAATTATAATTATATCTATTTTTCGTTGTATGAGGAAGTTTCTAAATGTTACAGATTCTTCCAATTCATTAAACAGATTGGCGGTATTTCTAATTGATATATGCATATTACCTATAATTTCAAATATTTAATTAATAAAACAATAAGAAAGATTAAATGTACTTCCCTGAAAAAGCTATCAAAATGTCACTAAAACCCTTGATTTTTGACACTGAAATCTATCATTTACAAATTATGTTATAAACATTTAAATTTGTCAACTGGTTTCCTTAGTGTAGTTTCGTCTACTCGACTTGTTATATCCCGATATTCTATATATTATAGCGTCTTTACCTCTAAATTTATAGAAGATATAATAAAAAATTTAAATGTATCAGGTGTAGAATTTTGCTCTTCAAAATTAGTAATATCAAAAATTTTCAAAAATTAATATTTGGAAGAATTTTTTTTAAAAACTACTACTTCAGGTTGTTCAATTGTTACCAAAACCTTTTCAGCTCTTCCCAGGAATGTCAGATTGAGGAATTCATAGTTAAACAGGTCTTATGTCTTATAGTTTTTGAGGAATCGTCCGTCCAACATCCAGCCATATACACACACACACCCACACACACATACACACATACACACATACACACACACACACACACACACACACACACACACACACACACAGAGAGAGAGAGAGAGAGACATCATTGTAAAAATGTTAGAATCGGATTCTAGTGACCTTGAAACGTGCTTATTCGTTAAAATCTGGATATGTGATTTTTAGCATGATTCCAATACCTCTCTTAGCGAGAGGTAAAAAGAGATTACAATTTTCCAAATGTTACTCAGGCGCGACTGATTAAAGACTTTTAGGCATTTCTTAACAGAAAAGTATAAAATAATGGCTGGGAATACCAAAATGAACAACAGTTACAGACAAGAATATTTCTGACGATTTGGGAAGTAGATATAACATCGTCCAGATACAAATGAAACAAGGTATTAAAACTCTGCGTCTCATTGGAAGATAATGGTCCGCTATCAGTTTTTTAAAATTAGATTTCTTATCTTCTGAGTTTGTAGGAACAACCCTTTATGTCAACGTTTCAATAAAATAATTCTTTCTATTTTGACGAAGGGGGTTAACTTTTTCTCAAAATTTTGTTATATAGTTAAAATAAGAAGTTACACCTATCGTTGTTGAAAAATACATACACCTTGAAATAAATTTATTTACAGAACACGTATACAAATTCGCAAAATTTAAATTTCTGCATTGTTCATAGTAACATTGACCGATTATCGTGATTTCAAAGTTTCATTGCTTATCTAGCGGCATCTAGAATACAAAGTATTGATAATAATATCAACACAAAAAGTAAACAATAAGTATAAATAAATAAATAAATCTAAAATCATCACGGCATATTAATCATTTCAAAGCTGTAGTGGAGAGAGCACCAGAGAAGTCACTTTGTCCTGTTTTAAAATTGCAAATAATTTTGCGTTTCAAGTTTGATGTAGCTCAGAATCGAACCATTGTCATTCGAATCCCAACTATAAGGTGGTTTTTATATAGATTCGCACTTCAAACATTAGTTAATTTTTAAAAAAAATAGGTACATAAATTTATTTCAAAATAGATTCTTATTAGTTTTACATATTTGCCAATAAATACTATTACCAAATAAATATCGTACTATGCATTGCAAAATGTAATAAACATCATTTTTGTAAGTACTCAATTGGCATATCGATGATTTGAAAAGTGAATTACTGGGTCACAATCCCGACACAACATTGAGGAGTCATATGCAATTGTATCACACTCTGAATAGTAATAAGTCTGTGTTTAAATACCTATATAAACACTGACCATATCAAATTGATATCAGTTTGTAGTGTGCTGTGAAAAAAATATGAAGGTAGGAAGAATAATACTATCATTTTTAAAAAAAGGTTCGGAAAATATTTTAAAAATATATACATATTTTGTGGATAAATAATCAAATTTATAAATCGCTAAATGTTTTCATTACAACACAATAAATAATTAATAAAATACATAATTAAACAATAAATTCGTATTGATACAAATAATTACAATATATAAATAATTTTAATTTACCAGTCACACATGAACGTTCAATTACAGTATTCAATCAAACGTTATTAATTTTTTTATTTAATTAGGGGTTTAATTATATGTAAAAATTATTTTGATTTAAGATACTCATATATTATTTTATTCAATTTTGACGTTTTAAACTGTCATTATTAACTCCATAGCAACAACTATAAGTAACATTTTATTCATAAGTGAATTAAATTTTTTTAAATCACTCTGCAACAAATAATGTATTTAAAATAATATCAGGCACGAAAATAACACTCACCATTAATATATGACATTATCAGCCATTTTCATTATTTTTCACGACACAAATGACAGATAATAAAGCTTTTTAAATAGATGACTTGACGTCTATCAGCGACGATTGTCATGCACAGACTACTAAGTGATTAGTTTTTTATTTTGTCAAAATTAAATATTATAATGGTTTTTATTATTATTTGTCAAAATTGAATAATATATTATATAAACCAGGTGAGCTAAGAATGTTTATTCACTCGAAGTAATTAACTCACTCGCTCCACGGGCTCGTGAGATAAACTTTCTTCTCAGGAATAAACATTATCTTAGCTCACTTGGTGTATAAATATCTATTATTGAAACAAATATTTTTTCACTAGTAGGTACATCATAAACAAAATAATTAATATAAAACTAACGAAGTCCGACATCATATAATTTTTATATGTTAGGTTAGGTTTTGTTAAGGTTGAGTTTAGAAAACTAACAAATACATACCACCCATACTGACCCAGGACCTGATTTTTGTGCGTTGCGTTAGGTCTCTGGTTCTCAACCAGTGTTCCGTAAGCACTTCGAAAGCGTTCTGCGAAAATTTTGGCAATTTTAATGGTTTGTGAATTAAAAATTAAAATGAATGAACCGAGTGCGAACTGCAACAGAATTACTTTTTAATATTATATGAAAATGTGTTGAAATGTGTACTGATGGAGCCCCATTAATGGTAGGAGGCGGGATTTGTAGTTTTTGCACAAAAACAAAATTGAGATTTATTTCAACCATTCCTTCTTGCATACACAAGCACTTATTGAAAAAACATTGCCCGTATAATTGCGGAGTATGATGCTTTCCTATGCGTACTAGATTTAAAAAAAAATTGCTTCATTTCTTTCATAATGAAAACATTTTATTTGGGCAAAATAATATGTTCAGCGAAACTATTTAACAGATATTTTTAATTATTGCTTTTTCCACAAGAGATAAGTACCTATAAGATGACGCCTGTTAAATACCCTCTATAATAAAAATATAGTATATCGTCATTACATAAATCACCAATTTCTATTTTTTTTTTTAAGATTCTAATACTCTTAACCATACTTCCAACCATTTTTGGGGAAGCCCCGTACCCTGCAAGTGGTTGGAGACCTCAGGGGCAACCATTTAATCTACCAGCAAGACCCCAACAACAATATGGGGCCCCCCAAAATCAACAAGCATTAAACAACCAATATAGTGCACCTCAAAACCAGATAAATCAAGGGTATGGTGCTCCTCAAATCAGCAACCAGTATGGAGCACCCCAACAAAATGGAAGGTACCCCCAAAGAAACCAATTAGAGGAGGCTCAGAACCAGCAGGGGTTGAATAGTCAGTATGGTGCCCCACAAAATCAACAAGTGCCCCCTCAAAATCAATATGGGGCACCTCAGCAGAATACAGGATACCCACAAAGAAATCAATTAGGGGGCCCACAAATTCAGCAGAGTTTGAATTATCAGTATAAGGAACAAGTGCCCCCACAAAATCAATTTGGAGCTCAACAAAATGTGGGCTACCCTTTAAGAAATCAATTAGGAAGCCCCCAAAATTTAGAAGGTTTAAATAATCAATATATTCCACCACAAAATCAACAAGCTTTTCCCCAAAATCAAATCAATAATCAATATGGAACCCCCGAAAATAGTGGCTATCCTCAGCCTCATAATAATTATGCACCCCCTTCCGTAGACCCCCTCCGAACCCAAAACCTTCCGAACCAACAATCCAATTCTAATTTCAACCCGCAAAACACTGCACCCCCTGGTCGTACTTACTTATCCCAAACCCCCAATCCCTTAAACGCCCCTCAAACAACCCCTAGACAACAATTAGGCCAACTGCGACAACAAGAATCATCTCAAAATCAAGATATCGAGTTTCTAGCTCAAAATTCCCGCCCTCGGGAGACAATTGAAAGTGTGGATTCCAACCAAGACCAACAAGATAATGAGGAAGATGTAAATCAGGAGAGGGGATATGTTCCCCCCACTACCAACCGGCGGAAACAGCCGAGAAGAAACGAAAGGACGACGGAGAGACCGACAACTACAACAGAGGTATTATACTCGTATAGAATGTTAATTTTAGACAAAAATGTTTCAAATAAAAGTTATAGATAATTAAATTCTCTATGAAATTTGGTGCTTTGGTACCTCGTGATTACGATAAATTCTCTATTAATTCTAAATTACTTGTTAATTGTAATAAAATTTTAAAAAAATATCTCAATTCCTTGAACTGCCGCAAAACCACTGAAGTACTCGTAATTGTAATTACCAAATAAAAGAAAATTTAAAAGTTGCTTACATTTGTTTTGATTTTTCAATTATTTTATTGCATTTTTGTAACAATATCAAGACACTCCGAAACACATTTTAAACATTATTGTAAATTAGTGACATATTTTTTTCTGTATTAAATTTCGGTATTATTTTTCGAGATTCAATTCTGTAGTGGTAGCACGCACTTTAGAATTCTATCATAGAAAGCAGGCGAATACGATTTTACTTTTACGAATCTTGGTAGCATGCACTTTAGAATTCTATATTCACTTTTTGTTTCGGGAATTATCGGATTTTATGCTATTAAAATAAAAAATACACTGAAATATATACTAACTGGAACTCGCATACTCTACCTATCAGCGTTCGCTGCACTGAAGCCTCATTGAATAATAATGGCTGGTCCTGTTCGCGCACGTGCGTGCCGAACCGAACCTAGCCGAATAACTCGTATCATAGCTGATCGCTTTGTTTTCATATTATGCTTCATTTATTTAAACATGCGCCACACGAAATAATTTCCGTCTACTCACGAACTGTCTCGATGTTTGCCGACTACTCCAGCAGCAGGCTTTCAATATGCCTTCACAGTCACGGTTCGTACGCGCATTCCAGTTAGTATATATTTCAGTGAAAAAATATTATGACATTTATCTATAATAAATGTATAAATTATATATATAAATTGGCTTTGAATGGAATTTTGGCAAAATAATGACATTACCATTTAATAAGTAATATTACTTATTAAATGACATTACTTTGACACTTTCACCTCGAGTCGTACGCTTGCAGGCGAATATTTTGAGACACGCATGCTACCAAATTTTCGCTTCGTGGCGAAAAGCGAAAAAAAATGCCTCATTTCATAGAATACTAAAGTGCGTGCTACCACCACTGGTCCTTCTAAATTCATCTCGATTGGATAACCCACATACAACCAAAGATGCGTCAGTCACAGTTTTCAAATTAAAATTAAATACATAAACGGTAACGGTAGACGCTCTAGGTCTAGAGGGGAGGACAAACGCGTCTAAGAATTGTATCTAAATTCAAATTATAGAGAGGTGAATTTGAATTGACAAGTGCCCAATGATGAGTTTAATTCGTTTAAAAGAAAGTGCGAATTAAAAAAAATCGATTTAAAAAATAATTTTTAAATATAAAATCCTATTCGGTTATACATGTCAAAAAAAATAATTCGATTTAGAGAAAAATTCGAATTATACTGTGTGTCCCATTTAGAAGTGCCATCATTGGGATCTCGAGAACTATAAGAGATACGATGTCGGTTAAATGGAACTTTTTGTGCGCCTTTAGGAGGCTATCTCAGATGTGCTTTTGTTTTTCCAAAAATTCTCATAGGGCATTAGATAATGACGAAAAACTGATTATTGTTGAATTTTTCTTTTTCAAATAACTTCTAAACTATTGATAATTGAGAAAAACGTTTCAAATATAAAAGATATATACTTTTATTAACTAACCAGTGGCGTACGAAATAAATTTTTGTATCCGTAAATTTTCGAGATATAACATAAACTTATATTTTTTTAAATGGAACCCATATCTGATTCTAGTCTCAAAAAAATAACTATTTTTTTCTCTTTTCAATGTTGTAAGGGTTATTATGTTTTATATTTGTTTTGCCTTCAAAATTATTATTTTTTCCTTATTTTGTATTAAATTTGCAATTATTTTGAAAATATTGGTAGATTTCTATTTAGAAATACTCCTTGTATTTAAATAATTTATTTCGTTAGAAAAATTTGCTCAAAACTCGTATCAAATAAATTTTTATAATACATATTTTGTATCAGGGCGCCCTTGGCACTAGTGTAATTTGTAATTATAAGTCTAGAATAAAAATATTAAGTAATAAAGGCATAAAATAAAATCGATCAAATATAATATAATTAATAAAAATAATATTTTTTTTTTTGAGAAAACAAAAAAAATTCACAAAAATAAAGAAAAAAATTAAATTTTAGGAGCAAAACAAATATAAAACATATTAACCCTTACATCATTGAAAAGAGAAAAAAATAATTATGATAAATAAGATATGAGTTCCATTTAAAAAAATATAAGTTTGTGTTATATCTCGAAAATTTACGGATATAAAAATTTATTTCGTACGTCACTGGTTAGTTAATAAAAATATCTCTCTTTTATATTTGAAACGTTTTTCTCAATTACTAATAGTTTAGAAGTTATTTGAAAAAGAAAAAATCAACAATATACACTTTTTCGTTATTATCTAGTGCCCTATGAGAATTTTGGAAAAACAAAAGCGCATCTGAGATGGCCTCCCAAACGCGCACAAAAAGTTCCATTTAACCGTCATCGTATCTCTTATAGTTCTCGAGATCCCAATGGTGGCACTTCTAAATGGGACACACTGTAGAGAATTTTCTTTAAAGAGAGTCAGCTGTATTATCATAAAGGACAAATGAATATCAATTTATTTTTAAATGACCATCAATTATAAGATATAATTTTTATATACCGGAAGCTATTATTCTAATATTATGCACAACTAAAAAGGAAATATTTCATTAAAACGCAATTTAAAAGTCATTTTTTTTAGAATCCAGATAATGATGGCGATAATTCCGATCAACCCAACGTTGCCATATCTACGGCTGTAGCTGATGGATCCACCACTGGTCAATATTACATACTACTACCCGATGGAAAATTGCAACGTGTAGTGTATATGACGTCACTAGATCCAAGTGACAAAAACGCAGCGCTTTTAGCTAACTTGATGTACGAATTAGTTGAGCCACTTAAAGGGCCCATATACCAATATGCAGGGAATGAATTAGTTAGAATTAATTAAGAATTGTCATTAATTTGATGTATTTTTGTTACAAATAAAATATTATTTGTTATATTTGTTGGGTTGTATTTATAATAAATTAATGCCAAAAAAATAGTTTTTTTTTCACGATTAACTTTTGCATTGTAACTTTAATAGCTAATTGTGTATTAAGAGCGCAAAATGGAATATTGTCTCCTACGTCGCGCGGCATTCTATTGAAATCGACAATGTCCATTTGCGCTCCACTACAACAAAAAATAATAAAAGTACACTTTGTACTTACAGTACTGCTCAATAAATAACGATTATATTATATTATTTAATTTTAATTTATCGTTATTTTGAGCTGTTGCTTCAATCTAATCTAAGCACTATGTACTTTCGTTTTTGTAAATGAATGCCCTATTTTATTTCAGTATTCTTTACACAGCAGTACAGCATTTTGTTTGGTTATGTAATATACCGACAGAGCAGTCATATGTCAGATTGACTTGTGGAGGTGCCATTAGTTCCTGAATAACGTTCCCATTAAGAATATAAACAAGTGACATTTCCCAACATTTTACAGTTAGAAATTCGGACAGCGAGCGTTTTTTGTACTTTGTCGCGCATGAGCGGCAAAATAGTATTTTTCGTGGACAAAAGCGAGCGCAAATGTATTCTGTGTATATAGGCTGAAGAAAAAAATTATTAGTAAAATGTAGTTAGAAATAACAGACCAGTTACTGAGTTTAGATGCAGTTTTGAAATCGTTTTCAAAACGTTTTCAGTTTTGGAAACGCCATGCATACAGTGTCAAAACGGTTTTGAATAATTATCTCAAACCGAAACTAAAATTCATGGGTTTGACTTAAAAACTATTTGCAAAACTACTCATGTAAAATATGTAGTTTTAGTGCATTGTGTGGTGAAGTACAAAGAATTGAAATAATGGCAAAAAGTTTTGGACTGAAGAGGAACGGTCACTTACATTAGCCAAATGCGCAGGCGCACAAACTTTATTCAAATCAATCTGTAGACTTGTTTTGAAAATTGCATGTAAACAGATTCGTGTAATTTTGACTGAAAACTGAAACCATTTTCAAAACTGCATGTAAACGTAGTAAATGTTAAAATACAAGGTTCAATTTATATTGAAACTTTATTTTAACAATTTACAGGAAATATTACATAATAATATCCTGACGACAGTTTTTTTGTTGATATGTAAATTTAATTTGCATTTAATATAATTTAAAGTTTATAACAAGAAAATAAAAACTTTAGAAAATAAACAAAACGGATAACCATAAAATGTTTTATAACAATAAAAACTGATGTAAAAAACTTTATTTATGGCCACTGAAAATTAGAGATATAAACATAGAAAATTGTATAACGTTTCCAGTTCATTTTCGTTTTTACTATCGTTACATGTTGATATGTAAATACGAGTACATACATTGTACGTGTGTAGTTTTTAAACATTGTGTAAATTTGTAAATATTAATATGTGTAGTTAAAATATTAAATGTAGTTTTAAAAATTGATACAGTTACATATGTTAATTTTATATTGAAAACAGGTAATATTTATTTCATATTTTGCTTTTTTAAATATTTTAGTAGGTATATAAAAGACGCAAAATATAAAAAAATAGTAAAAAGGACTCATTTTATAAGTTTTTTCGCCAGGGCTCGTTTTCTGAATTTTGACGCGTGCGAAAAAAACATGTCTTATAAAACTCGTTCTTTAATATACTATAGTTACAACTTAATAAATTTTCGAATTATGTTTTATAATTTACGTCTTGAACAGTTTTTTAAGTCAACTTGACATTAATATGAAAGAATTCGAAAAGAAGGTTGGTAGGGAGCTTTTAAGAAATGAAAGGAAACAATGGTTGGGTGTATTAATGTTGAAAGGAACTACTCAATATATTTAAAATAAAATTCTAAAAATTACAAACTATGAGTTTTGTTATCAATAATTCTAGCATTACCCTAAAATAATCTCAGCACAATAATCTATTAAAAATGTTATCCATACCAGTGCTTCAAAATAAATTCCATAAAAAAATTCTAAAAATTTCTACCTTTTTGCTTGAAATCCGGACTTGTTCTCTGGACCGCATTTTTATTTTTTTCTAGATCCATTGCACTACACAACACTGAAACAAAAGAAAATTAAATTAAAACAAACGAAAACAAACTGTTATTACAATAAACTTGCTATCCCCAAAATAGAATCAAATATTTTATAAAAATTGACGATACATCAAGGAGTTATCAATAATGATGATATATATTTATTGCAAAATAATTTGACACACCTAAAAATGGGTAAAAGCAAATATAATATGTTTATAATTTTGTTTGTAACATATTAAACTCATAAACATATCAATATTTTGAGTTTCCTAAAAGTTTTAACAAAATTTATCTCATACACATGGACAAACTATTATGTCTTATACAATTATGTTAAAAGTAATATAATGTTATCATTTTTGGTGTATTTCTACGAAATATGACAAAAGACAAACCTATCACATTATTGTGTTTCATTCCATACAAAATATCTACTCATACTCCATTTTCTATACATAAAGTTTATTAGCAAAATTTAAACCTTTACAAAATTATTTTAAGTAAAGTCTTTAAAAAAGTGGAGACAAAAACGTATTGTAAGGGACTACAATCACAACTAACGGTTAACGATCGCATGAGATTGTTTTCTGAAATTCAAAGCCTACTCAGGTGAAAACATGAAAATTAAAGAATATTTTGCGTTCATATAAGTTGAAATTTCATCTCATTTTAAAATGACGTCACTGTAGAATGTTCAAAGAAACCAATGAAGTATGATTATACACGGTAAATAAAAACTTTGTTGTGATAACCAAAAACGAGTTCCAGCAGCAAATTTTTTTTGTCAATATAGGACCAGCAAATATATTTGTTACAGTTTCCTAGGTAAATTTGCTGGTAAAAAATTGTTGTGGCAACAAATACAGTTTTGTTATATATAACAAAAGATATTTGTTATGCGAACAAATAAAATAAGTTACCATTAAGAAGTATAAATTTGTTATACGAACAAATCAATTAAGTTACTATTAAGAAATATAAATTTGTTATGCGAACAAATAAAATAAGTCACCAACTACGAATTGGTTTTGGAAACTTATAAATTTTGATAGATATACAAATGCATTAATGAGGTAGTAAGGTAAAAATTAAATACATGCGTATTATAATAATTTTATTTATTTATAATTATAATCTATATACATGTAAATTATACAGATTTATCAGTAATCGATACATACCTTCAAATTTCTCAATAAGACACTAATTGCCATTGTTTTAAAATATATTTTACAAAATCATCCATTTTTATTGACGGGCAAAAGAAACAAGCACTTTTAAAACACAACCGCAAGCAAATGCGACACGATGTAGTATAGTATAACACGAACAGTGAATTATACTGTATACCAGGGAATACCCTGTCTACACAAAAGTTTTAGTTACCTGTACAAAGTATATGGCGGAAAGAAGAATGTGTAATCTTTACAAAATATAATGTCACAGGATACAAAAAAATAAAATTTGTCCCAGTAATATTAAATATTTTTAATTGTTGCAAAATGATTTTGTAATCTGAACAAAGTAACAAAATGACTGCTTAGTACTTAATAATAATTGCTACCATGACTAATATTTTACAGCAAATAATACTTTTTATACTCAACAAAAATTGTTTAGTTTTGGAAACTTAAAATACAAAGTTCTTCGTATACACGGCAAAAACATATTGTTGAAATAACAAAAAAAAATACAGCTAACTAAATTTTGTCCGGAATATCAATGTAATTTTTTACCGTGTAGAAACGGTTCCGATGAAAAGCTGCTTAATTCAAATATGGATGCTAGTTTGTTTTTATTCAGAAAATTAAATTAAATGAGCCTATTTCACATTTAAAAATCTGTTGTGGCCAGCACAATAACTCTCGCCATTTTCATACTAGGCTATATAAGTATTGTATTTAACATTTCTGGTACACAAAAAATTCTAATTACATTTTATTATTTATTTTTCAATTCATTCTATGAACAAATTTCCTCCTACTCTTCTAAATGTTCTAAATTCTTCCAATTCATTGACGAGTTTGGTGATATTTCTGAAGGGTATAAGATGAATTATATCACAGACCCACCATACTATAGTATGGTGGGTCTGTGATTATATGTATTGTAAGCGCGTATTTAGTTGACACTGATACTACATACTTTGGCTTATAAATGAATCCCCTTCCTTTTTATACCAATTTTAGATGTTGACGGAGTCTTTTCCTCGTTATAGCAACAGCATATTATATTTCTATTACATTTCCAGTTGTCCATGTACGAATTCTATATCTAACTATAATTTTAAATATTTAATTAATGATAAAATAAGAAATATTGAAAGTACTTCCCAGAAAAAGTTTTCAGTAATGTTTGGATTTTTGACATTGAGATTTATGTCAATTACATATAAACATTTTAATTTTGAACTAATTTCCATAAGCTAATTGATTCATTATATGTAGAATGGATTATTATATATATTTACAATTCACTCTATCTCTAAATCTATAGAAGACATAATGAAAATGTTTAATATATTGGATAGAGAATTTTATATTCTTTAATATTTTATATTATAAATTTTCAGAAAATAATATTTAGGAGATTTTTCTTTTTAAACTATTACTTTCGGTTGTCCAATTATTACCAAAATCTAATCAGCTCTACCCAGGAATGTCAGATTGAGGAAACTGCAGTTAAATATTTTTTAAGTCTTATAATATTTGAGAAATCGTGGCTCCAACATCCACACATACACACACATACACACACACATACAAACACAAATACGGACATCATCGTAAAAATGTTATAATTGGATTTTAAGGACCTTAAAACGTGCTTATCCACTAAAATCTGGATACCCTATTTTAGCATGATTCCAATACCTCTCTTAGCGAGAGGTAAAAAGTATTTTAAATGAAAGTTTAGGCAATGTTTTTCATAATATTAGAAAAAATTATAATATATAAAATTATAAAATATAATAATTTAAATAAAAATATATATATTAATTATCTTCTTGATGTTGTACCACAAAAGATAATTAATATATATATTTTTATTTAAATAATATAATGTACCATCATGGAAGAAAAACAACATATAATATAATAAACGAAGTTATAATAATTTATTGCTGTTTTCGTAAATAAATAAATAAAAAGATTGACGCCAGAAATAGTCATTAAAACTACCCCCACTCCTGTGACGTAGGACTACATGCATCACGTCATTCATAGCCAATAGGAAAACAGTTTACATTATTTATATAACTAAAAGTAGGTGATAGTTTGTCACATAACTTTAAAATATTACAGAAATTTCAATATTTAATTGTAAAATATCTAATGGATATTTCATGCTATTTTCAAAGTTGAGGCTCTTTAAAGAACAATGGCTGGTAGCACAAGCCCTGTTTTAACTAAAACGTTGTTTTAAGAAATGTCAAATTTCATTCAAAATAAATAATATCAAATTTATCAAAATATGATTTTAAAGCAGAACATAGTTTGCATTCAAACAAATATTTTTAAAAAAGTCGTTCTTCAAATATAAGGGTGAAATTTGAATCTGACATTTCTTAAAACAGTGTTTTAGTTAAAACAAGGCTTGTGCTACCAGCCAATATCTTTTAAAATTTAGTACGTAGTAGTCCTATAAAAAATTTTGCAACAGCTCTATACTTCAGATTCTTCCTTCTTAGATGTGTATAGAATTATTTGCATTAATCGACAAAAATCATTCAAATTGCAACATAACTGAATCTATGTTTCATAAGGAGAAGTAGGCCATAGGTTCCAATAATTCATGTAACGTCATTTTATAATTTTATTGACATTAATTTGACGTTTCGGAACATGAATTTGTCCATCATTAGCATAAAAGTAATTTAAGTATTACAATACAAATAAATAGAGTACATTTGTTTTTAATCTTAACAAATGTAGTCTATTGTCGTCCTGGTTCCATCAAGAACCATAACAGAAAACTTGATGGAACGTGGACGGTAATGGGGTATTCCGACATTTTTTAAAAATATTTTTTTACATTACTACAGACCAGTAGGACTTTGAATATCTAACTATGAGTAAGAAAATGCATGCATCACATGAGATATGATTTTTTTTAAATTTCATCGCAATTCAAATTTTCTTATCATGGCGCGCTTATGACGTCAATTCAACGGTGACTTCTGCAACGAACTTCAGCGCCTAAATCCACATGTTCATGACAGCCATTTGCTTGTTTACATATGATTTTAGTAGCAGCGTGTATTTCAGTGCTTGTCCTGTGTTTGTTTATGGTAAAAATAAGAGTAATAATTATAAAGTGGACGAAATGTCAAACAAGAAATATACCTGCGCGTGTTAACTACTGGCACCATCTGTGTTTTTAAACGAAAATATTTACTTTGAAATGAGCAACAGATTATCAACTTGACGTCACAAATTTCAAGGACGTTTCTAGAGCTGTAAAAATTCCAATTTTGTAACATTAAATTATGAATTAAAACTCTTTATTAAACATGTTTTATTATATTTTTCTACTATATGAAGATGGAAACTACAGCAAAAAGTTATTATTTTGCATTAATTCTATATCACCGGAATACCCCATTGACTGCATTTGTTAAGATTTAAAACAAATGCATCTATTTATTTATTTTGTAATACTTAAATTACTTTTATGCTGATGATAGACAAATTTATGTTCCAAAACGTCCAACTAGTGTCAATAAAATTATAAAATGACGTTACATCAATTATTGGAACCTATGGCCTACTTCTCCTTATGAAACATTCAACGTGTCAGTTCCCAAACTTCAATCTAATAACTGAATCTAAACAACAAAGATAAGAAAACATGGTTTCTCTCACCACCAATCCATCGGATCCATCGGCTCTCAAGTAATATAGAACCAATAAAAGTCTAATGAGTAAAGCGCTGAAATTAGAACGGTGCATTAGATTTCATTTATTTTTAAGGACTAAATAAAAAATCTGTTTTGGCCAGCACAAGACCTCTCGCCATTTCCATATTATGCTATATAAGTATTGTATTGTACTTCTCTATCGAACCGTCGATTTATAACAAAAAATTACAGAACTTTAACCAAATATTGTTTTTTATTATATTTAACATGTCTTCTGCACACATATAATTCTAATTATATCTATTTTTCATTGTATGAGGAAGTTCCTATATGTCTTCCAATTCATTAACCAGATTGGCGGTATTTCTTATGGATATATGCATTTTACCTATAATTTCAAATATTTCATTAATAAAATAATAAGAAAGATTAAATATACTTCCAGGAAAAAGCTATCAGAAAGCCACTAAAACTGTTGATTTTTAACACTGACATATGTCATTTTCAAACTATGTTATAAACATTTGAATTTGTCAAGTCGTTTCCTTAGTGCCTTAGCCTCTGCGATTAGAATCTGCTATATATTATAGTGTCTTTATCTCTAAATCTATACAAGATATAATAAAAATTTTAAGTGTATTAGATGGAGAGTTTTGTTCTTCAATATTTGTAATAACAAAAATTTCCAAAAAATTATATTTAGAAAAAAATTTCTAAGAAACTACTACTTCCGGTTGTTCAATTGTTAACAAAACCTTTTCAGCTCTTCCCAGGAATATCAGATTGAGGAAACTACAGTTAAATATTTTTTAAGTCTTATAGTTTTTGAGGAATCGTGTCTACAACATCCAGACATACATACACACATACACACATACACACATCCACACACACACACACACACACACACACACACACAGACATCATTTTAAAAATGTTATAATCGGATTCTAGGAACCTTAAATCGTGCTTATTCAATAAAATCTGAACATGCGAATTTTAGCATGAATCCAATACCTCTCTTAGCGAGAGGTAAAAAGCGGAATGATGAAATTAGTATTAATTCGCATTGAAGATAGATGAATAAAAAAAATTGCATTTTTATAAAAGTATGGAATATATTTAATATCATATTTACTATGCATATAATTACCATTAATATTATTGTCCGGAGAAGTCATGCATGAAAATTATATATAAATAAATATAGAGGATGGTCATGCGAGAATGAACCAGCATTATCTCCTTTATTAAGCGATATAGCGATTATCTATAAATAAGCAAATTTACTGTAGTCAATATGAACTAATAGCATGTCATATCAAAAAGCGTTCTGGTACTTCCGGTTCCGGAGTATATGATACCAACTTTGCAATTTCAAATCAAATTGGAAGTGCATAATTCTAACTTCCTATTTTTCTAATATTTTTTCGGTAACTAAGCATACCATTGTAATTTCTCTTGCATATTCTTATAATAGAATTAAAACCATTATTACAGTTATTTCTTCGATAAATTCCAACGACTAGTTTTTAACCAATCATGATGCAAAACACTTGAAAATTCAACCAATGGGAACAGTATTAGACTGGTGCATTAGATTTCATTTATTTTTAAGGACTAAATAAAAAATCTGTTTTGGCCAGCACAAGACCTCTCGCCATTTCCATATTATGCTATATAAGTATTGTATTGTACTTCTCTATCGAACCGTCGATTTATAACAAAAAATTACAGAACTTTAACCAAATATTGTTTTTTATTATATTTAACATGTCTTCTGCACACATATAATTCTAATTATATCTATTTTTCATTGTATGAGGAAGTTCCTATATGTCTTCCAATTCATTAACCAGATTGGCGGTATTTCTTATGGATATATGCATTTTACCTATAATTTCAAATATTTCATTAATAAAATAATAAGAAAGATTAAATATACTTCCAGGAAAAAGCTATCAGAAAGCCACTAAAACTGTTGATTTTTAACACTGACATATGTCATTTTCAAACTATGTTATAAACATTTGAATTTGTCAAGTCGTTTCCTTAGTGCCTTAGCCTCTGCGATTAGAATCTGCTATATATTATAGTGTCTTTATCTCTAAATCTATACAAGATATAATAAAAATTTTAAGTGTATTAGATGGAGAGTTTTGTTCTTCAATATTTGTAATAACAAAAATTTCCAAAAAATTATATTTAGAAAAAATTTTCTAAGAAACTACTACTTCCGGTTGTTCAATTGTTAACAAAACCTTTTCAGCTCTTCCCAGGAATATCAGATTGAGGAAACTACAGTTAAATATTTTTTAAGTCTTATAGTTTTTGAGGAATCGTGTCTACAACATCCAGACATACATACACACATACACACATCCACACACACACACACACAGACATCATTTTAAAAATGTTATAATCGGATTCTAGGAACCTTAAATCGTGCTTATTCAATAAAATCTGAACATGCGAATTTTAGCATGAATCCAATACCTCTCTTAGCGAGAGGTAAAAAGCGGAATGATGAAATTAGTATTAATTCGCATTGAAGATAGATGAATAAAAAAAATTGCATTTTTATAAAAGTATGGAATATATTTAATATCATATTTACTATGCATATAATTACCATTAATATTATTGTCCGGAGAAGTCATGCATGAAAATTATATATAAATAAATATAGAGGATGGTCATGCGAGAATGAACCAGCATTATCTCCTTTATTAAGCGATATAGCGATTATCTATAAATAAGCAAATTTACTGTAGTCAATATGAACTAATAGCATGTCATATCAAAAAGCGTTCTGGTACTTCCGGTTCCGGAGTATATGATACCAACTTTGCAATTTCAAATCAAATTGGAAGTGCATAATTCTAACTTCCTATTTTTCTAATATTTTTTCGGTAACTAAGCATACCATTGTAATTTCTCTTGCATATTCTTATAATAGAATTAAAACCATTATTACAGTTATTTCTTCGATAAATTCCAACGACTAGTTTTTAACCAATCATGATGCAAAACACTTGAAAATTCAACCAATGGGAACAGTATTAGACTGATAAAACCCCGTTACCCCGATAAATTTCCGCTACCAAGTAAATAAATAGTTGTTATTGTTTATAACTGTCAGTGTGACAATTAATGTGTCAAGTTTCATTTTGCGATGTCTTTGGAATTTATCTCACCAAATACCACACGACCTCTCAGATTTTCTCAGATAAACTTTTATTTTTAAGCACTCATTTTTTTTGCTTTTAAGCAAAATCACTCAAGCAAACTGACATAAGGTAAAACCCCTTCTCCTTCGGAGTCGGGATTTACCATGCAGTTTGCTTTCGTGTTTGTTGCTAAGCAAAAAAAATTCGTGCAAAATAAAAATTTATCGATAAAATCAGGAGGTCTTGTGATATTACTTCTGATAACAATATTGGGTGGAATTCAGTGGGTTGTATTAAGGTCTGTATTAAATCTTGTATTAAGTATATGGCAACATTGTAATATTTTCCACATGTATCAATGAGATTCAATTGTGATTTAGATATTTTACCACATGGAAAAGTAATACAGATATCCTTTAGTCAAATGAAGAAGTATTATTGTAAATGGAAGGTGTAAAAGGAAACTCATTATTGCAAAATTAGGTTAGAAATATGTCAAATTTTATGTGTCAAATATTTCATATCTGAATGTTAATGAATTTTAAAATATCTCAAACCCCGTTTTGATCAGTTTTGACATTTGTCCTTTTTTCTTACTTCTGTTAATAATATTTTTTTCTTTATTTGATCCTTTGGTCTCTCACTTTTTTCTGACAGGTATTACAAAGTTGCCAAAATATTTTTGACAAAGGACTGTTTTAGCTTAAAACACCTAATACAACCCACTGAATCTCACCCAATGTGTTTTAATATTCAATTAAAATGTCAAATCAGTTGCCTCGCCATTTTACTTTCTTGCTATACCTTGTTATATCGAAGATACTCGTGATTAAGTCTAAACATCCCTGTAAAAATGTTTGTTTTTTGGCAAAAAGATTGATTCTACCTATTATTTTTTAACACGGTTTTATTTTTCCAGCTATCTTTTTATTTGACATTAAGTACAATACATAGCCATTATCTTATTACTTCATACTGACAGTCATATATTACAGTATCGCTTGTTCACGAAAATCTATGCGACTTCAGAGTCCCCGTTCTAACCTTGTTGGAAATTACACAGCATATGCAATGCAAGTGATTAGTTGATAACATTCATTGGATTGTTATTTATTTTGCAATATGTAATTCGCTTAAGAGTTCAGTTAGTCTGCTTCGATTAACGAAGTGTGCTATGGAGAAAATGAAGCTTGAAAAACAGAAGAATGTCATGGGGATTTTGTTGGTTATCATAGTAACGCCGATGGTAATGGTATGGATGTACTTAAATGATATGTAAGTATAGATATTTTAATAATAACCAAAAATTTGGTAGATTCAATGGCGCATTGCTTAGTTGCATAATGGTGTCTGCCACTCTTATTTTTTATTATTTTAAATGAAAGTTTGTCTAATTTTGAAGCAATTCGTATTATTAAAAAGTCATAATTGTTTTTATTTTAACTGCATTTGATTTTTAATGTTAATATGACGTCACAGCGATACACCTATAGCTATCTTTCTCTTGCACCACACTCTGTAGGATGCGAGTAGCAATAGTGTGAAGTCACAGTGACAGTGACTTAAAAATTTTAACCCATTTTCTACCACACATGTTTGCTATACTATCGTAACAACGATAATATATCTATGGCGAATATTTATGAATAAATAAATTTGTTTATGTAAAAAATGAAGGTACATATGGATAAGTATATAAATAATAAATATAAGTATTACAAATGATATCTTTATTTTTCCCCTTTTAAATAAATGACTTGAAGAAATTATTAATACATATATGATGTTCGTCAAACTATTTTATACTTAAATAAAACAAATTTTATCTCCGCCCTTGAAAAACTATATGGCATGGCATATTATATAACATATTTCTTAATTCCTAAAATTTATATAATTACATATAATAGAATGATTTATTTCTTTTTAGATTTTACAATCTTGTACAAATTGATTGGTATCACATAAATTATTCCTTAATATACGCCAAAATTACAGACTATATTCTTTTTACACAATAAATTAAGTATTTCTTAGGTTATTTTTTCTTATTATTATTTATTTTTTATTTTTAATTTATTAATTAATTTTACTTCTGTTATATACTGTTTACATATAATTTGTTTAACCTAGTTACTAGAAATTGTTACTACACAGGGGCCGCGGAGCCGGGGGGGCAGAGGGGGCTTTAGCCTCCTCTGTAAAATTTCAGAGGGGGCTAAGCCCCCTCTGATCAAATCTAATATTGGCCTCCTAATCTTCGTTTTTTTATAGATAACAAAACCAAATTTTAATATTTTCTTTTTGTAACTTGCCGCATGAAGTTTTTTCGTTTTATGTACGTCGTAGAGCTTCGTACAGTTTCGTGACTTTATAGTTCGTTACTACGGCAATTTGTTTATTTGAGACCCTTTTAGGACGCAAGGCACAGCGCGCGGCGCGCTGTTATTGTTTCAATTGCTGACCGGTAATTTTTACTCAAAATTTTATTCACCCTAACTGCCTACTATAGCAACAGTTTAAAAATACATTGGAGATGCAAAACACGTCTGAAAATAATCATTTTTGTAACAATTGCGGGAAATTAGTGATTCTAAAACGAATGGAAGTTCTCCAAAACTAACGCAGCAAGTTTTAGAATTTGCACTAGAGCTAGAATCGGCTATATCCCACATTCATTTTGAGTTTCATAACTATTTCCATTAAGCCAGTTATTTTTATCATATCAAGCGTTATTAAACGCTCTATTGGATATGCCTTCTTTACAAATATTTATTAATGATGAACAAAGATCAGGAAAAATCAAACATGGTCTGTTTAATTTGGATTGTTTTAATCCTTTTGGAAACAATTTATCTTTATAAGACAGTTTTTGAAATTGCTGTTTGTTAATTTAAAAAATCAACCATACCTTCAGTTCGAAATACTTCTATTATTCATAGTCAACCATTGTCTACAACCTTCAACCATACCTTCAGAATGTTGTCACTCCCATCCAAAGCCAGTATTTGTTTTCATCTAAATTTAAAATACAATCACACTACGGAGAAAATAATAATAAACAATTAAACATTAAATAACATTTTTAATTTCATTCAAATAAATATTATGTGACATATATATTGAGCCCCCCCTGAGATAAAATCGTTCCGCGGCCATTGTTACTACATAAACATAGAAAACGTTTAAACATAATAATACAATATATTACCCTTTTTGCCTCTCTCCTGAGAAGAGCTGATTAGATTTTGGTAACAATTGGACAACCGGAAGTAATAGTTTCTTTAAAAAAATCTTCTAAATATTACTTTTTGAAAATTTCTGTTATTACTAATATTAAAGAATATAAAAATTTCTATCTGATATAGGTATTTAAAAATTTTATTATATCTTCTATGGAGTTGAAGATAGAGACATAAATATATAAAATAATAAATTGTAAATGTATCTTGCAGACCATGCAAAACAAGTGGAAAAATTAAAGTGTTTGTTATTGACAGATAAATGTGAGTGTCAAAAAGCCAGTGACATTACTGAAGACTTTTCTGAGAAGTACATTTTATATTTCTTATTTTATTATTAATTAAATATTAATAATTATAGATACATATATTACATATACGATATACCCTTCAGAAATACCGCCATTCTCATCAATGAATTGGAAGAATCTCGAATATTAGAAAATAAGAGTGAATAGAATGAACTAAAAACTATAAAAATATATAAAGAAGATATGTGTTTTTGTGTTTCAGAAATTTTAAATATATAGCCTAATATGGAAATGGCGAGAGGTCTTGTGTTGGCCATAACAGATTTTTTTCTCATTGAAACAAAGAAAAGAAGAACAAACAGATATTAATACAGGATTAATATTACGTTGTTACTATTCTTCCCAGCAAAGACTTCTTACTAGACATTGTTACTACATAAACATACAAAACGTTTAATACATTATTTTATTTTTATTTTTTTTTCTAATTGAGTCAACGAAAAGCATAACAAACAAATAATAATACAGGTCATTACGTTGTTACTATTCTTCCAAGCAAAAACTTCATAATTTTAAGGCACTGGCATGGGCGTAGCTAGGGGGGGGCAAGGGTGGGCAACGCCCACCCTAGAAAGCTCTTTGCCCACCCTAGAAATATTTACAGAGTCATTTATGATCTCTCATTAAATGACTGTGCTTAGTTCAGGTGGACGGCTGCCCCCCCTAGAAAAAATTCCTAGCTACGCCAATGGGCACTGGTTACATAAAAACAATTATCTCCGCCCTTGAAAAACTATGTGGCATATTATATAACAAAATTTCTTAATTCCTAATATTTATATACTTACATATTATACTTATGTTTCAGATTAATACAAGAAACATTTCAATTTTTATTTGGATTCTATACATTTTTTGCAATCATACTTCCCATTATATTTAAATTCAGCTATAGTTTTCAACGAAATGTCGTCTTCTTAAATAATGGCAAGTATACAAACATAAATAACATTTGTCATATAAGTTTTCGAAACAAAAAAAATTAATGAACTCTTGCCCGGTTGCATAGCTGACTCTTAAATTTTAAGTGTTTCTTAAATTGACAATATCGTAGCGGAACGAAACGTCAAATGAGTAATTTAATATCGCTGTCAAAATTTCGATTTGCATTTTTTTGTTTAAATTTAATTTAAAATTTAAGTGTCAGCGGTGCAACTGGTCATCTGTGGTTTAAAGAAAATATATTGATGCCCAGTGCCCCCTGCTGACACTTAAATTATAAGATAGACTTAAACAAAATATTGCAAATCGAAATTTTGACAGCAATTCAGCAATATTTAATTTCTCATTTGACATTTTGTTTCGATACGATATTGTCAATTTAAGGAACACTTAAAATTTAAATGCCAGCTGTGCAACCGGGCATAAATCTACTTATTACTACAACAATAAACATAGCATAAGTCTTAACATTCATATTTAATAAAGAGCTAGTGTTTTGATTTTGGGGCTCGTACATATTGTCATAGACGTTTCTTGTATGTAACGCCTAAAAAGTTTTAATAGGCCTAAGGCCGGCACTAGCGCATATAGGCCCTGAGAATATATTTTTAGTTATCGTCTTTTATCTTCATATCCTCTCTAAATGCAAATTAATCATTTATATTAAAACTAGACCATAAAACTGTATCAAAAGGACTATCAAAAATAAAAGTTATTGGAATAATACTACCTTTTTAGTTTAAGTTATGTATTTATTTATTTATTATTAAAAACCCAAAGTTATTATTTTTAAAATACTCGAGTTTTCAATGCTCTTAACATCTACGTCATAAAATTTAGCATTCTATCTCACTTCATCTCTGTCACTGACACATCTACTCTATTCCAAATTTTGCCTACTTTTATGCCTTCTGTTATCGGAAATCGGATGCATTTATATAAAAATGAAAATTATATTGACATAGATCAGTATATGCATATTGTGTGACTATAAATTGTTGGTGATCTCCATTGTTATATATAGAAAAAAATGAGATTCACATCTAAGTTCTAACCTTGTTGGAAATTACACAAAATATAGAATGCAAGTGATTAGTTGATAACATTCATTGGACTGTTATTTATTTGGCAATATGTAATTCGCTTAAAATTTTAGTTAGTCTGTTTCGATTCACGAAGTGTGCTATGGAGAAAATGAAGCCTGGAAAACAGAAGAATGTCATGGGTATTTTGTTGGTTACCATAGTAACGCCGATGGTAATGGTATGGATGTACTTAAATGATATGTAAGTATAGATATTTTAATAATAACCAAAAATGGCGCATCGCTTAGTTGCAGAATCGGGTCCGCCACTCTTATATTTTTTATTATTTTAAATGAAAGTTCGTCTAATTTTGAAGCAATTCGTAGTATTAAAAAGCCATAATTGTTTTCAGTTTAACTGCATTTGATTTTTAAAGTCATTATGACGTCACGGCGACGCGCTATTGGACTCGCAGAATAGCATGCGACATTAGCGGAATTTCCCGGAATTAAATTAATAGCTGGGCTGCCGATAGGACATGTCAAAAATTCAAAAATTATACAAAATCGGCTCAAATATTATAAAAAGAAATTATGTTGCTGAAAAATGTGTGGAGTAAAGAGAATTAAAATTTGTACGCAAAAAAGTGCTGCGTAAAAAGATATACCAGTTCAACAAGTAATCGGAAAATATCATTTCATAATTTTACCAACAAAGGCTCAGGAATTATTTACGTAAATAATTATTTTGGCAAAGAAGAAAAGCATGATCGACTGAGTATATGGAAAAGGATTTTAAAAATATCTCAAAACTCTAATGTTATAAATTAAAAACGTCTGCTCTTTACATTTCACATAGCATTATCATTTCGCAGGTCTGTTCTGTGTATACGAGATGTACTGTAATGAATTATAGTTGTTGATTGATTTTAATACTAGTTTTCCTCTTAATATTGTGCAGAGCAGTCATTAAAAAAACATTATTCCGAGTCAGCCGCACTACGCCCCGCGCTTCATGGGGTCCAGCTAATTATAAACAATTCATATTTATTTATTTACTACTAAATAAATTACTGTAGTTCTATATTTTTTTATTCTTTATAATGTTAAGGCAGAAGTTATATCTTATAGCTCTTCAGATTATAGAAACAGAGATTTGATTATAACAAAAACAATAAAATTATTGATTACAATAAGGAAAATTTAATTACAATAATGAAAATGATCAATAATATAAAAATTATATATTTTAGTTTTAAATTTTTGACGCCCTTTTTAATTTGCCGTCTCTAGGAAGCTGCCTTAATACCTTAGTGCAGGGCTTCTTAAACTTTTTTCATTCACGACCCAATTTATGATCACGAGTTTCTTGGCGACCCCATATAAATATAAAAGAAAGATAAATTAATATTTTTTGATCATTTATTTATTAAGTAACAATATACATATACATATGAAAATATATAGTTTTAGAATTCGTTTTGTAACACACAAAAATCTAAAATTAAAAATTGTATGAAAAATTGTAAAATTGTATTTATTATAGTTACAAAAATTATATGCCTTATTTTATATCGAAATTGCCTTTTTTGCAATAACATAAATAAAAAGGGATTCTGATCGTCTTTGTTCGCTCGAATATATTCGAACGCAGCCGTTGAGTGGTTTGTATTAAATTAAAATTAAAGTAAAAAATTTAATGAGATGGATGTGCCTGTGCATAACAAATTAAATCTTGGTGGAATGTTTGACCCTGCTGGACGTAAGACCTCTTCAACATTTTTTAACGCTGAACGATACTGGGATTTAATATGTGTTAAAGCTGAGAAAGTAACTTCACATAAATATGTGGTGTTGAATGGCAGAAGTACATTTAACGCCATATCAGCGATTGTGGGAAATTCAGTTCTTGTTCCGATCCAGAATTCGGTCAAGGGCTTTTTTTGAAATTGTAGTTTTAAGTTTGAGTCACTCGAAATCTCTCGCGACCCCAGAATTTTGCTACGCGACCACAAATGGGGTCGCGACCCATAGTTTAAAGGCCTGCCTTAGTGTCATACAATCTCAAAATCTTATGTAACGTAATACGAAAATGACAATAAGTAATGTGGAAAATACAACAGATTTTTTCCTATACATGAATTAGATATATGTTAATAACAGAGTTTTTAAAAAAACGATAAAGTAATAATTAATTAATCCGAATTTATGACTTGCTGACCTTCAACTACGTTTCTTGACGAAAGAGTTGACTCAACAAACACGAAAATCGTATTTAGTTGAATTGTTAATATTTTTTATGGCTCAGCAAGCACTCAGTCAAAGTGATAATAATTTGATATGTCCTAGTTATCGCCATGACAGTTTCGCTTGCAGCGCGGCGAACGGATTTCTGCGGGTCTCAATAGCTATCTTTCTCTCGCATCAGACTGTAGGATGCGAGATGCGAGTAGTAATAATATGACGTCACAGTGACAGTGACTTAAAAATCCTTTTTCTAACACCCTGTATATTTGCTATACTATCATAACTACGATAATATATCTATGACTAATATTTACGAAAAAATAAATTTGTTTATGTAAAATATGAAGGTACATATAGATAATATATTACAAATGATATCTTTATTTTTTCCCTTTTAAATAAATGACTTGAAGAAATTATTAATATACAATGTTCGTGAAACTATTTTAAACTTAAATATAACAAATTTTATCTCCGCCCTTGAAAAACTATATGGCTCATTATATAACATATTTCTAATTCCTAAAATTTATATAATTACATATTATACTTATGTTTCAGATTAATACAAGAAACATTTCAATTTTTATTTGGATTCTATACATTTTTTACAGTCATACTTCCAATCATATTTAAATTCAACTACAGTTTTCAACGAAATGTTGTCTTCCTAAATAATGGCAAGTATAAAAACATAAATAACATATCACATAAGTTTTCGAAACAAAAAAATTGAATGGACTCTGTGGTTTAAAGAAAGTATATTGATGCCAATTTACACCGCTGAGACTTAAAATATTGCAAATTGTAATTTTAACAGCAATATTTAATTTCTCATTTGACATTTTGTTTCGATATGATATTGTCAATTTAAGGAACACTTAAAATTTAACAGCCCGATTCACAAAAAGGTTTAAGCTAATGCTCATTTTTGGATTAGCGAATTCTACTCTAATTTTGACAGTTTATAACTTAAAATATAGTCTAATCTATTCCTAGTATTTACCTTTATTGATAATATCATGAAAATTAAATTTTGAATACCGGAATAGAATAGAATTCACTAATCCAAAAATGAGGATTAGCTTAAACTTTTTTGTGAATCGGGCTGTAAGTGTCAGCGGAGCAAGCGGGCACAAATCTGCTTATTATTATAACAATAACGCCTAAAAAGTTTCAATAGGCCTAGGGCCGGCACTATACCCAAATCATTCAAACAGTCAATGCACGTCATTAATAAAAATTGAATAAAAGTATCTAGATGTGTGACGTCATGTACTGGTACGTTTGCAGAGGTTTTAGAATCTTTATGAAAGGAGTTATACAGATTGCAATATGTATTATCGACATGTTAATGAACTGTCACTTCTTCAAAATAAATACTATATTTTAGTCACTGTCCATTTCTATTTAAATTATTTTATAATACTAACCTTATTTATACTTATGTATGCCATATAAAGACAATAAATAAAAGCGATCCGAATTTCAAAGAAATATAGATACCTAATAGAAGTGCTACCTATGGCAGATTCAAAGATTTTGTGTTTTCGTTAACGGTCACGTTGCGTCGTTGCGTTGCGTTTAACATTACTTTATTATAAATAGGCCTTTTCAACGCACAAAAATGTTTCAAACACGATGCAAATATTTTTCAAATTGTCAAATAATAACTTTGACAGTATAAACATAAAAAATTATCAATGTTGCCAACTATAGTAACAAATAAATGAATAATATGAAGTAGATGTACATTATTTAGATGTTATTCATGTCATATACGATAAGTAATGAACTCTACTATTCATCTTACTAATAATTATATAAGGCCATGCACTTTTTGACGGTTAAAAATTATTAAAATTTTATTTCATTTTTCACTATTAGTGATTTTAATGCATTAAGGTTTTTACACTAAGTGATGAAGTGCATTGGCTGCTTGAATAATTTGGGTATAGCACATAGGCGCTGAGAATATATTTTTTCTTCTTCCTTTTTAGTTATCTTCTTTTATCTGCATATCCTCTTTAATTGCAAATTAATCATTTATATTAAAACTAGACCATAAAACTGTATCATAGCGACTATCAAAAATAAAAGTTATTATTTTTAAAATACTCGAGTTTTCAATGCTCTTAACATCTACGTCATAAAATTTAGCATTCTATCTCTCTTTATCTCTTCACCATTTGTATAAAAATGAAAATTATGTTGACATAGATCAGTGTATACATACTATGTGACTGTAAATAGTTGGTGATCTCCATTGTTATAGAGAAAAATGAGATTCACATCTAAGTATTCTATGTGAATATTAAAAAAAATATTATTATATTTTTGCCACAAGGTCACAACGTGTTGTTTTTACTCTATAAATTTTATAATTGTTGCATTTTTACTGTATGAAGCAAATATTCAAAGATTATAGTTTGTTTAAGTTATACATTATCGGAAAGCTACTTACCAAGAGTAGCGGCAGGTATAAAGATCGAGTTAAAAATCGCACATTTTAGTAAATGACCACGTTTTAAGATCCCTAGAGTCCAATTATAACATTTTCACGATGATGCCCATGTGTATGTGTGTGTGTGTGTGTGTGTGTGTGTGTGTGTGTATGTATATATACTCGAAATTCAAAATAGTTTTTCTTTGAAAAAAAGTAAATAAGTAGCTATATATTTAAATTATTAAAAATTAAATAGCGGGAGGTATTGTGTTGACTACA
Organism: Ophonus ardosiacus; assembly: GCA_943142095.1. Classification (NCBI taxonomy): domain Eukaryota; kingdom Metazoa; phylum Arthropoda; class Insecta; order Coleoptera; family Carabidae; genus Ophonus; species Ophonus ardosiacus. Next base: position 39,324,692 of record OW964826.1, read on the forward strand.
ACAGATTTTTACCTCCCGCTACTCTTGGTAGGGGAGATGTAGGAATAGTAAATGACCACATTTTAAGGTCCCTAGAATCCATTTCTAACATTTTCACGATGATATCTGTTCTGTATGTGTGTATGTGTAGATTTTGTTTTCGCTCTAACTCCAATACCATCATACAGAAAATTTTGAAACCTTGTATTTCGACCCTATTCTAATATGGAAAGAAACTTTTGATTTTGGTGTAAATCGGATAACCAGAAATGGCATTTTGTAAAATACCATTAAATGTCATTTTTTCGCATGTTATATCATTTTAAAAATTAAAGATTATTGAATTTTCTACAAGTATACATTAATGCTTTTTTATATATTTTACAGATAAATTTAAAATATATATATTTTTTTTATATATCTCAGAGCCCATGATTTAAAGATTCCTTTGTTACATAGTTCATATTTAAAATGTATTGAACTGACAGGTAAATGTCACTGTCAAAAAACTAATCATTTCAAATTAATAATAGTGACATTTTAAACAGAAAATAGTTAATAAAGCAATAGTTATATGCAAAGGAACTTAATATAGTTTGCAACATTAGTAAATATGTAGGTATGTATTTAAATTAATAAAAATTAAATAGTGGGAGGCCGCCTTACGGTGTTTGTTGTGATCGGAACATATGCAGAAGTCGTGGTGTACTGCGGGCTGGATATTGAAGCCGTGGTGTATTGCGGGCTGCGTATTATCTTAATATTTGTACTAACTTTTTTTTACAAAATAATGACTAATTGCTACTTTTGAAATATATAAATCACCTTTATTTCCAATAAATGTCAGTCTCGTTACTCTTACGTCATTATTAGCAGGAAACCTAAAAGTTACACTTTGTTTAATATATTATTTGTAAAAAAAATCCCAGTTACTTACACATGAAACGAAATATCAGTATTTTCTTTGTATTTTTCATTACAATTTGATATATTCACAAACTACACGCAAAAAATAACGTTAAGTTACAGTAAAATGACAAGTAGTGACATATAACACAACAAAACACTGCCCACAATACACCATGACTTCCAGTCCCCCTCCTGCATATCTTCCGATCACAACATCCTATGCATTGGTATAGGGAATTACTTCTCTAGTCAGTATATGCTCGAAGCTTCCACCATTGTGCCCATATAAAATATAACTTTGACTTCATCACCGTTTGAAAGAAAATAAAAAAAAAATGTTGTAAAGGAGCGCAAATCAAAATTCCATATTTTATTCATACTTAATTATGTGAATAATAAAAAATCTGATGTGGCCAACACAAAACCTCCCGCTATTTAATTTTTATTAATTTAAATACATACCTACTTACGTATTTACTAACGCTGCAAACTGTTCCATTGCAAAAAACTATTGCTTTATTTACTTTTTTCTTTTTGAAATGTCACTATTATTAATTTGAAGTGATAAGTTTTCTGACCGTGACATTTACTGTCAGTTACATTCATTTGAAAAATGAACTGTGTAACAAAGGAATAGTTTTTATCTTAGGCTTCGCGACTAATAAAAAAAATTATTTTTAAATTTATCTGTAAAATATATAGAAAAAGTATTAATGTATTCCAGTAGAAAATTCAATAATCTTTAATTTTCATAAGACATAAAATTCGAAAAAATGGCATTTAATGGTATTTTTTGAAGAAAAACCATTATGAGCTTCAAGTAAAGTACGATTTCCGTTTATCCGATTTACACCAAAATCTAATGGCTTCTATTCCTATTAGAATAGGGTAAAAATACAAGGTTTCAGAATTTTTTGAATGATATTATTTGAGTTAGAGTGCAAATAAAATTCGTACACATACACACACACACACACACACACACACACACACACACACACACATACATACATACACACATACAGACATCATCGTGAAAATGTTAAAAATGGATTCTAGGGACCTTAAAACGTGGTCATTTACTAAAATCTCGATATTATATTTTTAGCACGAACCCTATACCTCCCTTACCAAGGGTAGCGGGAGGTAAAAACAGCGTAATTTGAATTTTTGTATTTATACCTCTATAGGTATGCATTTTTCAGGAAATTCAAATCAACCCAAATTTAAAATGGTCTTTAGACCGAAACGTCGGTTTCGTAAGAGAATAGATGTTGTTTGACTGATAATTCGAGTACCTAATTGTTCCCCTCATTTAATTTTAATTTATTTTTCTCATTTTTTAAAATCTATTATTTATTTTAGTCAATCTCCCTCGATTTGCACAATACGATAATCCATGCCACCACGGACTAACAGGCACAAGAAACTTCTACATGAAGACAACAGATGGCATATACATCGGAATCTGGCATATTCTACCAGAAAATCTTATCAAAGATATGGAAAAACAAGACGAAGAAGAATATTTTGAAAAAACTCTAAGTTACGGAATGCCAGTTATTGTATATATGCATGGAAACAGCAGCAACAGAGCTGCTGGGCACCATATAGAACTTCACAAGATTTTGAGGAAGAGGTACCATGTCATCACGTTCGATTATAGAGGTGAAATGATAATGACCTTAACTTCTTAACATTTATACTCTATTCCAAATTCTTACTATAATTTGTTCACGAAAGATGACTATTCAAGATCATTTATAAGCCTTCACATTTGTCAATTTTGACAATAATTGATTACAATAATCAAAATATAGATATAATAACAATGCATTGTATTTTCTTTTGATATTAATAAAAATAACTAAAATATAATAAATTTAGGTAGTTGTTATGTTTTTACTGTATTTATAAAAAACATTGTTTATGAATATCAAAAGAAATAATAAAATATAAATAAATATAACCTCACGGAATATTTTCCATTTCTGGGTATGTCGGTCTGTTATATCAAAAGAAAATATAATAAATTGTTATTATATCAATGTTTTAATTATTGTAATCAATTATTGTCAATTTAACGAACTAGGATTAGACAAGTTTTAGAAATAGAGCTTAAAATATTTACAATTAAAGTTGCTAATTTTTGGGTCACTTTTAAGCTAATTAGGCTGGAAATAGAGCATGTATTATTTTTCCTTCAATTTTTTAGTGCTTTCTGGTTATTTTAATAACACACCAATATATCAATTTAATTATATGACTGTTACATGTCAAGGACTTTTAATATTTCAATATGAAAAAATTTATAAATGTAAACAATTACCTAGATATTGGTACAATTTAATGTTCAATTTATTGAGCTTCGCCAAGTTCTTAAATTGTCGGAAAAATTGACAAATTTAAAATAGGCATAGGGCATCAAAAGTCATTACAGGTGGCCTCACTGCATTTCGATGCATATGCGTGCAACATAAACCATGGAATAATAATTTAATTTATCTACAACTGTCAAATAATATACCCATAATTCAATTGCTTTTATCACTTAATGACCTTCGGTTCTTTCAATGGAATAATATTCAGTCGTTATGTCAAATTCAAATATTACCTTTCAAAGAGTACGAACAAAATTACTTTAATAAGTATTTTTTTTACATAAGAACTCAAAGTTCCATTAGTTTCGTCATTTATTATACTTTTATTTTCTTCTTAAACTTAGTGTAGCTGAATAATCGATTTAAGATTTTTTATACACAACTGCATTAAACTTGTTTGTTTACATCGTAGTTACCAGGGCGGAAAATTGAGCATTGCGCCCGCCGGGCTGTAAAAAAGTCAAAACGCCCGGTAATGATACTAACCTTTATTTAATAATTTGAATTTTAGAAATATTTCTTTAATTATTTATAATATAACGACAAAATAAGGTTAACCTGCCCACGCAATATTTTTACATAGCAACAAGCTTTGCATGTATTTAAAATATTTATTTATTTATTTATTTATTTATTTATTTATAATAAATCATTCCTACAGGATAGTAATATCCCAATTACAGGAAGATTATATAAAGAAAATACAAAAATATATATATGCGTAAACATTAGGTAAATAACAATAAGAAACAATATACATAATTACCTATATTACAAAGATGAATTACTTAATGAGTAATATTTCGAAACGATATGAAAGTTTTAAATTTAAATAATGAGAAACTGTTAAAAATTGAACATAGTTGCCGTAAAGGTGATTTTAACTCTAAATTAGTTCTGGCAGTTTTACAGCTAAATATTAATTTATAACGAGAAGATATTCGAGGAACATTAATTGAAATACGCTTCAAAATATTTGGATCATCAAAGATACAATTCATTAGTTTATAGAGAAACAAGCATGACATCATTTTTCTTCTTTGTTCAAGAGATGTAACATTAAACTCAAGAAGAAGATTGATATAGTCATAATCATAACTAGGGTATTGTCTATGGACTTTGAAATAGCAATATTTAATAAATCCTTTTTGGACAGATTCTATGGTCCTCACGTATTTAGTATAGATAGGATTCCAAATTTGTAAACAATACTCAAGTTTTGACCTAACAAAAGCATAGTAGAGACATTTTAAGGTAGACATTTTATGAAAATTCTGAGTATTTCTCATTACAAATCCAAGATTTTTGTATGAAGCTTTAACAGTATTATTGATGTGAGCGTTAAAAGTCAATTTAGGGTCAAAAAATACTCCAAGGTCTTTGAACAGATATACTCTATCAAGAATTGTTTGGTCTAGTTTATAAGTATGAGTGTATACAGTCTTTTTTACAAAATAACTCATTATTTTGCATTTGCTATAATTAAAAAATAGTTTAGAGGATAAAGACCAAGCTAATAAATTATCAATATCATTCTGAAAATTGAGAGCATCTTGAACAGAGTTAATGGTTTTAAATATTTTCATGTCATCGGCATACAGTAAAATTTCAGAATATTTAACAGATTCAACAACGTCATTTATAAACATATTAAATAATAAAGGTCCGAGATTTGATCCTTGGGGCACACCGGAAGTGGCCAAATAGGGAGTCGATACAGGCCCGTATCTAGGATTTCATTTCGGAGGGGGTTCTGGTTATATAATTATATTATTTTTCAAGGAGATTAACTTGAGCAGGTTTTTTACAGACTGTTATCCTTGTTTTGACTGATAACCATGGTTGTGGTATCAAAAAAAAGGTAAAAAAATTCTGCATCAAATGACAAATTTAATAATTAATTTATGGGACTAAAATATTACATAATTTACATTTATCTGTTGTCATTTGAAACAATTTTTATCTTTCTACTGATACCACAACTACTGTTGTCAGTCAAAACGGGGCGCAACAGTTTGCAAAAAAACTGATTTCCCATTTTAATCTTCTACGTACACCTTTAAAAAAACACCCGGTATACAATTCTCGGGGAAATAATAAAATAAAGGGAGTGTCTACTACACTGTCCAGACAGAGCAGCAAAAAAAAAAGAATAGTGAACCAAACCCAAAACAATACCTAACTGACAATTCTTAATTGGTAGACAGTGGTTTTTAGGTAGATGGGAGAAGTGACCGCTAGAATTATCCGCTAGATTCCGTTCAGGTGCGACAGTTCACAAATTTTTATTGCGGCTCTGTCTGGATAGTACAGTAGACACTTCCTAAAATAAAACAATATTTTGGCCTTTACGTATATCTTTATTTAATTGTACAAAGCAATTGGGAATGTTATACTCGCAGTTTGGGACACGTGGTATGATAGCGCTAACATCTTGGTTAGACTTCTTTAAATTTTTTAGTATTTGATTTTACATTTCAGGGGGGGTTTGAACCCCCAAATCCCCCCCCTTGGATACGGCCTTGAGTCGATAGAAAGTTATTGAAGAAACAGAAACAGACATTTTGCGTTCACGTAGATAAGAGGACAGGAATTGAATTTGAAGGAATATTTGCATTATACGTGCGGTAGGTATTATTTTACAACGCGATGTTTTATGTTGAAGCACGACGCGTAGCGGAGTGCTGCAATAAAACCGAATGTTGTACAAATACCTAACGCACACATTATGTATTAAATATTTTGGCCGAGATATCTATTAAAATATGTATTTTCTATAAATTTTACTTGGTAACCTTATATCATTTTTGTCATCAAGCTAGCTGCATTAATACCCATTTGCACCAACAAGGCCTAAATTTTAAGCTAGGCTTAAACAAAAAAATGCAAATCGAAATTTTGACAGCAATATATTATAATTCATTTGACATTTCATTTCGATGCAATATTGTCAATTTAAGCCGAGTTATTTAAGTTACGTTGATGCAAACGGCCATAAGATTCACACTATTAAATACATTGCTCAATTAATTAACGACTTTAATTCATGTACAGAGTTAAATATTCATGCTTTTTTAGAGGTTAGGACATAGACCAAGAATTTGCTTGATTATTTGATTTATTTAAGAATGTCTATGCTGGAAGAAAATTAAGGTTAGGTAAATTAGTTTCTACATATATCTAGTTCTAGTTCCTAAACAGGATATATGAATGATTCTAATGTTAAGTACCCCTTTCGGCATTCTTTATTAAAATGAATTTCATACATTTGAAATAAAATAAATAAACAATTTTGATCAATCATTCAACAAAGTTTATCATTTGAAAATCTTGACACATTGACATTGCCGAGTGTTTATTACTTTATTCGGTGCGGCAAAGTCTGTGTATGTGTAAAATCACAACTACCATAGACGTCAACGATATGTGATTGTTATGTTTACAGTTCAGGAAGACAAAAAATACTTTAAAAACATTTCATTTAAATGCAGTAGTGCGTAAAACGTTGTACATACCTCGGGCCGAAAGAAGTTTGCACCCTTGAACGAATAAATTTCGTCCGCAGGTGTAAACCTTTTTTTTCGGCCCTCTATACGTAAATAACAATTGGTAAATGTCAAATCACTTCATAATTTTATTACAACGATAACTAGATTTGTCTATGTTTGTAAACAAATTTTTTGCAGTTGTCAGTGATAAAATTCTATACTTATACTTGCCGTCAAATAATTATGGACTGCAGATTTCTACAATGATGCCAAATTTTTTAAGTGTCTACCTGTACAAATATCTGTAATCTGTCAAAATCATTTTATATTCTGACTTTTTCGTTAGTACTTGCGTGTGCTTTTTATTCCCAATCCTATAAATTGCATTATATTTAGACTTTTGAAAAGAAAATGAGTTATTGCCAATGTACACAATTTTTTTAAAAAATTGGCGTTACATCCTGAAAAAATTTATAATTTATTAAATAACAAGAAAACTTTGGATTTGACTACAGAAGCATGTTGTATTGGCAGATCTACTGTTCACGTAATAATCAATTATTCTTACCTTTTATTTAGATTGCACCGGTTTTCGTATTTTAACGCAAACGCGACCTTAACTTGATGTGTCGAAACGTGGAAACTGTGGTCAAAATATAAATATAAATTTTCCACAGAGACAATTTTTATATTTTATATTACGTATTACTGTCTTTCCTTAGTTATTTGTTATAATATTATCTTCATTTACGATGTATTAAAAATTTTAATTAGTTTTAAATGTATTATATGACATTTGCGTTCATTCCTGGTCATGTCAAGTTACAAGCGGCAACACCGCTGGGCAAGGGACAGGGTGCGGAAAGGGATAAAAGTTGAACATCAGTCCATAATCATTTGACGGCGAGTATAATTATTTTTCAATACAAATATGTCAATGATATATTCTTATTTGACAGTGTGGATAAAGTATAGTATTCTATTCGCATATAATGGCTATTAATCAAGTGATCAGAAATAACTGATTTAGTTGGAAATACTTAAAAAATACTTGAAATTGGTAAGAATGATACATAAATTTATTTCCTGTTTTTGACACTGTTGACAGTGACATTTTCTATTTTTTACATTACCTATAGAACAATAATCTAAAGCATTTATCACTCTAAATCCTATTAGTTGTCAGGTCCGTGCTCTGACATAACCTTTTTGTATTTATTGTTAAAATAGCATGTCAAATAGTATTACCGCCTTCACCTGGTGTTGTGTAAACTGTAGAATAAAAAGATCCCCAGAATTGTGTTGCCATCTGAATCATTTATTTTTGATCACTCTGTAGATAAATTAGATATCCGTAACTCTACGACATACGTCATTATTACTTGTAGTGTGTTAAAAAGCTTTGTCACCACTTACTTATATCTGTCACACAACATAAATTACATAGACATATGACAAATAATCTTTCTGTTCCAATCTTCGAGCATATACTGACTAGAGGCCACCTTACGGTGTTTGTTGTGATCGGAACATATGCGGAAGCCGTGGTGTATTGCGGGCTGCGTATTATCGTAATATTTGTACTACCTTTTTTACAAAGTAATGACTAATTGCTTCTTTTAAAATATGTGAATGACCTTTATTTCCAATAAATTTCAGTCTCTTTACTCTTACGTCATTATTAGCAGGAAACCTAAAAGTTACACTTTGTTTAATATATTATTTAAAAAAAAATCCCAGTTACTTACACATGAAACGAATTATCCGTACCTTCTTTGTATTTTTCATTACAATTTGATATAGTCCGAAATATACTCACAAGCTACACGCAAAAAATAACGTTAAGTTACAGTAAAATGACAAGTAGTGACACATAACACAACAAAACACTGCCCACAACACACCATGACTTCCAGCACCCCTACAGCATATCATTTCCAATCACAACATCCTATGCATTGGGTATACGGAATTACTTCTCTAGTCAGTATATGCTCCAAGGTTCCAATACTTCATTTCACGTAAGAAAACAGTAGATGGCGCTTGAGAGCCGACCGTTTTAACGTGATAATTTAAATTCGTGAAACCAAACTATGTAAATAATACATACTTTTATCTGTAACATTGCACAACACCTAAATATTAAGAATATCAACAAAATATGTGCAAACATCATTTAATTCTGTAGATTTTATTTGATAACTTACAACTCACAGGTGATATTTTTTTCGTTTTTGTGAACTAGGTTTGCATTCTGACCTATCAAAGGGTAGAATTTATATCCCTATCTGAAATAACGCTATTTTCTTACATGAAATGAAGTATACTACTGAGAAAGTCATCTTTCGTGAATCCAACTTTATCTACTTACTTTCAACAAGCATTCTGGTATCGCTGTTTTCAAATTCGGATTCATATTCTAAATTCTAAGTATTAAATTTTAAATATTCTAAGAATATAATTATAAATATTGTTCTTTAAATAGCCTCAAATTTGAAAATATCACGAAATATCCATTAGATATTTTACAATTAATTATTGAAATTTGTGTAATATTTTGAAAAAGTCACTTGATCTGACACAGAATGTGACGTCAAAGTTCATAATACCTTAACATGATTGTAACAACCTATCGCCTACTTTTATTTATACAGAGAGAGAGAGTGATAAAAATGGTTGAATGTCACGTGACCACTTTTGTTCCAGAATAATGTTAAAATTATATTTCATGTGGCATTGGACAATATCTTCCAAAAATTATATTTCAATGAAGAACCTGACAAATTTCTTCTTGAAGTATATTTTCGTTTGGGTAAACGTAAAGAAGACGGTTCTTAGGATCATTCTTATGACAGCTAGCAAAATTCGAAAGGTTAGTCAATGAAAATAATAATGCTGTCGTACTAAGTAAGTGGCAAATGTCACAATCGTATACAGAATAAATTTTTGATCACTCTGTATAAATAACGTAGGTGATGGACAAACTGTTTTTCTATTGGCTATGAATGAAATGCTGTATGTACTTTGACGTCACACATGACTATTTTTTACGCCAATCTTTTTATTTAGTTATTTACGAAAATAACAATAAATTATTATTATTTTCGTTATAACCATAAAAAGTTCCTAATTTTTACCGACCTATGTCGGACGAAAACAAAAAAGTTTTTACTTCCGAATTACATTTAAAAATTCTACAATCTTTTTTAATCTTTTAGCATAACAAAATCTGCCATGTAAATTTTACGAGTGCCATAAAAACATAAAACGTAATCTTTTTGTCTGAGAAAGTTATATAAAAGTTGAAGACTTTCTGGCAAAATTTGTGTACGAAAAAAGCTTTTTCCTGTCAGGCATAAAAGCACGAAACACTAGAACCTATTCGATGAAACTGAAACTGAGATGCGCGCATCAAAATTATGTAGACACGCTTATGTTTTATAGATTCGTAAATATATTTCTCGCATGAACACGTAAACAAAATGTGGAATACAAGTCATGCATTTTTTATTAGCTTCTCTCAAAATTTTTAGAGGGTATCAACAATCTTTTTTCTATACGAAAAAATAAGAAAAAAAAAACTACTATGATAACTTCTTATACGCATTTCATGAACCGCTTTGTCGATCAGTATTTAACAAAAAACGTAGACTAACTAATAGACCAGTGGCATGAACACTATTTCATAGTGACGTTATTTCGTGAAATGCTCTCCTTTACCTATAGGGTTGCCAGACCTTCTATATTTAATAGAAGTCTTCTATATTCAAAGAAAATCTTCTATCTTTTATGTTTCTAAAATATAGAAGCAAAATCTTCTATATTTCAGCTCTTCAGAATAATATTATAATAATTATATTTTGATTCATGATACCATTTTCCAACATGTCCGAATTTAGTGTCGAGTCTGAATTCGGCCGTTAAATACATAAATAAATGGTTTGATTTTCAAAAAACACACGAGGCTTTGGCTAGCAAAAGTTTCAATATTGAAAAATTAATAAAGATACCGTTTTCAAGTTTGATGATTTTAATGGAATAGTTGAAGCAATTCCAGAAAAATTTGTTCAGATAATGCAGTTGAATATGGATCAACTGTTTGATGAGATTGAGTTGCTTAACAAGACAATAAAACTTTTACATCGAAGTCATCAAACTGAAGATAATAGTCATACTAATATTTCAACCAATGAAAAGTGGCATATAATTTTTCAAAAGGCAGATTTGCCCAATATTATTAAAATTCTGTTCTACAGAATTAATTATGACAGAACTATTAATTACAATAAATTTTGAAATTTATTTATTTATTTTGTCAAAGAAAATAAAATAGTTTTGGCAGGCATGCAGAAAAGTACGAAATACGGTTTTTAAAATTTTTTATTTTGCTATATTTTTCGAGTTATTTTGAGAGATAGAAGAAGAGAATAGAGCTGCAATGTTCAGTTTAAAACCTTTGCCTTACTGAAACCGAGTCAACATGAACCCAAAATTTAGTTTTTTCCTTGTAACTCATTAAAAATTTTTTTTAGATTTTTTTCCTTTTGTGAATTCTCCTAAAATAATGCATTGAAACATAAGCAATAATACCCAAAACAAAAATTAACACAATTCAAGAATAATTAGAATTTTGTTGCTCTGGGTCAGCTGTGACCCTGTTTTGGTATGTTGTGTTTGAATTTATTTTTTTTTCTAACGAACTTATTTTCATGGAAGTTGAGACGTTTTCATCACTACGCAAATAAGTATGGACTGGAATTTTTCACATTGTTGCCAATTTATGCGCAATAAGTATCGAAAATGCTAAGTTATAAAGACATGGCAACATCGCAGGCAAAAAGACAAGGTGCGAAGAAGGGAAAAAATGAGCATTAGTCCATATTTATTTGACGACGAGTATAGTATAATTCAGTATCTGTGGTTCACATACTGCGCAAAAGATAAGGAAGGGGAACCATCTTAAAGTACACGAACAATATAATAATTATAGTTATAGATAATTTAAGACATATTTTATATAATAATTATTCAATAAATAATATTGAATTAAATTACTAAATTCAATGGTTTATTTAAAAATTCATAAGAAATTATAATAATACCAAAATATGTATATTTCATGATATTTTAAGACGAGTATGTTCAATAAATATAATAAAAATAAAACATGATTAATTATAGTGATATTAATAACAAAACGGCAAAAATAATTCGGGTCACAAATGACCCTATTTTGGGGACTAATGGCATAAAATTATTATTGACAGGCAAGGGTTAAAGCGATATTTTATGTTTTATTTGTTGAGTTGGATTTAAAATAATGTTTAATCGTTATTATTTTAGTCCTTATTATTTTCATTTATCTGAATATATTTAATATGTGTTTATTTTTAATACATTAGTTATATACCTAATGTAATGATAGTTATAAATGATTTATTTGAATCTTCTATATATTTTTTGAAACTTCTATATTTCCAAGTTAATTCTTCCATTTTCGACACTTTGATATCTATGGCAACCCTATCCTTACCCCTCCAACTTTCTTTGGACTATAGCAGCCCGTCACACTATTCTTTTGTTAAAGAAATCTAAATTTATCTAATTTTCTGTTTAAGTTTTACTTTAGTTTCTTAGACGGTGTTGAAAAATCCATTTTATAACTTTTTATCATACTCCGAGATTTAATAATTTGTTGTGAACTATCAATCCTTTCACATTTGAACTTAGAATTTTATGGAGCTGAGATTATTTTACGATTTTGTCGTAAAATGGATTAGCGATATAAAATCAATATTAGTTGTTCTTTGGACAAGTGCGCATTTCTTACAATTTTATCGCCCTATAAAAGTTATAGCCCTTCTAATGTTAAATCAAAAGATCAGAACCAAGGGAACACACTTTCAACAATCAATAAAGTAAAAATCAGTGTCATGCCCACATTTTATTCTGGATATGACAACTTTGCTTGATACCAAAATATCATAGATTTACTTCAACCATTACAAAATAGCGACCATTTATTTTCAAAATATGTATTAATAAAATTCTTACAAAATTAAAAAATAGCAAGTTATAAAACCAATTTTATGACCTCAAAACATAAGAAAAGTAAGGATACCTACCTTCATAAAGTTAAAGGGCTCTAATAGAATTTCTTTGACATTCTCCAAATATTAAAACCATATCAATCATTTCTTATTTTGTGTAACGAACCCTAATTATTATAACAAAATATATGGTAAATAAATTTTGGGAATATCTTGAACTATGTTTCAAATAAAACACATAGGCCTTAAGAGCCTTGACTTACAATCAAAGACCATGTACGGTTTTGCAAGTGTAAAGGGGGAAGTGGTTCAGTAGGAGGGACCCTTGGAGGGACCCTTGCAGTAAGCCACGCCCAAATCCAAGCCAGACACCCGTAGCAGGTAGCCACAGGCCACGCGCCACTGTACAGTTTGCATTTTACGTGCAACAATCGAGGCAATAGTTGTTATACGTATCTTGTTCCTGTATGTGTATATGTACAATTGCGACCTAAAAAAAGGAAACACCTATTTTTTATTTTTGTAATTCTGTTTTTGCCAAGATATTTAAACATAGGCGTCGTAAATTTTTTGTAATTATTTACATAAATTTGTATAGAATGATCTTTTCGGAAAAAAGCATAGTTTCCGAGTTATATGCAAAAAAAACTGCAAAAATTTACACGTTTTTTGCCAAAAAAAAAATATGTTTCCGGGAAAAATCGGAATTGGCAAACCTGAGACTCGTGTTCAGCGACCCAAAAAACATGAAGGTACCAAATATCACGAATACTGAGAAACTTTCCCCTATTTTCCTAAATGCCCCGAATATTTTATTTGAAGCTCATAACAGTTTTTAATGAAAACCTATTTTAAAACATAAACCAAAATTTTTTTTATTTTAGTATTTAAGACATCAGATTTCGGCTAAAATTGATTAACCGAAAGTGTTACTTCACTTGCTCTGAACAGAATTTCGTGAAAAATATATAACGATATAATCTAAAACTTTTCATATTTGGATCTAAGATTTTTTGTATTAATGAGAATGACATATTTTATTCTAAAATTGATAAACCGGAAGTGGTACTTTATTGGAAGCTCTAAATAAATTTCCTGAAAAAATATATTAAAATATGTTCCAAGGATTCTCAAATTTGGTATTTAAAACTCGTATATTATTTGAAACAACATATTAGAATTTAATTGTAAATGATAAACAGGTAGTACTTAATTTGAGGCTCTAACGGCCGATTTCACCACCGATTCCTAAACCGTTGCCTAGCAAGGAATTTCCTAAATTTAAGAACTGCCTAAACTGATACTTATCCATTTTGGATTTCACCAAACAAAGCAATGCCCAGCTAGGAATTACTTACGTAGGTATCGGATTATTAGTTACTTTTGTGATATTATATTTGCACACTGGAAATAAATGAATAATTTTTATAATTTATGACATTTGTCATTCGTATTTGTCAACATTGACATTGGAAATTATGCGGAGATATTATTATTACGTTGAGGTATACAAAATAATTAAATTTTTAAAGAAATTTCCTTTACAGATATATATTTATAAATTTGTATTACAGAAGTGGAAATTATAGTTGAAACAAAGATGAAAATGAACAAGAAGAGAAAAATATAAATGGCAACATATAGAATAAATAATACAAAAACAGAAACTGAATCCTATGATTTCAAGAAAAAATTTAAAATATGACAACCGGAACGCATATTTATGATATTTAGCTATAGTATTTTTGTAGAAATTATGAATTTAATTATACAGGGTGTCTCTTAAATAGGGGGACATGGCTTAACCACAGATTCCTGAGGCTAAAATAAGACGATTTAACCAAACTTGCTTCTACCGGAAAGTGTACCATTTACCCAGAAATCTGCTTCAAAGTTCTTCAAAAAAAAATTAATTTTGCTTATGATATTTGGACCCTTTATTCGATTTGGATGAAATTTGGTATGACAGTTTATATGGTTATAAGTCATCTTTTAAGGTGATACTTGTTATTATTAGTAAACCACTAGTGTATGAAACTTAGGTCTCCCAACATTAATTAGACCGTAACTTTTTAATGGCAATGCCGAAAACATGAAATTATTTTTTTTCGGAAAGATACATTCAATAGTAAACTTTTCTCTCTCTGTGTAATTTGTGATATCTCTTACGGTTCACACAGAAAAAAATAAAATCTGAGTGTCTGCACTGCTAAATTTTTAAAATAAATTTAATCTAGCAGTCTATCCAAATGTCAAACAAGTAATTTTTAATGACAGTAACGAGTTGTCAATCTTTACAACTTGTTTAGGAGTAAGCTAAGATATGTAATCGTCTTATTTATAATAATGGTAGTAAACTACTATTAGGCCGAACACACAGATGTTACTAATATTAGAATATTGCGAAGAAAATTTTTGACAACCCGTAAAACAATTGTTACTGTCATTAAAAATTACTTGTTTGACATTTGGATAGACTGCTAGATTAAATTTATTTTAAAAATTTAGCAGTGCAGACACTAAGATTTTATTTTTTTCTGTGTGAACCGTAACAGATATCACAAATTACACAGAGAGACAAAAGTTTACTATTGAATGTATCTTTCTGAAGAAAAATAATTTCACGTTTTCGGCATTGCCATTAAAAAGTTACGGTCTAATTAATGTTGGGAGACCTAAGTTTCATACAATAGTGGTTTACTAATAATAACAAGTATCAACTTAAAAGATGACCTATAACCATATAAACTGTCATACCAAATTTCATCCAAATCGAATAAAGCGTCCGATTATTATAAGCAAAATAAATTATTTTTCGAAAAACTTTGAAGCAGATTTCTGGCTAAACGGTACACTTTCCGGTAGAAGCAAGTTTGGTTAAATCGTCTTATTTTAGCCTCAGGAATCTGTGGTTAAGCCATGTCCCCCTATTTAAGAGACACCCTGTATGTGAATACCCAATGTAATTTCCCAAAATATAAAATAAAGAATAAAACCGATATATTTATGTATTTACTAATTAATTTTGTATCATATAAACTCATATAGGTATATAAAATTCTGTTTTCTAATGAAAAAAACATTTTTTCCAAAATCAATTTTCATCACAGAATTCAAAACAATTTGTTCTTTCTTTTCTATGCATGCCTTTCTATTTCTTCGTTATAAGTATCAAAATATTTCATAAAATTGTACAAATTTCATTTTGAAGTGTCAAACGTTAGGAAATGCTTAGCGATTTGGGCATCGGAAAACAGATACCTAGCTAAGTAATTCCTAAATCAAGATAGGCAATGCTTAGCGGTTGGTGAAAACGAAATTTTGCTAGGTAATGCCTATGTGGTGCACATCGGGTACATAGGCATTACTTAAATTTTAGGAATCGGTGGTGAAATTGGCCATTAGATTTACATTACAATTTTAAACATGGAATTGACGAGAGGTCATGTGCTGGTCACATCAATACACATACACAACAAACACAAAATTTCAAATTGTTCTCGAGCATGAGCTTCGTTCCGTTCCTAGGGTTGCCGTCCCCTCACGATAACAATCTTGGTGGGGCGGAGTTGCTTGCAGGTAGAAGCTTGACTTGCAGCTAGTGACATCTCGCGAGTAATTTTCGAAGTAAATATTACATTTCTAATATTACTGTTTATAACAAAACGCGTAGGAAATATGTATATATATTTATATTTATCTTTTACTTAGTGTATTATCTAAGGAGTTAAGTTGATTATTTTTTAAAATTACTTGCTTATGAAGTTTAAAATTGAGTAAAGAAAATTGCATATTTTCGCTTACTTATTTATTAATTATTTAAATAAGTTAAGGGAATTTGTACAATATGGCAACATACCACCATAGCCCTATTGCTATTCTTATTGTTAAAAAAGTTTCAGATGTATATTCCAGATATTTTAGATGCAACAGTTATAATTGTTAGGTAGAATTTTTGACGTGCCGCGGTAGCAAGTCAAGCCCCTTAATATTCCAAATTTAATATTTGTTGAAAACAACGTATAATAAGTAAAGTTAAACAATTTTCAACTCACCAGAATTAAAACATTAGCCACGAAAACACATAATAATTTGCACAACAACGTAAATGACAGTAGGCCAGTAATGGCGGACGTAAAGCAAGTATCACCATGGCCATACCCTGTATTATCGAGGTATCCTCCCGTATCATAGAAAAGGGCGCAATTTCCGAAGGGTTCAGCAAACAAATGGTCATTTTGAAATGGTTGAAGTAAATCTATGATATTTTGATATCGTTGTGAAAGTAATCTTATATAAATTCTGAAAAAGAAAATATAAAAATACCGATTTTCTATGCTGTTGTACCCATTTCCGCTAAAACCGGAAATGATACAACAATCATCTTATGAACCCCTTTGTCTAGTTATACTTTGCTTATCATTTTTTTTACCTTTCAAAAAAAAACGAAATATTCTTGAATTTTTCCAATTTCAGTATTACCACAGACAAACCCAATCAGATACACAGCCTAACGTTAGAAAATGTACTCTGACATTATATTTAGTTTTAAATTTAATAGATGGCGCAAGCGACGCAGAAAGAGAATGAAATGTAGTTTAGAGAACAAAGTGGTGGTATAGTTGACAATATTTTCTTCCTCTGACGTCGCACCAGCACCAGACTGACTGAGGGGTGGGGGGTACTAAGCACAGAGGCACAGAACGATGCTGGGCGAATTGACTAACATAAGAAAATGTATTGTAAACTAATAAACTAAGTTCAATTTTTGGCTACTTACAATTACAACACTTTATATTCATTGCATTAGCAACATTATTTAATGGGTAATATGAGTTTGTCTGTGGTATCACACTAATAATGTCTCCATAAGTCCCTATATTTACTATTTACTCTTTACTCATTTTAGGGTATGGTGACTCTACTGGTCTACCAATCACCGAGCATTTAGTCGTAACAGATGCTATATCTGTCCTTAATTGGGTTAAAAATCTTACGACGGCCCCTATACTTGTTTGGGGGCATTCTTTAGGTACAGCAGTCGCTACCCACGCCTTAAGAATTCTCACGGAACAAAAAAATTGTTTTGTGGAAGGTTTAGTGCTTGAAAGCCCTTTTGACAATATGAGAAATGAAGTTGGTGAACATCCCATGACAGTGGTGAGTGGAAATAATAATCTGCATATAATACAGTATGCGGCAAAATAACCTCCCTGGTTTTAATATGGCCTTGTGAAGCTAGTGGAAGTCGTAAAAGGGTGGGGATGGATAGCTGCAGATGGATGGGAGTTTGTATTACAAAAAATTTCAGTCGTAAACATAATGTGGATGAACGAGCAGCACGTTTTGGCCATGGAAGCCTACATCCACCAAAACGGATCTGCAGCCGCCATCCAGTTCTAGGTTCCGATTTCCCCCTCGCCAAAGAGTTCCGGACACGTAGAATACGTTGTACGTAAAACAGTTTATGAAAAGAGGATCTTTAGTCAAGAAGGGTCGTGGACGACCATGGACTGCTCAAAAACATCAACGAAAGGAAATCGGACAGTTACCGCCAATGGGGTCCTATACCACTTTTCTTTTATTTTTTTTTCTGTAAGAGCAGGATAAAATAAGAATTTTAGTGCAAACGCGACTTAAAAATTTTACGTAATAAACGAGATATGAATTTTTAAAGTATAAGAATTTAGTGCGTGACGTAGCAGGTACTAACAAGTGATCGACAAACAATGGGACCAACTGTTAGTTATAGAGCAGGGAACAATTTTTTTCATGTTTGCATAGCTGAAATGTTTGTAAATAAAAACTTATACGTTATATTCATGAAGAAATTATTATTAAGTATAAATAACGTAAATAATAACCTTTTTTTCCTAATAAATTATAGAACAATGAAACAGTTTGACAATATTATTACACAAAGCATGACGACGGATGGCGCCAGTGTTGGCCTGTTTTGAAGTTTCAATATTAATTTAACTAATATTATTATTAATTTAATTAATATTACAAATTGATTTAATTATAAATATATTATTATTGTTAATATTACTAGATGTTATAATTAAATAAATTCATCAAACACAAACTTGTTAAATGTTTTGTTAGGTTATGGAACAACATGACATTTCATATTCTTTTAAAGGTGACCGCTACAGACCCGCGAATCTCCTTTTTAAAATCAGGCGACCAATCAAATTCTTAGTACCTAACGCGTCATACCCAATTAGTAATCATCTTCAATCGCTTATAGTTTGTGACCTAGTCAATATTTAAAGAAATTTTTTTCACTAATACTCATTAATTTATGTATATTTTCGTCTTCTTATTTAAGATAGTTAAAATATGACTATAGTATAGGACCCCATTCTGATCAATATGTGAGCATGCTCCAGAATTGTTTTAGCCCCAGCTCTAGAAAAACATGGTCTGGAAAATGACTGGTTTAAGCAGGACAGGACCACGGTCCAGACATCGCAAGTTTTCGAGGAAAATGTTTCCCGGGTGCTTGATCTCCCTGAGAGGCGGTAGTCAGCACAATATAGGTATATAGCTACGTATGAGTAGCTATATAACTATACGGTGTTAGTCAGCAGCCCGCGCATTTGCCGGATTTGACCCCGTACGACTTTTTCTGTGGAGTTATTTCAAAGCTGAGATTTATAAACATCCTCTTAGGACCCTGTAAACCCTCTCGGGAACTTTTTTACAATTAACCTTCAAATATATGGGAGGGAAGTTATTTTGTCGCATTCTGTATAACTATTTTTAATATATTATCAATATTTTTTTCTTCAGAATCTTACCGTTATATTAATTAAAATTTATTTTGTAATAATGCCTTTATTTTTTAATAATATCATTATTATTTTGAAATTATTTATTTGTTTTATAGTGATATTTATTTGTCAAAACATAAAAATCTGAACTGTACAACCAAGAAGTTGTGTTCATCTTTAAAGTACATGACATTGTCTAAAAAAATTGAATTATATACCTTGTTTACCATAATTTTGGCGTAAAATTAAATAAAATTTAAAATTATTCAAACTAAAAAATGACTTACAGAGTAGGTATTTCATTTAATATTCTGTTTACACAAAAGTTTATCAAACTTTTCTGTTTGTTAAAAACAATCAGCTGTTAACAACAAATGACAATCTGAATCAACAAAATTTGTTAAACAAAATGTTATTTCCAATCAGAATGAAAAGTACTTTATCCCATTAATTTTGAGTCATAGATTTCAGAAAAAATGTTTAAAATATTCTCTGAATCTTTATTTATTCAGAAAATTTAAAAATATGTACAGAAATCTCAAATCAGTATTAGCATAGCCACCTATCGGCACATCAAAAGAAACTAAGTTTAGGAAAAATTGTTATAGATTGTAATGAGAAGTATTTTAATTTATTCCTTTTAAATAATTTATTATATGGAATGTTTTCCATATTTTTTTGAGCTTTTGTTTAAACGAAAAACTACAGAAACTCTCTTTTGTTCCCAAGATGAGTTCAGTATAGACATCTGTCGGGAATATCTTGAACTGATGATATATATTATAATGATATTGGAAAATCAACAATTTATATCTACTTTTGCCAATTAGAATAATAATATGTCTTTTATATTAATTTTGCATATAATAATTGTTTTACAAGCGATATTTTACAGTTTTTCAAGAATTTGCCATGGTTTCACTACACAGTGGTAGATTCAATTTGCAATAGTGGGTTCCTATTTTCTTCTGATGATCATATACGGCATGTTAACTGCCCAATTTTGGTCCTACATGCTGAAGATGATTGGGTAGTCCCTTTCAGACTAGGTGTACAAGTATGACACTCAATTTTTTAGGTATTACTTTCAATATAACATCATTTTATTATTGTTTAGTTGTATACAATTGCTGCAAAACATCGAACCAAGGACCAGGGGCCAATTAAATTTGAAAGATTTTCAAAAAAGTTAGGATGTGGGCATAAATATATTTGCAGAGCACCTGAACTACCGAATATTATAAAGTAAGGTGATATAATAATGTTTTTATGAGAGTTTAATTGAATTTTCGTGTTTCAGGAACTTTGTGGATAAATGTTTAAATAAATAATAATATATTTTATACAATTTATTGTCAATGCAATGTACAAAATGTTTCAAATAAATGATTTGGTAAATCAAAACTTATTTTATGAAATCGTGAAAACTCGTGTTTTCCGATAGATTGCGACACACGCACCAAATAAACGACAATCGAAATATTTATTGTCATGGTAACATTCAACAAATCAACAAAATTAAAAATCTCATTATTGAACTTAGTGTTATCTTTAATACAATTAGCAATAAATAATTTATAATTAGGTAAAGTATACTTTATTTTCCAAGAGTGTTACTAGTGTTACATTGTATTTGGAGATTGGAGGTTAGAATACAGAATCAATAAAACTGAGTCATAGACTTTATTTGGTATTTAAATATTTATGTTGCATATTGATACATCTGTGCAAAGTGTAAAGTCAAAATTTTGTGCATTTCTGTTAAAATTTGCGTCATAATTTCTTCGTTGTTTTACAGGTATGTACGATAATTATTACTGATATGGTGTTCGTTCTTCGTAAACGTGGTTTTATAAAAAGGTGATTAAGTTTTATCTAAGAAATTCAAAAGTATCATGTTAGTGTTATAAAAATTTATTGATTGTTTGGTGTATAATAGTGCTCGATTCATATTTATATATATTTAAAGTAAGTAGATTTTAAAGCCGCAGTATATGGTGAGTAGTTTTGTTATAATTGGGTTCAATTCCCGCCTACTATTAAAAGAAAATTAAGAATAAGGAGTGGTTAATTTGGAAGATAACTTTCAAGAAGTTATAGTTAAAATTTTAGCTGAAATATTAAACATTTAGAATATTATAGTTTTTTTTTTGTGAACATGTATGGCTAAAACAGTTATATATTTAGTGAACAATTGAAACATATTCTTTTTGACAATTTAGTACGCAAATCTAAATTTTGTGCAACTTTTGCCTACTCTCTGCCAAATCTATATCTGCATTTTTATCGATAATCCGTATATTTCGCTGTATCCGTTTTAGCAATACTGTTACTCGACATATATGTATTCGTATGCATGTATGCACTGAATGTGTGTTGTTTGCTGTGTATAGATCAGACGGTAACAATGTGTGCACGAAGCAGTTTGTTGGGTGATATTGTGTCAACAATCGTATTTGAATCGGTCATTCCAGGATTTTTGTATGTTCTCTATTTAAATGATATGTAAGTATTAAATTAATTGTTCTAATAATTATAATTTTGTTGTGTTTTCTTAGTTTTGTATATATGTTTGGATGCGGCTTTCTATTTACTATTTTTTTTTCACCCACCATACTGTTCTATGCTTTACGCTTCGTTGAATATTTAATTGTTGTAAGAATGAGTGAAGTATATGAACACGTTTTTAATATTTAACAACCGTATCACACTACAAACACAGAAATCACGCCACTTTTCATAATTTGAACACGTAAAAATTGTCAATAGCCATATCCAAATATATTACTCCCAGATTCATAATAAATATTTTTCTTTAATTTATTAAATTCTAAAATACATTTTTATTTTATTCATAATCTCCAGTGTTTATTCAATAAGTAATTAATTGATGTTTTTAAAAACCCGGGTGCTTTTTAATCGGTTTCTGAAAGGGTTTTTAAAATCCGGTTAACAAGAAAACTAGTAAACACGAACCTTATCTAGGTAATACATATATGTCTATCTAATTTTTGTGAATAAATGCACTTATAGTATTCTTCACGAAAGAGTGGCATTGCGCAATAATTCGTTCTATTTGACTAGGAAATTATCTTTTCCTGCATCAAAAAACTCTCATGCAGACTAACAAATTTCTATAGTTTGCTTGACAATAATAACTCGCGTAAATCAACACGAGTCACAAAAAATGCTTAAATACCCGCCAATGTATACAAATTATATTGACAGTTCCAAATATTTCCTGAATAGTGTTGTGACATACGTCGCCTTATGAACACATTCAGAAACCTGTGTAGCAGAAGGAAACTATGCCCGTTAAGTTTATTTTCATTCTTTTTTTTTTTTTAGTTTAAACTTTAAAATGTATTCGCTTTCAGTACATTAAAAAAAAATAAAAAGTGCACTTTCTCGATCTTTTCAGAAACGGTTAAAATACCGGTATTAATTTGTTTTTGTAAATAGTTACCGATTTTTTAGAAAGCAAAAATACCTATTTCGGTTATAAATCACGGTTTTTTACTTAAAATACCGGTTAAACAGGTTTTTAAAACCCGGTTTCTTGCACCTTTATTATTTTCTTTTATTATTTATAAGTGTCCTTTAACACATTATTTACATGAATTTATATGGCATACATAAACAATAGATTAGAATTAGAATAAATTGTTTTTGTTTATTATTCATTCTTTCAAATAAATTAAGATAAAATTATAATATATTTATATTGTTTCAGAATATTATTCAATACATTTAAAATAGGAGCATTAGTATTCTTACTAATATTTTTTATTCGTCCATTAATTTTTAAATTAAGTTACACATTCCATTATTTATAAGTGTCCTTTAATACATTATTTACATCAATTTATATGGCGTACATAAACAATAGATTAGAATTAGAATAAATTGTTTTTGTTTATTATTCATTCTTTCAAATAAATTGAGATAAAATTATAATATATTTATATTGTTTCAGAATATTATTCAATACATTTAAAATAGGAGCATTAGTATTCTTACTAATATTTTTTATTGGTCCATTAATTTTTAAATTAAGTTACACATTCCAAAGACAAGTAATTTTCCTAAACTATGGTAATATTTTTATCATATTTCCTTTAAGAATATGTACTAATTTATATTTTTCTTATAGTTAATCTACCAAAGAATCCAAACTATAGTAATCCATCAACATATGGATTGAATTGTACCAGAAATTTTTTCATTACTACGACTGATAAACTACAATTAGGTGTTTGGCATATTTTACCGAGAAATCTAATAAAACCTAATATTAAGAATGAAGATTATGAACTGGCTTTAAATAATGGGCAGCCAGTAATTATTTATATGCATGGCAACTCTGGAAATAGAGCAGCTGATCACAGAATTGAACTGTATAAAGTTCTTAGAGAGAATCATCATGTTATCGCCTTCGACTATAGAGGTAAATTTAAAAATGATTTTTATTCATATTCTTATCTGTAATGATGATATATTTTTGTACGATTTTGAAACTTCGAATTACGACATACTTCGTTAATATATTAACGATTTAAAAGGAAACGTTAATTAGATGTTACCATAATTACGGGAACCTGCTTTTGAACTAAATATAAATTTGGTTTTAATAATCAATTTTTTTCACATTTGTTCATAGTATAAATTTCCACAGAAAATTACTAATTTTCTTTTAATTTATAAAGTTTCGACACAATTAAAGATAAATAATATTCCAAATTTCAAATAAAATTGAGAACTAAGCCAATTTGCAGATGATTAAAATTTTAGAGCATTTCATGTAAGTTTGAATTAGTAACTCGCGAACCGCTCTTCAGCAAAAATCTCATAATACACGATATCCGGAAGAGTTTCATGCAGAACTCAAATTTTCAAACCGCGTTATCGTATCTTTAAACCGGGTCAGAGTGTTGTATGAATTGAACCTATTATCCGGCTCGAAGGACCAATATGCTGTACAACTTTAAATGATTCGAGTATACTTGTATGAATTAATATATTTGTTTTTTTACATTGAATATACAAATTGACATATACAGGGTGTCTCAATAAGCTTGCTCACTATTGGTAACTTTTTAATTTGAAGAGATACGAGGTTGGTTAAATTAGCAAAATTGTGCCATTTTATATTAGAAAATTGGTCATATAGACAAAATAAAAATTGTGTCAGCGGTTCCCAAAATTTGGGACAGAATATATTTTTTTTAAATGGAACTATATATTTTTTATTATCTTATTAGAAAGAGTATTTTTTTCTCTTTCCAATAAGGTAATGTTATTTATGTACGATTTTTTCCAAATAAACGAGTTATTTACGTTTAAAGATAAAAATTATCTTTATTAGTTTACGTCAAGTAAACTATGGAAACAATTGTCTTTTATAAAATTATTATTTTATTAATTTATTTTACAGTAATAACAAAACAAAGAAAATATTCAAATTGAAAGCCATTATTTATTTCGCACATTTAAACTCTTTTGGAAAGAGAGCCGACCGTTCTACGTAACTGGTGTCTAGATATAACTTTCCATATAGCAAAATTATATCTAATTTTTCTTCATTTGTAAAGTTATTAAACATTATTAAAGATTAAACACAGAGAACTTTACGGGAGAAATTATTAAACGTCAAACAAACAAAGAATTAATTGTTTCCATGGCTTACTTGACTAAAAAACTAATAAAATAGTTTACAAAATTTAAATTTTTAACTGTAAATAACTCGTTTATTTGGAAAAAATCGTACATAAATAACATTACCTTATTGGAAAGAGAAAAAAATACTCTTTCTAATAAGATAATAAAAAATATATAGTTCCATTTAAAAAAAAATATATTCTGTCCCAAATTTTGGGAACCGCTGACACAATTTTTATTTTGTCTACATGACCAATTTTCTAATATAAAATGGCACAATTTTGCTAATTTAACCAACCTCGTATCTCTTCTAACAAAAAAGTTACCAATAGTGAGCAAGCTTATTGAGACACCCTGTATTTGCCCCAATTCTGTAAGAAAGTTGTTAAGTCTTAACAACGTTGCTATAGCATATAACCAATAATAATTGCGAACACTGAATAAAACATGAAAATGACAGGCATTACGTTTGTTTTTATTGGTTACAATTTTTAGCAATGTTGCTTAACAACTTCCTTACAGAATTAGGGTGATTTTCTTTTTACAAAACAACACTTTTCTTAAGCGTGCATTACACGATGATGTTTTGGCCAAAAACCCAACAAAGCAAACTTTTTTGTACCTTTGATTCAAGATAGCGGCTAGCCTTAAGCCGCTTAATGCACGTGCTATCAATAGGACGACAATTTTCTTTCTCCTTTTTAGGGTATGGCGATTCTTCTCAAGTCGACCCTACTGAAACTGGAGCAGTTACAGACGCAATATCTGTCATTCAATACGTTCGGAACATAACCAGTTCTAAAATAATCGTATGGGGACATTCTTTAGGTACAGGAATTTCGTGCCATGCTCTGGACATTCTTAGCAAGAAAAATATTCAAATAAATGGTCTAATTTTGGAAAGTCCGTTTAATAGCATTAGATGTGAGGTTGCTGAACATCCTTCTGCTTATGTAAGTAAACAAACAAACAACTCTTTTAATAAAAAATATTGGTATTTATATACAGGGTAACTTTTTTCAAAGTGTTCATAGAAGATTAACATGGGAAATCAGTTTTTCTGCTAACGTTGCCTCCCGTTATAATTTACGGCAATGGTTTTGGTCTCAATGTAAAGATAAAAAAATTCCCCATCCGAAAATACCAAATATGTACGTAGAAATTATCCAATATTTTAGGCCCATAAATTAATTTTAAAATTTATTCATTGTCCTATTAATAGCCAGTAGCTATGCCAAATTTGAATAAAAACATAAACAAATGCTTGACATTTTATCTGTCAGAATAGGTTAATTGACATTGTTAAGAGACATTACTTTTGAGTTATTTTAATTAATCTATTCTGACAGATAAAATGTCAAGCATTTGTTTATGTTTTTGTTCAAATTTGGCATAGCTGCTGCTATTAATAGGAAAATGAATAATAAATTTTAAAATTAATTTATGGGCCTAAAATATTGGGTAATTTCCACGTATTTGGTATTTTCGAATGGGGATTTTTTTATCTTTGTATTGAGACACAACGATTGCCGTAAATTAAAACGGGAGGCAACTGTTTGCAAAAAAACTGATTTCCCATGTTAATCTCCTATGTATAGCTTGAAAAAAATCACGCTGTATAAATGGTAAAAAGAAATCTGTATGAGTCTAACAGTATTTAGTTGTAACATCATTAGGAGACACTTTTATTTTTTTATTGACCATTTTATAATTTAAATATAAAATTTTCATCGGTTCAGTCGTACTGTTTACTATTATTCTTATTATTCATAACATAATCAAAGGCCACCCTAGATTTTGGGGTTATAAAAAACCAAACTTAGGCCCTGGAGGAGAATTTCCGAGCATGATCTGGGCTCCGGCCAGCTAAACAATGGAGACGGGGTGGTCCGACGTCGCTAATATAAGGGTTGTGTGGGGCGTCAATCACTAAACACAGAGACGAGCCGTCGGGAATGTGAATGTGGAAGAAACGGGAAACAACAATCACTAACTTTAAAATATGAATTACTTTAAAACTATAAATTTATTATATCGTAGAATTTACAGTTGAAGTGAAATGAAATTAATATTTATCAGTTCTGGTCAAATTTTCACTCTCCTGGTCTATATAGGAAGAATCTGAAGAGTTTAAGAAATTACGGAACACAAATAAATTCGCTTTTATATTTAAAATAAGCAGATTTTCATCATAATCATTTCTGAAATCATATTTTATTAGATGCATTTAACATTCATCAGCGATGTTATTTTAAAACCTAGTGCTGTAATAAAAGTACTACATCTGGTACTTTCTATTTCTAATTGGCTGTTGCTGTTATACAACTCTAATCACACATTTTTTAATGCAAGAACTATCTAATACGTATAATATCCTATATAAATAAATATATGTATTTTCGCATCTTTTTTTCTTTTCCTCTATGTGGCAGATTTGTTTTATACTCTTTTTCGTTGAAATAATAAATATGTAATATATAAATATCAAATTATGTAATTTATCAATAATATATCGACTAATAAATATACAAAACCTTTACAAGTCATAAATATGTTATTACAAAGAGGTTCTTGACTTATTTTGCATAAATAAAATTCTAATGGTAAATGAAAATTAAGGTATTACATTTACATTATTTACCAATTTTTCGTATTTAATGCAAAATACTAACATTTATAATAGAATCATTTAAACATTTTTTCTGTATCTCTCATAATAAACGAGATATGAGGTATTTTCAAAATAAGCGAAAAACAATTCTTAGCCTGTAGCTTAAAAACAAAAGACGATCGAAAATTCCTGTGGGGCCTATTAAAATTTTCTGTAGGGTGCATAATAAGAAAGTTTTTCATATACGGAACTCGAATTTGGTCCACCTGTACATAGTTTTATTTTCAATATTACTTTGAAATATTTTAATAGTAATAGCATGTAATGTATGCTGTTGCTCTTGAGAATGAAGTTTGCATCACGAACCGAAAAACGAGTGATGTAAATCATTCGAATGAGTAATAGCCACTACATGCGAATAAAATACTATTCTTTATCTATAACTGTCAAATAATAACATATTAGTGGCATATTTGTATTGAAAAATAAGTAGACGTAAACAAATGTAGATATCGTTGTTGTATGTTGTATCAAACGTATAAAGTGATTAGACATTTAGCAGAAAATCATAAAACAAGTTATTCTGCTATAGTTTAAGCTTAAGAAGAAAATAAAGATATGAATATGACACAACTAGTGTAACTTTGGATTTTTTATGTGGAAAAAAAATTGTTTGTACTCTTTAAAAGGTAAGTATGATTTGAATGGGGGATTACGGCTCAATCGAATTAAAGGAAAATAGTAAAAAATTACGAATGTATATGCTGAATAACGAATATTAATAAAAAAAATGAAATGGTATAATTGAGATATTTCAGAAATAAAGGGTTTTTTGTTATAGCGCTTCGACACTAATATGAAAATATTTTGATTGGCGGCCGAGAAACCGCCTATACATGCATTACAAATAGCGTGTTAGGAGGTGGGATTACTACCAATGGAAGTTAAGAAATTCAAGTTCGAAAGGAGGGGCTAACATTCCTGAACTACAGTTTTCAAACAGTTTTTATTTTAACACAAATTTCTTGCATTAAATTTAATAATTTAAATACACCTGTAATTATAAAGTATGTAGACTTGTACAGTGTTATAATATTCATTTATTTTTATGTAAATATAACTTAAAATAGCATATATTTCAAGAACATTTAGGTCCATGATGAAAACAGTTTGATATAAAAACATATATATGTGACGTCACGTCAATCTTTTCAAAATTCGGGAGACCATAACTCGCTTATTAATAGGAATTTTTTCACCGGATTTTCATCAATAGTCTTAGTTTTCCTAATATTTTCAGATGAAATTATAAAAAAAAAATGGTGTAATCCCCCATTTGACATAACAGTTGAATAATTTGAAATCGTCACTAAAGTGCACAAAATCGCCAATAAAAGCTAAAGTAATCCGACGATTTCATGCAATTGCAGTGTTGCCAACGTTATGATACATTAGTAAATTTGTACGTAAAATGACATATTCGTACACGAAAAATGAACTAAATAATTCTGATGAATAAGTTTGAGATAAAACACATATATGAGTGTTCTGTACGATAACTTCAATGTCCTAGGTTAGAAACATTGAATTGACAGGTTATACTTACCTATAAAATAAATATTCCTTTCATTTTCACAAGTTTTCGATTTCAAATAAAATTTAATATGCACCTCGGCAGTGTAGTTCCCTTTTATCACTCATATGGTTTATTTATAAATAAATAAATATTCGTGATAAAAAAGAAAATAGAACTGTCAATATTATTCATTTGGCGATGCCAACGTAGATATCAGCACCACAAGCGGTCAAATTGTAACTACAACTACACACGGTAAAGGTATTACTCTTTTGCTGATTAAAAATAAATCTTTTTTTTTCATTAAAAGTATGAAAACAATACAATCGTGTGTGGTTATAAATTTTACCACTAGATTGCGAGCGCCTGGCGATTATCGCAATAGCAACAGTAACAAAGGTCATTAATTGATAAAAATATGTTGAGAATTATAGGTATATTATTTGACAGTTGTAGATAAAAATATACAGGGTGTGTCTTAAATAGGTGGACATGGCTTATCCACAGATTCCTGAGGCTAAAATAATACGATTTAACCAAACTTGCTTCTACGGGAAAGTGTACCATTTAGCCAGAATTCTGCTTTAAAGTTCTTCGAAAAAAAATTAATTTTGCTTATAATAACCGGACGCTTTATTCGATTTGGATGAAAATTGGTATGACAGTTTATATGGATATAAGTCATCTTTTAATATGATACTTGTTATTATTAGTGAACCATTAGTGTATGAAACGTAGGTGTCCCAACATTGAATAGACCATAACTTTTTAATGGCCACGCCGATAACGTGAAATTATTTTTTTTTCAGAAACATACATTCAATAGTAAACTTTTCTCTCTCTGTTTAAATTGTGATATCTGTTACGGTTCAGACAGAAAAAAATAAAACCTAAGTGACTGCATCGTGAATTTTTTTAAAATAAATTTAATCTAGCAGTCTATCCAAATGTCAAACAATTAATTTTTAATGCCAGTAACGAGTTGTCAATCTTCTCAACTTGTTTAGGAGTAAGCTAACATATTTATTCGTGTTTTTTATAATAATGGTACTAAAATACTATTAGGCCGAATAAACAGATGTTACTAGTTTCTGAATATTGCGAAGGAATTTTTTGACAACCCATAAACAATTGTTACTGTCTTTAGAAATTCGTTGTTTGACATTTGGATAGATTGCTAGATTAAATTTATTTTAAAAAAATTCACGGTGCAGTTACTCAAGTTTTATTTTTTTCTGTCTGAACCGTAACTGATATCACAAAATAAACAGAGAGAGAAAAGTTTACTATTGAATGTATCTTTCTAAAAAAAAAAATAATTTCAAGTTATCGGCGTAGCCATTAAAAAGTTATGGTCTAATCAATGTTGGGACACGTAAGCTTAATTCACTAGTGGTTCACTAATAATAACAAGTATCACCTTAAAAGATGACTTATAACCATATGAAGTGTCATACCAAATTTCATCCAAATCGTATAAAGCGTTCTGTTATTATAAGCAAAATTAATTTTTTTTCGAAGAACTTTGAAGCAGAATTCTGGCTAAATGGTACACTTTCCGGTAGAAGCAAGTTTAGTTAAATCGTCTTATTTTAGCCTCAAGAATCTGTGGTTAAGCCATGTCCCTCTATTTAAGAGACACTCTGTATATATATATACTTCATTTCACGTAAGAAAATAGTTCACAAAAGCGAAAAAAATATCACTTGTCAGCTGTAAATTAGTATCAAATAAAATCGGCAAAATTAAGTGATATTTAACCATGATTTGTTATAATTTTTCATATTCATGACTTAGTACATTTTCGAGATAATATTTTTATTAATGACAAAGTTTGGTTTTATGAAATTAAATTATTTATTTAATGCATGTAAAAACAGTTGGCTCTCGAGCACCATCTGCTATTTTCTTACGTGAAATGAAGTATAATGCATATTATAACAGTACAATAGTATTAAATAAATATATAGTGTATTTTTTTATGTAAAAAATTGGAAAATAATTTTGTAGATAAAATATCGGTATTATAGTTTATGCTAATCAGTATACCACAAAAAATTAAACTGATAACAAAACTGCACAGTTTGCAAGGAAAATAATCAAAACCATAATAAATTAATCGCTTAACCACATTTTCACATTCTTTACATCCTATTGCTAGACAAGAGAGAGTATTGCAAGAGGTAGCTCTATCTTTGTTTACACAGCTTGAATAAAAAATTATAAGCTGGCTAAGCACAGACATTTCCATATAACCATTTACAATTTTTGGCGCACAGTATAAAAATACTTAACCAGTAACGAAACTTGCTGTTAGCGCCCTTGATCGTTATGTTACATGGAATTGAGTTTAGCGGCCATTTTCGCAGTAGCGCTACATGGCGGGAATTTGAATAACAGTCAGAGAGATCAAGCGCTTGGGAAACAATTCCCTCGAAAACTCGCGTTGTGTGGGCCGTGGATTTGTACTGAAATCAGACATACTCCAGATCATGTTTTTCTAGAGCTAACTAAAAAATTGAGGAGCATGCTCTCATATTGCTCAGAATTACGGTAACTGCCCGATTTTCCTCCGTCGACGTTCTCCGGTATTTGAGCAGTTCATGTCGTCCACAAATCCTGTTTCCTTAAACTTTTTTTACTCACAGCGTATTCAATTTTTGATCGGGAACTGTTTGGCGAGGGGGAATTTCGAACTTTGAGAGGAACGCGCGCTGGACATATTTTATTTTGACGGATAGACTTCCACGGCAAAAGCGTGCTGCTCGTTCGTCTACATTATGTTTATTACTGAATTTTTGTGTAATAGAAACTTCCCATGCACCACCTGCCGCCGTGGACCCCATCCCCACTCTTTTACGACCTTTACTAGCTTCACAAGGCCTTTTTAAAACTAGGGATGTTATTTTACTGCACTACGTACAATCAGGGCCGGCTTGAGGCAGGTGCGAACGGTACAGCCACACCAGGCCCCGCGATTTGTAAACAGTTCACATCTGAAAATATTAGGTAAACTAAGACTATTGATGAAAATCCGGTGAAAAAATTCCTATTAATAAGCGAGTTATGGTCTCCCGAATTTTGAAAAGATTGACGTGACGTCACATTTATGTGTTTTTATATCAAACTGTTTTCATCATGGACCTAAATGTTCTTGAAATATATGCTATTTTAAGTTATATTTACATAAAAATAAATTAATATTATAACACTGTATAAGTATACATACTTTATAATTACAGGTGTATTTAAATTATTAAGTTTAATGCAAGAAATTTATGTTAAAATAAAAACTGTTTGGAAACTGTAGTACAGGAATGTTAGCCCCTCCTTTCGAATTTGAATTTCTTAACTTCCATTGGTAGTAATCCCACCTCCTAACACGCTATTTGTAATGCATGTATAGGCGGTTTCTCGGTCGCCAATCAAAATATTTTCATATTAATGTCGAAGAGTTATAACAAAAAACCCTTTATTTCCGAAATATCTCAATTATACCATTTCATTTTTTTATTAATATTCGTTACTCAGCATATACATTCGTATTGTTTTACTATTTTCCTTTAATTCGATTCAGCCGTAATCCCCCATTCAATATTCTCTACAATGTTAAGACAGAAGTTATATCTCATAGCTCTTCAGTTTGTAGAAAGAAATATTTGATTACAATAATGAAAATGACTAAGTTATTTTCATTTTTTGACGCCCTTCTTAATTTGCTGTCCCTAGGAAATGTCTAAGCTGCCTTATGCCTTGGCGGTCATTCAATCGCAAAATCTTATGTAACATAAAATGAAAATAGAGAGAGGTATTGTGCTGGTCACAACAGATATTTTTTTATATGAGAATCAAAAAGCTGCTCATGCGATGGGGCAGGTGCTGAGAAATTTTCAGAGAAACTATATAGAAAAATAATTTGGATATGAATTAGAATTTTTTTAACTGAGTAAAGAGTTTGTAAAAAAACCGGTTTATATTTTATTGACCCTCGTACATTTTTGTTATTTGCAAAGGCCCCGCAGTAAATTCTTGCACACGGCCCCGCAAAAGATACACATTGCAGTTATTGTATCAGTTGTAACGAGCGGCAGTTGGACACGCCTACTGAAATTTTGGTAACAAGAAATAAGCGAAGTGTCTTTACTGGTGTAGTCCGCGCGCCCAGAGAAAAACTTGTGAAAGTAGGGATGTTATGATGTTATGACAGATAGCAGGGGTCTGTAGCGTATTGTTGTAATAATTTTTTTTTTATTGTAATCAAGAATTTTTTAATAAACAGACGGGATATTGTATAAAGAGGCATATATCTTGATTGGCATAGAAACAATTATTAAAATAAAATTATTGCGTAATTAGTCATTTTCATTATTGTAGGTACTATTTTATAGATTTTTTTGTATTGTACGAATACAACCGGTTGATCTTTCACATCCTTCTTCAAAGGTTTATTTTATATAGTATGTAATGAAAATAATAATTTAAATATTATGCAATTAAATGTTTTTTGAACAGTCAACATTTGTATGTTGGGTGGTACAACTTCTACTGCGCCAATTTGTGTTTTCTCCATATACCTATTAACTAATATATTGCGGATCCTTTGCTTTTCTTGAAGGAAACACTGTGAAATGGAAATATCATTTCTGCATAAGTATATCTCACACAAACACCCAACCGCGAATTATGCGCATGATTAGAAACCTTAACTACTATTGGCTAACGAGGAAATCATGATCACTTTTTGCGAATCACAGAGTTCTGTTTATTAACGACTAGAGAAATTTTAAATTTAAATTTGAGAAATTAAACAATGTATCTACTATTTATTTTGTATGTAAATTCTTGAATATAAATATTAGTAATAATAAAAAAAATCGACAAATTCTAGTGCTAAATTTGAATTAAATAATTTACTTTGTTGTACTGTAAAAATAATAGGAATACAATCTGGTCAGGATTAATTTATTTAGGTGACAAGAAATTACTGTATGAAACACAAAGCAAATGCTTTCGAAGTGCAACTACAAACAGAAATGAAATCAAAGTCAAACCATGTGCTCGCTGCATCACCAGGGCAGCGTTGCAAAACCAAGAATACCGAGTTTTGGCGTAGAGTATGATGTATTGTGTCTTGGAACGAATGAGAGTTTTGTTGAAAGTAAAAAATTGAAACTAAATTAAAAATAATTTTATAAAACTAACAAAACTACTTATAATTACAACATTAATGTCAAGCCCGTAATAAAAGCGCTTTTATGGAGCACTCTCCTTAATATAATGTGAAAGTACGCTCCATAAAAGCACTTTTATTATAAATGTATGCTCGTAATACACGCCAACAAGACAAATTACTTTCATATGTTGAGAAAAAAATTAGTAGAGTAAGTAGAACATCACTTTAGAGTAAACTGGCTGTTTTGAAACAGGTTGAGTAAACTCTGAGAGTAAGGTTATTAGTTTTGAAACGACTTTGAATAATTTCGTACTCTCATGCCCGTATTCACCAACATCAAATAAATCTTCGAATAGCTTATTCATAAATAAGAGAAAAATATCGCATCAAATTATGACAGCTAGAATAAATACCTTCATTTGTGTTATGGTATCGATGCGATATTTTTCTCTTATTCAATGAATAAGCTATTCGACGATTTATTTGATGTTGGTGAATACCGGCATAAGAGTAGGATTTTGGAACGCAGCCCAGCCAGCGACGCTGTCAGCGTTAGCCAATAGTAGTCAAGGTATCCGAGCATGCGCATAATTGCCGGTTGGGTGTTTGTGTGAGATAGACTTATGCAGAAATGATATTTCCATTTCACAGTGTTTCCTTCACCTACTCTTATGGGAAAGATACGAGCATTAGCAATATATTAGTTAATAGGTAGGTTTTCTCTAAACCCGCGGACTCTACACTTAAACCTTGCAAGTCTAAAGTGAATTCGTATGCGCATTGTGATCGCCATATTTTTCCCAACAAAATAATCACTGCTTATAATTTGACCATTTGACATTTTTGTTTGATTTCGTGGGGTTGCATTTAAGGTTGTTTAATATCAATTTAGTTGAATAAGTGCAATGTGAAAGAATAAAACCAATATAATAGTTGCACATTTTATCAACTTAAATATTTTATCATGTTGCTCATAAATAGTATAAATTTATAAGAGTTCATTTTCCACTTCAATTAAGCTGGGTCAAAAGTGATTATAAATGTATCTTTAATTATTTTTCAGCTTTTCAAAAACCTTCCATGGTTCACCTATACTGTAGTCGACGCTCTCTATAACAGCGGATTCCGTTTTGAAAGTGATAAACACATTCTAAACATAAACTGCCCAATTTTGATATTGCATGCGGAAGACGATTTAGTCATTCCATTCAAAATCGGTTTCAAGGTAGAATACTTTCTGTATATTTATAAATATTACTATATTGTTATGATTGTCTTTTAGTTATACTCATCAGCTATAAGCAACCGTACGAAAGACCAAGGTCCCGTAGTTTTCGAAAAGTTCGAAAGAAAATTCGGTTACGGTCATAAATATATTTGTCGTGCACCGGAACTTCCGAATATTATTAAGTAAGTATGGTTTTAAATATAGTTATTGTGTAATTTTATAAATGTTTAACTAATAATTGTTGTTATTTGACAGGAATTTCGTCAATAAAAGTATTCATTTCCAGTAAAATTAATACGTACAGGATGACATGCGTATTTATTTATTCAAATTGTCGTTTTGTATTTGAATGTAGGTAAAAGTTACAATAAAGTATTCATTCTCCAATTATAATTTGTATCTTTTATTTGTCCTTTGTCAAGTTTTTTATATTTTTGTGGCTAAAATCTATAGTGCATTTAAACAAGAAAATAACAGATGGCGCTTGAGAACCAACTATTTTTAATTGTATTAATTTAAATTCGTGAAACCAAACGTAGTCAATAGTAAATATTTTTATCTGTAAAAATATACAATACCTGGTTTGATATCAAAAAATACGAAATCGAAATCAACAATTTTATTTGCAACTGGTAATTTTTTCGCTATCGTGAACCAGATGTGTATTTATTTTATTTATTTCCCATTTCTGGGTCACATACGCACTTAGCCACGCGACTTTATTTAACGAACAATAAGGTAAGTATATACAAAATGAATAAATATTTATGATACATGTGAGTAATAACGTATTTTATCAACAAGTTGTTAAAATATCTTATATTTTGCGTTCATAATTAAGTTAACCTGGGGAACCGGGTTCGATCCCGACCGACGCCAAATATTTCAAATTTTAAATGGCACAAAAGTGAGCCTTGTGGTGCAATCTCCACGCCAGCAATGGGTGCCCGTGAGGTGACGCCTGGTAAGTGCCCGCACGGTACAAATATGTCATCATCATTACCGATATCTGCGATAAAGCAGATTGGCACACTCAGAAATGGGTAATATGCCGTGATGATATATTTATTTTTTTATTTAATTAAGTTCATTACGAAACTCAATTGGGTATCAAAGGAGCATTCATTTCTATACGCAGTTTTTAATTTAGAAGGTTGGTATGTTACCACTACGTTTCACATATAAATTTCCCTAAATCAACACGGTTTAATATAACATATGTATTTTAGCATACCGGGTGTAATACGAAAACCGGGCCATGGGCGTTTAACATGGGAAAACAGTTTTTCCTTGCCCAAAAGTGGCCTATTCATTTTAGACAATAATGCTTCAAATAAAAGCTGTAGAGTATTAAATTCTGAATCTAGTTCAATAATCACATTTACTTTCGCACGTTTCGTAACCGAGAAAATTAAATATAAAATTTTATAAAAGTTACTTCTTTATAGTGTTAGCCATGGTAGTGAAATAAAATGTCAAATAAATGTTATGCCTTTTAATCTGTCAGAAATTATAAAATATAGTTTGCGTTAAAATAATACTACTTAACAATTTGTATCTTATCTTCGTTTGAATAATTCTCCATTTTCAATAATGATGATTCAAACAGAGCACAATTTGACACATACGTTTCTGACACGTAGTCATTAAATTTCTTTGTATTTTATTTTAATACCATGGCTAACGCTATAAAGAAGTAACTTTCATAAAATTTTATATTTAATTTTCTCGGTTACGAAACATGCAAAAGAAAATGTAATTATTGATTTAAATGCTGAATTTAATTCTGTACTATATTTATTTGAAGCATTGTTTAAAATTAATAGGGCACTTTTGGGCAAGGAAATAGCTATTTTTAGTACAAGTGAGCAAAATGTCTTTTTCTCACGCGCTTGGAAATTGTCTGTACGAGCGGGAGCGATTGCGCCAACTGGACAAGTGAGAAAAAGAAATGCTCACGTGTGCTAAACATGATTATTCCACAATCTTGAAATATAATTTTTCTAAAAAACGAAACATTGTACCTTTTTATTAATGAAAAAATCAACAGTACATATGTTTAATGTAAAATTAACTACAAAAAATTATTGTTCCTTCTTGTGGAATGGTAGTTATTTATTGTACAATTTGTAACTCCATCAAAATTTATAACTCCTGATGTAGATTATTATAGGCTTGTGTATTTTGCTCACTTGTGAAGAAATTTATTTACTTTGCTCACTTGTGATTCAACATGCTACTTTGCTCAATATTTAAATAGAATAATAATGAATTTTGCTAACGATTGTGGAAAAATCTGTTTTCCCTATGGCCCGATTTTTAGCGCATGCGAAGAAAACATGACTTATAAAACTCGGTCTTTATATACTATTCTCTCAAGTGACAATTATGTTTTATTTTTATTTTGTTACTTTAGATTTCAACTTAATGTTGTTTTATACAAATTTCGGTAATGCGTCATTTGTTTAACATGCATATCATTTCAAAAAATTTATGGGTTTAAAAAAATGAAAAATTATTTGTGTTTAGCCAACAAAAATATTAAATTTTACATTTCTTACGAAATATATACATATTTTTTTATGGAAGTTAACCATGATACATATTCCTTACAAAGTTATCAATTACACAACAGTTTTTCTAAACCGCGAAAAAATTTCATTGATAAAACATCCTATATATACAAATATTATCACTAAACAAATACGTTTATCTTTCGGATAAAGACGCATATCTAGTACTTCCGTTTGAAAACCGCGGGCTACATGAAGCGTCTACTGTGTTCTGCGCATCGCTTAATCTACAAACATGGAGCCGTGGTGATAGTATTTGGGTGTCGTCGGTTGAGAAAATAGTTAAAACAGCCTCTACTGATGTACAAATAACATCAGAAAACCTATAGAAAGGTCTAAACATCGCGTAGTATAATGACGATTATGTGAAAGTGATATTTGTGGCTACGAATTTGGGATAAACAGAAAATGAGGTATGTGTCATTCTGTCATTATTGTTAGTTGTAATTATCTGTAAACTTGAGAAGAAATTGTTTGTTGTTATTGATTTCACTTAAAAAATATAGATATACACCCTATGAATTGTATACGTGAAAAGTAAGTTTGTATTTTGTGTAATTTGACCTGTATGATTTTGCCGATTTTAAGTGAAAATTATTGGTTAAATTTTTGTTTAATGTTATAAACAATTAAGGAAAGGATTTAATAAGTATAATTTTTGGCAAAAACATTTCTGTTATTTAGAATTTATCACATTTTATCGATTTCACTTAACTAAGGGTGTGTTGTTGAACCCATCTTTCGCCTATCTACAGAATTATCAACCTTATGTACCTTTTCGTTGAGTTGAATTTTGCGTGGTATGTCATTATTGTTATACATCAACAAAATGATAAAATATTATAAACCTTGTTTACATTATTTGTCTGTTTTGTAAAAATTTAAAAGTAATTATATATACATACAACAGAACATCGATACTAAAGTTGCTATACTTGTTTTTATAGTAAATCTTGCATTCTTTGCGACTTGTTTTTATAAAATTTCCTTTGTCAGTGAAATAAGATCCATGCATCAGTTGTTTCCTGTAAAAATTGAAACATTCAACTGTTATTGCGAAGCACAGTCATTTGTCGCAATTCACTGATTGTGTTTTATTTTGATATTGCACAAATCACAAATGGAATTTCGGTTACAAAACATATTATCCATATGTGTATATAATGTTTACATTTAAACAGTTTTTTGATCCCTATGTTTGTAGTTTCTTTACACGTATGATTCATTTTGTAAATAATGATTTTACCATATGTACAGACAAGGAGACTTTTTATTATAGATTAAATACAAGAAAACATGCATTTTATGGTTATTGTTTATTATACCATGTATTTTACAATGTAAATATTACTGTACATTTTTTTTAAACATCACGGTTTATTACCCATTTCTAGGTGTGCCAATCTATATATACTCATTATAGTAGATAAATTTTTATCAAAGGGCGTTTACCAGACGTCATTTTACAGGCATTTATAACTGTAGTGAAGAGGACACCACAAATGTATTTTTTCATATTCATAATTTTCATTGGGTAAATACAAAATTTCTACATAAATCAAATAAGTCCAGATGTTTTTTTTTTTATTTTTCATTAAATGAGGGATCTAAAAAATTAATACCGTTTGTTTAAAAAATTAGTTTCATCTTTGGCTTCATTTTTTACTAAATCATTTTAACTTTAAATTGTTTTAAATATAGTTATCGCACCCAATTTAGGGGGCATGAATATATTTCAAAATGATTATTACTTTTCTACAAAATTGAATTAACATTTTCAGTTAAAACCATATAAAAAATATACAGGATGTTTCGTGTAACAGTACATGGCTTCGGAATACGAATTCTAGATACCAAAATAAAATGAGAAAAAAATCCCAATGGTGCAATAATGCTTCCTAACAGAGATACCGAGGATTTCGTAAAAAACAGGAAATAGTAAACTAGTTTTATTTCTTTTTTTTAAAAAATGAGTTTATAAAGTATGTCTTTTTTAACATAATAAAAGTGTAAAAAAGTGCGCTTTTTTAACGCAAACGCGTGAAATAATGAAACGTTACGGCACAATTTTATTGCAGACGTAAAAAAAATTGTGTGTAACTCGAGTAAAAAGTGTCTTATTTCACTCATAGGATTTGAGGAACTCGTTTGCAGCTCATTCGGTCAAATGTTTCTATTCGTTTTTACTCTTGGTCGTAAATATTTAATTATAAAAAGAATCTAATAGCCGAGACAGACGACAAAAATTAATGATCATTAACGGTTAGTTATACTATGCTTACCCTAAGGTGATACTGTTGACAGACGTCAAAACTGCGTCTATTAACAAACCAGAAAATATTGACTGTAGAAACTATGTACGTGATACTTATTGTTTCGTAATGTATACAATACAATAAGTAGTATGTTCTTATTACATTTAATATTTTTTTGTTTGCTAATACTCGCAATTTTGACATCTGTCAATAGTATCACCTTATGGTACACACACTGTAACTAACCGTTAATTATCATTAATTTTTGTAGTCTGTCTCGGCTATTAGAGGCAAGTGTGCAAGTGTTCACATTGTAAACTATTGCAATATTATTACATTTTTATTAAACACAGAAGCCTTTGCAATATTATTTTTAATTAGAAATATTCTAATATTAAATGACAGATGGAATAATTAAATATCGGCTTAAAATAGATGGAAATATTTAATTAAGTCGCATTTGTGTCAAATGTTAATAAACAAAAGGATATACAAGAATATAAGCGAAATATTTTCTGCTAATTCAGTATTATGCTTCTCTTAAGATAAATCCTCGGTATCTCTGATAAGAAGCGTTATAGCACCAATGTTTATAGCGATTTATTTCTCGTGTTCGTTTTAGAATTCATATTCCAAAGCCTTGTATTGTTACATGAAACACCCTGTATAGTAATAGGAATAATAAGAAAATATTTTATTTGTATTTTTTGTATTACATAAAATTTAACATTTACAGTTATTTAAAAACAAATATGGCATACCCATTCTAGGGTATAAGGCGTTAGGTGTTTCTAAGGTGCGCTCTACAAGTTTGAGAGCCTGAAAAGGCAGGGTTGTTGTAATTTTGCCCGACCCAAAAAAAACCCAAAAAAAAACATCTAAAAAACCCACTTTTATGAAATCATATTTTATTAATTAAATATGGTACATACTTATATGGTACACACATACAATATATCAATTTTTGTCACTGGCAACATTTTACAATCAATTTCATTTTGTGTACTTCGTGTTTGATCATTTTTAATATATTTTTTTTTCATTGCTGTGCGAACTTTGCACAGTGTTTCTTTTATATTTGGACAACTCCAATCCTGGTGTCAGTATTTTCATTATTTTTTGAGTTGTGTATTAAACATACTATTAGTTGTGACACTTGGATCTTATTCTTGTACACTCTTGCATTGCACAGACTTGCATCTATTAATATTAATTCGTAACTTGTACGCATGTACACTCTCTAGTTAATTTATTGTTTATTACATTACACTCTTAAAAAAAAATTATTAATATCTATTATCTATTACGCCGACTTGTGTATGTGTATTAAGATACTTTACAAAACTAAAATTAAAAATGATGCAAACTATATTTCGATGTTTGTCAATAAAACCCGGGTTTTATTAAAAAAACACAGGTGGGCTGGGTTTTTTTGTAAAAAACCAGGGTTTTTTTCAACCCTGCCGTAAGGTGACACCTGGTAAACGCCATTAATGGTATTACTATGAAAATCTGCGAATAAAAACAGCAGATTGACATGACATACCCAGCAATGGGTAATAAGCCGTGATGATATATTTATTCACTTATTAAAAATATTCATTATATTCTTCCATTTTTTACTTGAATTGGTTTGCAATATACATGAAGGCAAAATGGTAACATAATTTTAAAATTGTATTATTTATCATTTATTTTCTTACAAATGCTTTTGCAATTTGCAAAACAAACAAAATACAAAGCTCCATCATCCACAACAAAATGTCTTTTTAATTACAATAATCACTTTTCATATCCATCTTAATTGTTACGATGATCGTAAATACTTCTTGTATATTGCTTAGTTTGCATGTCTAGTGTAATTTTAGTGCTGTAACGTAATCTATAGAACTAAAGTGACCGTTTTTCAGCTCTATCTCTTCAGATATGTCGTCTCAAGAAGCACGACGAAGGTACAATTCCTGAAAAAGAATTTCCCTGTTCTATGTTTGAATGTTTGTTCATTGTTACTGAAAATTATTTTTATTGTTGATAAGGAGTTTTTTGTTTGTTATCAATGTTATAAGTGGTGATAATGTTTATATGAGTGATAACGTAGAATAGAATAGAATTTTAAATATAAAAAAATGCTTTGTTTCGAATCTTTATACAGAAAATAAATACTTTGTCATACTGTATATAATGATAAGAAATGAAAATTATAAAGATCGCTGATGCGAAATGGAATAATGTGCAATTTTTCGTTTTAATTAGGAAATTTGTATTCATATATACATGAAAAATATGTTAATACATTAATTAATGAATGAATGAGAACACTATATAGAATAGAGAATACATATTTAAATTATAACATTTTACACAAAAAGATAAAATGAAATTAAAATCGTGAACCATTTAAAAATTTCTAATTTTTTTCTCATATACATAATTTATTTTTTAAACTCAAAACATCGTCTTGAAACGATGAAACACCTCTCAATTACGGTTGCAAAAAAATCTGATGTGGCAAGCACATGACCTCCCGGCAAATCCATGTTTAAAATAGCAATGAGCTTTTAAGTATCACTTCCGGTTTATCATATATAGTCAAAATCTAATATGTTGTTCTCAATCATATATGAGTTTTAAATACAAAATTTGACAAGTTCATATTTTAATATATTTTTTCACGAAAATCTGTTCAGAGCTGCAAGTAAGTATCACTTCCGGTTTATTAATTTTAGCCAAAATATAATATAGTTTTTCATTAAAAACTGTTACGGATTTCAAGCACTTCCGGTTGTCCAATTTTACCCAAAATCTAATCCACTCAAAACGTAAATACGGAAAATAGAATTTTTTATAATTATCTAAAGCTATGTTGTCAAAAAGAAAACAATTTTAATTGAAT
This sequence comes from Ophonus ardosiacus, assembly GCA_943142095.1. NCBI lineage: Eukaryota > Metazoa > Arthropoda > Insecta > Coleoptera > Carabidae > Ophonus > Ophonus ardosiacus. Next base: position 39,368,245 of record OW964826.1, read on the forward strand.
CCAACTCTGGGTTTTTGAACAAATATTATAGGTAAATACATACTGGGAACGTTTAATCTTTTTATGCTGATCTCCCGAGTTTAAAAAATAAAGTATTGCTTGTCTCAATTTAAAGTGAATTGACTTTTGTTGCCATCCACACCAGGCAATTTCTTAAAAGGCTTGTAAGGGTTGTGAGACAGAACCGTATTTGTTTTTTTTTCCAATATTTAATTTAGTTTGTGTTATTATAGGTACTTAAGTTCAATATTTGGAAAGTCATTTTTCTAGATTTGTAAGCTACCTTAACGCATAAAATGTTTTAAAAAAGACAAACATGGTATGAACAAAAAACATGAACCGAACAAAATCAATTTTAATCGGACTACAAATCTACATGCGTTATACCATTTCCAATCTCTTCTTATTTATTATTTAAATCATTAATTCATTTAATTACGAGTAATACTAAATCAATAAAAAATACATATAAAAGTCTATTGAAATGTTTCTAATTGATTGTTTATTATTGTTGATGTACATATTGTGAGCGATTAGCCATTTTGGTTTATCATGCGGAAATTAATTTATCTGTAGTATGATTCACGATTAGAGAACCCTGGCAAAATACTGAGTGTATTACTAAGAAGAGGGTACGGAGCTAATGACGTAATTTTCCTACCACTAAATTATACAACCCAAGTGAAAGTCTAACTTACCCCCTAAGTTGTGTGACGTTAGTGGAGTGATTCAATATATAAGGAAATGACATTTAGGGGCGACTTAGAAAAAGAGAAAATAAAATGTTAATTTTTGGGGATTTTATCTTATCAAATTTCTTAACAAAATTTGTTATCGTGTGAAACAGATATGTCATAATTTATAATTATTTATTAATTCAAGTTCAATAGGCAATTTCGGCGACAAAATTTTAGCGCCTCTTTCGGTGACTATGCGAACTATGCAGACACTCTTCTAAATGGCTGTGTCCTTAGATACATTAAAATAAATAAAAAAAACAAAAAAAATATATTTTAACGTGTTACTTCTTACATATTTGACTATTCTAGCCCTGAAGAAGACTTTTGTTAAAGTTGAAACGTCGGCCAGGAAATAAATAATTTATATATGACTGCATGTCTGATTATTTTCCAATTTTACACTTCTTACATTGTTTTGGCCAATCAATTTTGCTTCATCTACGTAATCTAAATAAATACTTGTTATAGTAATATAGAATTTGCATATTTCCTAAAACACATTAACATTGATATATCATTTTTCCCCCAGATATATTTAATCGTCTCTATTCAAGCTACCACTTTATCATTTCTACTTTTAACTGTTTTGTACAATTTCTGACTTTAAAACATTCATTTTGGACACAAATCTCACAAATACTGTATTTACAATTTGAATCATGCTTTGTTTGTCTCCGTAGTTCACCAGAAGTGGCACTGGTATAGCGAATCAGAATAGACACACAATTGCAATTTGCAAGAGCGCATTTAGCGGGAAAGCATAGAACTAAAGGTTGCCATGGTTACCACGTCCAAACAAAGACGTGTCATCAGCCATAGACTTTTACGTTTCAGCCATCGTTTTAGTTGAATAATCGAGTGATCTTCATTATTATGAAACAAAAAAGTTGCCCCACGCATATCTTGGGGTTTTCAGCTCATTTTTATTGAACACAACGAACAAATCACAAAGAATTAGGTTAACACTGAATAACAGATGCAAACATAATGACAGATAGAATCAGGGGGCGGGACGTAAGACAACGAGGGGAGGTTTGTTTGGAAGCATGATCTTCTATCTCTCTCTTGCATATGACGTCAATTCTGTGTCTATTGTGATGCCACTGTCGAATAGTCGAATTCCCTATTATGATTCAAAATGTGATCAGTGCTTGATTTATAGATGATGAATCATTGATTTTACTTAGTAGATTAGCTTGATTTTTAAAGGTGAATTGGATTGATGCAAAATCAGAGTTTATATGTGGTTCAACTAGTGATTAAGAAATAGTTAATTCGACCGTAAGACTTACAGTTTTGACCATAATACGGTCATAAGGCTGGTCTAAAGATCGTTCTCCTTTAAAAATGTTTTAATAACTTTTTTTTACAAATCGCCTTTAGCAATACTAGTAACAACCTTCAAAAAATGTTAATTATACTTTCTTGAAGCTCCTGTACCATATATTACTACTCTGTTTCTGTAACCAGTGTTACGCATTGATAACCAAATATGTACCAGGAAAAGTCATTTCCTTATATACTGAACTAACTTACTGCTCTATTCATTGTGCTGTGCTCTTGCATGACAGTTGAACAGTTGCTCCTGTGAAGTTGTTCCGTGCAGTTGAAATAGTGCTCTGTGTTCTGTGTTGATACTACTTCCTTGCTATAATATGCATGTGTATGAAATTTTTCAGTTAGTCATTGTGTATGTGCCTATATCCAAGCTTATGTGTTGTGCATGATATAAAATGGAGTACCAGTTTGACGATTTTTATAAAGACATTGAAGAACATTATAACAGTGAGGTTAAAAAGAATGTTAGAAAAAGCTGGGAAGAATATTGGGCTTGGTTAGTAGATTTTTATTTTATACAAGAAAAAATACGGTTTGTTTTTATGTAAAATGCATGTACAATTGCTATATCTGTAAATAACAATGTTTTTAATTGTTGTCTTTGTTGCCATGCATTTTATTGCAACAATTAACTGTACAGCGAGGGAAATAAACACTGGGACACCATAAACATTTTTATGTTTTCTGCAAGCTTAATTTATGAACATCGTAAAAGAAATATACTACTTTACGTTCGTCTTTATATATTAATGTTTTATAACATTCCTCATAGTATGTTTTTTTACAAATAATATTTATAACAAATGTAAATTATTTATTTATTTTTTAAAATTTGTTAATTATACATATTAATAGAATTCAAAACAACTGTATTAAAACTTATCTGACGTCATATGTACGAAGTATTATAGCTCGTCCAGTAATCATTTGCACAAATTATTTTTGAAACCTCCGTATTAATACTAAACGTTGCTACTGTGAAAATTTTTGCGTTTCACGCCAATATAGTTTCTTTTCAGTGTACATTATATGCTATTAAAGATGAAATTTGCTTGAAATAATTGAATTGAATTGAATGATTGAAGTAGGCTCCAAAATGGCCGACAAGTCAGCTGTCTTATGTAGTAGCTATAATCTCAGGTGACGTCACAGAATTTTTAATGCCATTTCTTCTCGTATTAATATTTAACAAATTTAAAAAAAATACCGGTATGCTATTTTTAACTTCCAAGCGCCATTTGATATTTTCTTAACTAAAAACGTACTAATAGTAATAGTATTTATTAAATTTCTCTAATAGGATAAAAAAAAAATAAAAGTATGTAGATATGTCGTAATGTAAAGGAAAATGATTTTTTTGATGGCCCTGTTCCACTATTTATTTCCCACATTGTACATTGTATTGTTTTACTATTGTCTAGCTAGTATTTTTATCTATTAATTATAAAAATACTTTTCGTATTGTTGTAATTAATTTTATTGTATTTTTTAAGACGTTCTCAAAAATTGCGCAATTTTATTGTTGTAACAGTTGAAAAATGCGACAATACTTTCACAAATTTATATTTTTCTTTATAATTTTCGTGTTAACATTTAAAAATGTTGCGTTATTTAAGAGAAAGTAATGATTTACATTCCTCATATGACATGGTATGATATATTATAAAGAAATGTTCATACACCTATTTCTGTGAAAAAATCTGATACATTATTCTTCTCGGTAATTTTGTCATCATTAGTTCTTGGATCGATTTTTAAACTGAAATTCGATAGTAGGTGATAATGTTTCATGTAATACTATATCGAATATTGGATTTATTTGCTTATTGTGAAATAGTTTGTTAATATAAATATTAATGTACATGGTCTGAAATGCAAATTATATTATTGTTTGGTATTTATGGCGTTATTGAATTAATGTTATCGATAAATAATAACAATAGGCATATCTTTTGTCGGCGTCTAATAAAGGATTTGATTTTTAAAAATGTATGATTCATGAATTATAATAATCTATAAGGACGAGTATATGGATTAATATGATTTTGCACAGGCGTTATTTTTGTAACGACCTGTATATCTTTGTTTGTATATTTACATCCAAAAGGATCATCAATTAATGATATACAAACAAAAATATTAAACAATTTATTGTGTTTTTAAAATATTGGCATAAATATTTCATATATATATTTAAAAATATACGTGTGGCAATAAAATAATGGGATTGATTGACATTGGATTTTCATAAAAATAAGAAAACAAATATTGCCACCCTCATTGTACTCTCCTCCCCGAACTCTGCACCACCTCATGCGAATATTCCACTGTTGAAAGAGGTGCGTGAAGTTGACACCCCCAAGTACGAATTTTGAGAAAAAAATTATTGCATAATTTTTCCCAAGTTATGCCCAATACTTAATTTATTTTGCCCACGCAACCTGCCCACCCAAACTACCCACGCAACATGCCCACCCAAACTGCCTACACAACACTCTGGCCGATTAACTTTTATAACCATATCCACCCAAACATAACCTAAACGCCCACTCGACTTTAGGTGGACAGTAATTAGTTATCACAACACGTAACATGCCCACGCAACATGCTCACTCAAAATGCCCACGGGGGCAAAATAAATTAAGTATTGGGCATAACTTGGGCAAAATTATTCAATAATTTTTTTCTTGAAATTCCTACATGGAGATACCAACTTCACACATGTTGTTGAAAGCAGTGCTGCAGGCCTTTTTTTGTTATGTTGTACATAAGCTCTGCCGGTTTTTCTATAACTGCACCTCGTAGTCGACGTTTTAACATAGATTTAAATTTTCGGAATAAAAATATTCATATGGAGCCAGGTCAGGCGAGTACGGTTAATTTACCAACACGGTGATTTTGTGTCTCGTCAAAAATGTGTTGACGGACAAGGTGTTATGTTTTGGCGCGTTGTCTTCATGGAAAATTAATATAACACATCGTGTAATGTAGCCAAAAACCGAAAAAAATCTTGTTATTTTATTGCCACACCGTGTACTTTGTTGTATAAATAAATTTTTTAAAACTAATGATTCATACATTTTGTTTATTATGTTATAAACATTTTGTACAAAAATATTATTAATAACATTTTTATCATTGTTTATAAATTTGCAAGCCGAATAATTTTAATATTTATCAATTTAATAGTTATTTACAAACTATGTAAGTGCGGGAATACATACTTTCTACATGAGCCCTATTATAAAGCATGAGAGAAGCAAGTGCTTTAAATTGTGTGAATTATGGTATGACGTCTTCATGGCAACAGTTTTTTTTTTTACAATATTTTATTTAATGAACAAAATTATTAACGTATTTAAAATATAGTCGAGATATTTTTATGTATTTTGTAATGAGTCTAAATTATATAATCAACATAGGTCACCATTTTGTAGATACGTTACTATAAAAAATGAAATAATTTCTTTCATTTTTCAACTGTTACTGCAAATTTGTTACCTACTGTTTTGAAGCTAATTTCCTTTCATTTTTTTTTTCATAGTTTTCTTCTATTTTTTAGTGAGCAGTCGATAGCTAGTGCTCGGGCAAGTGTGATGGTGTATGATGACGTAAACAAGAAATGGGTACCTAGTGGATCATCTTCAGGGCTGTCCAAAGTGCATATCTACCAGCACACTGTACAGCAGACATTCCGAGTCGTCGGCAGGAAGCTTCAAGACCATGAGGTAACTATCCTCAAACATTGAGATCATTTCTTTCTTTTTACAGAATTAAATACCGGTGAATTAACTAATTTTTCAAAATCATTCAATTTGTGATAGAGATGTTCAGTGCCGTACATAATATTCATTTTCCTCTATTAATATATTTTTGTTAATACAAATTATTATTTTTAATTAAAATATGGATATTTCCCAGTTCCCAGTTTTAAACAGAATTGATCAGCCTAGGGATTCAGGCCGTAGTCAATCATAAAGTTCCCTTTCGCACATCTGACAATAGGGGATTCCACTCATATCGAATTTTTATATAAATGATATACATAATTATTTCTTCCCATGTAACTATGTTTTTGACGCAAATTTCTTTTCTATATGTTTTATCATTTTTTTATAAATGCTAAAATATATTACGCACTTTCAAAACGCGCGGATTTTTCCGAGCTTGATGACGCAACCGAACCCGGCTCTCTTTTATTGGCTGACACTGTAAGTAGGCGTACCCAACATCAAACCAGTGACTGCCAGACTGTTGCACTGGAGTATTTGGTTGTAGGTTTATGCGGCTACACGCTATTATTAAATATAACATAATTAAAAGAAAATAAGAACAAAATGAAATTTTTAAATTTAATAGCCGCACAACATTGGCATTGGTTTAGAACCTCTGGTAACAATAGCCAAGACAGCAACTGCTGAGAGAGAAAGCACGATATAATGTTATTGCTCCACCACTGGGTTCGCTTACTTCATAAGGCGGGAAACACTATATACCAAATATTTACCAATTTTTTTTTCTTCCATAAGAAGCCGAATTTTAAAAAAAAGAAAAATTAGGGAATTTCTGAATTTAAAAATACTATAACATAAAAAAATCAAAAAAATCGTGGAATCCCCCATTGATAACACAGTTAGCTTGAACTTAAAGTGTACGCACTCTACCAATATCTTCCCAAGTAATACCCTTATATTCTTGAAGGTACTTCGTTATACATTAATGGGCTACTTGCGTGGTACTGAAAATCCGATTTCTGTCACTATACGTAAAGTTATATTGAAAACATATGTAAAAATATAAATTTTATTTTAAAATAATTATTTATTTTTTACTAAATTAAGAAAGAAAAATTTCTGTGACGTCTTTATATTTAACTAAGGGAGGGGAAGCATGTTTAAGAATGTTACCAATAGATGGCATGGCGCGCGAGAAAGTTTTAATTTGAATTTGACATTAGTTCATTTTTCTCTCTCTAGTCTCTCAAATACATTAATTACTTTATAAATAAACACATAGGTAGTTACTTGTAATTTAAAATGTCGATACCTAAAAGATAAACTACAATACTAACCTCCAAACTATTATTGAAACGTCAAACAGGTGATCTACATTACCCGCACAAACATACCATTAGTATGGGACGACACCACGCTGTGGCTTTACGACTATTCATTGGTGCGGCGTAATTCTACGTCATACATGGCGGGAATTCAAATAATCAAATTTCATTATTTTTTTTTCTGGCTAATTAATAAAAATTTGGTCAAAAGAAAAAATATGGGTAGCAAGTTTTTACCTTCTCTTCAAAAATATTAAATAAAAAAAGGTACGCAAGTAGCCCATTCATTAACAAATCCTTTTTTTCTTGAAATAATACCAGAATTTCTTTTGTAATTCTTGGATGTATTAAATGATAGATATTATCCGCTAAATTTATGTGTAATTTATTAGCTACCTAAGCTAATAGTTTATTACGTAACAAGTTTTATAAACGAGTATCTAAAGAGTTTGTAAAACAAGGCCATACTACTTTTTCTACTACTGCAAATTAAGACAGCAAATTTACAAAAGTACGCTTTTTAGATTATTTATTTTTATATAATTATAGATGTGTTATGGACAAACCGAAACTTACAGGAAGCCAATTTCAGCCTGTGCTTAATGAATCAGCTGTTCGTGGTTACTAGGCTTCACACTGTGTCTAATACAGCTTGTTAAGTGATATTTTAACAACCGAAGTAGATTTTTTCAACCATTCCAGTCAAGAAGAACCCTCACAGACAATGGGGTCCTCCACCATTACAAAAAATAATAAAATGTACACTTTGTACTTAAAGTACTGCTCAATAAATAACGATTTAGATAAAAAAAAAAAAAATTACGAGATATTTGAAATTTATTATCAGTGTCACTGTGACGTCAAACTATTGCTATTTTTCTCTCGCAGTTTACTATAAAGTCTGATGTGAAGCGAGAGAAAGATAGGAGTGTTGCCGTGACGTCATGTTGATATTAAAAATCAAATGCAGTTAAACTAAAGACAATTAAGACTTTTTAATACTACGAATTGTTTCAAAATTAAACGAACTTTCATATAAGATAAAAAAATTGGAGTGGAGGACCTAATTTTTTTACATATTTGTGATTCAAAATAGACCACTGCCTTACCGGGTCCTGGGCTCAGATCCCTGTGGCTGACATCTTTTTACTCTTTCTTAATTTATTTATATTTAGGCTGCATACTCCATGATCATTTCAAAATAGGTGAATGCCTCGTGCAAACTTAGTACGAATAAATTCTGTAATGATACATAATTCGATCTTTCGAGGTTTAATGTTTAGGAAGTTCCAGCGATAACATATTACAGTAATTCGTACTTCCCAATTATAAGATTATTTTATCGTTTTAGATATGACTAAAATAGGATGTTTACACATTTTTTTGTAATTTAATTCGTATATAAAACATTTATAAAACAACATATAGTCTACATCTAAATTAATATAGAAATGTAATACCTGTCCTATTTATATATTTACATATGTCACGTGGTTCGTATTTTTCGGATATTTTTGTTATTCGAATTTCATACTATGACAAATATTATGACCTTTTAGATTATATTACTTTCTGACCTTTTTTATTACACTGTACGTTATGATCCAAAAATATTACTGGATTTGAGTGATTTGGAAGACAACATAAAAATGATTTAATTGGGAGATACTGAGAAATCAGTCTTGGTAATTTATGAAAATGTTTTTATTACATGTCCCACGTTTCGGCAGCTAATCTACTTTTCTCAGAGAAATGTAAATTTAATGAAGTGAAAATTTAATAAATAAAAAAGTTACATTCGTAAATCGTCTGAGTTTAAAACTTTCTTTATCGTACAGATCATATTCTAAACAAGGGTTAGAAATGAATTCCATAAAGTCCCACAATAAAATATTAAATATGGGTCTAGCTGCCGCGCGATTAATGAGTCTGATACTACATATACTATACCCTGTTTTTAAACCAGGAGAAGTAATTTAAATTTTAACCGCTAAAAGCTAAAACTGACGCTTCTGATTGGCTAGTGCTTCGTCAGGTTTACACTGTACAAAGATTTTACATTTGATGTATTAACTGTCATACTTTTGAGGTTATCATTTTCTGTTTTGGTTTTTCGCATTTCTGTGACTTTAAAATAAACCAGTTCTTTTAAGAACTAATAATATTGATTGTATCGATATTATTTGTGTTTTTTTCATTTAGTTTTTTATATTCGAGTTTGGTTTTTCTCGTGTTTTTTTCATTTAGTTATTTTTATATTCGAGTTTTCTTTTACTCGTGATTTTTCATTTACTTTTTTAAATTCGTTTTGCTTTTACTAGTGTTTTTTCATTTCTAATATTTTAAATATATGGTGTGAAAAATAAGAGCTTATAATGTCAGTTTTATTTTAAAATAAGTTTCATGCTAAGTATACAGTGCAGATGTGTACGGAGTTTTGTATTTCGCACGAAAAAAATCTAATACTTTTTCTGGGAACTTTCTACAGTGTAAATCTGACTTTCGCATTTACTCCTCCTGTTTTAAAAACAGAGTATAGCCAATCTGAAAACATCGACTACAATTTCTTTGGCTTTGAGAATGAATCCCTTTCCCTTTCTACCAATTTTAATCAGGGTTGAAAAAAACCCGGGTTATTTATAAAAAACCCAGCCCACCTGGGTTTTTTTAATAAAACCCGGTTTTTATTAAATAAACCCGGGTTTTATTGGCAAACATCGAAATATAGTATGTATCATTCTTAACTTTAGTTTTATAAAGTATCTTAATACACATACACAAGTCGGCGTAATAGATAATAGATATTAATATTATTAATATATTTTTTTTAAGACTGTAATGTAATAAACAGTAAATTAACTAGAAAGTGTACATGCGTACAAGTTACGAATTAATATTAATAGTTGCAAGTCTCTGCAATGCAAGTGTGTGCAAGAATAAGATCCAAGTGTCACAACTAATAGTATGTTTAATACACAACTTAAAAAATAATTAAAATGCTGACACCAGGATTGAAGTTGTTCAAATATAAAAGAAACACTGTGCAAAGCACAACAATGAAAAATATATTAAAAATGATCAAACACGAAATACACAAAATGAGATTGATTGTAAAATGTTGCCGGTGACAAAAATTTATGTACATATATGTGTGTACCATATAAGTATATACCATATTTAATTAATAAAATATGATTTCATAAAAGTGGGTTTTTAGATGGGTTTTTTTGGATTTTTTTAGATGGGTTTTTTTAAAAAAACCCGGGTGGGTATTTTTGGGTCGGGCAAAATTACAACAACCCTGATTTTAATAATAGCATATAATATTTAGTAGTAAATAGGTAACAATTGTTGCAAATATTCAGCTAAATGTCGGTCTCAATTTAACGTGAGCCAGCTTTATAATAAATTGTTACATCGTTGATTCATACTTTTGCATTTTTTTTATTATTTTGTTATTTACTTTATAAAATATGGCACAACTTTTTAATATTTTCCTTGTTGTAGGTTGTAATAAACTGTGCTATACTGAAAGGACTGAAATACAATCAAGCTACAGCGACGTTCCACCAATGGCGTGACAATAAACAAGTGTACGGCCTAAATTTCAGCTCCAAGGAAGATGCAGATGCGTTCGCAAGAGCTATGTTCCATTCCCTCGAGGTAAATACATCTTTTTATTCTTCACCACGTCACGTCGAGATAAAGAATTGTTTTCACTTCTTTTATTGTAAAGCAGCGTACAATATTTCTAGGAATTGTCAGTATCTGATATTATTTTGTATTATTTTTGTCTAAAATAGAAAGGTGTTTGTTACCTTTTATTGAAAAATTATTAAACTCGTTCTAGAAATTTTCTTATCGTTATCAAAGTGTATACAGTTAAATCTATTGTTAGTATTAGAATAGGAAATAAAAATTGGGCCATACAAGTAGTATTTATTATTTTACTGATAAAAAAATTGTTAGAAATATTTAAAAAAAATGAATTTATCAATATTTTTTACAAAATATGTGTACAATTTTATAAGTTCATCAATGTTTTGTTTACTTAATATCACATTTTTGTATAAATATTTTATCTAACTCGTTAAAATATTTTATCAGAATATTACATTACTCATAGAGTGATTCTAAGCAATTATAGTAATTTATTACATATTTACTCTCGGTTATTGAAAAAAATGTGAACCGATCACATTCCTCATGTAATATTTAAACATACAAGTAAATATTTTGCTGTAGTGAATGTTTAACTACGAATTATTATAAATGTTTATCTGATCTATGTCGTGACATTAAATATTTGTATTAAATGAGGCGACAATATACGAGTATAGTGCAATACAAACAAAGTTCTACATACATTGCTAATGAAACCTTCGGTATACAACATATTTAATTAAATTTGTATACCTACGCCTTATCTTGTTTCTATGTAGACACTTTGTACACTGAAAGAAAAAATCTTTACGTTAGATATTCTGATAAATGAATGTGATAGAATAATTTTTATTGGAAACTAAATTAATTAATTGATTAATTAAATTATTATCGAATATTTTGATTCGTTACATTAATTGTTTTGGCGGAGTTTGATTAATTATTAGAAACGTCAATTTATTTATAAATAATGGCCAAATGCACAGCTTATACCGTGAGTATTTTTTAACGTGAAACATTGGGTTTCTCATATCCATGGTTACGACTTCATATTTGATTGACAGCAATGTATTTGCCCGTTCCATTTACAACTAATCCATACTAAACTTTGACGATTAAATCTCAAGAATGAGTAACAGCGCCAACCTTCGGTTCTTATTAGAGCCTCGATTAACCATTGACCATCATCACTGCGAATGTGAAAGGGACTATAACCATTGCCAAGCAAGAAATTATTTCTGAACTTTTTAAATCTAACGATTGTCAAATTATGTATACTTTGTTGAAGCTCTAATTTGAATTATACACAATATTCTGTATGGATTAGACACGAATAAATAGATTTAATATGAAACATAGGGAACGAATCTGACAGAAGTATTATATTTAAATATTGTGAGAAATTTAGCGGAGTCAGAAAATCACTCGAGAGCACTAAACATAAAGGTATAATTATTTAAACAAAAAAACCTCTAATGGCATCTTGTCAATATGACAGATAACTGTTGAATTTTCCTATAAGTTATAATTTGACATTTGATTGACAGCAATGTATTTGCCTGTCTCATTTAAAATGACACACGGAGAATGAATTTGATAGATGTATTATATTTAAATATTGTAAGAAATTTAGCCGAGTCAGAAAACCACTCGGGCACAAGGTACACACTATATTTTTTCTACAAATAATTTTAATTTAGAATGCAGGTATAATTATTAAAACAAAATTAACCACTATTGACGTCTTATCAAACGTCAAATTCGTTCCCTATGTTTCATTTTAAATGGAACGGGAAAACACATTGCTGTCAATCAAATGTCAACTCGTAACCATGGATATGACAAACCCAATGTTTCACGTTAAAAAATACTCACGGTAGTTAAATTGTTAACCGTTGGTTAAATTGACAATATCGTATCGAAACGAAATGTCAAATGAGTTGTTAAATATTGCAATCAAAATTTTGATACTCACTTTTTTGTTAACCCGTAATTTAGTCATCAACTACAAGCTGTGCAACTGGCCATAAAAGATAGTTTTTAATTTTTTTCAATTATTATTTAACTTGAAGATAGAATAGAGATGTAATATTATAAACATACTGTTATATTCTATAATCTTAACATTTAATGCATGTGAAGTAGGGCTAATTACTGTAGAATTATTTATTGTCAAGAATATATGAACGGTAATACATGGACTAATCTAATAGACATTTAAGTTCCTTTTAACGTGTTATCGGCGTCCTCTTCGACACACATAAAGTCTTCCTCTGGAACTGTTTCCCTAATGCCCAGTTGCACCACCAACACTTAAAATTTAAACTTACCTTTATTCAGTTGACCAAATAAATAGATGTTTATTTCTATTGCATAATTACAGTGTAAAATTGAATTGACTAACTAAATTAAACCAACCTTAAAGTTTAAGTGTTGGTGGTGCAACTGGGCATAAGTGATATAAAGTATACATTGTCATTCCAATCACAACAATTATCACAAGCGTACATTATTATCTATCATTGTGAGAGCCTCTCACTTATTGGTGTTTCTCCACTAGGTAGCTTAGCCACTTTCAGAGCACACGGTTCTATGGACCCTGGGTTGTCCCTGATAGCCCCTCAGACAATTAGAAAAATTCATATTTGCGGCCACAAACTAATAATACAAATGTATACCTGCATGTCAAATACATAAACAGTGTATAACATGTCAATCAAGCATCTAGTGATCCACACTTGAACGCTATACCTGTATAATAATTAGAATGACTGTTAGCTTTAACACTCACCTTTAATTACTGCAAACCTGCTTGTTTTTTTTTTATATTTATTTATTGACACTTTCATACATAGAACCGCACGACACTGTAAACCCACACCAACTAATACTCCAAAAATCGGAGGATGTTAATTTTTTTTTTAAAAAAAAACATGATTAAATCTCAATTACTGAGTAAGTTCACATATACACACATTCATCCCTTAAAGGGATTCTAACCTAGAACCCCGAGCTTACTCATGCCTAAGAGGCGTTGCTCTAACCATTGAGCCACCGGAGCCGACTAATTAATGTATTAAAGAATGTCAAATGTTTATGCCTGCGCTTCTAAACCAGTAAATAATTAAATTATATTCTTTTTAATTTGTTTTTCAAATCAATTAATTGCATATTTATGCTACATTTTTAATTTGCTAAGGTACAGTAATTGAAGGGTTTCCCACAAAAATGGAACACTCCATTTATTGAAGTTTCCGGTTTATGGCGCCATATCGTTCGATTCCGGTCGCGTCCTGTAACAATGGGGAATGCAAACGACAAATAAACTTTTCTACATTATACAGTGTGTCCCATTTAGAGGTGCCACCATTGGGATTTCGAGAACTATAAGAGATACGATGTCGGTTAAATGGAACTTTTTGTGCGCCTTTGGGAGGCCATCTCAGATGTGCTTTTGTTTTTCCAAAAATTCTTATAGAGCACTAGATAATGTCGAAAAACTGAATATTGTTGATTTTTTCTTTCTCAAATAACTTCTAAACTATTAGTAATTGAGAAAAACGTTTCAAATATAAAAAATAGATATTTTTATTAACTAACCAGTGGCGTACGAAATAAATTTTTATATCCGTAAATTTTCGAGATATAACACAAACTTATATTTTTTGAAATGGAACCCATATCTGATTTTAGTCTCAAAAAAACAATTATTTTTTTCTCTTTTCAATGATGTAATGGTTATTATGTATTATATTTGTTTTGCTCCTAAAATTTATTTTTTCTCTTTATTTTCCTGAATTTTCTTATTATTTCCCAAAAAACCATTATTATTTTTATTAATTATATTGTATTTGATCAAAATAATTTGTTTTATGCCTTTATTACTTAATATTTTCATTCTAGACTCATAATTACAAATTACACTATGATGTGCCAAGGGCGACCTGATACAAAATTTTATAAAAATTAATTTGATACGAGTTTTGAGCAAAATTTTTTAACGAAATAAATTATTTAAATACAAGGAGTATTTCCAAATAGAAATCTACCAATATTTTCAAAATAATTGTAAATTTAATACAAAATAAGGAAAAAATAATAATTTTGAAGGCAAAACAAATATAAAACATAATAACCCTTACATCGTTGAAAAGAGAAAAAAATATTTATTTTTTTGAGACTAAAATCAGATATGGGTTCCATTTAAAAAAATATAAGTTTGTGTTATATCTCAAAAATTTACGGATATAAAAATTTATTTCGCACGCCACTGATTAGTTAATAAAAATATCTATCTTTTATATTTGAAACTTTTTTCTCAATTATTAATAGATTAGAAGTTATTTGAAAAAGAAAAAATCAACAATATTCAGTTTTTCGTCATTATCTAGTGCCATATGAGTATTTTTGGAAAAATAAAAGCACATTTGAGATGGCCTCCCAAAGGAGCACAAAATGTTCCATTTAACCGACATTGCATCTCTTATAGTTCTCGAGATCCCAATGGTGGCACCTCTAAATGGGACACACTGTATATAGTTTCGGTAATAATATTGTATCGTAACTTATCTATTTAAGGTATAAATATCAAAATTCAGTTTATAAATCCTTACCATATTATTACGACGCCCATGACATTTATTTATTGTCTTCAAAATTAAGCTTACGTGTACTATACTTTATTTCACGTAACTAGTAGATGGCACCGTTTTTCTTTGACAATAATAAATAAAATAAAAATGTACAAGACCTGAATATTAAAAATTACAACAAAACATGGTTAAACATTACTTAATTCTGTAGATTTTATTTGATACCTGACAACTAACAGGTGATATTTTTTTCGTTTTTGTGAACTTGGTTTGCATTCTGACCAATCAAAGGGCAGAATTTATATCCCTATCTAATCTAAATCAACGTTTGCCAACGTTATTGTCTTACGTGAAATGAAGTATACACAC
The DNA here is from genome assembly GCA_943142095.1 of Ophonus ardosiacus. Lineage (NCBI taxonomy): Eukaryota > Metazoa > Arthropoda > Insecta > Coleoptera > Carabidae > Ophonus > Ophonus ardosiacus. The sequence goes on from OW964826.1 coordinate 39,384,006, forward strand.
AGGGCACTATGGATGACATATAATAACTTGCATCCTTCAGATATCCTCTCCTGAAGATCTTAACCTTTTAATAAGAAGTGTTAATCGTTAAATGAACACAAACCTTTTTTGAAATCATAATAAATCAGATTTCGAAAATACTCTCATCTTCAACAGGTGCTGAGCAGCGCAGTTCGGCCCCCACCCGCACCCACCTACCAAGCTTCCCCCGTCCAAGGCATCATGGGCCCCGTCGTGATGGGCCCCGCAGTAGGCGTACAACAATACGACGAAGACATGGGCTACCGCACCATGACACGAGAAGACGTGGCGATCATCCAAGAGCGTCGGATTAGCTCTGCGCTTGCGTCGCCACAGCAACAGACCTCGCCTATGGTTCCAGCAGCGCCACCGCCGCCCCCTTGTCCACCGGGGCCGCCTGGGGCGCCACCAGGCGTGCCCCCTTGCCCGCCAGGTAAGAAATGGAGAATAGTTTATCAAGAACCCAAATATGGCAATTTAAAAATTGGATATCAATTTTTTTTTCATTTTAAGCCCCTAATAATAATATTATTAATAATAATAATATATTAAGGTGTGGCAAACTACAAACACAATGAGACGATTTTTTTTTCTTTGCTTTAATCGAAAGAATAGAAAAAATATTTTACCCCTATTTTTTTCATATTACTCTTTATTCATGAGAAAATTGTCTTTGAATATATAATTTTTAATTTGAATATATAATTTTTAAAATTGCTGCTTCTCCTTTCGCCTGATGGTATACGTAAATTACTCACCATTGAGGGTGTGGCTTAAATTTACAGCCGACAGTATTAATGGCTGTATTCTGAACAAATTTGTAACTCTTACAAATATGGAAATCTGTAAATAATGAACAAAGTCGCAAGAAAGCTGCCACTCATATTATAATTTTATATTTATCAACAAAAATAGATGCGTTTTTGCCAGGGTTGAAAAAAACCCGGGTTTTATTAAATAAAAGCGGGTTTTATTGACAAACATCGAAATATGTATGTATCATTTTTAACTTTAGTTTTATAAAGTATCTTAATACACATACACAAGTCGGCGTAATAGATAATAGATATTAATATTAATTTTTTTTTTTTAAACTGTAATGTAATAAACAATAAATTAGCTAGAGAGTGTACATGCGTACACGAATTAATATTAATAGTTGCAAGTCTGTGCAATGCAAATGTGTACAAGAATTAGATCCAAGTGTCACAACTAATAGTATGTTTAATACACAACTCAAAAAAATAATGAAAATGCTGACACCAGGTTTGGAGTTGTTCAAATATAAAAGAAACACTGTGTTCAGTTCGCACAGCAATGAAAAATATATTAAAAATGATCAAACACGAAGTACACAAAATGAAATTGATTGTAAAATGTTGTCGGTGACAAAAATTTATGTATATATGTGTGTACCATATATGTGTGTACCATATAAGTATGTACCATATTTAATTAATAAAATATGATTTCATAAAATTGGGTTTTTAGATGTTTTTTTTTTTTGGGTTTTTTAGATGCGTTTTGGGTCGGGCAAAATTACAACAACCCTGGTTTTTGCCACGTTTTTACAGTATTGTATTTTCTAAAGTGTCAAATATGGTTTAAGAAAAACATTTGACGCTAATGTACCCAAATAAAAGTAGCAATAGTAAAAAAAAAAATAGTTTTAACAGTGCCTCAAAACGAAGAAAGAAATAGGTGTCTCAAGTAAACATAAAACCATTTATAAAATCAAATTTTCATTCTGTGAAGATCATTTCGGTGTAAGCATAAATATTTTAAAAATTAAATAAGAATTTTTTTTAACTTTTGTTTTTCCACTTCTGTCATTGGCTAGTATTTTTTGGACGTCAACAACAGAGCAATTGGCGCCAATTCAAAAAGTTTTTTTTTATATTGCTACTGCGTTTAATATATGTATATAGAAATTTGAACAGAAAATCGTATTTAATATTACTATAGAACGTATTTATTCGAATTTCAGAAGAAAAAAGGTGTTATTTTTTTTAATACCTCATTTTAGTAGATGTAATTATTTAGTTATATTTATAGATGACTATAGATATGGGTCATACTGTTTTATAAATACATATTTTAGTTATTACATCAGGATTTCTTACATTTTCTTTGAAATGTATTATTTTAAAATGAATTTTAAATCGACATGAGTGATCCATTGTTTTTTATTGTTTGTTTTATTACTCAATGACAGTGTGTCAAATACAGTCAAATATAAATTGATGAATAAGTGAAAATGTCATCTATTATTGAAAAGTTTTTTGCTGTTTTTTATAAAGGGAAAAATAAGGAGGAGAAACTATTAATGAGTAATTCAATAACATACTTTTTTAATTATTAATATTATAATATAAGTAAAGATATATTACTATATTTGAAGTAGTTGAACATTTACTGTGAAATATACGAGTAATAGAACTTTAGTTGGTGCTGTTTTCTTCATTTTTATACAATTTAAACAATAAGTGAAATATTTTTCAATATGTTACGCATTAAGAATATGACCATAAAACGTGGTAATGTACATACATACACAGTCAAAATTCATGCTTTATTAATCTTATTTATTTGTAGTTTAATACAGAAACAACTATTGTTAATATAATGAAATTTCGGAAATTAATAATTAATATTAATAATTATTAGTACCATTTCTCTCGAAATAATTACTATGCAACCTTATTTGTGTCACTGAAATCAGAATTTTGTTCTACTATTTGAGAACAGGTTGAATTTATGAATTTTCTGTTTGTCATTACTGATAATTTAGTTTATTCTTGTTTATTTTTTGTATACAGGGTGCCACAAAACACCCTCTTTAGTTTTAGAAATTAATTTAAAAAGTACCGAAGATACAAAAAAATCATTTTTATATTCTAAACTTACAACATGGGGAGTTTTCTTATATGGCTTTGAAAATAATATCGACCAAATGGTGTTCATCATTGTCCAAATATTGTATAACTCTTTTAAACATTTCTGGGGGTATACGGCGAATTTCTTTGCGGATTGCTTCCTTTAAGGATTGCAGGTTCCTTGGACGATGTTTATAAATAAATCTCTGCTTTGAGATAATCCCACAGAAAAAAGTTACACGAGGTCAAATAATAAAAAAAACATGTTTCATAAATAAGGCCTGTTAATGCACTCGTCCATTGTAAAACTTGGACTCGTACGTTAACAGATTGCCTTATGGTACTTTGGTTTTTTAATGTACTATGATATATTTTTATAAGGGATGAAATAGCCAATGCCCCTATTTGAGAACAAAATAAAATAATAAAAATATTATGGCTTCACAAATAACAATTTTTTATAATCGTTGTAAATTTAGATGGTTTCTTAAAAAAAAGCACTCAGCCATTATTAACGTACGAATAGAAAAGTAAATGTTTCATCTTCATGTGTGCGTTCAATTAATTTAGCGCTAGCTAGCACTAGCAGCTTTTTCATTCTGAACGCACTGCTAAGTTCAGTTTTTGGAAAAACGTGGGAATTATGAAAACTGACTGAGTGTTTACGAACAGTACTAATGGAAGAGGAATATGAAATTTTATTTACCTCGCAAATACTGATGAATTGCTATACGTAAACGAAAAACTATGCCGATAAAGATTTTATTTTATTACATTTTGACTATTTTAATTTTTATATTTAAATAAATTCAACAATGAAGCCGTCGTTGAAAATGTTAAACTCCTTCACAAATTCCATTAAGAATATTTTTATTCTCAAAACCTTTCGTAAGAAATGCTACTTAGCTAGCAAATGTCAAAATAAAATGATGTAAGTATATGCTATTTTTGTGTGTTGAACGTATCCAATGTTTTTGTTGTAGGTCCCCCAAGTACAGCTCTCTCCCCACCAGGCCACCAACGCACCACTTCTGCCCCTCCAGCCCCAACACACCCTCCCCACCCGGCTCCCCCTGCTCCGCCGCCCCCAACCGCCCCCGTAGCTAGCGCCCCGCCCCCTCCACCGCCGCCTCCGCAGCAGATGTCTCGGTCGCAGAGTTCCGACGGAGGAGAAATCAACTCATTAGCTGCGCAATTGCAGAACGCTAGGCTCAAGAGGCAGAAAAACACCCCACCCCCTGCAGAAAACAGCGGGAGTAGTACCAGCTCAGGGGGGAGTAATTATGGCACGCTGGGAAGAGGGACAGGAATGGCGAGTATGATGGATGAAATGGCGAAGACACTCGCTCGGAGACGAGCAGCGGTATGGAAACAATTTTTATGTTATTACTGTATTTTCTAAAATTATCCCTCCGGCTAGGCGGAGAAAAAGGACCCCGAGCTAGACCCCGAAGAGAAAAAATCTACTTGGGAGAAGACCAACACGCTTCCGAGTAACACGCGGTATTCGGAGTCGCCGAAGAGCGTGCGGAAACGCTTCGGCTCGGCTTCGGAAGAGACTATTCTGAAGGTGAACGGACTTAGCTCGGACAACGTGTGCGCCGGGCTGTCCCTCGCGCCGTCCGAACTCGAGGCACTCAAGACCGACCTTGTTAAGGAGGTGCGCAAGGAGATGACCAAAATGAAACAAGAAATATTAGATGGTAAGGAACAGTCCTTATTCTCTTTATTTAGTTTTTAGCCTAAAATTTAGAATACCTACTCCTCAAGAATTTTATATTGATGATTATATATAGTTGCGAAATCATTAAAAACACTAAACTCCGCAAAAATTAGGGCACGGAAAGCAAAATCTGTAGTGATTTTGGTATTTTTTCTGAAAGAAAAAGTAGGGTTAAATTTCTATAAAATAAACTTCACCGTCCTATTTTCGTCAAATTGAGTTCTGTACGTTAGGTTTCATTACATTAAGGTATTTTTTGAAAATATGCATACGACGAAATCATAATTTTCACACAAGTACTGCGTTTAGAATAGGTAAAATCTCACTTTATTTTTACAAAATAAATAAATACCTGTTTTGCGCTCTAATTTTGTGTTTCTTTATTATAGCATAAGCTAAAAGGAGACATTAAAACAAAAAAATTGAAAATTCAAGGGGGAGTATTCTAGAATCCAGCCTTTAGTTATTTTTTTAACAGAATCAATTCTTATCAAAAATACGTTGATCTTATTAGGGTTTAAATCAGAATTAGATTTCGGAGATCCTGGCTTTCGATATTATTTTAAATAGTTTGAAGTTTAGGTTTTTGGGATTTGGTCTTTAAGATTTTTTGGAGTCGAGGTTTTAGTTTTTGGAATTTTGTTCTATCATTCAGCATTTTGGACTTTCAAAGTTTAAATTTTTGAGATTTTTTGAACAATTTGGAATTAGTTTTATAGAGATTTTGGCTCTTGGAATTTTGTCATACCGGATTTATTGCTTATTGAGAATTTGAATTTGGAAGTCAGAATTTAGGTTTTCGGTATTTGTGGTTTATATAGAATTTTTGTTTTTGGCATTTTAAGTTTTCAGTATGTAAATTAGTGTTTCGGTATTATTTTGAACGGTTTATAGTTTAAGTTTTCGAGATTGAGATTTTGGCTTTTGAAGTTTGGTCTATTGGGTATTACTTATTGAGAAAATTTTATTTAAATATGACTATAATAAACGCAACGAATGGAATAAATGAATACAAATCCTTAATCTATATCCTTAATTCCTTTGGAAAAGTATGTGCATTGTGTATGGTGTTATAACTGTATGATATTCTTCTTCCAGCTATCAAATCCGAACTGAACCGAAGGTAATTTAAGTCGACATTTACCGCTAAGTATCTGTGGTGAGGAGTTTTTATAATTTTACATTTTAAGTCGAGACTATATATAAAAACAGATGTATTATTAGTCTTTGATAAGACTTATGTAAAGATAAATGTTTCCTACTTAGGCTATTCTGTACAGACCGACTCGTACATTCGAACTTCGACATTTCGACATCGAAAAGACTTCACGAGCAGTTTATAGCTTTCGCACAATTTTCTACTCGCGACATATCTAGTTGACTTCTTCTATAACGGACTGCAGATATTACTTCGACTTTTTAAACTGCCCTTCTGTGGTTTTTAGTTATAAAAGGATTCAATTTCTAGTTGCAACTGCTCGCTGAAGGAAAAGTGTGTGATAGATTGATTTCTATACAGAATGGCTTAACTCATATGATATTTACAATGTAGTAACATTATATGTCACTAGATATGATTAGCACAAAAAGTATTTACTAAGTTTTATATATTAACATTATATTTATTTTATTCGATAAGTTTTCTTCAGACATTAGTGATTCCGTGGACAAAGATGCTATCTTGGATAGTCTCATTTCATTCCTTTCCAAATCAAATAATTTATTTTATAAAAATATTACAAAAAGTAATATTTATGTTACTTGACATAAATGGAGAAACACTTTATTTATTAATACATTTCTGATTGTGATTTATCAACTAAATTCCTAGTTATTTATAGCTCAAAAATAACACCTTTGTACAGCAGTGTACAATGTGAACAACATTTTTGTTATAAAAAATTAGTTGTACACACCTTTTATTTGAAGTATTTTTCTCTAAAATAATTCATAAACGATTGACAAAGGGAAACAATGCTAGTCAACTGCTCGCTTATCATCTTCAACACTACAGTGTACACTGTGAACAAAACAAAGTGGGACTTCAAATTTATAAGCTGTTTTTTATTCACATATTTTCAGTAATAGAGACGCACTTTTAATTTTTGTTCAGAATATATACAGGTAATTCCTTGTTTATCGGTCTGATATGTTTTAATTTTAATAATTCGATTATTTTAAATATTATGAAAAAAAAAAAATCAAAGTTTATTTTAAATTAAAATGTTTATAAATCTGCGATATTTGCTAGAGGTTGTTCCATTTTTACGCAGTGGTTTGTAACTTTATATTTTCAAATGGAACTCCTTATATATTTATTCAAATTTGAAAAGTACATGCAATTTACTAACCAGTACCAGTAGTATAAAAACACGCATAATTATGTTATGTTATTAAAATATACAATGGCGAATGATTTACATATTACATTTTTATTAAATGCAGAAGACTTTACTTTTCATTATTTTCCAATAATACAAAAAGAAAAAATATTTCATCTATTTCAATCTAATATTTAATTATTACGCCTGTTATTTAATATTATCAGATAAGTCTAATTCAAAAAATAATATTGCAAAGCCTTCTGTATTTAATAAAAATGTAATATTTTAATCAATCGGTATTGTATTTTTAATAATATAACATAATATGATTATTTTTATGGCAAAATTTATGTACTTTTCAAATTTGAATAAATATATAGTGTGTTTCATTTGAAAATATATTTACATACCATTGTTTAAAAATAGAACAATCTGTAGAAAAAACTATACTATAGATATTTTAATTTAAAATAAAATTCGTTTAATTTTTTTATAATATTTAAAATAATCAAGTTATTAAAAAATGAATAGATCAATGAATTACCCGCTGTAAGGATCATAAACATTTTATCAGATTTTGATTTAAAAGCGACGTATTTACGTCCAATTTTTGTTAAAATATAGAAATCATAAACCAGATATTACATTTTTTTATTACTTTAATAACTATACACATTAATATTGATTCATAAATTGTAATAAAAAATCTTTAAATAATTTAATTTTATTTAATGTAGGTTAAAAAAAATATAAATATATTTTTATTGGAAGAGGCTGAAGTAAGCCTGTATGAATTGGGAAGGGATGAAGTATCATGGCTCTCTAGATCTCTCATTTAACATTTTGATTGGTGCTTTTGTGTTGTGAATTATACAAATTTTTATACTTAAAACTATAAGTAAGTGATATTTTCAAATTTTGATCTCGTTTTTTGAGATAAAGTAATTTTGGACAATATATAAATGTGTATTACGTGTGCTTTTTAAATACTACAGTTCCAAAATTACTTTAAAATATTTTTCTATGCACAAAATTCTATTTTCTACACGTTTTTGTGTAAAATTGGTTTCTACATTCCGTATGGCATTTATGATCTCATTTTTTAGTCAACCCTACGAGGTGCATTTTGAAAAAGATAGCGTCTTTGTCCTTCATTAAAATAGGATAGGTTAGTCCTGTAAATATCCGAAAATAATTTAAGGGACTTCCATAATAATCATATTTATTACCCCAAAGTGGATTGTGGGATTTTCTCACATTTACCAGCGATAGTGCCAAAAATGGGCAACAGATGTAGCCTGCCGTAAATGTGAGAAAAAGAATGATTTTATCGTAAAATTCAGTTAAGAATACCTTTGGAATTTACGTCGCACAGAAGAAATAGACAGCTCTCTATTAATATCAAATTAATTGCTCACAAATTTTTATCAGGAAGCGATTAGAATTAATCAAAATAAATTTATTATAAAATTTATTGAAATTGGACATAATCTGTATGAAAACTCTTTGTATCAAAATTGTATACGCTGTTTTGAAAATATTTCACATACATGGTTGAATTAGAATAATTTACTTAACGCAGTTTAAGAAAATATTCTCAGTAGTGGTTCTCAACATTTTCAATATCGCGGAACTTTTGTTATCAAGGATTTTAAGGGAAAATTTGTTAATTAAAATAGAAAAAAAGTAAATTCATACACAATCTTCAAATTGTATTCTGCTACTTACTTCTTCTAAAGCATAATCTTTTTATGGAATGCTGATAATTTGTCTGTCGTAGTTAAAATATCTTCATTTTTACCCATTATACTTGATTGACGTTTAAATAATTAAAAATATCTGTTAAAATAGTTCCACTAAGCACACCACATATTTATTTTAATATTAAAATGTTTTCATTTTGAAAGAAACGAAGCAATTCTTTTCTTAATTCTAGGACGAGAAAGCCACCTGGCTTCCATGTTAACAACTCTATTCGAAATATTCAGCATTTTTAAGGGCAATGTTTATGCACAAAGTGACTGTCTATGCAAGAAGGAATGGTTGAAACAAATCTTAATTTTGTTTTTGTGCCAAAACTACTAATTCCGCCTCGTACCATCAATGGGGCTCTATCAGTACAGATTTCAACATATTTTAATATGATTAAAAAAAAAAAGTAATTCTGTTGCAATTCTCACGCGGTTCATTCATATTAATTTGTAATTCCACAAGCATAGTTCAATTAAAATTGCCAAAAAAATTCGCAGAAAACTTTCGAAGTGCTTACGGAACACTAGTTGAGACCCACTGAATTATACAGATTGCAGAAAAAATATGCATTGAAATTTACATTTACATTTTACAACTGCTTGCAGCGCTATTTGTGAGTTAAACACGGAAACACACATACAATTGACAATGGGCTCATTCTACATTTTCAATTATTTTCATTTTTTAAGTTTGCATAAATATTTCTTACAGAATTATATTTTAAAATTTATGTATATATTTTTTTTAACTCATTGAATTTATGTACCCAGAGACTGTCTTTTCAAAAAGTTGGGTAAAAGACGAGTTAAGAATACCATTTGTGTTCAATTTTAGTAAATTTAACTATTCTTCTGATCTGCGATGTAATTTGAAATGTATTCAATTTCTACCAAAATTCGTCGGCCATAACATGTAAAAATTATTCATTACATAGTCCGCTTATGTATAGTAAATAGTATTTGCCATATATACATCGAAAATATTGATAAATTGAGTATTTTTGTTTCGCTGCGATGAAACAAACTTGGTTATGTTAAACCCCAAAGAATGGCGTGGGTTGAGAACATGCGACTTAATTTACATCCAATTGTGTAATGCATTGGTTAACTTTCAAAATTTTACATTGTATTTGCAATAAAAACGTCTTACATACGAATGGTTATCTGTGTTTTTTGTACCCTTACTGTCTTTGTTTAGCTTGCAAGAATGGTTTGTGTATGTTTTGTGCTATCGTTTTTCCTACTTCTTTTCGAATTTTTTTTTTTTTAAATATCACTATATTGTTACGGATTTAAATAAAACTCGTTGAATTAGTATAACAAAGTTTATTAAACGATAAACAATGGAAACAAACGATGAGCTCTAGACACACGCTGCCTTCGTCGCCTGTCCGCTCAACAATATCTTGTCTTACCCGATCCGCAACGCACCACAACTAGCATCTAGCCGATGTACTAACTTGTCTCACCACACATACGATTTCGGTTTATGCCACATCGTCTACCTATTAGGAATTGCCAGTTAGTTGATTTTTATAAATTGAAAATAAAAAATTTCCTTCTCAATATTCTAAAAGTAGAAACATATCCGTTTGTTGGGCCTAATATTATTTTACTGCTATTATTATAATAAGACGATAAATATAGTTAGCTTAAAACAACTCGAGAAGATTGACAATTCATAAACAATTGTTACTGTCATTAAAAATTTATTTTAAAAATTACACGGCGCAGTCATTTATATTTTATTTCTTTCTGTCTAAATCGCTACAGATATCACAACTTACGCAAACAAAAAAGTTTACTATAGTCAGAAAAATTGTCTCTATCGGGGCAGTAAAACTATAAATATCGTAATTATTACAAAGCGGCATATCGCTCACTGTATGCTTCATAATATTGGATGCCAACAGGCCATTATTTGCTCCGCTCTATTTATGCATCGAATGATTACCTGCTCTATAAAATAAAATAATCTTATTGTTCCTTAAACTTAAACTCTATTTTTGTTTGAAATAATGTTTGGGACTGTTTTCATTCCCATAAGTACTTATTTCAAACAAAAATAGCATTTATGTTAAAGGAACAATAAGAATATTATGATATTTATAGTTTTACTGCTGGATCCGACAGATTCAATTTTTCTGACTATATTGAATGTATTTTTCTAAAAAAAAAAAAGTATTTTACGTTATTAACGTTGCCGTTAAAATGTTATGGTTTATTCATAGTCGTGCGACCCAAGTTTCATACACTAGTGGTTCACTAACAATAACAAATGCCATTTTAAAAGCTGAATTATATCCATACGGATTATCATATTAAATTTTATTGAAATTGAACTGGCTAAACGGTGTACTTTCGGATATTGATAACTGATACGACCATTTGTGGCAGTACCGTCGCCGCGTTTGATTTAGTACTCTAACTGTCTTTGGTATTACTTCTGCAGGCATGTTGTGAAACTTTGCAAATATGTATAACACATTTGTGTAAAATTATTATACAAAAAAAAACCAACGGGTTAATCTTTTATAGAAGATGTTTTAATGAATTTAGCACTAACAAAAAAATAAAGTGTTATATTTAAGCGAAAATGAGGATAGGATAACTACTAGACCGGGAGCCCAGCTATCAAAAGTCACGTGTTAAAGTACAAAAGGTTTGACCTTGGGGTAGGGTTCGGTTTGGCTTCCCATACAAAAATAATCGTGTCTTACAAATCGGCGCGGGGGCTTTACGCTATTGCAGTATTTTCAAAATTTAAAAAAGAGCTAAAAATTACGTGATGAGGTACATTAAAAATTTTTGTGTCATTTAGTGCGGGCTTGTGTCTAGTTTGCTAAAATATTTTGTAAGACATCGAAACCGGGGGCTTTTGACATGTATGACACGAAAGAAAATTTCAAAAAAGGGACGAAAATTACGTGATAATGTACATTCAAACTTTTTGCAGTATTTTATGTATCTTTCTGAAAAAAATAATTTTATGTTATCGGCGTGGCCATTAAAAAGTTACGGTCTAATCAATGTTGGGACACCTAAGTTTCATACACTAGTGGTTCACTAATATTAACAAGTATCACCTTAAAAGATGACCTATAACCATAAGAACTGACATACCAAATTTCATCCAAATCGTATAAAGCGTTCTGTTATTACAAGCAAAATTAATTTTTTTTCGAAGAACTTTGAAGCAGAATTCTGGCTAAATGGTACACTTTAGGGTAGAAGCAAGTTTAGTTAAATCGTGTTATTTTAGCCTCAGGAATCTGTTGTTAAGCCATGTCCCCCTATTTAAGAGACAGCCTGTATAATTTCAGTGTTCTAATCCAAATACTCATTCAGAAAATTCTGAAACCTTGTATTTCTACCTTATTCTAATTTGAAAATAAGCCATTAGAGTTTGCTTTAAATCAGCTAACAGGAAATGGCACTTTACTTGAAGCTTAAAATAGTTTTTCTTCGAAAAATACCTTTAGATGTAGCTTTTTCGTGATTTATGTTATTATAAAAATTAAAAATTATTAAATTTTCTACAGATATGAATTCATACTATGTATATATTTTATAGATAAATACATAAAATAATCTATTTGTAACAGTCCAGTGAACGATGGGATTTTACTCTACAAAAGATCGGGTAGTTCAGAAATTTTGATATGTTGCATAGGCTGGTTGGTGAGTGACAAATCAAAATTTCCACAATCTCCCATCCTACGCTTCCTCCGCCAATTTGTGAAAACCACCGAAAATCGGCACTTTCTTCGGCCTATAACTTCGTTCTGCTACATTTTTGCGCAAAAAAAAAGTTATTTGCTTACTTGTAGAGGCCAAAATTTCCTGCAAATTTGTTATTTGAAGTTTTTTTGCCTGATTAACAGCAACGGCTATGGCTATGTAGCTCATAAAATAGGCTAACATTGTGTACCTAGCAAAATTTTAAGTTTTAAAAAAATCTTTTTTAAAACAGTACTTCTTTTATTTGCCTGCGACTTCTTTCTACTGCTCTTCAGCTCAAAATGAGTTATTTGCCGAGTAATATGAATTTTTCCCCAATTTTCAGCTTTAAATAAATCATTATCATCAAAATTCACTATATTGTTATAAATGTTGTACTCAGCTTCTTCGGTTACGGAATGGATGAAATATAGAATACACAGATTACCGCGAAACATCCATTTTGAAAATTGCTTTATTAACATTTTAACCACCGAAAATCAGCACTTTTTTTAGTTTTTTGCTTATAACTTTTTGGTGCATTTTAAACGCAAAAAAAGTTATTTACCAACTTGTATGTAGAGTAGAGGATAAAATTTCCTGTAAATTATATGATGTTTTTTTTGTATGATTAATAACAGCGGAGCTATGAATCACAAAAAAAATGCGCACTTAGCAAAATTTAAAGTTTCCACTTTACATCGCAGTAACTCCGATTGATTATGAGGACTTTTTCGTTTAAATGATGTGTTATAGAGGTATTGCGATGTAAAGTGGAAAGAAACTCAAAATTTTACTAAGTACGCAATTTTAGCCTTTTTATGATGACCCAAGCGAAATTTAAAACAACATTTACAGGAAATTTTGTCATTTACAAGTCGGAAAATAACTTTTTTTTGCACTAAAATGCGGCCAAATGAAGTTGTACGCAATAAACTGACGAAAGTGCCGATTTTCGGTGGTTTTAACAAGTGGGCGGTGGAGAGGAATTGTGGAAATTTGGATTTTTCACTAACCAACCATGCTATACAACATACCAAAAATTCAGAACTACCCGACTTTTTGTAGGGTTCACCGCTTTTTTCAGCCTCCGTTCACTGGACTATAAATCCCGGAGCCTATGTTTTAAAGATGAACTCTATTCCTTATTTACACAGTTCAGTAGTGACAGCACGCACTTTAGAATTCTATCAAATGATGCATTTGTTTTCGCTTTTCGCCCCGAAGCGAAAATTTAGTAGCATGCTTCCTTCAAAATATTCGCCTGGAAACGTACGACTCGAGACGAAAGTATGAAATTAATTATTAATATTTTTTATTTGCAAATGTCATAATATTTTCTATTTTATTAGTATCAAACCTAAAAATTCTGTAAACAAAAAGCGAATATAGAATTCAAGAATTCTAAAGTGCATGCTACCTATATTCGTAAAAGTAAAATCGCATTCGCCTGTTGTCTATTATAGAATTCTAAAATGCGTGCTGCCACTACAGATTTCAGTTGTATGTAACTGACATATAAATGTCACTGTCAAAAAAAAAAACTATCATTTCAAATTATTAATGGTAACGTTTTAAAAAGAAAATTGTAATACTAGATAAAAAAATACTTATACGAATGCAAAGGAATATAATATAGTTTCCAGCATCAATAAATATGTAGGTATGTATTTAAATTAATAAAAGTTAAAAAAAATAACGCTCGGTTTAGTTTCGCAAGAAAAGTATATTTTTACTTTATTGCTCAATTTCGCCATTTACGGCATCATCACTGGCGGGAGGAACAGTGTCGGCCACAACAGATTTTTTTAATAAAATTTCTTTATCTGTAATGCAAATCAAAAACCATAGATCACTTGGTCCATCGACCCTAGGAAAGCGAAACCTTACTTCCTTTGTCTTAAGTTCACTGACATGCTTTCTTTCATCGATCGAGGTGTAATAGTCAGTCCGTCAGTCGGTCGCCTGTTAACCTCACTCTGCTTCATCTATTCCTAACCTATGTCATGAGTTTGATCAACAACTGCAGTGGGACGGCTAGCAACCACGTGTTGTTAGTTCGTTACTGGAACACGGAGATTATTGATTGCTGCAGCCGCTTAGGACGGGAATTGGAGAGGTTTAAGGCTGGTTTACAACGGACACGGAGATGGAGAATGGTTACACAGTGGTGTTCAAAAAGAGAATAATGAAATATATAATATTTATCTGGTGACCCAGGTTCGATCGCGAGATTGCATGAAACACATGGAAACTTTTACATGGCCTTCTTCAAATCACAACTTATGCATTTCTCGACTCTGTGTCAGACATCTTGTCTAACTGTGCACAAGTCAAGATTTGAGCATTTCCATACGCGCCAACTTCATGGGCTAGATTTGCGGAGTCGAGAAATGCATGTCGTGATTTGAAGAAGGCTATGTAAAAGTTTTCGTGAGTTGAGACCCTGACCTCGATCGCGACTGACGTGAAATATTATTTCGAATTTTAATGCCCAGTTGCACCACTTAAAATTTAAACTTAGTTTTACTCAGCCAAATAAATTAATGTTAATTCCTATTGTATAATTTTTAAATTACACTGTAAAATTGTATTGACTATGCATGAATAAAACCAAGCTTAATTTTTAAGTGTTGGTGACACAGAATTGACCCCTGTGGCACACTCTCCACGCCAACAATGAGTGCCTGTGAGTTGACGCTTGGTTACCGAAATCTGTGTATAAAGTAGATTGGCACACCTAGCATTTGCCGTGATTTATTTATTTTATAAATATTGTGATCGATTAGAATCACTATTAGATAGTAAATATACGTTGAAAAAAAAAATGCTTTTATCCCAGGGACCCTTTTAGCTCTAGAATTGGTACGCCACTGTTTACGCGCTTCTACTTGATGCTGCATACACTTTATTTTCTTCATCATTCTACATTTGCGTCACAGCGGACAAGTAGTATCTATCTCTTATTTTTTCACAATTTGATGTAAATAAAAATAGGTTTAATTTTTTTTTATTAAGATTTATATAATAAATAATAAAACGTTAATACCACAGAATTTTGCAAAAAAATTATTGGCACACCCAACTATGGGTAAATAGTCGTAAAGATATTTTATTTATTTATTTAATATATAAATTATTTGCTTGCTTTTTATTATCTTGTGGTGTCATACTGCATCAAAATGGGTAAAATGCAAATATGTATATAGTTCTTTAGAATCGTGCCAGCGACAAATTGGTGCAGATAGACTCAGTTCTGAAAATAGAGCGAACACCAAATGTTTTTCAGTTTCATTTAATCCTTTATATTAAATTTTATTGTTATTAACCACTTAAAAAGTTATTGCCAATGTATTTTCCTACACTTACATTGTTTGTGAACACTTATACTATTAAAAGTACCGCGAAATAAATAACAAGTCAATTAGAATAATATTTAAAAAATAATGCAAATTAAATTGAAATATGAAATTGCACTACATTATAATACACTTTTTTCGCTTCATACAAGCTCTTTTATTTCTACAATATTAATAATTATAATCAAATACAGTAATGTCCGCTTATAACGAACCCGTTTACAATGAACCTCCTGTTATAACGAACTAATCTGGAGAATACGAACTAAAGACCCATAAGAAGTGTGTAATTTTTTCCGCAAATAACGAACCCGTTGAACTTTCTGATAAAAAGGTCCCTAGAATCCAATTTTAATATTTTCACGATGATGTTTGTATGTGTGCGTGGAAGCGCGCGTGTGTGTGTGCGCGCGCGCGCACGTTTGTGTGTGTATGTGTATGGATTTTGTCTTCGCTCTTAACACAAATACTATCATTCAGAAAATTCTGAAACCTTGTATTTCTACCCTATTCTAATATGGAAAGAAACCATTAGATTTTGATACAAATCGAATAACAGGAAATGGCACTTTACCTGAAGCTCATAATGGTTTTTCTTCAAAAAATACCATTAAATGCCATTTTTCGCATTTTATGTCATTATGAAAATTAAAGATTATTTAATTTTCTACAGGACATTAATACTTTTTTCTATATATTTTACAGATAAATTTAAAAATCAATTTTTTTATAAATCCCAAAGCCTGAGATAAACACAATTCCTTTGTTACACAGTTCATATTTCAAATTAATGTAACTGATAGGTGAATGTCTCTGTCAAAATACTAATCACTTCAAATTAAAAAGAAAATATTAAATAAAGCAATAGTTATATGCCATGGAACAGTTTGCAGCATAAGTAAATACGTAGTTGTGTGTTTAAATTAATAAAAATTAAATTGCGGGAGGTTTTGTGTTAGCCACATCAGATTTTTAAATATAGTTTTTAAAAAGTTGTCTGTTATAAGTATTCTAGCGAACTTATAAATAGAAAACTAAGGACTTCCCCGAATACGAGTAAGTCATCCCAGATGCAATACTATAATCTGTTTTTTAACCAGGAGGAGTAAATGTGTAATGTTTTAACCCTGTCAATCGTTTATGGATTATTTTAGAGGAAAATACTTCAAATACAAGTTGCGTACAATTAATTTTTCTATAACTGTTATTTGAAGTTTTTTTCTTTAAAATAATTCATAAACGATTAACAGCACTAAAATACTGCACATTTACTCCTCCTCGTTAAAAAACAGAGTATAGATCCGACCGTTCCGTTCTCTTGATGAGCTGCGCGTATTACCCAATACGTTAATTCCCTGATCACATAACTAGTTAGTTATGTGATCAGGGGTTAATTTGAACAAACATGAGTGGTACAATTTCGGACGAAAAAAAAAACGTAGATCTTTTCAATTCAGACTAAATATGAACTACAAAGAGATACAAAACAAAGAAAAATTTGTGCCGAAAATGAACTAAGTAAATCAACGGTAAAAATATTGACAATAGTAATAATAATATCTTCTACACTAAACCGTTTAACATTTGGTAATTTTTACCTCCCGCTATCCTTGGTAAGGGAGGTATAGGGATCGTGCTAAAAATCACATATCGAGATTTTAGTAAATGACCACGTTTTAAGGTCCCTAGAATCCAATTTTAACATTTTCACGATGATGTGTGTATGTGTGTGTGTGTGTGTGTATGTATGTGTGTATGTGTTTGGATTTTGTCTTCGCTCTAACTCAAATACTATCATTCAAAAAATTCTGAAACCTTGTATTTCTACCCTATTCTAATATGAAAAGAAGCAATTAGATTTTGGTGTAAATCGGATAACCGGAACTGGCACTTTACCTGAAGCTTATAAAGGTTTTTCTTCAAAAAATACCATTAAATGCCATTTTTTCACATTTTATGTCTTATGAAAAGATTATTGAATTTTCTACAGGAATACATTAATACTTTTTCTATATATTTTACAGATAAATTTAAAAATAATTTTTTTTATTAATCCCGAAGCCTAAGATAAACACAATTCCTTTGTTACACAGTTCATATTTCAAATGAATGTAACTGACACTAAATGACATTTTAAAAAGAAAATAGTAAATAAAGCAATAGTTTTCTGCAATGGAACAGTTTGCAGCGTTAGTAAATATGTAGGTATGTATTTAAAATAATAAAAATTAAATAGCGGGAGGGTATGTGTTGGCCACATCAGATTTTTTGTTTTAATTCCATGGTATCGCTATTTTTGGGATTACTTTCGACGGGAAAGCCTTCAACACCCGAATATTCAAAACCAGAATATTCAACAAAAGAATATGCATGCACAGAATCATTCAAATCCCGAATATTCAAGAACCGAATCATGCATCGCCAGAAAGCGCTTTGCCCGAATGATTTAAAAACCCAGTATATGGGCGGGGCGAGGGCGGTAACAGGAGGAGCAAATATTCGGGATTTGAATGATTCTGTGTGTGCATATTCTGCTTTTAAATATTCTGGTTTTGAATATTGGGGCGTTGAGTATGTACCCATTTTCGACTATTCATACGTAATTTCTGTCGATTCAAAGCATTCAAAATTAATTGTACTTATTGATTCAGATGAAGAATTTGAAGCTCTATACCTATTTAAAGATTTTTACCTATAACAGTTAGGGAAGCAGAAAATTGTAAAAACCTGAATTTACATTTTATAGTCATATGTTTCGGTGTTCCAGTCACCACCCTGTATGATTTTTTTAATTAAGATTATTGTTACTAGCATTATTATGTATCACCTTTCTTATGTGGTATGTATATACATTTATATGTGTTCAATAAATTAAATACATACAGTTTATTCATATACATAGTCATTTTGTAATTCACCACTTACAACGAACTTCGCTTAAAACGAACCATTTTTGTCGGTCCCGTGAGGTCCGTTATAAGTGAACATTACTGTACAGGTGTCTCATTTTCGATGTTGTTTTTAGGGTATCTCGGGAAATATTAATGATAGAGCAAAATCGTTTGCACATTCCAGGGTCAACTTTTTGAGAAAAGTTTAATAGTCACCACAGGAATTTTCGATCGTTTTTACTTCCTTGTACGAAGTAAAGGAAGTATTGTAATCGCGAAAAATTTCGGTTTCCAGATTTCAACGGAAATATCCATTTTGACCATCCCTGAATCCATTTTGACTAATTTCGGCGTGACGTCTGTACGTCCGTATGTACGTACGTATGTACGTACGTATGTACGTACGTATGTACGTACGTATGTACGTACGTACGTACGTATCTCGCATAACTGAAAAACGGGAAGCCGTAGAAAGTTAAAATTTTGTATTTAGGACTGTTATAACATCTAGTTGTGCACCTCCCTTTTTGGTAATTACATAACTTTCGGAAGTGGTACTTTACTTGAAGCCTATAATAGATTTTCATGAAAAATTATGTTAAAATATAATCCAAAAGTTCTGAAATTTGGAATATAAGACTTTTATATCAATGGGAATAATATAATAGATTGTAGTTAAAATGGTCTATCCGGAAATGGTACTTTACTTGAAGCCTATCATAGATTTTAATGAAAATCTATATTAAAATATAATCCAAAACTTTTCAAATTTGGTATTTGGTACTCTTATGTCAATGGGAATAACATAATAGATTTTAGTTAAAATGGTCTATCCGGAAGTGGTACTTTACTTGAAACCTATAATAGATTTTAATGAAAAACTATATTAAAATATAATCCAAAACTTTTCAAATTTGGTATATAATACTTTTATATCAATGGAAATAACATAATAGATTTTAGTTAAAATAGTCTATCCGGAAGTGATACTTTACTTGAAGCTGTTATCAGTTTTTCTTGAAAAAAATGCTGTTATTTTGATTTTAATAATAAATGCTTCAAATAAAAGTTTTAGAGAATTGAATTCTGCGGCGAAAACATCAAGCATGATTAAATTAGCTCATTGTATAAGCGAGATATGTCAATTTAAAAATTATGTACTTTTTGGTTTCTGTAATTAAGTTTGCCATGAATTAGGACAAAAAAATAACAAAAAAATAAATAATTTAGTGTCAATGTCAAAATATGTCAAGTAGTTGCAATTTTATGATTGGGTCTGTTATAATACATATTTTAATTATTAACAATATATGTATAGTGTAACAGGCGTACAAGGAAGTCATGTGGTGTCCACATCAGATATTTTGTTTCTGAGCTACAGGCAAAAACTTGTTTTTCGTTCATTTCGAAAATATCTCATAACTTATTTATTATGGTAGTTGGAGAACAATTGTTTTAACAAATTTTGTACCGTTTTTTAGGTAAAATAAAATGGCGTAATTAGATTTTTTGGAAACTTCATAATTCTTGAGATATAACACAAACTTATGATTTTTTAAATGGCAACCTATGTTGAAAATAGTCTCATCTTTTAGCTTATTTTATAAGCTTTTCAATGATATATAACAAGTTTACATTCTTTTGTTTTACACATGAATAAAAGATGAATTATTAATTTTTTGGGGTGAAAAAATTGATAATTATTAAGAAACAAATGAAAAGAAACTGTAACAGTACATCATTTTAATTTAATTTAATTTTAATGTCATATATGCCTATGTCAATAAATTTGACACTATTATTGACTTCTTGGTCAATATTTGATCTCTAGGTATAGAAAAACAATTTCACAAAACAATAATGATATGTTTATAAACTAGTAGTGAAATAGTATATTACGTGGCAAGTGTGGAGGGTGGAGTTTGAGACACGAGCCGAAGGCGAGTGTTGCAAACCACCCGAATGTAAAATAGGCTTCACACACGTGTTACATACTATACACAGAGAAAAAGGACGTATTTAATCCAATGCGAGATGGCGTGTTGAAAACTTATTATTTGAATCAAACATTTTTGTTTTGTTTTAACTAATATCGTTTTATTTGAAAACATCTCAATTTCTTGAAATAACATTGAAAATCGTTTTACTCTTAATTCTTGATTCAAATAAACATTTTCTTAAATTAAGTATTTTTTTCTTAAATGTACAAATTGTTGTATATTAAAATAAATAAATTTACTTCTAGAATGAAAACAAGAATAACATCTTAATTTAAGAAGTATTTTTTTTATATCAATACATTAAGTGCATTGAATTATAACATTTTGTATTGGCTCAATGCATTTCTTCTGTTGACCACATTTAACGTGGTGATGCTCGACGCGAAGGGTTCGTGCGTCGCATCGAGTCAGCGTCATACGGTGATTTGCCAGTGGAGAAACAAGAAGCAGTATTTTCGATTATCAAAGTAAGTGTAATAATGGGTGACTGTGAAGTACGAAATCTTTTGATCCAGTGGGGATTCGAAGATATGTAAAAAAAATTCGAAGGTGTGGTAATATACACTTAAAATTGATATACCTATGTATATTGTCATTTTTTTACTATAAGGCAAGCTGTATTTTAGTCCAAGTGATATAATTTATTAAATTCCTTGTGACTACTCATGGAATATTGTTATATTATAGTTTATTTATATTTTAGTAGTTAGTACAATAAAAATGTATATTATTAATGTTAATTAGAAGTTATATTTTTATTTATATTTAAAATAAAACAATAAAATCTATTTGATTTGAAACTGTGCACCTTTTAATCTAACCTATCAAATTTATTAATCCAACATATCAATTCATTAAAATAAATGTATGACTATGTTAATTCAATAAACTCTAAACTTTCTTCTAAAATAATTACTATATTAAAACAAAACATTTCATATATTAATTCAAATTATATATCGTGTCAAATAAAGAAAACAAATGAATTAAATTTACATTTTCCAAAAGTTTTACTTTAACACATTATTTACATTGAAACAACATTATCATATCAACACTTTAGCATTCTTTAAACTAACTCAGTTACGTTTTTGTTTTCTCTACAACAGTAAAAATGAGTAAGTTCAAAACGAATCCTTTTGATTGAACACTTTTTTTCTCTGTGTGTACTTTTTCTACGATCTTGCAATAAAATATATTTTTTCTTCATATTGTCATTCTTTTAACGTAAAGCCTCTGTATTTTCGACTTGCGTAACCATGGTTACCAACGTTACGGGTGTTTAACAGCTTTGTTTTATTAAAATACAATTCAGTTTGTAATATTTAAAATAATGAACGGTGCGTGAAATGCTACTTCACGCACAGTGTGCAAAAAATCAAACTTCACACATAAAAATTGATACGTGAAGTACTAACTTCACGCTTGGGAGTAGAATTTTTTTTTTTTTATTAAATATGAATTATTAACAAATAAACAACATTCAGAATATTGCTTTCCAAACTTTAAAATGTATTATTTATTGCAATCTCTCTTCTTGTATGAGTGTTCCCCCCGATCCCCCGTAATATTTTGGACATAGGTGTTGTTACTTCTTATAAAAACTGTTTGGAAGCCCTGATAAACGTTCCCTCCATCCATATACACCGCGGAATCGAATGGCGTAGCAGTGCAGTGCGTCAAGCACTTTCGAACGAGTTAGGTCTGTTAAGTGCGGTTCAAATCTTTAAACCGGTGTTTATTTATGTGTAGGACAGTGTGTGAGAGTCCATAATAGGAAACATTACACTTAATAACCACAGGTAAGCATTATCAATTCATTAAATAGGAAGTAAATGATAGGTTATTGATGGTATTGATCCATTGTTGTGTAACGAGTTTTATTGTTGCCATCAAAATAAGAACATAACCCTATCCTTTTTGTTTAGAATGTGTGAAACTGTTAACAAGAAAATAATATTTTAGTTTTAAATATATAAAGATAAGAAAATATAGTTATCAAACTACAATTTGGTGTTAGGTACTTCCGTTTAACATTGCTGATATTTAATATTTGTAAAGAAAAATCAGACAAAAATCAAATAATGTTATCGTTGTTTATTGAATAGTTGGTTATTTTAATAAAAAATATAATTAAATTAACTTATTTTTGAAATTTTAAACGAATTTTCTTCAGATATTTACGAAAAAAAATTATTTAGAATAAAAGTTTAATCTTTTACTATAAATTATTATATCATTCATACTTATTACAATGTGTATTTATAGAAAATTTATAAAATAAAAACATAAATTACTGATAATAATTTCTACTTTTTATATTATTTAAATGATCTAAATTTGATATAAAAATTACTATTACATTTTTCAGTGTCCTAAAACGACAGTGTTTGATCATTTTGGCACAATATGCCATTTTGGCTTATAGTTATAATGGAAACATTTAAATAGGACCAATTGTCTAGGTACATTTGGCCTTGAAATATAAATTTTGTTGCCAAAAGACACGTACTCTATTAAAAATTTATATTTTTCCTTGTAACACAATTTGAATAGTAAATTTTCTATTTAATATAATAATTTTAATAAATCATATTTTGTGCTGAGAGTAGGTATATTAATAAGTTTAAACATTAAATAAATATTTTGAATTAATTTTATTAGAATCTATGAATATATTTTACATTAATTTTGCATATGTATGGAGACTACGCATTTACAAATTTATATTTAGTTTTATAATTAAAAAATAAAATATGTAAAACTGATATAAAATTTATGTCAATTCTATATTTTTGTATTTATTTGGGGCAAATAAATGTAAATATATATAACGATGCTGCAAAAATGTAGATTATTACAGTGTACTTTTCTGGGTATAGTAGACTGCCTGTTATTGTAATAACAATATCAAAATTTATCAGGATATCAAGAAGACAAGTATTGTAATTATAATATATCCCGGGTCCCGGGATATATAAATATACAGGGTGTTAATACTTATTCGTTACACCCGAAAATAGTAGTTAGAACTAATTAAAACAACAACTTTTCTTAGTTCCAATTTTTTATTTGGCGCCCCGGTTCGTAGTTATTGGGGTTCTTTTATTTTTCGAAAAATCGTCATAACTCCCTTATTTTAAGGTCTATTGAATATTTTTTTATTCAAAATTACCTTTCGGCTCTAAAACATTTGACATTTACAATTAATTTTTGTTTTTTCAAATGACAAAATGGCGACTGATCAAAAATTTAAAAACAAGATTTTCGAAAGATAAACATTTATAAAATCCTATCTACCACAACATTTGTCTTAAACATTTTTCTCAATCTATCCCAAAAAAAGTTTTTATTTATTTACTTCATTTACACATAGGTAAGTAGTGTGTCCAAAAAAACTCGGAGTAGGCTGTGAACAAAAAAGAAACATCCATACTTATATAATAAATGCGAAAGTAACTCTGTCTGCCTTTCTGTATGTTACGTTTTCACGCCTAAACCCCTGAACCAATTTTGATAAATTTTGGTATAGAGATATATTAGAACTTGGAGAAGGACATAGGCTACATTTTATGACTTAAACTTGAAGGGAGTGAAATAGGGGATGAAAATTTTTATGGGAACCCATCATTTCTCCCGCTGAATCAATTTTGATGAATTTTGGTATAGAGATAGATTAGACCTTGAAGAAGCACATAGGCGACCTTTTGTCGCAAAAATAAAACTTGAAGGAGGTGAAATAGGGGATGAAAGTTTGTATGGAGAACCCATCAAGTTAGGGGTATAAAAATTCTTATTTGTGCTTTTGGTAAGAAATAAAGAGTGTTTTAGCGTTTTTGAAAAATCATCCCTCAAGGCAGTACAATAGGGGATGATTTCAATTATTTTTTTATCTTTGTATCTATAGTTAAGTTTTAATCGTTAGCAGATTTTCGAAATTTGTCGGAGAGATAGCTTGCATCGTATGTACATAAGTAAAAGTACCCGAGACATGTTTAGAAAAGGGCGGTTGTTAGGTGTGGTGCGGGGATCGGGTGGGCAGTGGGCGGAGCCTGTTTACATGTACGATGCGAGGCAAGTTGCCGGCTCCCTGCGCAGCGCATGTCTTCGAAGTAAATGTGAAAAATTACTGGTACACGTGTAGCTAATTGTTATTCTAGCTATATTTTATGAGTAAACATAGGCGTTTAACATGGGAAGCAGTTTTTAGTAAATACAAAGGTCTGGCAATAAATCAAGCCATGCTATTGAACATGATAATAGTACATTACATCTTGTACATTATTTAATATTAATTACTTTAATAATATTGCAAAAATTACAATAAATTGTCAAATAAATAATTGTTTCACTATTTTATTATGCAATATCAAAAGATTTGTAAATGTCTCGGTGGTGCAGTGGTTATAACAGTTGCGTTTTAAATTTTTGGTTGGGGTTCGATTCCCCGTTGGGATAATTATTTTATTTTTTTTTACATAAAAATTGTTGAACTTTTAAAAATCAGTTTATATTTTCATATTACAGTCATTTAAAAATAATAATAACATTTTAATAAATAAAGAGAAAATAATTGAGAATAACTGATTACAATAATCAAAATATTGATACAATAACAATGCATTGTATTTCCTTTGATATTAATAAAAATAACTGAAATATAATAATATAATAAATTTGTGTAGATATTATGTTTTTACTGTATTTATCAAAATAAAAAACTTTCAAAAATCGATGGAGTGGTTATCAAAAAATCATGTTTTGAAATTTTTGATCGATCGCATTTGTCATTTGAAAAAATTAAAATAATTGTAAATGCCGATTGTTTTAGAGATCCGAAACGTAATTTTGAAAAAAAAATCAATAGTCCTTAAAATAAGGGTGTTCTGACGATTTTTTGAAAAACAAAAGAACTCCAATAACTACGAACCAAATCAAAAATTGGAACCAAGAAGAGTTGATTGTTTTAATGAGTTTTAAGTTCTAACTACCATTTTTAGGTGTAACGACTTAACACCCTGCATACAGACTGTCCAGTCTAGGATAACGTCCAACATGGGAATCTCAAGAATAAATACGAAGTCAGTTACATTAAACAAAAGTTGTATCATTAGGAAGCTATTTTAGCGATGTTTTGTTTATCCGGAAAAAATGCATAGGTATCTAGATTTCTAGATAAGGCGAAAATATATTTTTTGCAGTTTCTGCAAATAACTTCCAAGTATGAAAAATAATGCAGGCTTTTAGTTTGCTTTTATTTAAGGCACTTTTTAAGCTCTTTCAAATGGCGATACTCTTTTTTTATCATTAATGAAATGAGTTAAATGCCAAAGTTATAATTTTTATGAATGAACATAGATTATAGTTATACATTTTTGCAAATATAAAAAAAAAACTCTTTTTAAAATTGTAACTATTGGCTTCCATATGAAAATTGCGAGGAAAATTGTAACTGGCATCATAAACCGTCACATAAAGAGTTTAAAAATTGCCTTAAAGAACTGAAAAGTGCAAACCAAATCCTGTATTATATGTACAGAAAGATTGAAAATGGCTGAAAAACATGTATCATGTAACCACTTTTGTTCAAAAATAATGTCAAAATTATATTTGTATGTTAATTTTTCATAATCCATTAAAACTATATTTCACATATGACAGATGATAATAGGTACATGACATTTGAATTTGATTAATATCATTAATAAATTTCTTTTTGAAGCACATTTTCGTTCAGGTGAATGGTGAATGTAAAGAAGACGGTTCTTTATATTATTTATTACAGCTGCATGGAACTGTTCGAAAGGTACTGTCAGAAGTCAGAGTACGGTCATGGAAGTAGTAATGCTGCCATACTAAGTAAGCGGCAAATGTCAAAATCATACGGAGCAGCACGTTTCAGTCATTTGCGATCACTCGGTATAAACATTTGTTATTTTCTTTTGTTATATTCCATGGCTATCGCTATTTTTGAGATGATTTTCATAATTTTCATACATAATTTCTGCCGATTCAAAGTATGCAAAATTAATTTCACTTAATTATTCGAATGCAGAATTTTATGCTTTATAACTTTTATTTGAAGCTTTTTTTTACCTAAAATACACTAGCGGTCGTTGAAAATGTAACACCAAAATATATTACGAATAAATAAATAAGATTCAGCGTAGAAGTTGCTTATTATTTGTAGTGTAAACTATTAAAATTTCACAGCTCTAAACAAGAAAGAACAAGAGAAAATTAATAAGAACTATGTCCTCCACGCGCTTTAATTACCGCTACCCTGGAGTAAAATAAATTATCTAAAATCATTTTTAATATACACATAGAACGCATAAAAAGTCTTTTTTCTCTTTTAAATTCATTTAATTAATATACAGGCTGTCTCTTAAATAGGGGGACATGGCTTAACCACAGATTCCTCAGGCTAAAATAAGACGATTTAACCAAACTTACTTCCACCGGAAAGTGTACCATTTAGTCAGAATTCTGCTTCAAAGTTCTTCGAAAAAAAATTAATTTTGCTTATAATAACCGGATGCTTTATTCGATTTGGATAAAATTTGGTATGACAGTTTATATGGTTATGTCTTTTTTTAAGATGATACTTGTTATTATTAGTGAACCACTAGTGTATGTAGGTGTCCCAACATTGATTAGACCATAACTTTTTAATGGCCACGCTGATAACGTGAAATTATTTTTTTTCAGAAAGATACATTCAATAGTAAACTTTTCTCTCTCTGTGTAATTTGTGATATCTGTTACGGTTCAGACAGAAAAAAATAAAACCTGAGTGACTGCATCGTGAATTTTTTTTAAATAAATTTAATCTAGCAGTCTATCCAAATGTCAAACAATTAATTTTTAATGACAGTAACGAGTTGTCAATCTTCTCAACTTGTTTAGGAGTAAGCGAACATATTTATTCGTGTTATTTATAATAATGGTAGTAAAATACTATTAGGCCGAACAAGCAGATGTTACTAGTTTCTGAATATTGTGAAGGAATTTTTTGACAACCCATAAACAATTGTTACTGTCATTAGAAATTCGTTGTTTGACATTTGGATAGATTGCTAGATTAAATTTATTTTAAAAAAATTCACGGTGCAGTCACTAAGGTTTTATTTTTTTCTGTCTGAACCGTAACAGATATCACAAAATAAACAGAGAGAGAAAAGTTTACTACTGAATGTATCTTTCAAAAAAAATAAATAATTTCACGTTATTGGCGTGGCCATTAAAAAGTTACGGTCTAATCAATGTTGGGACACCTAAGTTTCATACACTAGTGGTTCACTAATAATAACATGTATCACTTTAAAAGATGACTTATAACCATACGAAGTGTCATATCAAATTTCATCCAAATTGTATAAAGCGTTCTGTTGTTATAAGCAAAATTAATTTTTTTTCGCAGAACTTTGAAACAGAATTCTGGCTAAATGGTACACTTTCCGGTAGAAGCAAGTTTAGTTAAATCGTCTTATTTTAGCCTCAGGAATCTGTGGTTAAGCCATGTCCCCCTATTTAAGAGACACCCTGTATTCAAGAATGTAGGTCCATTATCTAAAGTTTTTAATAGAGCTACTATACCTGATGAAAATATCAAAATATACTGTTAGATTGACAGAGTAGTAAATGTAGGAATGTCTGTTTTTTGCTCATTTCCCTAATTATTTACAAAACAATCCATTCCTGAGATTCTTCCCGTATGTCTGTTCTTCCTTCACTCCTTCCTTTTCTAGTTAAATATAGTTCAGTTAGATCTGGGCCGTTTGTTATTTATAACTCATTTCAGCGGCAGTAGTCCCTCCTGCAGCTCGGCCATAGCTATGGGCATGGCGCTGTAATGGCCGACCTTGCTGAGTCTGTTGACGACCTCATCTGTACATTCGACTCTTACACCGATTACACCATGGACACCCTAGCTATGTTCATCTTCGGGTGGTTGCTCGCCGCTTTATTCATCCTATGGATCGGCAAGGTTATCTACTTTCGCTTTATCCTAAAAGAAGATCTATACAAGCCTGAAACAATCACTCCTATAACCTCAAAACCGAAAACTGAAGACATAACCTCAACGGAAGCGACTTCTTCTACTTCCGGGGTGAAGAAGGCTAATGTGGTGGCAGCTGGCGTGTCCAGAGGCAGTGGTTATGTTCCTCCGACGCCGCCTATGAGAAAGAGGCTCTCAAGGAAAAGTCCTGTGCCTGATTTTAAAAGGGTGCAATATACTCCTGCGCCTCAATGTACGGGACCAGATAATGTGGCGGTGTTGTGGGTGAATGATGTGTTTCAGTGGCTCTACAATGATTTGGTTATAGTGAATGAAATTCTCAATGTGTGGATACAAAGTCTTAATGAGTGTATCAAGCAGGCTGTCGACGAGGTAAGCATTTCTTTTTTAGTTTCTTTGTAATTTGTAATAATAAAAATAAATGTGACCCCTCCATGACAGGTTTAAGAGCCCGCGAGATGATGCCTAGCAAATACCCTTAACGGTGTAAATATATCGTCATTAAATGTGTATCAAAGAATGATCAAAACTGGCTAAAAGTCGCGTGACAACTTTTGTTTCAAAATAATGTCAAAATTATATTTCAATTTTCCCTAATTCATTAAAACCATATTCCATGTATGACAGGTGCATGATATTTGATTAATATTATTGCCGAACGTTGATTCATACCTTCGTGAAAAGTCTTTAAGTAATTTCTTTTCATTATGACTTTTAATGAAGAGCGTGACAAATTTGTTCTTGCAGCATATTTTCCTTCAGGTGAACGTAAAGAAGAGGGTTCTAAGCAGGGATTTGTTAACTACTGGATGGAGCGTGTGAATCTTTACCATGTACCCGGCCAGATCGACAGAGATAGTCATACATAATTCCGATTTGTTGTTTTTGTTTCCGTTACTTGTCAGATCTTTTGTTTGACAGGTTTTAGGTTATTCTTGATATCATCATTTAAATATAATTATTTTAATATATGACAAGGGTCCGAAAGTGTTGTGTTATAAAAAAAAACCTCTCATTGACTTATATTTTTATATGTGTTCTAATTTAGCGTTTTATTGGTTGTATTCGTACTTATTTCACGTTTCATGATCAAATATACTTGAACACAATTAATTTTTGACGTGAATTTGACAGATATGAATATGTCTAAAGTGGAATTATCTATATCTTTCTCACTCATACTTCCTGTGTTCTCTCTTAATCTAGCCGGGTACACAAGAAATACAAATGTCGTTATACACTTGCTCCATCCAGTAGTTAACAAATCTCTGGTTCTAAGGATTATTCTTATGACAGCTAGCAAATTTAGAAAGCTACGCCCATGGTAATAGTGATGCTGTTATACTAAGTAAGCGGCAAATGTCAAAATTGTATGGAGCGGCACTCTTCAGCCATTTTTGATCACTCTGTATTATGGACGCGGATATTCTTAATATTTGTACTATTTTTTTTTTACAAATATTATGTACACTACCTTAATATTAATATTACTTGGACTAAACATAACTAAATCATGTCGATGCATCCTTAGGCCAAAATACTCTTGTTACACAAAACGCGAACCAAAACTCAAACTCTATGACAATTTATCATGAGAGACAAACACCGACTTTACATGTTTACTCTATAAGAGTACAAACCAGACTGCCTAAAAACTAAAAACGTTATCATCTTCTTGAAAGGATATCTAAGAGGATACAGGGTATCATATGACCTCCATAACTAACTATCAACCCTACCCGTAGACTTGCAATAACTTCTAGACTTTTGTCAACACTAAAGATGTCCAAACTGCTGACATCCAAACTGATAGTTCATAGAAAAAAGAATAATGGGGTATTCCACCATAACAAAAAAATTTAAAAAAAATCAATTTAACATAAAGTATGGCTCAATAAATAATAGTTAAAACAATGAAAACATTTTTTAAATAATTACTTTACGAGATATTTCACATTTGCTAAAAGGGAAAATTGACGTCATATAATTGTTATCTTTCTCTCGCAGCGTACTCAGAGCAGTGTGTGTGAGAAAGACAAGTATAGGGGAAATGTGACGTTACACTGATTTTTCGAAAATAAAATACTGTTAAACTAGGAACAATTAAGATTTTTCAATACTATGAATTGCTTCAAAACTGAATGAAGTTTTATTTAAAATAATAAAAAAAATTGAGTGGAATACCCCAAACTTACAAAGATAACAAAGTTGAAATATTGTTATTGAAACCATAATAAAGAAGAGTTTATAATAAGTTATTAGCTTGTGATTGCTAAACACCCGCCTTGTCACATTGAATTCTGCATGTTTTTCTAAACTTTACTTGAATTTTAATTAAGGGTTGTTGATAATCTTCAAGTTTTAATTGCATGTGGCTTTTACATTTTCATACTAATTTTTATCAAAACACTGATTAAAACGTTCATAATCTACAACCCTTGTATTATAATAGCGTTTTAAAATAGATCATTTATTCCCAAATATCAACATTTTAAATTTTTCAAAATTAAATACTAGGCAGACGTCAGGTTCATCTATTCGTTGCTAAATGACATAATATTTTACGGATTAAACTGTCACTTTTACGCATGTAACTTCCATTTTTAAGCACTAGTGCTTAAAAGTATTTCATTTAGCAACGAAAATGAAAAAGTTGTTATAAAACGCTAGTATAAAAACCAAATAACAAATTTTTATTTTTAAATTATATTCTGACAGACACAATATAAACTTGTTTCGTGACCACTTTTACTTGTATTTTCATTAAATAAAATGTCATTATTTATTTTAATATATGGACTATTTCCTGTTTGGTTAAATTAAATAATTTTATTGATATGGAATAAGGAAGGATGCAAAATTGGTAGCCAGGGCACCCAAACAAATCTTGAAACTGGTTAAAACTGATTACCCAGCTGGCTATATTTATATACATTCTTATATTTAAACTGTCTATTCTCTATTGTAATGCACTGTTTACAGGGAATTATAATAATATCATAGTCTACGAATAATGATAATCTAAATATATCATTTGAGAAGATATACAAAATATGTACTACAAAGTAAACTTATTAGTCTTATAAATAATTTGTAATACATGAATGGCGTGCTTCTGTGCTCATAAGTCAAACTAATACACAAACATATGCTACATCAATTTGCTATATTTCATGTTTGTAAACCTTGTTGACATGCATAAATTTTTGTTTTCATTTTTGAAGTTGATTTATTTATTATACAAATGATGTTTTGTACAACTTACAAAATTATTAATAATTTACAAATATTTCATACAGATGCATTTATTATTGTTTCTAAATAAGACTTTAAAACAGTATTTGCAATCTTTTTCTTGTTTTCAAATACATTTTTATTCCAAAACAAATTTAATGTAAAACATAACATTTTTTATGAATGATGAATATGAGAAATTATTTGTCTTGTTTTTCTTTTGTAATTTCTTCTGTTTTCTATCTCTTTTCTTCAATTTTCCGTATCAGTGTGTTCAAATAAATGCAATGGATGCATTGCACAAAGTGAGAGAGATAGTAAAAAATGAGATGTTTTCAAAGCGCAGATGTTTTTCTGCGCATAGAGATGATAAAATGAAATAGTTGTCAGTTTTAAATTCAAAAAGCTTGGTATGAAATCAGATTCCTTAAAATGTTTACAACAGACAAATGCGAATTACTTTACTTCTGTATTAATTTTTAATGAAATTAACAACTTTTTTCTCATTTCTGGGTTCTTTGGAAATCTATGATACGATAATAATTGGGATGACGCATTACAAGAAGCTACGGAACAATATTTTCGAAATAATTTGTGTTTCTTAACATATTTTACTTCTATTTGTGCCATAGTTTTGAATTATTTTTTGAACTTATAACATTTCAACAACGCTTCACAAACTAAGCACAAGCACATTCATTACATGACAGATAATCCATTGTTGCCAGTTGCTTTTATTATTAAATTTTACTATTGTTTAAAACTTAATTTTGACACAAAATTCATTTTTCTTTATTGGATATATCATATTTAAATTCAAAATTGCAAATAATTTATTTGTTTTGGCATTATTAGAATAATTTTTAATTAATACAATCTGATTTAATTATATATCAATTTTGTGGCAACAGAGCATCATCTCTACAAAGCTTTACAAAAATATCGCTAGATGACAGACTTAATATGACGTCAGAGGGCAATTACTGTGCAATGCATCCATTCTCTACATTTCTCTGAAGAATATTCGTATTCTCTTGTATACCCTTGACATTCGTGTGATTCGTGGAACTCCTGCAAAAATCGGAAAAATATAAAAGTTTTAAAAGGATTAACGACAATATCCACCATAGCATGAGGGACATAAAATTTTTATAGTTTTATATTTTATTACTATTTCAGCCAACAAAAACATTAACCTATATTTTTAAAATGTGGCAGTTTATTATGTCTAGGTCTAGTATGTATAATTATAACTCAATGATATGGTGAAAATGAAAAGGCAGAAGACTTACGTCATCGACCCGAAAAAACCGTATAAAATGAAATATAACTTGTAGAAATTATTTATTTATAAATACAGAAGAAGAAAAATAGTAGTATTAAGAAATGTATATATTAGTGAAATTTACAAGTATTTCCAAATCCATATCTATTCCTTTTACGGAATATAAAATTATTTGAAATAATTATAGTTGATTTTTATACCATACGTTGGTATGACAATGTTTACATTAAATTTTATATCGATCGAATATCGATAAATATATAAAATAATCAATTTTATAAATCCCGGAACTTGTGTTTTAAATATAAACACAATTCCTGTGCACAATTCAGATTTCAAATGTATTTAACTGACAGATAAATGTCACTGTTAAAAAACCTATCATTTCAAATTAATGATGATAATGTTTTAAAAAGAAAATAGTAAATAAAACAGTAGTTCTAGTTACATAGTTATCAGCATCAATAAATATGTAGATATGTACGTATTTAAATTAATAAAAGTTAAATGGCGGGCGGTATTGTGTTGATCACATCAGATTTTTACTATAGTATACCAAAAAATATTGTTTTCTAATAGAAAGTAAAACTGTCCTTAAAAAAAAAAACAATTAAATATTACATGCATGCTATTATATTAAGTACAATAGAAAATATAACAAAAATACTACCTATGACAGTGAAAATCAGGCCACTTAGAATAACTTTTTTATTTATAATTATTTTTTAACTTTCTTTACATATTACATTAGTAAACTAGGCTTAGCGCTCACAATCAATATTTGGCAGGATGATAGATAGCGCTTGCGGATTAACCGGAAGTAACATTAACTTTCATATTTTAAATGGAAACCCTATATATTTAGAATCTACGTAAAATTGTTTTGTTATTGATCATGGCCTACTGTTTTGTGTCATGTTAAGTAAAATTTATTTAATTTTCAAATGAATTTTTCTCAATATTTTTGTTATGCAAGAACATAAAATATTTACATGGTTGAATTCAGAAAAAATACTCTGTCGAATGAGCCTAAAAAATGTATAATATCCCATTTAAAAAAATATAACTTTGGTTTGTAACTTGAGAACCACTAGTTTTTTTTTTTTTTTTTTCTTCAATAAGTGAATGTCCCCCTTGATCTACTGCAACCTTTATTTGCATGATTTTCTTCTATTCCTAATAATAAAGAAAATAATCGGGGTGTCCCGTATCCGTGAAACACCCTCTATAAGTACATATTGTATATCTTTCCCGGTACACAAAAAAAAAAATCAAATTACATCTATTATTCATATATTTTTTAATTCATTCTATAAATTAGCTTCCTCCTACTCTTCTAAAAGTTCGAGATTCTTCAAATTCATTGATGAGATTGGCGATATTTCTGAATAATAAGAAATATTAAATATACTTCCCAGAAAAAGCCTTCAGTAATGTATCTGGATTTTTGTCACTGGCATTTTTCTGTCATTTACAAATATTTTAATTTTTCTAATGGTTTCCATGGAGTTGTTGGGCTGTGGGATTCATTACAACGGATTATTTTATATATTTATAATTCTCTATCTCTAAATCTATAGAAGATATAATAAAAATGTTAAATGCACCGGATAGAGAATTTTATATTCTTTAATATTTGTAATAACATAAATTTCCAAAAAATAATATTTAGAAGATTTTTTTAAGAAACTACTACTTCCGGTTTTTTCTGATTTTCTCATTAATGTCAGATTGAGGAATACGTAGTTAAATTGGTCTTTAGTCTTATAGAATTTGAGAAACCGTTCCTTTAACATCCAGACACACACACACACACACACACACACACACACACACACACACACAGAGAGAGAGACATTATTGTAAAAATGTTACAATCGGATTCTAGTGACCTTAAAATGTGCTTATTCTCTAAAATCTGGATTTGCGATTTTTAGCATGAATCCAATACCTCTCCCAGCGAGAGCTAAAAAGTTATTTTGAGTGCCCCGTTTTTCAGTATCACCCTGTATAGTCCAATTAATGTTAGTGCTATGTGTAAAATGCAACCACTTTCCCGTCGAAAATGTCTTCTAAGCTAACCTATTTTTGACTGCATTTCGCTCTTATTTTCAGCGATCTAAATTCAAATATAAATCATCTATTTTTGCTTCAGTGAGTGAACGTCGTATACTCATTATATATCCGCTCGCAATTTGCACGATGACGTCATTATAATGACGTCATCACCACACACCTTTTGTTTTTATTGTACTTCAGAGGCGTTGCCTACCTTGAGGTTTAAAGTGTTATCTTTTAAGTTTACGTGTGCGTTGATATATGCATCATTATCTATTTATAAATAGTGAGTAAAATGACAGTTTTTTTAGTAGATAAAATAGAAATATAGACAGTGGGAAAATAGAAATTTCTTGTAATATTTAAATAATGAAAAGTGAATGAATATTTTATTGATTTCGAATATTAAATAACATCAAATTTATTGATACGTTATAAATTATCTCGCATTATATAAAATATTGTAATTAAAATTTTAACACATACTTTAACAATTATTTTCAGTTTTAAAAAGAAAAGTTATATTTCGTGAAAAATTGGGCATTTTCAGGGATTTTTATTAAAAATGTGACTTATTATTTGATTGACTTAAACTTTGATAAAGATCAAGATCTTTTTAATAAGAAACCTACCTACTTCTATATTATTATAATTTCGTAAAAATTAATATCGTTTTCATGAACTGGATAAAGTTATATCTCCTCTGTTAACTCAATTAAAAATGTGTATTGACCGTAACGTTTAACGTAGTCTTTACTCCAACAAAGACAAATTATACGGTAAGAAAGAAAATCTATATCTACTCGTAGTAACGAGAACAAAGAAGTATAAAAAATTAAGCATGAACTATAAAATCGTTTATAGGTTATTTCCTTTAATGTTCATTTTCAATTAAATAATATCTGGTTGTACAGCTTTATGGCAAAAACAAATGGCGCTTTCAGCGAACGTAAAAACCTCGATAAAATTGATAAAAACAAAACTTTTGGAAATGAAATATCAATATTTTTTACCTCCCGCTTCCCTTGGTAAGGGAGGTGTAGAGATCGTGCTAAAAATCACATATCGAGATTTTAGTAAATGACCACGTTTTAAGGTCCCTAGAATCCAATTTTAACATTTTCACGATGATGTCTGTATGTGTGTGTATGTATGTGTGTGTGTATGTATATATGTGTGTGTGTGTGTGTATGTACGTGTGTGTATGTGTATGGATTTTGTCTTCGCTCTATCTCAACATTCAGAAAATTCTGAAACCTTTTATTTATACCCTATTCTAATATGAAAAGAAGCCATTAGATTTTGGTGTAAATCGGATAACCGGAAATGGCACTTTACCTGAAGCTCATAATGGTTTTTCTTCAAAAAATACCATTAAATGCCATTTTTTCGCATTTTATGTCTTATGAAAATTAAAGATTATTGAATTTTCTACAGGAATACATTAATACTTTTTCTATATATTTTACAGATAAATTTAAAAATAATTTTTACTTCCCGCTACCCTTGATAAGGGAGGTATAGGGATCGTGCTAAAAATCACATATCGAGATTTTAGTAAATGACCACGTTTTAAGGTCCCTAGAATCCAATTTTAACATTTTCACGATGATGTCTGTATGTGTATGTATGTGTGTGTGTATGTATATGTGTGTGTGTAGGTGTATGGATTTTGTCTTCGTTTTAACTCAAATACTATCATTCAGAAAATTCTGAAACCTTGTATTTATACCCTATTCTAATATGAAAAGAAGCCATTAGATTTTGGTGTAAATCGGATAACCGGAAATGGCACTTTACCTGAAGCTTATAATGGTTTTTCTTCAAAAAATACCATTAAATACCATTTTTTCGCATTTTATGTCTTATGAAAATTAAAGATTATTGAATTTTCTACAGGAATACGTTAATACTTTTGCTATATATTTTACAGATAAATTTTAAAATATTTTTTTTTATTAGTCGCGAAGCCTAAGATAAACACAATTCCTTTGTTATACAGTTCATATTTCAAATGAATGTAACTGACAGTAAATGTCACTGTCAAAAAACTAATCACTTCAAATTAATAATAGTGACATTTTAAAAAGAAAATAGTAAATAACGCAATAGTTTTCTGCAATGGAACAGTTTGCAGCGTTAGTAAATACGTATGTATTTAAATTAATAAAAATTAAATAGCGGGAGGTTTTGTGTTGGCCACTTCAGATTTTTTTATTAGTCGCGAAGGCTAAGATAAACACAATTCCTTTGTTACACAATTCATATTACAAATGAATATAACTGACAGTAAATGTCACTGTCAAAAAACTAATCACTTCAAATTAATAATAGTGACATTTTAAAAAGAAAATAGTAAATAACGCAATAGTTTTCTGCAATGGAACAGTTTGCAGCGTTAGTAAATACGTAAGTATTTAAATTAATAAAAATTAAATAGCAGGAGGTTTTGTGTTGGC
Organism: Ophonus ardosiacus; assembly: GCA_943142095.1. Taxonomy (NCBI): domain Eukaryota; kingdom Metazoa; phylum Arthropoda; class Insecta; order Coleoptera; family Carabidae; genus Ophonus; species Ophonus ardosiacus. Next base: position 39,421,730 of record OW964826.1, read on the forward strand.
TACATCAGATTTTTTTATTTATTAATTCCAGCAACTTTTAAATTTTAAAAAATGTAATATTTTTCTGGAAAAATGTTTGGAGGCTCTGATCTGTTCGAATCAAATGGCAGACAATAAAAACAAAACAATTTTTGTTATAAAAAAAGTTGAAACCATTATATAAATGGCTTTTAAAATCACGTATTGCAAACTGTAACATAATAACAATAGAGACAGGCTCGTATTCAAAATATTTCATAAAAACCATGTGCAAAATATGTTTCTTTTGTTAATAAAAAACTTTTTAGTCATATATTTAAATGTGGTAATGTTTTTTTTTTTTATTCATTTTTATATGAATTAATAAATTCCATTTAATTTATATTTATTTTCCTCATTTTCTGCTTATCATATTCATATCAGTCATAAATTTGGGTCAGTATGTTTGTTTGTAATTAGGATGTATGGTTTCATTAATATTTAAAATTATTGCTCACTGTAAAGGGCAATTAAGAGGGAAATTATATACTCCACATAATTGAGTTAATTTATTGTTTTAAAATTCAGATAAATGTTTCAAACTAATTTAGATGAAGAAGATATTAAATTAAAAGTTGACTCAATTTAGTAATTGAGATGCTTTTAATTAGTATAATTTTCACTTGATTATAAGCGATTATAAGTAATACTAATAAAATAAAAAATTTCAGCTATCATAAACATTTTTTTGTTGAAATGAAATATAAAAACGGAATTTAGATCCATTAAAATACTAACCTATTTCTCATGTTTTTTATCATTCTTCCTGGATGGCTATCACATTAAAAATAAAAATAGTCATCAAGTCATCTATTGATATAAAAGACATATGACAGTGGTGTAACAAAGACTTCGACTCAATTATTTTCAGCTGACGTAACGTGGTACGGCACGTAACATAACGTTATGTTAAACTCTCTCACTTCCTGAAAGATATGATCTTTATATTTCATACTGCACTAGTGTGTGTGTGGTTTATGTGGTATTGTTATACCATGGCAAAACAGATGAATAGACCAGCTAGCTTGCGGCTACAAAATGGAAAAACAAATGGGAGGAAGACCAGAGTTGTATTCAGAGGAAATTCAGATTAAATAATATCAATGTTTTACGTGAATATGGGGTCCCGTGGCCGCGTGCCAGAGAGTCTGGTCGCTAACCTGGGGAACTGGGTTCGATCCCGACCGACGCCAAATATTTCAAATTTTAAATGGCACAAAAGTGACACCTAGGTGCACTCTCCACGCCAGCAATGAGTGCCCGTGAGGTGTCGCCTGGTAAGCGCCCTCACGGTACAAATATGTCATCATCATTACCGATGTCTGCGATAAAGCAGATTGTGGCATATTCAGAAATGGGTAATATGCCGTCATGATATATTTATTTATTTTTATGTGAATATTTGAGAAGACAAAAATATAGAAATATTTTTTTGTAAATTTTATAAGTGAAGCAATTAAATTCAATTGATTCTGTCATTTAATATTCATAAATCATTATTACAATTTTAAATTAGCACATTTGTTCTTAGATCTCTATAGATATTTTGATGCAAATGAAATTATTCTATTCAAATACAAAAATTAACCCTCTGAAATTTTCGTTCCTGTTAATAAACTATTCATTCCTTTTATACAACGTTTCTCAACTTTTTCTTACCGGGGGCCTTTTTGCGTTAACATTTGAGATGAGATAGCAGACTTCGTATAAATTAAAAACTAGTAAAGTGTGGAAATAGACCTTTTTAACTTAAATTTTATAGAAGGAGAATTGTAGACGGAAATTATTATAAACGGTTTTGTCTGTAATATATATAATAATGGGGTCATACCAAAAAAAAATATATTGATTTTTTTTATATAATTAAAAAAATTACATCATTTTAATATTCTTATACTTTTCATTCATGATTTTCTTTCTAAATATTTTGAGTCTTTGTGACGTCATGGGTTTGTACACACATACAATGATAGTCACGCACACATGTACTCGTGCACGTACTGTGCGTGAATGTCGGCGCAACGCAGAGATGTCACATTTTTCGAACATAACCAACATTTCCAAAGTAAATATCTTTGCAACAAGTTGTTTTTGTTTAAATGTAAGTACAAATAACGAAATGTTCTAATAAATACAAATTATGTGTGATTTAGATATTACCATGGTTGTATAATATTGTTCTGTGCCGTCTTGCGAGAACTAAAAAAAAAGAGAAAATAAAGTTTTTGTTCGTATTCCTAAACCTCAAGATTAATTTCCATAATCAAATTATTCAATATACAATAAAAACAAAAGCACGAATACAAAATAACTTGATGTCACGTTTGCTTTCAAGTCAAATAACATAAACGTCAAACGTAGTTCCATTTTTATTCGACAGGAGGGACTACGGTCACGGTCGCAAACCCATGACGTCATGTGAAATTTAATATAAACTTTAAAAAATTAGTTCTGTAAAACTAGAAACTTATGTGACATAAAATATATATTTCTGTGAGTGGTTTTAAGTATACTTTCAGGGAAAAAATAAATTGGAAAATGTGGTATGACCCCATTGTGCAATACGAGTAGTTCACAAAAAAAAAGTTGGAGCCGTCATGCCTGCATCTCACTAATATCTTGATAATATTAGGTGTAACAGTAGATCGTTGTATCCTGAAATTACAATCGACATTTTTCAGTCTATACCTATATTTGTTTTTTGTATGAAGTAGTACAGAAAACGCCTTTTCACACAAATACCTAGTTACAAATGGGATCAGTGCTTTCAACTTCTTCTTCTTTAGAGCAGGATAATCAGCAATCTGAGTAAAAATAATATTCGACTGCACCAGTGACGCTGATACAATAAAACTATAAATATCGTAATTATGACAAATCGGCATATGGCTCACTGTTTGCATTATAACATTGGGTGTCAACGAGCTATTATTTGCACCGCTCTGTTGAAATGAAGACATGCTCTGTATAGTAAAATAATCTTACTGTTCTTTTAACATAAATGCAATTTTTTTATATTTTTTATGAAAATGAAAACTGTATTTCCAAAACTTATTTCAAACAAAAATAGCATTTATGGTAATGGAATAGTAAGATTATTTTACTACACAGAACACTCAGAGCAGATAAAAGTACCAGGTGATGCATGCGTTCATTCCAAAAGAGCGGCGCAAATAATGGCCTGTTTTGTATCCAATATTATAAAGCAAACAGTAAGCGATATGCCGCTTTGTCATAATTGCGACATTTATATAGTTTTATTGCTGGACACGACATAGCCAATTTTCTTGAGAATATAATTCATTAGTTTTCCGCCAATCAACATTCAGAATTTCCCTAGTTACATGTCTATCACAGTAATGATAAAAAACAAAGAAACTATCACCTTATTTACATTCGTTACTAAGGGATTTGTTTTCTTCATTTACAACATTGACAGTTAATTTTAACAAAAATTCATTATATTCTCTCATTAAATATAAGCTTGTGATATGATTAATAATCGCAGATATTGCTCGTTATCATTATATCCCTATCTAAACCAACGCTATTTTCTTACGTGAAATGAAGTATATAAATAAATTAAAAATCGTACAATTAATACTTTTTTAGCAGAAAGTACAAGTGCCACGAATAAAATTGTATGACAGTTACATCAGTCGTTAAAAACCAAAACAAAACTGTGAATCTGTTGATCATGATTACTTGACATAGGAATCAAGTTGGTGATTAAGAACATACGATTATTTACTGATCAGCTTAATTCCCTAATCAACTGATCATTAATCAAGGGAATAATGATGAATTCGGCCATGGGAATTTTGAATGGATCGTTGTATGTTTATATGTAATGTAAGGCAGTCTGGTTACGTATCCTCACGTTAGTGATCCTCGACCTCTGACCTTCAGTTTGGCCTGATTTACAGATCAGAGTCAAATGTCACCCATCCTGACATCATCTAGCTAAAATTATGTATTATACCATCGCATCGGAGATATGGACCATTAATTACAAACATAATAGAAATTGCAAAGGTAGAAATGCGTAGGAAAGAATATGTGACCTTCATTGGTGAACTTCAAATTTAATGATGATACATACGTGATCCTCAGATTATTAAGTGCCAATTATTTAAATTTATAAAGCGTTTACTAAATACAAACTGACTTTATTTGCTACTTAATATAATCGCCCCAATTCTGTAAGAAAGTTGTTAAGGCTTAGCAACATTGCTATAGTACATAACCAATAATAATTGCGAACACTGAATAAAACATGAAAATGACAGCCTTTACATTTGTTTTTATTGATTATAATTTTTAGCAACGTTGCTAAGACCTAACAACTTCCTTACAGAATTGGGGTGAATGTCATTTAAATGGGGTATACGAGTTATATACGAATTTCAATAAGTCATAAAATATTAAAATTAAACAGTAGTTTGTAATAATATTGGGTGAGCATGAACAAGTGATTAAGGGTGATTAGCTAGGAGATAACTAGTAGTGTTTTAGCGCTGTCAATCGTTTATGGATTATTTTAGAAAAAAATACATCAAATATCAGTTATTGAAAAATTAATGGGGTCCTATACCATTTTTCCTTTATTTTTTTTTCTGTAAGAACAGGATAAAATAAGAATTTTAGTGCAAACGCGACTTAAAAATTTTAAGTAATAAGCGAGATATGAATTTTTAAAGTTTTAAGAATTTGTGCGTGATGTAGGAGGTACTAACAAGTGATCGACAAACAATGGGACAAACTGTTAGTTAGAGGGAACAATTTTTACTTCCTTGTACGAAGTAAAGGAAGTATTGTAATCGCGAAAAAATTCGGTTTCCAGATTTCAACGGAAATATCCATTTTGACCATCCCTGAATCCATTTTGACTAATTTCGTCGTGACGTCTGTACGTACGTACGTATCTCGCATAACTGAATAACAGGAAGCCGGAGAAAGTTAAAATTTTGTATTTAGGACTGTTATAACATCTAGTTGTGCACCTCCCTTTTTGGTCATTACATAACTTTCAGAAGTGGTACTTTACTTGAAGCCCATAATAGATTTTAATGGAAAATTATATTAAACTATAATCCAAAACTTTTCAAATTTGGTATATAAGACTTTTATATCAATGGGAATCACATAATAGATTTTAGTAAAAATGGTCTTCCCGGAAGTGGTACTTTACTTGAAGCCTATAGTAGATTTTAATGAATAACTACATTAAAATATAATCCAAAACTTTTCAAATTTGGTATATAATACTTCTATATCAATGGGAATAACATATTAGATTTTAGTTAAAATGGTATACCAGGAAGTGGTACTTTACTTGAAACCTATAATAGATTTTAATGGAAAACTATATTAAAATATAATCCAAAACATTTCAAATTTGGTATATAATACTTTTATATCAATGGAAATAAGATAATAGACTTTGGTTAAAATAGTCTAACCGGAAGTGATACTTTACTTGAAGCTATTATCAGTTTTTCTTGAAAAAAAAATGGTGTTATTTTGTTCTTTGTATAAGCGAGATATGTAAATTTAAACACTATGTACTTTTTGGTTTCTGCAATTAAGTTTGCTATGAATTAGGACAAGAAATAACAAAAAAATAAAGAATTTAATGTCAATGTCAAATGATGTCAAATACGTGCAATTTTATGATTGGGTCTGTTATTATACATATTTTAATTATTAAGTAACAGGCGACAGGCGTACAAGAAAGTCATGTGGTGTCCACATCAGATATTTTTCATGTTTGCATAGCTGAAATGTTTGTATATAAAAACTTATACGTTATATTCAAGAAGAAATTATTATGTATAAATGACGTAAATAATAAGCATTTTTTTCCTAATAAATTATAGAACATTGAAACAGTTTGACAATATTATTACACAAAGTATGACGACGGACGACGCTAGTGTTGACTGTTTTGAAGTTTCAATATTAATTTAATTAATATTATTATTAATTTAATTTATATTACAAATTGATTTAATTATAAATATATTATTATTGTTAATATTACTAGATGTTATAATTAAACAAATTCATCAAACACAAAATTGTTAAATGTTTTGTTAGGTTATAGAACAACATGACATTTCATATTCTTTTAAAGGTGACCGCTACAGACGCGCGAATCTCATTTTTAAAATCAGGCGACCAATCAAATTCTTAGTACCTAACGCGTCATACCCAATTAGTAATCAGCTTCAATCGTTTATAGTTTGTGACCTAGTCAATATTTAAAGAAATTTTTTTCACTAATACTCATTAATTTATGTATATTTTCGTCTTCTTATTTAAGATAGTTGAAATATGACTATGGTATAGGACCCCATTGTGGGCACCTTTTATTTGTAGTATTTTTCTCTAAAATAATCCATAAACAATTGACAACGCTGAAACACTGGTAGTCATCTCCTAATCACCTTTCATGCTACCACCCATTGTTATTTTATTAGCAATTTAATGCTTTGGAGAAGGGATACATGACGTGAGCATGGTAGGATTGTGGATAGGGTTGTCAAACGTCCGGATTTTTCGGCTCTTTTCAGGATTCCTTCCGGACTTTGAAATTGTTTGGACATTTTAATTATTTACGAAAAAGAAGAACTATCGAACAAAATCAACAACATTATTTAACGTAAATTATGGCAACAGTCAACTGAAAAAATAATCTTTGTCACTTGCTGTGGTACATAATGAACTGAAACTATCAAATTAAGAATAATCTTTACTACTATTTTTTTGGCAGGTCTATACATAATTAATAAAAAATGTTCTTTATTTCTAATTTCTTTGGTAGGTACATAACTCAAACAAAAAATAACCTCTTTGTAACAGACAAAATCCACTTAAATTACTTAACATACTTTTCATATCCAGCCACTTTATTAAGAAGATTCTTTTCTTTAATGACTGTTTTATAAGAATCATCGCGTCATATTTCTTAATTAGTACTGGATGAGCAATGAGAGCCATTAAGAGAGAAAATTCTTTCTTCATTTACACCCTTCCACTCCCAGCACACTTACGATGAAAATGTTCGAACTTTTCTAGGGAAATCAGGCTTTTTTTCCGGACTTTTCAATTTTACGTATGGTAATCCTAATTGTGGAAGGCGATAGATAGGCTGGGAGGGGAAAGAGATAGTAATAGATCAGCGCCGCGATTATGTTCTGGTAGGCGTGGCATGGCGACAGTTGGCTCTGGCTGTAACTATCTCTTTCCCTCCCAATCTACCCGTCTTTTTCCATTATCCTACCATGCCACGTCACATATCCCTTCTCCAAATTTTTAATAATTATTTTCTCGTAAGTACTGAATGATGAATCGATTTAAAAAAAGTATGATGTGGACACCACATGACTTCCTTGTACGTCTGTTCAACTATACATAATTTCAGAAACCAAAAAGTACATAATTTTTAAATTTACATATCTTTCTTATACAAAGAGCTAATTTAATCATACTTGATGTTTTCGACGCAGAATTCAATTCTCTAAAACTTTTATTTGAAGCATTTATTTCTAAAATCAAAATAACACCTTTTTTTCAAGAAAAACTGATACTGATAACAGCTTCAAGTAAAGTATCACTTCCGTTTAGACTATTTTAACCAAAATCTATTATGTCCATTGATATAAAAGTATTAATAACAAATTTGAAAAGTTTTGGATTAGAATTTAATATAGTTTTTCATTAAAATCTATTATAGGCTTCAAATAAAGTAGCACTTCCGGGTAGACCATATTAACTTAAATCTATTATGTTATTACCATTGATATAAAAGTCTTATATACCAAATTTGAAAAGTTTTGGATAATATTTTAATATATTTTTTCATTAAAATCTATTATAGGCTTCAAGTAAAGTGCCACTTTCGAAAGTTATGTAATGATCAAAAAGAGAGGTGCAGAACTAGATATTATAACAGTCCTAAATACAAAATTGTAACTTTCTACGGTTTACCGTCTTTACGTACGTACAGACGTCACGACGAAATTAGTCAAAATGGATTCAAGGATGGTCAAAATGGATATTTCCGTTGAAATCTGGAAACCGAAATTTTTCGTGATTACAATACTTCCTTTACTTCGTACAAGGAAGTTAAAATACGGGTATTTTTTTTGTCTAATGTACAAATAAAAATTTGGTCACGTAACCCATTGAAGGGTCTGTGTCATTATTTTGTTTTAAAGTTATTCAATAAAAACAAAAATTGTTTGAAATAAACACGAAGAGGGCTGAATTTTTAGCAAAATATTAATTGCTTTGTATCACGCCATAATGTACTTAAGTACAATATGAGATTTTTTTGAAATATGCATATTTCCGATTAATATGTATATAATTTATCCAGTATTTCAAAATGTGTTAATAGAAATTTAATTTTGTTGTACATCTGCTATAGTCGCTGTCAAATAAGTATGGACTAACTCAACTTTGTCCTTTCTGTGTTGTCGCTTTTTCATAACTTAGCATTTTCAACACAGCCACTGAAATGGCATAGCAGTGTCGAAATCTCCAGTACAAATTGTTTGTACAACTAAAGTTTGTATATATCTATTGTAAGTATATAAATTGAAATGATTTTTATACCTATACTCGGGATTTATAAACATATTTTAATTTTGCGCCTACTTATAAAGTATGTACGTATAAATAAATTATCTGAAATACATATATGCGACATATTTCTGCCGTGGCATCATTATTTCTATAAGGAAATGTCTAAAAATAAATCATTAAATAATACTTCGACAAATAATAACAACTAACAACATAAAATTAGATCTGACTCATTAATTCGATTAAATTGTAGAAAATTCGCGCTAATCTTTACGTCGTTTATCGAATGCAGCCAAAAGAAATTACTCGTCAATAATAATTTGTTGGAACAAGGCAGAGTTGTCTTCTTAATTTTTTACAGAGAAAAAATTGATTCAATTTATTTGCAAAACAATAGAGTACAACAGTTGTACGAACGAAAAGGTATTCCACTGCATTTTTTACCTCCCGCTACCCTTGGTAAGGGAGGTATAGGGATCGTGCTAAAAATCTCATATCGAGATTTTAGTAAATGACCACGCTTTAAGGTCCCTAGAATCCATTTTTAACATTTTCACGATGATGTCTGTATGTGTGTGTGTGTGTGTGTGTGTGTGTGTGTGTGTGTGTGTGTGTGTGTGTGTGTGTGTGTGTATGTATGTGTACGAATTTTGTTTGCACTCTAACTGAAATACTATCATTCAGAAAATTCTGAAACCTTGTATTTTTACCCGATTCTAATAGGAATAGAAGCCATTAGATTTTGGTGTAAATCGGATAAACGGAAATTGTACTTTACTTGAAGCTCATAATGGTTTTTCTTCAAAAAATACCATTAAATGCCATTTTTTCGAATTTTATGTCTTATGAAAATTAAAGATTATTGAATTTTCTACAGGAATACATTAATACTTTTTCTATATATTTTACAGATAAATTTAAAAATAATTTTTTTTATTAGTCGTGAAGCCTAAGATAAAAACTATTCCTTTGTTACACAGTTCATTTTTCAAATGAATGTAACTGACAGTAAATGTCACTGTCAGAAAACTTATCACTTCAAATTAATAATAATGACATTTTAAAAAGAAAATAGTAAATAAAGCAATAGTTTTATGCAATGGAACAGTTTGCAGCGTTAGTAAATACGTAGGTAGGTATGTATTTAAATTAATAAAAATTAAATAGCGGGAGGTTTTGTGTTGGCCACATCAGATTTTTTCTAAAAGTATTGCTTTTTTGAAATATAAATGTGAAATTTTAAGGTGCTCTTATTTTATTTAAGCGAGATATGTAGAGTAATTGAAGTAGGTGCTTTTTGTCAGACAGGTGTGGAATCTGTTCATAAGGCGACGTAAGTATGTTGTAACTCTATTCAGGAAATAATTTGGAACTTTCAGCATAGTTCGCATACATTGACGTGTATTTTAACATTTTTGTGTCTCGTGTTCGTGTTGATTTACGTGATTTATCAATAATGCCTTAAAATACTATCGAAATCGGCTAGAATAATGGTCTTATTTGAATGTGCGTTTCTTGATACAGAAAAAGATAGTTTACTAGTATAGTAGGTGTCAACACACCTACACAGATTATTCAGAGAATTAAATTGAACTACCTACAAACGAAATATTATTGCGCAATACCATTCTTACGTGAAGAATACTATAGTTTTTTATAACTTTATTAAATTATTGACCACCACATATGTAGATCAATTTAATTCTAATTAAGTACTAGCGAACTCTTCTACAAAATGAGGTTAAAATCTACGTCTTAGTCATGTACTCATAATAACTGTGGTATACCACAGGGCAGCGTTCTTGGTCCTCTACTCTTTCTCATATATTAATGATAGAAAAATAAAAATAAATAAATATATCATCACAGCATATTACCCATTACTGGGTGTGCCAGTATCTACAATACATGGTAGACATCGGTAATAATGACGATATATTTTTACCGTATGGGTGCTTACTAGGCGTCACCTCACGGGCACTCATAGTTCATGTAAAGAGTGCACGACGGGGATCACTTTTGTGCGATTAAAAGACTGCACTGGCCGGGATCGAACCCAGGTCACCAGATTGGCAATCAGACACTATTGGGCTTCCAAAATTACAATGCGCCGCTGGTGGCAGATTTCTGAACTGAGTGAAGTGTACAGTATGTCCCATTTAGAAGTGCCACCATTGGGATCTCGAGAACTATAAGAGATACGATGTCGGTTAAATGGAACTTTTTGTGCGCCTTTGGGAGGCCATCTCAGATGTGCTTTTGTTTTTCCAAAAATTCTCATAGGGCACTAGATAATGACGAAAAACTGAATATTGTTGATTTTTTCTTTTTCGAATAAATTCTTAACTATTATTAATTGAGAAAAACGTTTCAAATATAAAAGATAGATATTTTTATTAATTAACCAGTGGCGTACAAAATAAATTTTTATATCCGTAAATTTTCGAGATATAACACAAACTTATATTTTTTTAAATGGAACCCATATCTGATTTTAGTCTCAAAAAAATAACAATTTTTTTCTCTTTTCAATGATGTAAGGTTATTATGTTTTATATTTGTTTTGCCTTCAAAAAAAATTGTTTTTCTTTATTTTCTATTAAATTTACAATTATTTTGAAAATATTAGTAGATTTCTATTTAGAAACACTCCCTGTATTTAAATAATTTATTTCGTTAGAAAAATTACAATATAATTAATAAAAATAATAATTTTTTTTGAGAAATAATAAGAAAATTCACAAAAATAAAGAAAAAAAATAAATTTTAGGAGCAAAACAAATATAAAACATAATAACCCTTACATCATTGAAAAGAGAAAAAAAAATTATTTTTTTGAGACTAAAATAAGATATGGGTTCCATTTAAAAAAATATAAGTTTGTGTTATATCTCAAAAATTTACTGATATAAAAATTTATTTCGTACGTCACTGGTTAGATAATAAAAATATCTATCTTTTATATTTGAAACGTTTTTCTCAATTACTAATAGTTTAGAAGTTATTTGAAAAATTAAAAATCAGCAATATTCAGTTTTTCGTCATTATCAGTGCCCTATGAGAATTTTTGGAAAAACAAAAGCACATCTGAGATGGCCTCCCAAACGCGCACAAAAAGTTCCATTTAACCGACATCGTATCTCTTATAGTTCTCGAGATCCCAATGGTGGCACTTCTAAATGGGACACACTGTATACATGTACAAAGGAGGTTGTTTTATTCAGGGATCGTATTTACTTGTATACGAATTTTAATACGCTTTTATCTTCGGCTATTATTGTTTTATTCTTAGTAGGATCTGAATTACTGCTAATATAACAGGTAAGTTTTTGATTTTTAAAAAATTAATGAAGAAATTAGGAGATATGCAATTTATAGGTTAAGGTTACGATGGAGTTTTCTCCGAAAATATTTACCACATAATATTATGTGGCCACTATTTATTACTTGCTGGCCTTCCACCATATTTCTAGATGATACACTACAATTTCCAAATCTACAAATAGTATCTAAATCTAAGCAAAGAAAATTGTTCATTATGAAAGAAAAACAATTAAATAAAAGTACAGCTATGTAGATAGAAATTAATATATGTACAACTACGGCAATGAAATACAATCTAAATAAAGGAAATCAAATGTTTTATTATTAAAAAAACTAATATACTGTTAATCAAAATATGACTAAAATACTCTTAACCTACAAATACTTACTAAAATTAACCCTATTAACTAAAATATTATTAAAACTATCACTAAATTGTTACTACAAGAAAGATCAAACTCAATTCTACCGAAATTAACAAAAAAAACACTATACTAAATCCGAAATTAAATTAAAAACTACGAAAATTAAGCCTCATTTCCACCGAATGTTTTATTGCTTAATGAATAATGATTAGTGCATAAGACTTAATGCATTATGACAATTTACCGTTTCCAGCTATTTTGCTTAATGACTAATACAACAGAAATGTCACAATTTTTTCCCTTATTACTTGTTGTCTAGCAGACTGCAATTGCAGCAGCAATTCTTCTTTTTTAAATATAGATACAAATAATTTTCTGTATCTATATCCATATCGAAAAATTAAAAATTTAATAATTATAAAATAGATTGACAGTTGACAGTCCAGGTTAGAAGTTTGCAATCTTTTGTTCTTACGCATTGCTCTTAATTCTTAAGTATTAATTATAGCTCTTACGCATTAGGACAATCGGTGGAAATGAAGCTTTAGTCTCACACCAATTGTATTCTTATGGAAGCCAGCGAAAAATGTACCATTCGTTTGAATTTTGACGTTTGACGTCAGCGCCATCTCATGATAATTTGGAAGCCCAATAGAAAAATAAACAATGTCGATTTTGACAACGTTTAAAACAATTTTTCTTTTTTTCTAGCACGGAGTTGGTGTGGAATTCGTCCGAATCCTCCCCGAATCAAAGCCGCCACATCTCAGCAACTTATTCTGTGAGTGCGACTCCAAAGACGATGTTGTAAGTAAATTTCCACTCTTAAATGTTATTAAACTCTTTTAAAAACCTTGTCCACATATGGAAATTACATTGCAATGTTGAATTACTCGGTTATACTCAGACGAAAGTAAAAGTGGATCGGCCAGATAAAATCGAATGTTGAATATAGATTTTTTTTTTGGTATGTCGACAGTTAAGTGCCGCGATTATTAGTAATTATATGAAGCTGATGTTTTATTTTACGAGGGTCACGCTAAATGTTTTGAGAACAAGACTATGGTTATTTCGCGGATCTGGAATAACCAGGTTGTAATTGTAAGAAAGTAAAATGGCGAAGAAACTGATTTAAAATTTTAATTCGCTTTTATTAAATACGTAATTGTTATCTAATTACCATTTTTAAACTCTAATAATGGATTTAATTTTATTATGAGAATATGGAAAAAAATACAATTGTATGCTTAGATGTCGAATGATTTTTAGGCTTTAATGTTCCATTCATTTATTTTATTCAATTTTGACGTTTTAAACTGTCATTATTAACTCCATAGCAACAACTATAAGTAACACTTTTTTTCACATGTGAATTAAAAAATTTTTAAATCACTCTCATAAAATTTTAACTCACTCTGGCACTTTGTAACAAAAAATGCATTTAAAAATAACATCAAGAACGAAAATAACACTTACCACATAATTTATCAGACATTATCAGCCCTTTTCATTATTTTTTACGACATAAATGACAGACAATGAAGCTTTTTAAGTATATGACTTGACGTCTATCATCGACGATTGTCATGCTCAGCCTACTAACTGATCAGTTTTTTATTTTGTCAAAATTAAATATTATAATGGTTTTTATTATTATTTCGTCAAAATTGAATAAAATATTGTACAAACCACGTGAGCTAAGAATGTTTATTCACTCGAAGAATTTAACTTTCTTCTCATGGATAAACATTACCTTAGCTCACTTGGTGTGTAAATATCTATAAAAAACGTACAGATTGAACGTTTCGGGAAAATATTAGCCCATCATCAGCTATGAATGGAAATACCACTGAAATATATACTAACTGGAATGCGCGTACGAACCGTGATTGTGAAGCATATTGAAAGCCTGCTGCTGGAGTAGTCGGCAAACATCGAGACAGTTCGTGAGTAGACGGAAGCCTGCTGCTGGAGTAGTTGGCAAACATCGAGACAGTTCGTGAGTAGACGGAAATTATTTCGTGTGGCGCATGTTTAAATAAATGAAGCATAATATGAAAACAAAGCGATCAGCTATGATACGAGTTATTCGGCTAGGTTCGGTTCGGCGAACAGGACCAGCCATTATTGTTCAATGAGGCTTCAGTTCAGCGTACGCTGATAGGTAGAGTATGCGAGTTCCAGTTAGTATATATTTCAGTGGGAAATACATAATAGTTATCAAAAAAGATTCATGTAATACAATGTTTTCTTTTACAAAATCTAGTGATAAATATAGTTATACATATTACTTGACTAATAGCTAGTTGCACAAATGGAACTTAAATATTAAACTTGATTTAAATTGACAATATTGCATCGTAATGAAATGTCAAATGAATTATATATATTGCTGCCAAAATTTTGATTTGCATTTTTCTGTTTAAACCTGGCTTAAAATTTAAGCCTTGTTGGTACAACCGGCCATATATTTATCACTGGATTTTGTAAAAGAAAAAATCTCTTCGTTTTTGGTGAGTTAAAAACATTGCATTCCGTGAAACTTTTTTATAACTATTATGTATTTCCATCCATAATTGATGATGGGCTAATATTTCGTTCAATTTCTAATAAACTAATGGAACATTAAGGTCTAAAAATCATTCGTCATCGAATCCTATGAAGGTTCCCAAATAATTTTCCAAATTGTATGCTTAGTTACTAAAAAAATATAAGAAAAATAGGTAGTTAGAACTATGTACCTCCAATTTTTCACTTCTTTCATGAGATCAAAGTTCTATCGGCACATATTTAAAAAAATAACTCAATACGACATAGAAAATTATTTATTTTCATTCTTAAAACAAAAATAATAAACGTTTGCACTACGAATAATAAAAATAATAATAATATAACAAATTAGCAATATTAAATTTCCCATTACAATAAAAATCTAATCTGATTTTAATATTGTTTTCTACTATGTATGTGTATTTGGTTTTGTTCAGTCATTATAACCAACCTTGTGTTCAAAGTATTCCGCTTTTGAATCTCTTTTAGCTTCTTTGGCACGTTTGATATAATTTTTGGCAGATAGAACTTTGTTTCTGTAGGTACTATCTCGAAAATGGGATAGAACTTTGTTTCTTTCTGTAGATACTATCTCGAAAATGGGCCGCAATATTTAAAATCTAATAGAAAGAAATATAATATGGTAGTTACAACCTAGTTATGCAAAAATCCCATTAAATAAATATTTGCAGTTACAACCTTGATATTCTAGACCTGCGATTTTTAGAATAAAAATATACATATAGGTACATAAAAGCAATCAAATCTATTTAAGAAAAACCCGACTTTAAAAATCAATACCTTTCATTAAATTAAAAGTAGTGCACCCTTATATAACATAGTCCCTTTACCTTTCATCCCTTTTTAGTGAACAGTGACCTAATTAATTTGCATTTAATTGCGTTTGAAGTTTAAACAAACAAGCGACTAGCTGGTGCTGACAAGTGACAAGTGACACTTGAATGAAATAAAACAATGCTAACGATACCAATATCGGGATGTTCATTTTACCATAATGATCATTTAAAGCTGCGTGAGTGTAAGTTCATTTAAAATTAATTAAATTTGAAATAAAGAAAAAAAATTCAAAGAAATGTTACGTTGTATCATGCTGTCATAGTTAGAATAGAACAACTTTTAGATTAGAAATCTTTGTAAGACTTCAAGTTCTGGGAAGTAAAAATGATGTATGCTTATATATTTATACATATGTTACATATAAGGAAGTAGTGAAGTAATATGTGAACGTAATTACCAACAATAACTGTTATGAGTCAAAAGAGCTTAGAACTTGTACTAAACAGGCTTTTGTTCATAAAATTAGTTCCATTTGGGCTTTACAATTTTTATAATTTTATTTTACATATTTTCAAAGTAATACACAAAAACCATTTTTATCTTCCACTTCTTCTAATGTTTAATTCTTAATAATAGGGGTTTCTAAGTTTTTTCATTTTTTAATTTGTTGATCTGTACATAATAGTAGTTTATATATCAAGGGAGTAAGGTTCGTCATTATTTGTCGAGGGCGAAGATTGAATCCTGAAGGCGCAATCGCTTGAGGCAAATAATGACACTTTACTCCCGTGTTATATACAATATTTTATATACAAACGGAAAACAAGAAGAATGAAGCACATTTGTATAAACGAAGAAAAACTATTTGTTTTAAATTTAATTTTACAAAAATCATTATATTTTTTCCAAAATAAATATAATTGATAATATTCCATATCTGTTAATCAATATCAATTAACAATGGACTTGAACCAATTTATTTCCGTAGGAAATACTTTATTTCCCTAGGAAGTACTTTATTTCCCTCGATAAATAATGAAGCACATTAAGTTCTGATTTTGATAAGAATAAAGCTAACATTATTTACCGGTTGTATATAATAGTATATTACACGCCAAGGTTGAGAAGATAATCATTATTGACCCAACGCCAATATTGTAACCCAAGGGCGAAGACCGAGGGATACAAGGCGCCTGGTCAATAATGATCTTCTCAACCGTGGTTTATATACTATTTTTTTCACTACTACCACATAAGTCCTATTTGAATTTTTTTTATTGATAATAATCATTTTGACATGAATAATTACGTTACTTATTTGTTAATATTCACAAAAACAAAGTAGGCTGCATTTGTTTTTATCTGACGTTTCTCTCATTTCTCTGGTTTTATAACCTCACTTATGCGACTTGATTTGTATTTGATTTAATTATTCAATAAAAACACTTTGTGCTTACAGTCAGCATTAGTTTATTAATATTTATAAATAAATCTATTCAAATGTATTTACCTACAAATACAAAAAAATAGTGATTTATTCATTTCTACATCTACACGTTTCACATTTTCACCAAAACAGCACAGCGGCCAATCGAGGCGTGGCGGCAGTGTAGGTCAATTTAAAATTAAGCGGTAAATTTAAATTATATACTTAACACCTTTCTTGAGTTTAATGAGTTAAATAATATTCGGATTTGGAGGATTGAGTTTGATTGAAAAGTGACAATTTGCATTATATATGTATATACATAATAAATTATTATTGACCTAGGTTACCATGGTTACAAGCAAGCGGTAGTGAAAAACAATTTCTCATGACAGATAAAGGTATATAACAGTGGGTCTAGGCTAGTAGTGAAAAAAATTTTTTTTCTACTCCCTACTGTATATTGGCAACATTCCTTCATACTGTCATGTATGGATATGTATGTTATTTTCACACCATGTGCGGATATGAAATTCAAAGCTAAATCTGTCAAGAATGCACATAATTTTTTTTTTTTTTTTCATTGCATTAAGTAATTAAAGCACATATAATGTAATTATTATAATTAAATCTCAAAGAATATTTAAATGCAATGCAATCTTATATCAAAAGTTATTGTTATAACCCTACTTTGTTTGCATCGAACATAAAAACGCCTACAAAGACTAGTGAGTCGTAAGTAAAGTGATTAAATAATGCATAATAGTGAAAATGAAGAAATAGACTTATCATGCACCCCACCAGATATACGTGAGTGTGCCGAGGCTACATGCCAGACTTTAATGCCAGCCAAATCTCAAGTCATAATAACGCAGTGCTTGTATATTTTTTATATTTGGTCGTAGAAAAAGTATACTATACAAATTGAGTGGAATGCCCGTATCGCACGAGAACAAATTTGCAGGCACGACCCGAAGGGGAGTGCCTCAAACATATGAGCATCATATCCACTCTTGTTGTACAAACTACAATTTCCTACAACATTTACTGTATGCAAAGTGGCACTTTTCAAGCATTAATGCGTGAAAAATAAATAGGCGTTGCGAGGCAACATACACATTCGGTTAATTTAAGTGTCAAGTAGATAATTACCTAGTTAATAAATTAATATGAAAGTAATAAAATTTATCAAGAAATATTATTATACAATGCAAATGAAAAAAAGTGTAATAAATTTTATTAACATATTGAGTGCTAACCTAATTCTTGAACATTAACATTTTTATGTCTTACTAGTACAAACTGAGGTTAATAATACTGATACTAACATAAAGTGCAGTTAACGTTAAGAAGCATTGTGAATTGTAGTCGTTTATAATCATATTTGTTTCATCACAAATACAAACCAGCATACTTTTTATTCTTAGCAATAACATTGCTCGTCCATATTGACAGAAAAATACCACAAGAAATATATTTTTTGTTTGAAAAAATGCTTTGTTTACAGAAACAAAATATTACCTAAATACCGCATTTACAGGCTACTTTGTAAGTTGTATTAAAATTTTGTGATTTATTATTTTTGTTCGAAAAATTCTAGTCAGACAAAATGTTTATTATGAATTTCTAGTAAGACATAAAACGTTGAAGGCACCACGGGTGTTAAACGACAATAATGCCTTCGGTCAACGTACTCGCCTCGGGCCAGAGGTCCTCGACAGTACACTGTTGACCTCAGGCATTATTGTCCTTATAACAACCCTTGGTACCTTAATTACTATTTTGTCATACTAATTTGAACCTAACCTAATTTTTAATATTAAATGTACAATTCGTAAAATTCTAGAAGACTAATTCACCCACCTTTGTCTGAGATTCTTTCAAATGTTTAAGTTACATTTTGTAGAATATTTGAAGATGCCTGTAACACTCACACTCAGTCAGTATTATGAGAAATAGCACTTACACTTCGGTTGTAGGAAAAATATTGTACGCAAGTCGTGTGCAAAATAGTATTTTTTATCTCGTGCTAATTTCCGCATTCGTCTGCGCCTCAATTATAAAACATTGCACTCGTCCAAAAAAATACTACTTTACACACTTTTTGCATAAATAACTGTTGTATTTACGCCGAGAAGTTTGTAATATGCTAGAAAAAAAGTATTAAAGTTTCAATAAATGAAACCCGAAAAAATCGACGGCACGTGTGACATTATCTGCACCAAGAACATACGTTTCTAGACCTGAGTGAGACGAATATAGGACAAACGCGCTGGGTACGTCATTTCGTGTCACGTCAAAACCAACGCGAACATGGCGGAGGCGAGACACGCCTCACGGCTTGCACGTTGAGCAGCCATTAGCCAACAGTATTTGCCAGTGTCCAGCAAGTCACTAATATGGCTGATACTGAATTTTAACAGATCGTTTTAAATGCATTAAAATTTCATTTTGATAGTAGACTAATAAAAATCAAAAACTAAACGATAATATTCACCTTTATATTACTTATAGGTAGATGATGACCATTGGTATCCAATAAGTATTTTTTTAAAGCCGTAGACTTGGAAACCCCTCGCCTCGTATTTTGTCATTTGTCCACAAAATTCAATTTGCTCCTCGTAATGAAATAAACTAAATTCAATTTTCTGTATTGCCTTTCATCAATACGTTGGATATCTCTTCAATAAACACAACGACAAAATATTCTGGAGCTACTTTTGTTGCGTGAAAATATTTCATACATTTTGTGACTTATGGAAGAAAATAAAAACAAATAAACTAATCTGATATATTCTGGAAAATAAAATAATTCGGAATTTTAAGAAGTAGGGCACATTTGAATTTCATAGAGAGTTTTATTATTTCCTTTTGTTGTCGAGAATGAATGAATTTATCAGTTTAAATTTATTGTTAAAAATGAATTTATGAAATATTATATAAATATAAAATATATTTATTTTTAAAAATGAATTTATGAAATATTATATAAATATAAAATATCGTAGATTTTGTGTAATTATCAGCCTTTATTTGGTCCATAGATTAATCAGTAATAATATATCAATATTTAAATGTTAATATATTTTATTTCTGAAATACTATCGATTGAATATCAATTTCAGAAAATTTTATTTTCGTATGGAAAAGTTAAGAGGTGTATCATTAAAAATTCTGTAATACGCCACTGTACTAGTGACTTGTGTGTCACTGAAACGTGTAACGTAACGATCTAAAAACCTACAACCTACAAGACACGCTATCGTTGAAAAATTAGCGATGATGTCAGAAGTGATTTCAGAAATTTGCTTTCATTTTATAGGTCAAAAAAATTTAATTATCGTGACTGGTATTTAAAATATTATTTGTACATTTTATCATTAAATTAAATCATGTCATAAAATTAAAATATCTACTACTGTCGGATTCATAATTATAGTCAATTGATATTGAAATTCAATAACTTGCTTAAAAAAATCAAAAAATATGAACCACGCTTTTACTTATGGACCATACATTTTTATGTACCTAATTATAATAAATAGTTTTCATATTTTTCATTTAATTAATATAAAAATAATGATAAACACCGATTTTTCACACTTGACCGTTATATTATAGTTTAATGTTCGTATATTAGATATACGTATCGAAGACAGAATGTAGGAAACCATAAGTAAGACAGAGATAAACATACAATTACTTGTTATTTTGCTGTTCAGCAATAAGCCTGTTTCACATTTTTCAAAAACTATTTTAAATGAATGTTTATGCAATAATTTTCTTAGTAATAATTTTTATTTTAATAATTTGTTTTTATTTATGGAAATAATTAAATAAAAAGATTGGCCTCATGAAAAACTACCCCGCACTCCTGTTATGTAGAAGTACATACATTACGTCATTAATTGCCAATAGGAAAATAGTTTTTCCATCACCTACGTTTATTAATATTATTTATATAAATAAACGTAGGCGATAGTTTGTCACATGTTAATAAAAAATCTTCTAATTTGACATTTGACGCTGACATAGCTCATTGTTTATGAATAATAAAGTAATAATGGCTAATTCAAATTACACTCAAGCTAAGTCGGACAGTTAATCGTAGGTCGATAGCTGGATATGGTGTCTGAATTTATATCAGAGAACGATTGTTTTACTGCTGCCTAAATAAGGGGTGTTAAAGAGTTAAGGTAAAATAAAATATAAAAACTAAATTTACTATATACATAAATTGATAAGCAGTATTTTTGCAAGAAGGCACAGTACAATATCGCAAATTACTCATTTTATTTTGAACTTTTTATTACCTACATATTATACAACTTGAACCAATCTTAAAAATTTGACACTTGTTTGACAACTTTGACAATACTCTTGACACCAAACACAAAAAATTTTATATTATAAACGGACCAATTAGAACCGCTGAAGATATATGTACTCTGACGTCACATTCTGTTTCAAATCACGTGGCTTATTCAAAATATCCAAATTTCAAAAATTAATTGTAAAATATCTAAAGGATATTTCGTGATATTTTCTAATTTGAGGCTCTTTAAAGAACAATATCTTTTAAAATTTAGTACCTAGAAGTCATATAAAAATTCCTGCAACAGCCCTATTAATGACGCAACGGTCAAGTATGAAAAATCGGTGTACACAGGGTACACTATATAAAATAATCTGATGGGGTCAGCACATTACCTTCCGTCAATAGGGCTGTTGCAAGAATTTTTATATGACTTCTAAGTATTAAATTTTAAAAGATATTGTGAGTAATTTACGATATTGTATTGTGTCTTCTTACAAAAATACTGTTAGGAACAAACCTACTATAGAGTTTATAAATTTGCCAAGAAAAGAAAATTGTGGCTAGAAGCAGTAGGTCGAAGAGCTGATAATTTGTCAGAAATATCTTGTCTTCATGTTTGTGAAGATCATTTTAACTTTCATCCACCTTCAAGATAACAGTATATTTTTGTTGCTTCACTTTATGTTCAGGGCAAACTTTGCATCTGACTATACAGATATTTTTTTCTCGACATAGATCTACATATCCTATAGCAGATTCAATGTAAGAATCACGACCAGAACTTTAAAGTAAAATATATTATTAATTTTATAGTAAATTCAATTTTTATATTTTATTTTACCTCAACTCTTTAACACCCCTTATTTGAATTAGCCATTATTACTACTTTATTATTCATTTACAATGAGCAATGTCAGCGTCAAATGTCAAATCAAAAGATTTTTTTTATTAACATGTGACAAACTACAGCCTACGTTTATTTATATAAATAATATGAATAAACGTAGGTGATGGTAAAACTATTTTCCTATTGGCTATTAATGACGTAATGTATGTACTTCTACGTCACAGGAGTGGGGGGTAGTTTTTCAGGACGCCATTCTTTTTATTTAATTATTTCCACAAATAACAACAAATTATTAAAATGAAAATTATTACTAAGAAAATCATTGCATAAACTTTCATTTAAAATAGTTTTTGAAAAATGTGAAACAGGCTCATTTTATGTATTATGTACAAATCTCATACCACAAGTTCCTTGGAAAAGATTTTACATATACAGTAAAATTGTAACACGAACATATGCTATTTTATATTTTGTTTATAACAATTAAAAAAGTAAAAATGTTAGGTCAACTTCTATTAATAATTACGAATTGAAATTTGGCATGTTAATTCAGAATACAGTTTTTATATAAAATATTAATAAATTTTTATTTTAAATTGATCACTTTAATTTTAATAATTTCTTTATTGTAAAAGCGCACCGTGC
The DNA here is from genome assembly GCA_943142095.1 of Ophonus ardosiacus. NCBI lineage: Eukaryota > Metazoa > Arthropoda > Insecta > Coleoptera > Carabidae > Ophonus > Ophonus ardosiacus. The sequence continues at coordinate 39,444,613 of OW964826.1, forward strand.
ATTTATAGTCCAGTCATTAGGTAGATTTACCTTGCAAAAGGTCGGGTATTTTTGATTTTTGGATATGTTATATATTTAGAGGTCTCAACAAAAAATGCAAGTTTTCCCCCTCGGGGGCCTTCGGAAAGCACCGCCAACTTGAGAAAAAAGGCGCAAAACAGCGGTTATTTCTAAATATCTCTTCACTTATTTGCATTAGGCAAAAATAGTTATTATCTAATTTGTTGACTATAAAATTCTGTACAACTTTTATCTAAAACATTCTTTTCTATAATTAATAGATAGCGAGCTACAGAGCTTCAAACAGAGAAAATTTTTTGAAAATTACATGAATGCTTCATTTAAATCATATTTTATTATATTTTTTTACGTTTTTTTTACAAATTACTTTTTGACAGTCTTTAATTATTATTATTTAACTAATATATATAAATATTAATTATTGTTTATAGTTTTTTTTTCATTCTAAAGATTTTTTATAGTCCAGCAAATTTATGATTTTACCTTAAAGTAATTACAACAAAAGCTTTTTAACGGAATCCAGTCCCAGAAAAGTGCGCTGAATAACATATCAATATTTTCCCGAAATCGGAGCTTGGGAACCTCCCGCCAATTTTGACAAATGGCGGCATATTCAGGTTTATGGCCATTTGCTTAAAACAATTATGAAAATATTTAAATTATTCAAAAAATCAAACAATATTACGTACTTGATACTTAGTCTAATAGGTTTCACTATTTACAACAGTTTACATTCGACGTGGCATCGAAAGAAGTAAGTTATCGATAACTGTTTTATAAAAATTGTTAACGTTTTCCTGCAATTTTTTAGTTTTTCATCCACCACTCTGATCATGTTAAAGATATGATGACGCGGTTTTAAAATTTGAATTGAACCGTGGTTTATATACTATTTTTTTCACTACTACCACATAAGTCCTATTTGAATTTTTTTTATTGATAATAATCATTTTGACATGAATAATTACGTTACTTATTTGTTAATATTCACAAAAACAAAGTAGGCTGCATTTGTTTTTATCTGACGTTTCTCTCATTTCTCTGGTTTTATAACCTCACTTATGCGACTTGATTTGTATTTGATTTAATTATTCAATAAAAACACTTTGTGCTTACAGTCAGCATTAGTTTATTAATATTTATAAATAAATCTATTCAAATGTATTTACCTACAAATACAAAAAAATAGTGATTTATTCATTTCTACATCTACACGTTTCACATTTTCACCAAAACAGCACAGCGGCCAATCGAGGCGTGGCGGCAGTGTAGGTCAATTTAAAATTAAGCGGTAAATTTAAATTATATACTTAACACCTTTCTTGAGTTTAATGAGTTAAATAATATTCGGATTTGGAGGATTGAGTTTGATTGAAAAGTGACAATTTGCATTATATATGTATATACATAATAAATTATTATTGACCTAGGTTACCATGGTTACAAGCAAGCGGTAGTGAAAAACAATTTCTCATGACAGATAAAGGTATATAACAGTGGGTCTAGGCTAGTAGTGAAAAAAATTTTTTTTCTACTCCCTACTGTATATTGGCAACATTCCTTCATACTGTCATGTATGGATATGTATGTTATTTTCACACCATGTGCGGATATGAAATTCAAAGCTAAATCTGTCAAGAATGCACATAATTTTTTTTTTTTTTTTCATTGCATTAAGTAATTAAAGCACATATAATGTAATTATTATAATTAAATCTCAAAGAATATTTAAATGCAATGCAATCTTATATCAAAAGTTATTGTTATAACCCTACTTTGTTTGCATCGAACATAAAAACGCCTACAAAGACTAGTGAGTCGTAAGTAAAGTGATTAAATAATGCATAATAGTGAAAATGAAGAAATAGACTTATCATGCACCCCACCAGATATACGTGAGTGTGCCGAGGCTACATGCCAGACTTTAATGCCAGCCAAATCTCAAGTCATAATAACGCAGTGCTTGTATATTTTTTATATTTGGTCGTAGAAAAAGTATACTATACAAATTGAGTGGAATGCCCGTATCGCACGAGAACAAATTTGCAGGCACGACCCGAAGGGGAGTGCCTCAAACATATGAGCATCATATCCACTCTTGTTGTACAAACTACAATTTCCTACAACATTTACTGTATGCAAAGTGGCACTTTTCAAGCATTAATGCGTGAAAAATAAATAGGCGTTGCGAGGCAACATACACATTCGGTTAATTTAAGTGTCAAGTAGATAATTACCTAGTTAATAAATTAATATGAAAGTAATAAAATTTATCAAGAAATATTATTATACAATGCAAATGAAAAAAAGTGTAATAAATTTTATTAACATATTGAGTGCTAACCTAATTCTTGAACATTAACATTTTTATGTCTTACTAGTACAAACTGAGGTTAATAATACTGATACTAACATAAAGTGCAGTTAACGTTAAGAAGCATTGTGAATTGTAGTCGTTTATAATCATATTTGTTTCATCACAAATACAAACCAGCATACTTTTTATTCTTAGCAATAACATTGCTCGTCCATATTGACAGAAAAATACCACAAGAAATATATTTTTTGTTTGAAAAAATGCTTTGTTTACAGAAACAAAATATTACCTAAATACCGCATTTACAGGCTACTTTGTAAGTTGTATTAAAATTTTGTGATTTATTATTTTTGTTCGAAAAATTCTAGTCAGACAAAATGTTTATTATGAATTTCTAGTAAGACATAAAACGTTGAAGGCACCACGGGTGTTAAACGACAATAATGCCTTCGGTCAACGTACTCGCCTCGGGCCAGAGGTCCTCGACAGTACACTGTTGACCTCAGGCATTATTGTCCTTATAACAACCCTTGGTACCTTAATTACTATTTTGTCATACTAATTTGAACCTAACCTAATTTTTAATATTAAATGTACAATTCGTAAAATTCTAGAAGACTAATTCACCCACCTTTGTCTGAGATTCTTTCAAATGTTTAAGTTCCATTTTGTAGAATATTTGAAGATGCCTGTAACACTCACACTCAGTCAGTATTATGAGAAATAGCACTTACACTTCGGTTGTAGGAAAAATATTGTACGCAAGTCGTGTGCAAAATAGTATTTTTTATCTCGTGCTAATTTCCGCATTCGTCTGCGCCTCAATTATAAAACATTGCACTCGTCCAAAAAAATACTACTTTACACACTTTTTGCATAAATAACTGTTGTATTTACGCCGAGAAGTTTGTAATATGCTAGAAAAAAAGTATTAAAGTTTCAATAAATGAAACCCGAAAAAATCGACGGCACGTGTGACATTATCTGCACCAAGAACATACGTTTCTAGACCTGAGTGAGACGAATATAGGACAAACGCGCTGGGTACGTCATTTCGTGTCACGTCAAAACCAACGCGAACATGGCGGAGGCGAGACACGCCTCACGGCTTGCACGTTGAGCAGCCATTAGCCAACAGTATTTGCCAGTGTCCAGCAAGTCACTAATATGGCTGATACTGAATTTTAACAGATCGTTTTAAATGCATTAAAATTTCATTTTGATAGTAGACTAATAAAAATCAAAAACTAAACGATAATATTCACCTTTATATTACTTATAGGTAGATGATGACCATTGGTATCCAATAAGTATTTTTTTAAAGCCGTAGACTTGGAAACCCCTCGCCTCGTATTTTGTCATTTGTCCACAAAATTCAATTTGCTCCTCGTAATGAAATAAACTAAATTCAATTTTCTGTATTGCCTTTCATCAATACGTTGGATATCTCTTCAATAAACACAACGACAAAATATTCTGGAGCTACTTTTGTTGCGTGAAAATATTTCATACATTTTGTGACTTATGGAAGAAAATAAAAACAAATAAACTAATCTGATATATTCTGGAAAATAAAATAATTCGGAATTTTAAGAAGTAGGGCACATTTGAATTTCATAGAGAGTTTTATTATTTCCTTTTGTTGTCGAGAATGAATGAATTTATCAGTTTAAATTTATTGTTAAAAATGAATTTATGAAATATTATATAAATATAAAATATATTTATTTTTAAAAATGAATTTATGAAATATTATATAAATATAAAATATCGTAGATTTTGTGTAATTATCAGCCTTTATTTGGTCCATAGATTAATCAGTAATAATATATCAATATTTAAATGTTAATATATTTTATTTCTGAAATACTATCGATTGAATATCAATTTCAGAAAATTTTATTTTCGTATGGAAAAGTTAAGAGGTGTATCATTAAAAATTCTGTAATACGCCACTGTACTAGTGACTTGTGTGTCACTGAAACGTGTAACGTAACGATCTAAAAACCTACAACCTACAAGACACGCTATCGTTGAAAAATTAGCGATGATGTCAGAAGTGATTTCAGAAATTTGCTTTCATTTTATAGGTCAAAAAAATTTAATTATCGTGACTGGTATTTAAAATATTATTTGTACATTTTATCATTAAATTAAATCATGTCATAAAATTAAAATATCTACTACTGTCGGATTCATAATTATAGTCAATTGATATTGAAATTCAATAACTTGCTTAAAAAAATCAAAAAATATGAACCACGCTTTTACTTATGGACCATACATTTTTATGTACCTAATTATAATAAATAGTTTTCATATTTTTCATTTAATTAATATAAAAATAATGATAAACACCGATTTTTCACACTTGACCGTTATATTATAGTTTAATGTTCGTATATTAGATATACGTATCGAAGACAGAATGTAGGAAACCATAAGTAAGACAGAGATAAACATACAATTACTTGTTATTTTGCTGTTCAGCAATAAGCCTGTTTCACATTTTTCAAAAACTATTTTAAATGAATGTTTATGCAATAATTTTCTTAGTAATAATTTTTATTTTAATAATTTGTTTTTATTTATGGAAATAATTAAATAAAAAGATTGGCCTCATGAAAAACTACCCCGCACTCCTGTTATGTAGAAGTACATACATTACGTCATTAATTGCCAATAGGAAAATAGTTTTTCCATCACCTACGTTTATTAATATTATTTATATAAATAAACGTAGGCGATAGTTTGTCACATGTTAATAAAAAATCTTCTAATTTGACATTTGACGCTGACATAGCTCATTGTTTATGAATAATAAAGTAATAATGGCTAATTCAAATTACACTCAAGCTAAGTCGGACAGTTAATCGTAGGTCGATAGCTGGATATGGTGTCTGAATTTATATCAGAGAACGATTGTTTTACTGCTGCCTAAATAAGGGGTGTTAAAGAGTTAAGGTAAAATAAAATATAAAAACTAAATTTACTATATACATAAATTGATAAGCAGTATTTTTGCAAGAAGGCACAGTACAATATCGCAAATTACTCATTTTATTTTGAACTTTTTATTACCTACATATTATACAACTTGAACCAATCTTAAAAATTTGACACTTGTTTGACAACTTTGACAATACTCTTGACACCAAACACAAAAAATTTTATATTATAAACGGACCAATTAGAACCGCTGAAGATATATGTACTCTGACGTCACATTCTGTTTCAAATCACGTGGCTTATTCAAAATATCCAAATTTCAAAAATTAATTGTAAAATATCTAAAGGATATTTCGTGATATTTTCTAATTTGAGGCTCTTTAAAGAACAATATCTTTTAAAATTTAGTACCTAGAAGTCATATAAAAATTCCTGCAACAGCCCTATTAATGACGCAACGGTCAAGTATGAAAAATCGGTGTACACAGGGTACACTATATAAAATAATCTGATGGGGTCAGCACATTACCTTCCGTCAATAGGGCTGTTGCAAGAATTTTTATATGACTTCTAAGTATTAAATTTTAAAAGATATTGTGAGTAATTTACGATATTGTATTGTGTCTTCTTACAAAAATACTGTTAGGAACAAACCTACTATAGAGTTTATAAATTTGCCAAGAAAAGAAAATTGTGGCTAGAAGCAGTAGGTCGAAGAGCTGATAATTTGTCAGAAATATCTTGTCTTCATGTTTGTGAAGATCATTTTAACTTTCATCCACCTTCAAGATAACAGTATATTTTTGTTGCTTCACTTTATGTTCAGGGCAAACTTTGCATCTGACTATACAGATATTTTTTTCTCGACATAGATCTACATATCCTATAGCAGATTCAATGTAAGAATCACGACCAGAACTTTAAAGTAAAATATATTATTAATTTTATAGTAAATTCAATTTTTATATTTTATTTTACCTCAACTCTTTAACACCCCTTATTTGAATTAGCCATTATTACTACTTTATTATTCATTTACAATGAGCAATGTCAGCGTCAAATGTCAAATCAAAAGATTTTTTTTATTAACATGTGACAAACTACAGCCTACGTTTATTTATATAAATAATATGAATAAACGTAGGTGATGGTAAAACTATTTTCCTATTGGCTATTAATGACGTAATGTATGTACTTCTACGTCACAGGAGTGGGGGGTAGTTTTTCAGGACGCCATTCTTTTTATTTAATTATTTCCACAAATAACAACAAATTATTAAAATGAAAATTATTACTAAGAAAATCATTGCATAAACTTTCATTTAAAATAGTTTTTGAAAAATGTGAAACAGGCTCATTTTATGTATTATGTACAAATCTCATACCACAAGTTCCTTGGAAAAGATTTTACATATACAGTAAAATTGTAACACGAACATATGCTATTTTATATTTTGTTTATAACAATTAAAAAAGTAAAAATGTTAGGTCAACTTCTATTAATAATTACGAATTGAAATTTGGCATGTTAATTCAGAATACAGTTTTTATATAAAATATTAATAAATTTTTATTTTAAATTGATCACTTTAATTTTAATAATTTCTTTATTGTAAAAGCGCACCGTGCATTTATAGTCCAGTCATTAGGTAGATTTACCTTGCAAAAGGTCGGGTATTTTTGATTTTTGGATATGTTATATATTTAGAGGTCTCAACAAAAAATGCAAGTTTTCCCCCTCGGGGGCCTTCGGAAAGCACCGCCAACTTGAGAAAAAAGGCGCAAAACAGCGGTTATTTCTAAATATCTCTTCACTTATTTGCATTAGGCAAAAATAGTTATTATCTAATTTGTTGACTATAAAATTCTGTACAACTTTTATCTAAAACATTCTTTTCTATAATTAATAGATAGCGAGCTACAGAGCTTCAAACAGAGAAAATTTTTTGAAAATTACATGAATGCTTCATTTAAATCATATTTTATTATATTTTTTTACGTTTTTTTTACAAATTACTTTTTGACAGTCTTTAATTATTATTATTTAACTAATATATATAAATATTAATTATTGTTTATAGTTTTTTTTTCATTCTAAAGATTTTTTATAGTCCAGCAAATTTATGATTTTACCTTAAAGTAATTACAACAAAAGCTTTTTAACGGAATCCAGTCCCAGAAAAGTGCGCTGAATAACATATCAATATTTTCCCGAAATCGGAGCTTGGGAACCTCCCGCCAATTTTGACAAATGGCGGCATATTCAGGTTTATGGCCATTTGCTTAAAACAATTATGAAAATATTTAAATTATTCAAAAAATCAAACAATATTACGTACTTGATACTTAGTCTAATAGGTTTCACTATTTACAACAGTTTACATTCGACGTGGCATCGAAAGAAGTAAGTTATCGATAACTGTTTTATAAAAATTGTTAACGTTTTCCTGCAATTTTTTAGTTTTTCATCCACCACTCTGATCATGTTAAAGATATGATGACGCGGTTTTAAAATTTGAATTCAGCATGAAATTCTCTTTAATATTATGTATTACACGATTATTGCCGATGAACAATTGGCGAGTTACTAACAACTAAAAGTCACATGAAATTCCTCTAAAATTTTAAACATCTGAAAATCGGCTCTTTTCTCAATTTCTCATCAACCACTTTGACACCTATTAAATACTTAATATGGGTTATCTGTAAGCCTGTTGAAATTTTGAATGAGAAGATGAAAAAAGAGCCGATTTTCAGATGTTTAAAATTTTAGAGGGATTTCATATGAGTTTTAGTTGGCAGTAACTCGCCAATCGTTCATCGGCAAAAATAGTGTAATACACGATACGAAAGAGAATTTTATGCTGAATTCAAATTTTAAAACCGCATCATCGTATCTTTAACAAGATCAGAGTGGTGGATGAAAAACTAAAAAAATGCAGGAAAACGTTAACAATTTTTATAAAACAGTTATCGATAACTTACTTCTTTCGATGCCACGTCGAATGTAAACTGTTGTAAATAGTGAAACCTATTAGACTAAGTATCAAGTACGTAATATTGTTTGTTTTTTTGAATAATTTAAATATTTTCATAATTGTTTTAAGCAAATGGCCATAAACCTGAATATGCCGCCAATTGTCCAAATTGGCGGGAGGTTCCCAAGCTCCGATTTCGGAAAAATATTGATATGTTATTCAGCGCACTTTTTTGGGACTGGAGTCCGTTAAAAAGCTTTTGTTGTAATTACTTTAAGGTAAAATCATAAATTTGCTGGACTATAACAAAACCTTTAGAATGAAAAAAAAACTATAAACAATAATTAATATTTATATATATATATATATATATATATATATATATATATTAGTTAAATAATAATAATTAATGATTCTCAAATAGTAATTTGTAAAAAAACGTAAAAAAAATATAATAAAATAGGATTTAAATGAAGCAATCATGTAATTTTCAAAAAAATTGCTCTGTTTGAAGCACTGTAGCTCGCTATCTATTAATTATGGAAAAAAATGTTTTAGATAAAAGTTGTAGAGAATTTTATAGTCAACAAATTAGATAGTAACTATTTTTGCCTAATGCAAATCAGTGAAGAGATATTTAGAAAAAACCGCTTTTTTGCGCCTTTTTTCTCAAGTTGGCGGTGCTTCCCGAAGGCCCCCGAGGGGGAAAACTTGCATTTTTTATTAGGACCCGTAAATATACAATATATCCAAAAATCAAAAATACCCGACCTTTTGTGGAATAAACCCTTATTTTTCTACCAAATGACTGGACTATTACGCGCGTAAAGGCGTAAACAGTAGAACAGTTATTAAAATTCAATTAAATAAGAAAATAAGGGTATTATAAATCCAATGGAAATATGTAAATCCTGGTAGAAAGAACCGGAACTCTGGTTTCCGGTTGATTATAATGTAATCAGATCCTGACTTCCTAATCGTTTGCCATTCAATATTCATTTTCCTCTTGATTAACGACAGTTTTCGATTTTCTGGCAAAGTATTTCGTGAGGAAACGTTCTGTTGTTTGCCCAGGCGTACATGTAAAAGTGACAAAATTTTAATTATAATTTCATGATATACTTATTATTTATTATTTCATTAAAAATATAAGAAATTTTTAATTTATTCCAGGTAAATTGATTTATATATTAATAGTCTCGCCAACTAGAAATTAAATAAAAATTAAATATATTTGCCTGGTAAAATGATATATTCATAAGATAATATTTACTTGGACATTAGGTTTGTTTACAGTACGCACAACAAAATATGCAACTAATTTCTAATTTTTCAGTAGGTATATGTGCGTAGTAATTCAGTGTTGTATAAAATACTTTGAAAAACATATTTCAAATAGAAAATACAAAATACTAAATAAAAATATTTCATATGTTTGGTAAAATACAATTATTTTTTTAGTATTTCAAATATACCAATATTTCAAATACTTTCCAGTATTTCAAATATTTTACTTTGAATTATTTAAAAACAAATAAGATGAGTTAGGATATTGTAAAAATGTTTTTTATATTCAACTTAATAGCGTAATTTTATTAATATTAAAAAGAAACTCCTACATTAACATAGGCAAGTGTTTATTTAAGAAAAAAATTAGAGAATCATTTCATGTTATATTACTAACAGACTACACACGACGGAGGGTTTCTAATTCAAATACTTGAGTATTTTAAATACAAAAATGTATTTCAAATATTGAAAAGTAGTATTTCATACAAATAATAGTATTTTAATGTATTAAAATATAAAATACCTGTGAAAAGTATTAAAACTAAAAATACAAAATGCTTTTATTTTTAAGTATTTCAAATAATTACGTAAAATACTTTATCTAATTCAAATACTTATTTCAATTACATATATTTCAAATACTATACAACACTTCGTAGTATGAATCTGGTTTCATACTGATTGGAATTTTGTGGGTTCTGCGAACAGAATTAAAGGTTATTATTATCATCTGGAGTGAACAGAAAAGTTTTTATCTTATATTGATTGTTGTTGTTGGCATTATTATCAAATAAAATTATAAATTATAATCTTACTTTTTATTTAAAAGTTACTTCCTGCGATTATTTCTGGTGCTCTTAAATTTACACACGAGATACATGACAATATAGCAAATATTTATTGGTTTGGAATCCATACTTCCATACTAATATAATAAATGCAAAAGTAACTCTGTCTGTCTGTCTGTCTGTAACGTTTTCACGCCTAAACCGCTCAACCAATTTTGATGAATTTTGGTACATAGATAGATAGGATCTTGGAGAAGGATATAGGCTATCCTTCGTCGCGAAAATAAAACTTGAAGGGGTGAAATAGGGGATGAAAGTTTGTATGAAGAACCCATCATTTCTCAAGTTAGGAATATAAAAATTCCACTGAAATATATACTAACTGGAACTCGCATACTCTACCTAACAGCGTACGCTGCACTGAAGCCTCATTGAACAATAATGGCTGGTCCTGTTCGCGCACGTTTGTGCCGAACTGAACCTAGCCGAATAACTCGTATCATAGCTGATCGCTTTATTTTCATGTTATGCTTCATTTATTTAAACCTGCGCCACACGAAATAATTTCCGTCTACTCACGAACTGCCTCGATGTTTGCCGACTACTCCAGCAGCAGGCTTTCGATATGCCTTCACAGTCACGGTTCGTACGCGCATTCCAGTTAGTATATATTTCAGTGAAAAATTCTTATTTATGCTTTTGGTAAGAAAGAGTGTTTTAGCGTTTTTCAAAAATCATACCTCAAGGCGGTACAATAGGGGATGATTTCAATTATTTTTTATCTTTGTATCTATAGTTAAGTTTTAACCGTTAGCAGGTTTTCGATATTTGTCCGAGAGATAGCTTGCATCATATAAGTAAAAATACCCGAAACATGTTTAGTGCGGTGCGGTGATCGGAGTGCAGTGGGCGGAGTATGTTACATGTACGATGCGAAGCAGGTTGCCGGCTCCCGACGCAGCGCATGTCTCCGAAGTAAATGTGAATAATTACTGGTACACGTGTAGCTAATCGTTATTGTAGCTTCTAGCTTTACCCGTGCGAAGCCGGGGCGGGTCAGCTAGTTTATAATAAATGTCAATATTCACATTCTCTTGCTTTGGGTAGTACAAGTGCATGTAGGAAGAACAATGCTCGCTAATAGCCAGAAGTTCCAGTGCGCATGCCATAAACTAAAAATTTCTTTAGAATCCGCGGACTATTTTGACGGTTGCTATCTGATCAGGGATTGAATTATTTTGCTAAACGAACAAATGATTTTTAATCGTAGATTTAAAATTTCTATTGTGCGAACATTTTTAAATTGATGCGCATGCTCAGAATGGTTCTTGACGGTTTCTGACTGTTGTGCGCACAAACCAATAGACACAAAATTGTAATTTGCACGAGCGCCTCTAACGGCAAAGCATAGAAATCAAGGTTGCTATGGTTACCACGTCCAAACAAAGACCTGTCATCAGCCGTAGACTCTACACTCTAGCCATCGTTTTAGTTGAATAATCGAATAATCTTCAATATTATCAAACAAAAAAGTTGCCCCAGGCACATCTTCTGGTTTTAAACTCATTTTTATTATACACAACGTACAAATCACAATAAAGAATTAGGTTTAACACTGAATAACAGCTGCGAACACAATAGAGAGTTATTGCAGCTTCAACGCAAAAATAACGTGCACTTTAAAGTCACGTAACAGCCCGAGTGCGCATGCGTACTAATAAGGTTCACGTTATACGAATAAGAAGACACGTTATGTGCAATGGAATAACGAGCGTTTAGCGTCACACGTTCTGTATCTTTTGAGGTTATGTTTCGGTGAAAAATGTGGATGTAACTTCGTTTGTGTTGCTTTTAGCGTTAACGTTAGCGTGAATACACTAATTAAATGCGGTAAACATTGAAATTGAAAGTCCTTTATTTCTAAAATAAAGTGTTTTTTACATAAGGTTAACGTTTACGTTCTTTCATCTTAGAAGTTGCAATAACTCCCTAATGACAGATAGGAACAGGGAACGGGACGCAAAACAACGAGGGGAGGTTTGTTTGGATGCATGATCTTCTATCTCTCTCTTGCAGTGACGTCAATTTTTTAAGTGTCTATTATGCTTTATTCTTTAGGTCATTACATGTTTGTAGTTTTGTAGTACTATAGTAGTAATAGCTTATGCTTTTTTAAGCATAATTAAAATCATTAAACATTGTCATATATCATTAATTTTAACACCAAGTCAAGAATGAATTACAAAAACAAAATGTAAAAAACTTTCCACATCTAAAAATAAACAATTACTCTCAGACAATATATTCTCACAATTACAAAATAATGCAAATCATTTTCAAGGCAAAATAAAATTATGCATGCATCTAACAAATAGAATAGCTAATAATTAAGTAACATATCAAAGTACTTAAGTTTAGATTACTAGACTAGGTATATTTGTGTCCATGCATCTACTGTAATGATTAGAAAAAGAATAATTATTGTGTCTTGCGTCTTGCTTGAATACGTTATTAAAGTCTATTAGAAGAACCGATTTATAAATTCAAGGTTTTTTAATAGATAGACATGACCTTTCGGGGTTATTTTACAATTTTTCATATATTTGAACATTGCACAATTTAATTCTAAAAGTTCATAACAGGTGTGTCAGAAATACGGGGCCATGGCTTAACCACAGATTATATATAATAAGACAATTTAACTTAACACCTCTATACGAAAGTACACCGTTTAGCCAGTATTCTACTTTAAAGTTCTCTTAAAAAAATTTTCAGAAAACTTTTCTGTTTCTGCATAAGTGACTACGCCGTGTAATTTTTAAAATAAAATTTATCTACCTATACTGCGTGTAGTTTAAATTATAGTGGTGGGCGAGGCTTGACGAGATCGGTTTACACAACAACAATTTAAGGTTAAATATGAATTTAAGTTTTATTTCGATAAAACAATAATATTACAATAATACAAACATTCAGACACATTCTTTGGATATGGAACATCTTCAATATCATACATTTGACGACTATTTTGGTCAGACTTACGAAATTGCATGAATAATAAAATGTTTTTGACAATGGGGTATTCCGACATTTTTTAAAAATATTATTTTACATTAGTACAGACCAGTAGGACTCTGAATATCTAACTTTGAGTACGAAAATATACGCATCACATGAGATATGAATTTTAAAAAATTGGTGACATCTGCAACGAACTTCAGCGCCTAAATCCACATGTTCATGACAACCATTTTAGTAGCAGAGTGTATTTCGGTGTTTGTTCTGTGTTTGTTTATGATAAAAATAGGAGTAATAATTATAAAGTGGACGAAATGTCAAACAAGAAATATACCCGCGCGTGTTAACTACTGGCTACATCTGTGTTTTTAAACGAAAATATTTTCTTTGAAATGAGCAACAGATTATCAACTTGACGTCACAAATTTCAAGGACGTTTCTAGAGCTGTAAAAATTCCAATTTTGAAACATTAAATTATGAATTAAAACTTTTTATTAAACATGTTTTATTATATTTTTCTACTATATGAAGTTGGAAACTATAGAAAAAAGTTATTATTTTGCATTAATTCCATATCACCGGAATACCCCATTATTGACAGGTTAACAGGTGATGTGTGTTTTGTATTTATATTAACTTTTTTACGTTATAAAAAAATAAATAGGCATAAGGACCAAGGAGAATTTTAAATAAACGACAAAAGAAATTATGAAAAATTCATTAGCACTGCGGGGATTTGAACCCCGGACCTTCTCGTATCTAGCAATAACATAATATTGGGACAGTTTGAAATTGACTCGCGTTTGCATCAATCACAAGCCAGGAAATGTCCCTATAATCATGCTACACTACATTACTACAACAGACAGAGTATAGCTGTCTCTCCAAATGTCAAACAAGTAATTGTTAATGACAGTAACAATTGTTTATGAGTTTTCAATCTTCTCAAGTTGTTTAGGAGTAGTCTAGCATTATTTAATCGTCTTATTATATAAATGGCAGTAAAATACTATTAGGCCGAACAAACGGATATGTTACTAGTTTTAGAATATTCCGATGACATTTTTAAAAACCCATAAATACAAGGTAAACCATTTCAACAAAAAAATGTCATGGATCACTGGATATTTTTTGTTCATCCAGAAAAACCTTATATAACTGTCTTACAAAAGAATTGGTTTATTTTATATCCTTTTTTACGCTCTCTTCTTCTGTATTCAGGTAGAACAGAAAACCTATAGATAGACTCTATAGTTGTTTTTGAATCGAATGACGCAATTTTCTGTCCATTACACATGTTATTGACCCAGATAATGACGTAAAAAACCTTGAATTTAAAACGTGAAAATGTTACAAAAGAAACCAATCGCCATTTCATGTAAATATTTATATGTTAATGATGGAGAGTTCATTTTCAGGTGTTTTAAAAGGCGAAAATGAAATAAATATTGCATCAACATTGTTTAGAAAAATTACCATTTCAAATAATGTGCATCTGCATAGTAGATGAAATTTTGTTTATGTTTTAAAATATATTAAACATAGCCTTTAAGATCAAAGGAATTTAACTACCGAAACATATTCAAAATTCCAGGCGTGATTGAAATGTAAAATGAAAGATGGAACTAATTTTATGAACAAAGGGTTAACAAATACACAAGTATAATTATTAAAATATTTTGACTCATACTTTGGACTTCAGGGTCATAAGTGTTTAGCATGTGTTTAAACAAAATAAACAAGAACATTAATAAAAGAACTTATTGTTTCGTGTGAAACAGCTATTGTTTAGTAACTTTAAATTTAAAATATAAAAGTGGTACATTATTTAGTTTAAGATTGCAGTAGTGGGCGAAGCTTGATGATACCAGTTTAAGCAGCAACATTTTAAGGGCAAATACGAATAAAGCGTTATTTCGGTACCTAATATAATAATAGGTCTGTTCGTTTGTATGGTTCTAGCTGCACTAACTTGTAATTTTTTGAAAAATATGTTCGTTTGTGTGTACGAAGTTGTCTGCACTGTGTTCGTTTGTAGTCGTGCATGTTGCACTAACTTGTCTTAACTGTACTACCTCCCGAGCTAGTACACTTAGTGCAGTGCGTAGTGTTTACAACGACGCCACAATTTGTCACATAGGTTGTCGTGTATACTTATAACTATAATTTTTTCATTAATCTGCAAAATCTTATTCTATATTCTAAAAATGAATCAAAGGAAATGTGTTTTATGAATACCAAAGAAATAAAATGGAAAAATAAGTAATATATCACTGCATACAAAATAATTATTAAAAAAAAGTTTTAATTTAACTGAAAACTATTAAAATCGATATAGATATGTGTAATTCACATTTAGTACAAAAATAAACATTAATGGATTTTTCATATTGAAAGAATTGCAATAAATTTTAACTAAATGGAAAAATCATTATAATTATAAATATTTATAAATGGCGTTGCTAGTTAACCTACAATCTGCACTAACTTGTTTAATTAGTGTTCGTTTGAATTTCGAAAACAAGTCTGTACTACGTTGCACTAAACTACACTGTGACGTATTCTCGGTACATTTTGTACAAGTTAGTGTAATACAAACGAACAGACCTAATGTTACAATAATGAACATCTTCAGACCCAAAATTTGGGATATGGAACATCTTCAATCACCTCAATTTTGTAAGAAAGTTGTTAAGTCTTAGCAACGTTGCTAAAAATTATAACCAGTAGAAACAAATGTAAAGGCTGTCTTTTTCATGTTTTATTCAGTGTTCGCAATTATTATTGGTTATTTGCTATAGTCTAACAACTTTCTTACAGAATTGGGGTAATATCACTCCTTTGAGAACCACTTCAATTAGAGATGCAAAACTTTATAAAATAAAAAAAATATTTTGACAGTTTGTGTTTTTGTAATAATATTATTTTTTTACCTCCCGCTACCCTTGGTAAGGGAGGTATAGGGATCGTGCTAAAAATCACTTATCGAGATTTTAGTAAATGACCACGTTTTAAGGTCCCTAGAATCCAAATTTAACATTTTCACGATGATGTCTGTATGTGTGTATGTGTGTGTGTATGTGTGTGTGTGTGTATGTATGTATGTATGTGTGTGTGTATGTGTAGGGATTTTGTCTTCACTCTAACTCAAATACTATCATTCAGAAAATTATGAAATCTTGTATTTCTATCCTATTCTAATAAGAAAAGAAGCCATTAGATTTTGGTGTAAATCGGATAACCGGAAATGGCACTTTACCTGAAGCTCATAATGGTTTTTCTTCAAAAAATACCATTAAATGCCATTTTTTCGCATTTTGTCGTTATGAAAATTAAAGATTATTGAATTTTCTACAGGAATACATTAATACTTTTTCTGTATATTTTACAGATAAATTTAAAAATAATTTTTTTTACAAGTCCCGAAGCCTACGAAAAACACAATTCTTTTGTTACACAGTTCATATTTCAAATGAATGTAACTGACATTAAATGTCACTGTCAAAAAACTAATCACTTCAAATTAATAATAGTGACATTTTAAAAAGAAAATAGTAAATAAATCAATAGTTTTATGCAATGGAACAGTTTGCAGCGTTAGTAAATACGTAAGTATGTATTTAAATTAATAAAAATGGATAGGAAAGTGTGACGAAGGAAGATTGTTGCGTAACTATTATTGTGGTCCGGATGGGGTTATTCGCTACCGAAAATCGGTCACTTTAATATGTTCTTATGTATGAATGCTATGATGATTGTGGACAAGGCGAAAGAAGAATGTTGTTAAAGAGTGAAGTGAGTCAGCTGAGCTCTTACTCTTATCCCTTTTCTTATTGTTACTATTGTTTCCGGGTATTTGCTAACCCGCTAAGTGGGAATCGCGTGATTTTATGTACGTATGTATGTATGTAAAAATTAAATAGCGGGAGGTTTTGTGTTGGCCACATCAGATTTTTTACGTTATATTCATAGTTACACTATTGGACAAAAGTAAAGCAACTTTTATGATAAAATCAAATATTTAAACTAAATTTAGCAACTATAGAAATTGAAATTCAAGTAGTTCAAGAGGTCATAGTACGCTGCTATCATACGTGAAATGAAATTGTTTTCAAATGTCAAATAAGTTAGTAAGAAATAATTTATTTCAACAGTAGGTACACTTTAACAGCGCGACGAAAGTAAAGCAACTTTTCAAGAATATTTTTTTATTTTTTATTAAACAAAAGAAAATCACAATTATGGTTAAAGAATTATAACAATAGACAAACATATTCTTAATAATTAATAGGATATCCATTGTTGGCTATTACTTTTTGGCAACGACGCGGCATTGATGAAATTAAATTTTGAAGAGTAATAGTCGGTATATTCATTCATACTTCATTAATTTTATCAATTAATGATTGTTTATTTGGGAATCGTGTAGTCCTAATTCAACGTTCAACTTCTTCCCAGAGGTTCTCAATGGGGTTGAGGTCCGGTGATTGTGCTGGCCACTGAAGAACCTGGATATTTTTCTCCTGAAACCACTGTTGAACAAGGCGCGATGCATGTTTGGGATCATTGTCCTGTTGGAAAACAAATCGCAAAGGCATTTCCCACTCAGCGTAGGGCAACATTATGTTTTGGAGTATGTCCCTATAGATCAAGCGATCCATAGTCCCATCTATAAAATGTATTAGACCTACTCCTCTCCACGAAAAACAACCCCAAAGAAACACATTACCTTGCCCGTGCTTTATTGTTGGTGTAACATACTTTGGTTGCAATCTCGTATTAACCGGGCGCCTTACTCTCCTCATGCCGTCAGAATTAAAAAATTTGTAACGAGTTTCGTCGCTAAACAAACCATTTTTCCACTGTTGAACTGTCCAGTTCATATGGCGTTGTGCAAATTCAAGCCTGGCAAGGCGATTTCTTTCGGAAACCAACGGTTTTTTAGCTGGACGTCTGCTATAAAGTTTCGCCTCAACTAATCGTCATTGAAAAGTCCTTGCACTAACTTCCAATTCATGAATTTCTGCAATTATCCTTGGCGCTGACAACCACGGATCTCCCTGAGAAATTCTTTTGATTCTTCTATCCATCCCAAAAGTAGTTTTTCGGGGTCTTCCTGATTTCGGCATTTTTTCAACATGTCCTCTTTCATTATAACGTGAAATTATTTTTGTTACACTATATTTCGGCAAGCCAAATTGTTCGGAAATCGCAATCTTACGCTTTCCTTCTAAAAAAGCGTTTACGACCATTTGTTTCAACTCTGTACAGATTGGTTTCCCTTTTGGCATGCTTATTTCTATAAAAATAAGAGCTACTAAGCTTTACTCATCGGCAAATTTTCATTTTTAAACTTACCTTTACCGCAAACTCTTTTTCAGTATTCCAAATCAAAAAGTTGCTTTAATTTTGTCGTTCCAAAAACTGTATTTTTGAAATAAATTATTGCTTACTAACTTATTTGACATTTGAAAACAATTTCATTTCACGTATGATTGCAGCCTACTATGACCTCTTAAACTACTTAAATTTCGATTTCCATAGTTGCTAAATTTAGTTTAAATATTTAAATATTTGATTTTATTATAAAAGTTGCTTTACTTTTGTCCAATAGTGTATTTACTATACAAATGCAGTAAAAGAGTTACATTACTCATGTAATGTAGGAACAGTTTAAAACTGTCTCACTTTTGCACCAATCACAGACCTTAAAAAAATGTGCTCACTATACCACGCTACATTGCATTCTTAAACCAAATGGAATATAGATTTCTTTGAATTTAAATTTACCCACATATGTTTGGCATAACATTAATGTTGTACGGGTTGCTAAATATGGTATAATATTCTGCAGGGCATCGATTTAAATAATATGTGGATCACATGTTATGGTACATTCACCCCTGCCATTTCTATAGGCATTCCACATCTCATCTTCAGTCAATATTTTGGGGATTTCGTTGCATCTATCAACCTATCATATCCCATACATGTTTAATAGGTGACAAATTCGGGGAACGCGTCGACCATTGGAGTACAGTATTGTGAATGTGAACCTCGTGGCGAAAATTAGAACTAAGACAAAGAAGCAATTTTATTTTATCCGTATGTTTTAAAAGTCGTGTACAGTTTATATAGTGAAAAACAAAAAATAGAACTAATATTTACAATTAATTGATCTACTAAACTGGGCCTAAGAAAAAACTACACTGTGAACATAACCGAACATCTATAGCTAAAGTATTTAAAATGAAAAATAATAATTAATCTACTGCTACAACTAATAAAACAGGAAACAAGGACATATACTCTACCTAAAATAATAAACACTGAAAGAAATGTCAAAATACAAGAAAAATCAAAGAAAAAAATCTGTTGTGGCCAGCACAAGACCTCTCGCCATTTCCATATTAGGCTATATATGTATTGTATTGCACTTCGCTTTTGAACCGTCGTTTTATAACAAAATATTACAGAACTTTACCCAAATATTGTTTTTTATTGTATTTAACATGTCTTCTGCACACATATAATTCTAATTATATTTATTTTACATCATTTTCATGTTAGAGATTGTTCCAATTTATTAACCAGATTGGCGGTATTTCTAATGGATATATGCATTTTACCACAATTTTACCTATAATTTCAAATATTTAATTAATAAAACAATAAGAAAAATTAAATATACTTCCCAGAAAAAGCTTTCACAATGTCACTAAAAATGTTGATATTTGACAATGACATGTGTCATGTTATAAACATTGGAAACTGTCAACTGGTTTCCTTAGTGCCTTGGCCTCTGCGATTAATTCACTCTATAAATTATAGTGTCTTTATCTCTAAATCTATACAAGATATAATAAAAATTTTAAGTGTATTAGATGGAGAATTTTATGTTCTTTAATATTTAATAAAAAAAATCCCAAAAAATTATATTTAGAAGAATTTTTCTAAGAAACTACTACTTCCGGTTCTTCAATTGTTACCAAAACCTTTTCAGCTCTTCCCAGGAATGTCAGATTGAGGAAACTGCAGTTAAATATTTTTTAAGTCTTATAGTTTTTGAGGAATCGTGACTACAACATCCAGACATACATACATACATACACACACACACACACACACACACACACACACACACACACACATACATCCCCACACACACACACACACACACACACACATACATCCCCACACACACACAGACATCATTTTAAAAATGTTATAATCGGATTGTAGGGACCTTAAATCGTGCTTATTCAATAAAATCTGGATATGCGAATTTTAGCATGAATCCAATACCTCTCTTAGCGAGAGGTAAAAATATAATCAAACGTCATTTTACAAAAATTTTAAAAAAATACTTAATAATAATATATCCAAACATAATTATTTCTATTGAAGGTATCAAATACATAATAATAATAATAATAATAATAATAATAATAATAATAATAATAATAATAAAACAATTAAATACCTTTAATAAAATATATTTAAAAAAATAAAGAAAATTTCAAAAATCCCTAAATGATGACGTAAACCGCTTGTTTCGCTGGATAGCCCATATTTTAAGCTAATTAAATAATAGTTTGACACAAATTAAAAACTTTATTTATGTAAAATACATTCGCTTTTCGTTTCTTGCAATTCTGAAATTTCTGTTTATTTCCTGAATGAACATTTTTTTCACGTCACATCTATTTTTGTCTTTCGGTTCTTTAAATGCTCTTTCTTCATCTTCAATTTCTTTTTGTCTTTCGTTTCGTTAAGTGCTCTTTCTTCACCTTCGATTTTTTTCGTGGTTTACCAAGGTGTTCTTTTATGTTTTTCTATGTTTTCGTCACATTCTTTAATCTTTTTATTATTTTACTTACATATTTAATTCTCTGGAGTATCTTTTATTTTCAGCAGGTTTATTATACTTGGTTTGTGGAAAATCTTAGCTTTTTCGTTAAACGTCAAAGCCACTATCTGTCCAAGCGAAATTTGACGTTTTATTACAAGTTTATCATATATTATTTAAGACTTGGTTAAATCTTCATAAAACGATGTTTGCAGGATGACAAGTTGCCGTTATGGTTTTTGTTGAAACATAATTAAGTAAAATTTTCGATTCGAGCTCGCACTACCGCCCAACAGATATAAACTACTCTATATTTTTGACAATGACATTATTTTTTTTCTTTTACAAACATTTGAATTTATCAACTGCATATGCATTTTACCTATAATTTGAAATATTTAATTACTAAAACAATAAGAAAAATTAAATATACTTCCCAGTAAAAGCTATCAGAATGTCACTAAAACTGTTGATATTTGACACTGACATGTGTCATTTACAAATTATGTTATAAACATTGGAATTTGTCAACTGGTTTCCTTAGTGTCGTAGCCTCTGCGATAAGTTTACTCTATAAATTATAGTGTCTTTATCTCTAAATCTATACAAGATATAATAAAAATTTTAAGTGTATTAGATGGAGAATTTTATGTTCTTCAATATTTAATAAAAAAAAATCCCAAAAAATTATATTTAGAAGAATTTTTCTAAGAAACTACTACTTCCGGTTCTTCAATTGTTACCAAAACCTTTTCAGCTCTTCCCAGGAATGTCAGATTGAGGAAACTGCAGTTAAATATTTTTTAAGTCTTATAGTTTTTGAGGAATCGTGACTACAACATCCAGACATACATACATACATACACACACACACACACACATACATCCACACACACACACACACACAGACATCATTTTAAAAATGTTATAATCGGATTGTAGGGACCTTAAATCGTGCTTATTCAATAAAATCTGGATATGCGAATTTTAGCATGAATCCAATACCTCTCTTAGCGAGAGGTAAAAATTACTGACAGCAATGATAGGCTTATGGAAGCTAACCAAAAGTTCTCCCTTGTTGAACGTTTGACCTTGGTGCCCAGCGCCATCTCTACGTAGTGAAATATCCCAATACTTCACCAGCAATGTGATCTTGAAATATGGCCCCAGTATTAAAAATCTGTTGTGGCCAGCACAAGACCTCTCGCCATTTCCATATTAGGCTATATAAGTATTGTATTGCACTTCGCTTTCGAACCGTCGTTTTATAACAAAATATTATAGAACATTACCCAAATATTGTTTTTTATTATATTTAACATGTCTTCTGCACACATATAATTCTAATTATATCTATTTTTCATTGTATGAGGAAGTTTCTAAATATCAGAGATTGTTCCAATTCATTAACCAGATTGGCGGTATTTCTGATGGATATATGCATTTTACCACAATTTTACCTATAATATCAAATATTTAATTAATAGAACAATAAGAAATATTAAATATACTTCCCAGTAAAAGCTATCAGAATGTCACTAAAACTGTTGATTTTTTAAACTGACATGTGTCATTTACAAATTATGTTATAAACATTGGAATTTGTCAACTGGTTTCCTTAGTGCCGTAGCCTCTGCGATTAGTTCACTCTATAAATTATAGTGTCTTTATCTCTAAATCTATACAAGATATAATAAAAATTTTAAGTGTATTAGATGGAGAATTTTATGTTCTTCAATATTTAATAAAAAAAACCTCCCAAAAATTTATATTTAGAAGAATTTTTCTAAGAAACTACTACTTCCGGCTGTTCAATTGTTACCAAAACCTTTTCAGCTCTTCCCAGGAATGTCAGATTGAGGAAACTGCAGTTAAATATTTTTTAAGTCTTATAGTTTTTGGTGAATCGTGACTACAACATCCAGACATACATATATACACACACACACACACACATTCACACACACACACACACATCATTTTAAAAATTTTATAATCTGATTCTAGGGACCTTAAATCGTGCTTATTCAATAAAATCTGGATATGCGAATTTTAGCATGAATCCAATACCTCTCTTAGCGAGAGGTAAAAAAAAGGCGTGCTTCTGCATGTAGCACTTCATTGATGCATCGAAATGGATTCATAGTCAAGTAGATGTGACCTACTATTCTAACTTAATAGCACCTCAAACCATTATTCCTGTAGTAGGTGCGGTATGGCGAATACAAATATTGTGCCCCTGATAACGTTCGTTAGGACGCCGTTTAATAAAAGTGGCGGAATAAATTAAATGTGGATTCGTCAAAAAACATAATCGAAAGCCATTCTACTAACCCCTGTCTTCCTTGGCGGCACCACTCTACTTGATTCCGATTGTGCATTGGAGTCAGCGAAAGGTGTAAAAGTGGACGGCGTGCCCGTAGTCCGTAATTAATAAATCGGCGCGAAACAGTACATTAAAACTCGTGTTACTTTTCTCCATTAGAGCACTTAATGTTACTTGGGGACTATTAAACGCTTTTTATTTATGTTTACAAGGAAACCCAAAATATATCACGCAATAAATAACAATATATACACGGTCACTGATTTTACAAGGTTCGCAGAAATAGAATATTCATCGCACGTCTTTACACATATTTTCGAAAAAGATTTGTATTAATGTAGCACGCACAACAAAAACACCAGTTTACAGACCATAAAACCTACAAACGGTACAATAATTCGATATTGCTGCTCGGTATTGAACATAAAAATTATTATCGAAGTCATCGCCGGTTTCATAAAATATTTTTATGAATTATGAGGCGTAGCCGCTATTGTACCGTGTACAATTTAATATTTAAGTTTAAAAATGCAATTCACAAATATTTTATAAAACTTTTATCTACACTTTCTTTGCTTCCTTATTTTCTACATTCATTTATTTGAAAACGACGCTATATTGTATGCTCTTATTACCAAGGATGAAATTTGCAACACGAGCGAGCGAAGCAGGCAAGGGTTATAATCATTCGAGGTAATAATAGAATTATAGCAAGTTTTATACTACACTTTATCTGCGACTTATATACACAGTGATCCCGAATAACTGAAGGTTCCGCCTCGTTCTGATTTTTTGTCGCATCGTTGTGATAATGAAATACGATTGACAGATTGCACTAGTGGACAGTGAATTTTTGAAAGGGGATGACATAAATGTATTGAGGATATTTAGAGTAGAATCAATTTATTTACGAAAATATGTTTCCAAAATTAACTTGTGACGTTCTTTGGTAAACACCATTCTAACGTAACGATTTGAATAATAACAGTTTAATTTTAAAAGATAAAAAGAACTGTACAAGCCCAAAATCATATTAGGTGAGCTGGCACAATATTTTACCTTAATGATATTTCATTTTAAACTAAGTAAATAATTTATTCTTACAAATATTATATTATTAATGTAAAAAATACAATGTCAGCTTAAATTAACAGCAAGAAGAAAATAGTTTCAATTCAATTAGGTTTTAAACTAAATTAAATTAACTTTAACACTTGAATCAGAATAGTTGGGCCACTATTTTATTATTGCGTTGCGCCTCTTTTATTGACTAGAACGATTTTAATTCTGTTAGGCATTGAAAAAAAAAACAACTTGAAGTATATTTTTATATTTATGAGCGTTAACAGTGCCATTTATAAAATGTAGCGTGCTCACCCCCCTTCCAGGCATACAACCCTAAACCATAACGCTTTCAGGAAATTTCATTGTTTTAACCCAAACAATCTGGTATGTCTCGGAGGAGTACACGTTTTCTACAATTTCGTAGCCAAACTTCAAATTTGGACTCATGACTCCAAATGACGCTATACCATTGTTCTTGCGTCCAATTTTTGTGATCCTTAGCCCATTTCAATTTATTACACTGTTGCAATTTTGTAAGCAAAGGCTTTTCTTTGACCTAGTAGAACATACAAAATACTAATAATACTTTTTAACAGAGAAATCGCGAAAAAAATTACCTTATAAAACTTGCATCCTATTAGTTTAGTTTAATTCTTCTTATAGTGGTAGATACCGATTTTTTTTTTCGATCATTTATCGCCATTGTACGGTAATATTTCGAACATTTGATCGGCGATTTTGTTTGGTGAAGCCTGACAGACGATTAATTTGTTTCTGACTCAGTAGATGTCTCTGAAGCGAGTATCCGAGGCGCAAACCATTACTGTAAACACTAACCAAAGTTAAAGTTGTCTGTAAAAATATTTGAACAGAGATAAGACAGTTATAAACAGGGAAAAAATATTTTACAGGGAATACTTTTATATGATAAAAATGAATTTATTTCTTGCATTTCGGTAAAATTGAGACAGAACGTAATTATTTATAGATTCAATCAAATACACAAAATGTCCAAATTACATTATATAACTTAATACTAATAACATGCGTATGAGTACACAATACTGAATTTAAAGATAAAAATAAATCAAACACGCAAACACTTAGTTACAAACTTTAGAAAGGAAAATAGATAAATATTTACAACGAATTTTAAAATATATCAGTGAAGTTTGGATTGTTATTAAAGATGAAGAATGCAAGAGCCATATACAAAATTACTTTTCTGGTTTTTATTAGTAAGATAAAAGATAAAATAATTGACAATAAAATACATAAACAGCTGGCCGTGTAGACGTATATTTTTCAGTCTTCATTTAACTGCATATTATGCTAGCTTTTTCTGTGTTATAATTTTGATTTTGTTATCATTGTGTTACGCATTTTGTGATCTCTGTTTGTGTGTTTTCTGTTTCTTCGCTTGGTTCCTCAGGGGTGAGTTTCTTTGAATTCTATTATATTTTTGTGATATTTTTTCTATTTCTGACAGCGTGGTTGAGCAGTTTGTCTATTCCTGTTTAGTTAAGTTGCAGGCTCAGTCTTATTTATTTAAGTCATATACTGGGTGCTTGGTAACGTTTCATACTGGGTGTTTTTTGTGTTTTTGTCATTTATTTATTTATTGTGCATAACTTAATATTCTTTTCCTTGCATTCTTGTCGCTTTTATCTACTGCAATGGATATTGTGTGTGTCTGTTGTGGTAAGAAAACTGCCGACCATCGACTCATAACTTGTTCGGTATGTTTAAAGTCTCACTGTATAGCTTGTGTTGATAACATAACTGCTGATGATGCAAGGAAAATACGTTTAGGAACCTCTGGGCTAAAATGGACTTGTCTAGGTTGTAGAAATCTGTCTAATGATATTGACAGCCTGAGAGCAGCTCTAAAAAGCTTACAGGATGATATTGCAGAGCTCAAAAATTCTCTTACAAGTGATACTGCATCTCAGTCTCCCATAGTTTTCGAGGAAATTATTCAAGAGGTAGTTGATCGTGAAAAACGATCGCGTAATATTATGATCTTTGGTCTAACTGAGAACAAGTCACTTTCAAAACAACAGCAATTGGAAAGTGATAATGAGACTGCTAAGGGTCTGTTGAAAGATTTAGAAGTAAATACGAACATAGTTCATCTCAACCGTATGGGTCGGTTTGACGCTTCCACAACTACCTCTCGTCCTCTTAAATTGTTTCTTTCTTCGTCCACCGAAGTCACTAATTCCATAAAAAATGTTAATAAATTAAAGACTATTAATAAATGGAATAATATTTCTATCTCTAGAGACAGAACGCCGAGGCAAATTCAATTTTATAAATCAGTCAAAATGGAGCTAAATAAAAGATTAACTGATGGTGAAACTAATCTTCGTATTAAATATGTAAATGGAACACCTAAGATAGTAAATTCGGAAAACTAAAATTGCCCAACAATAATCCAGTTTCTTATTTATCTTTATATTATCAAAATACACGGGGACTAAATTCTAAATGTCATTTGTTCTATGTAAACTGCTGTTCATTCTCTGCGGACATAATTTTATTGTCTGAAACGTGGCTTAATGTATCTGTCAATAATGCTGAATTATTTACATCTACTTATAATATCATTCGTTGTGATAGAGATTTTTCTCTCGTTGATCGTCGAAGTGGTGGTGGAGTTCTCATAGCTCTGGCTGAGCATATTCAGTTTAATATCCTTGATACGTCTCACTTAAAAGCCCTTACACCACTAATTGACATTGCTATATGTAAATGTTTTGTAGGTAGTTGCAATTTTATTCTTTGTCTTATCTATATCCCGCCTGATATAACTGCTACTATTCTTGAAACCTTTACAGATGCTCTAGAAGTTTTCCTGATTACTGAAAACGTTATATTAGTAGGTGACTTCAATGTACCGAATCTTGACAATCCATCAGTTAATTGTAATAAATCTACTATCATTCGCAACTTTTGTAGTACTTTAGACCTCAAACAATGGAATAATATTTTAAACTCAAAAGGTAATAAACTAGATCTCATTCTCTCTAATTTGCCAGGTGATATTGATATTAATAGATCTAATGCTCCAATAGTTCCTGAAGATGTTTATCATCCTGCACTAACAGTAAACTTACCTATCTTGTCATCTGTCAAACCAGCGAAATTTCCATCTGCAAACAATGTTCGCTACAATTTTAGGAGAGCCAATTTTTACGAGCTCTATGATAATATATGTTCCGTAGATTGGTCAGTATTAAATCAGTATGAAAATGTTAATGACGCTCTTGTAGTGTTTTATAACATGCTTAATTCTACGCTAGATATTTCAGTACCGAAATTTAAATATTGTGATAATAAATATCCGCCGTGGTTCACAACAGAAATAAAATACAATATTAGAACTAAAGAATATTATAGGAGGAAATGGATAAAATATAAGAAGCAATACCATCTTAATCAATTTCAAAGACTACGCCATTTAATTAAGCTTCAAATTCAAGAAGCTTATAATTCTTATCAACGTACTGCAGAAGCCAATATTAAATCTAACCCAGCTGATCTCTGGAAATATGTTCACCTAAAGCAAGGTACTACGCGTATTCCAGGTAAACTACGTGATGAGATGAACGAATTTGATTCTCCTGAAAAAATCGTTGATGCATTCGCCATGTATTTTTCCAGTTTTTTTTCAACCAATTCTGCACAAGTCTCTCCCAATAATATTAGCTTGTATCCTTCTTTTAACATTGACAGAATTAGTGAAGATGAACTTATTACACTTATGGCATCATTTTCTAATAAATTCACTGCTGGTGATGACCAAATACCAAGCTTTCTGGTCAAAGATATGAGGTTTATTCTGGGTAGACCCCTCTCAATTATTATTAATTTAGCAATCCAAACCTGTACTTATCCTACACTTTGGAAAAGGACGAAAATCATACCTGTTTTCAAAAAAGGTGACAAATTTATTATTAAAAATTACCGCCCCATATCGCTACTAAGTAATTTTGGGAAGCTTCTGGAAATGATAATTTACAAATCCATATTTAGTAATACGAGATCTCTAATTTCTCCAATTCAACATGGCTTCATGAAAGGGCGATCGACTACAACAAATCTTGCTTCCTTTTCACAGTATGTGTCCGAAGTCATAGATGCTCGTGGTCAGGTGGATGTTATTTATACAGATTTTTCCCATGCTTTTGATTCCATAGATCATTGGCTCTTGCTGGATAAAGTTAGTGCCTTTGGTGTTTCTCCATCTCTTTTGAAAATCTTAGGTTCGTACCTTGATGGTCGTGTGTGTTATGTCTATTATAATGGCTTTACGTCCTCGGAATTTTTGGCAACGTCAGGTGTCCCGCAAGGATCAAATCTAGGCCCTCTTCTATTTTTATTGTTCATCAATGATCTTCTTGAATCATTCACCTGTCCTTCACTAGCATATGCTGACGATATTAAGTTGTACTCTAAAATATCCACTGTCCAAGACGCTCAACTTCTTCAGTTCAATATTGATATCTTAGTACTATGGTGCGATACTAATAAGCTTTTCCTAAATGTTGACAAATGTTGTTCTGTGTCATACACACGCCGGATCAATCGGTCTGATAATATATATACAATTTCAGGAACTTTACTCGAGCGCAAGTCCACCTTCAAGGATTTGGGAGTTACATTTAGTTCTAATTTCACTTTTTCAGAGCATATAAAAAGTGTATGTATCTCTGCTAGTAAAACATTAGGGTTTTTAATGCGTATATCAAAAATGTTCACCGATCCTCTTGTTTTAAAATCATTATATTTCGCATATATCGTCAGCAAACTTGAATATGCCATTTTAGTTTGGTATCCTTATTACACCTGTCATAATATTGCTCTAGATAGAATTCAACGCAGATTCTTGAAATTTCTATCCTATAAGCAGGATGGAATCTATCCGGTCAGAGGTGTTGACCAGGATTCTCTGATTCAACGTCATAAAATAACACCACTATCTACAAGAAGAGATATTATTTGTGCTAAATTTTTATGGATGCTGTTGCATAATAAAATTGATAACTCTTTCTTATTATCACGTGTGCCTATTCATGTTCCTAGGTTAGAATCCAGGTATTCCCGGACTTTCCACTTACCATCAGCGCGCACTGATGTATTGTCGCGGTCGCCGATCCACATCATGTGTAACATTGCGGAGACCAAGTATGAGGATATATTCCTGTAATGTTGCTTGATTATTCATTTTATTTGTCTGTGAACTTCTACACAGTTTATATATATATTTTCTTTCTTGTTTTGCTTTGTACCCCATATTTAGATTTACTTATTATTATTATTTGTTTGTATGTTATATTAAATGTATTTATATATTATATGTTAGCCCTGTAACTGGATTCTGTTGGGCAATAAAGATTATTATTATTATTATTATTATTATTATTATTATAACTTTTAACGTAATGAAGGAAGAAGGAAAGAGAAATAGTCGGAACGCAGTCTTAAACTGTTTATTTGATTTTGAACCAACGTTTCGATCATTCAAGATTCCTCTTCAGGGTTACTACAATATACAAGAAGACATAATGTACAATAAATCATTAATAAATTATAACATAATCAAGTCAGAAGAAAATATTAGTAACAAAAGGTTAACAAGCATGGATAAAACCTATGTTGTGTTGAAAGATTTTTCCACGAAACAAGTGAAAAAAACAAATTTGTAAAACTACAGTTTGACCGCTGAGTCGTGTACTTTGAGGATGAGTAGTGCGCAAAGAGAGAACTAACTAGAAAGAGACAGGAGACAGGCCTGCGGGCAAGGGTTTGAAGTCCTCTGTCCCCTTCCACAAGACATTCGGTATTGTACGTATTATAAGCTGTGGGCTGTAGTAAGACGTCACAACCAATCACAAAGTGACACATTGTTATTTTACAAATAATGACTTATAGGCATAGTGAAGTAACTTTTTACAATATTTCTATAATACAGACAAATATTTGAATTACATATCTGATGACACCACATGACTTCCTTGTACGCCTGTTACACTACCTATACATATTTTGTTAATAATTAAAATATGTATTATGACAGACCCAATCATAAAATTGCACGTATTTGACGTAATTTGATATTGACATTAAATTCTTTATTTTTTTGTCCTAATTTCTAGCAAACTTAATTACAGAAACCAAAAAGTACATATTTTTTAAATTTACATATCTCGCTTATACAAAGAGCTAATTTAATCATACTTGATGTTTTCGACGCAGAATTCAATTCTCTAAAACTTTTATTTGAAGCATTTATTATTAAAATTAAAATAACACCATTTTTTTCAAGAAAAACTGATAACTGCTTTAAGTAAAGTATCACTTCCGGTTATACTATTTTAACCAAAATCTATTATGTTATTCCCATTAATATAAAAGTATTATATACCAAATTTGATTAGTGTTGGATTATATTTTAATATAGTTTTTCATTAAAATCTATTATAGGCTTCAAGTAAAGTACCACTTTCGGGTAGACCATTTTAACTAAAATCTATTATGTTATTCCCATTGATATAGAAGTCGTATATAACAAATTTGAAAAGTTTTGGATTATATTTTAATATAGTTTTTCATTAAAATCTATTATAGGCTTCAAGTAAAGTACCACTTCCTAAAGTTATGTAATGACCAAAAAGGGAGGTGCACAATTAGATGTTATAACAGTCCTAAATACAAATTTTAACTTTCCACGACTTCCTGTTTTTCAGTTATGCGAGATATGTACGTACGTACAGACGTCATGACGAAATTAGTCAATTTTGAATACTCTCTGAAGGAACGTCCTGTTTAAACATTGTATCCTTCCTTTCACTTCTTGAATGATTTATCAGGCCAATTTCGAATGGGCATACATCTTTCTTTTCTAGAATCTACAATTTCAGGGGCTAATTCATTTAGATAAAAATTTTGCAATTTCGTCAACATATTCTGAACGAAAGTTTTATCAATAAAAATTGTCTCAATTGATATCCCTTTAGTTGTCCAGATGACAAAATCACACTCTGACCGTTCAGTGATAAAAAGTTGCCCTTGGATCTGGTAATAATAGTTGTGATTTCTTTTTAGCACAAGTCTACCATTAACCAAATTACAACAGAATGTTTTCATTTTTGCTGGTGCTTCTTCCGGTTTCAAATGTCTGACTGAATATGGGCATTTAATTTCAATAATTTTGTTTGTATCAACCAATCCATCAGGTGACGCTCCTAAAAATCCTAATTTTTTTTCCGTGTATACGAATAGACCACATTGCATAATTTTTTTCCCTGTGTGCATTTCATATGCAGCAACCGCAGCTTGTTCCTGCATTTTTCCCCATTCTGTAGCAGACGTTTGAAAAGAATGTTGGTATAACAACCTTTGTACTAGTGGACCAGCTAAGGACTTCCGTTTACATACTTCACCAAAATGTGAAGCTGTTAACCGGTATTTTCTCTCAAGCACCCATTTTTCGTTTAGAGACTGTCCTACCGTTTCTCGTTCTATTATTTTACTTTCTTCAGCTGTCACACATAGCTTTTCAACTAGATTTTCAGTTGCACTTTGTAAAATATCTGGGTTCATATCTGGTTTTTCGCAGTTTTCGCCATAATCAATATTAATTTTGGAAGTCCCACATAAAACATTAGATTTTCTATTTTTTCTTACAATTTGTCGTAATTTTCTTAATTTGTTTTGTCGACGTTTTAATATAGCTTTTGTATATTTTCCTGGACTAGCCCCAATACCATTTTTCCAAACTTTTGATACCCATTCGGGTCCATATTGGTAAGATAAAGCTGCGCCGTAACATCTAATATTGTATGAATTCCTCCTACCGTAAAAAACTTGTTTTCCTCCAGTAAATTTACTAACTAAATGCATGTATTGTTCCGCCCTATTACTTGTCATGTGATGCAATAATGAAGGAGAATTGTTAATAAGTAAATTCAATATAGTATTTAGTCGAATTTTAACATCTGTGGTAATAGTATTGTACACATTATTATCAACTTTTTTTATACATACTTCTTTTCTGCACTGATCGTGTTGACCAAAACAATGTTTGACCACATTAGATAAATCGTATATTAAATTTTTTTCTGATGGATTGGTTGCTTTGCTGTTGATGCCTATAATTTTATTGCAATATTTGCAGATTGTCGTAATTTTCTCATTTGTTAATATTTTTCGTAAATGATTGGCAGTATTCGAATAACTGTACAATTGCTTCTTTACCCGTTTTACTAAGTGATTGGTACACTCTACCTTTTTAATTTGAGCACTATATGGTATATTTTCTATAATTTTCTTATGTACACTTGAGTCACCATCTCCAATAAATTTTGTGTATCGTAACTTATACATAGACTCACTATTCCTAAATCCCTCGACAAGAATATTAGCTTCCATTGCTGGTGATGAACCTGTCCAATTTGCGAAGCATACATGAGTTGGCGTTGACTCATTTCTTACTTTTGCAATTGCGCAAATACTGCAATATTTATTTCTGACTCCTAAGAATAGAATTTGTTTTGTGTAATATCCTATAATGATACCAACGCCGGATTTCGCAGAATAACTGTGACCGTAACTTCTGTGTGACCACCCTCCGTCTACTATAACTGTACACATACCAATATCTTCACACATTTGACCCGTCTCTTTCGCATGTTCCCACTCGTCTTTGGCAGCTCGACTCATTGTTTTAGCTAGTTCTTCCAGCCAGATATTTCCAATTTTTTTGTGACAATTTCGATATGTTTTGTAGGACATTACAGGAATGTCCATAATACCAATCATATCCTCAATACCATGTAAACCTTTGCCAGCATTTATAGCTCCCCAAACACATGCTTCATTGATTGTTTTTTTGTCCTCAGTTGGATCGGTGTTAATTGATCTTAAAGCATTGCAAGTAGTACATTTGAAAACTAGGAGACTTTTTAATCCTTCTTGTTTTTCGTGGTCGAATGAAAAGTATCCTTTTGATTTTGCTGGACATTGATGGTTTTCTAATTTCCTACATTCTGTTATCAGATGGGCGATATTAACAATGCGTCTTCCATTCAAATTTCTAATGTTGGGGTCAAATCCAGCGGGTCTAACAAATTCAATTTCATATGGCATCGGTGACACGGCTATCCCATGTGTAAAAGAATTGGTTGACATTATATCATCAGATGGAATATCACTGTCGGTAGCATTAATACTACAGACTTCCATCTTCTCCATGTCAGAAAAATTTTCAATAATCCCGTCCATATTCACATCGAATATTTCTCTGCAATTTCAAAATAAAAAAATAAAACCTAACAAAATTCAAAATAATCATAACGTACTTGCTGCATCCGGCTTCAGGGGCTTCCCCTTCAATTTCAAATTGGGATTGTAAATTTCGAATACGAGACTTGAGAGCCTTTCTCCTCTTTTCTAATGTTTCTGGTTTCGCTAAATTTGCTCCACGTTTAGATATTTTATTAGGAACAAATTTCTTCATGTTTTCTAAATAAGAAATAAATTACATAATAAAAAATAAAATCGTTTACTACCAAAATTATAGTGGTACCCGCTCTACGAACTTTTTTTGTTCTACAATGAATTTCACATAGCGTTAATTTCTTAAACTAAACGCGTTTTCCCGCTGGTTTATACGGATAAAATTGTAATTCGTATTAGTAAATAAATAAAAAAAAAATGTTTACGAATGTGCGTGCGTGCTTGCGTTCGTGGGTGTGCATATGTGTGTGTGTGTTCGTTCGTGCGTGTGCGTGCGATCGTACGTACTTGTGCGTGCGATCGTTCGTGCGAGTGCGTTCGATCGTACGTGTGTTTGTGCGTTTAAACCACATGAAATCAGAAAATTGTAAAAGTTTGAATGGAAAAATATAATTTTTTTTTGAAAGTTATGCACAAAATTATGAGCTGTCATTGGGATATGGGCCTCCGTATCTGCTTGCTTAGGTCAATAAAGTCACATGACTGCTCGCGTCGTATCGAAAGAAAAGGACACAAGCTAGATCTCACTACCAGACTGACCTTCACAATTCCCCCTAGTAACATTCTTAGAAAAATAATAAATTATACAATCTCTTTTCACAATTCACCCCTTTGTTTTTGAAATATAACTGTGGAATTTACGCTTTGTTCGGCTGTAGTAGGTTCTTGTAACAAGTAAAACTAAAAGATACACTACAGAATAGAGCGGATGCTAATATTCTGATAACAATAAAAAATATATATTACTTTGCGGGCAACAGTAATTAGTCTTGCAATAATGTAAGTAAATAGGTAAAAATTAATTAATTTTTCAATTATTTTCCAAAATTTCAAAATTGTGTACAATTATTTTTTTTTTGCAAAACTAGAAATAAGTCTGTGGAAAAAAATAGCAATTAATTACAAAAGTAATTAATTATTGCCCAGTTCTTCGGTTAGGGGTCAATAATATATAAATAAAAATTAACTAATATTGGAAAATATTGCTAAGAAATTACCGTTTAGGAGAAGCGTCGAATTGATGATTGTAAATCTGTATGCGATTTATATACTGAGGTGAAATTCATACGTGTTAAAAATGAGCTTGCGGCCAAATAAGAATAATAATAATAATAATAATAATAATAATAATAATAATTCGTGTAGCGGGATTCCACTATATGAGTATTACATTGTATTCTAAGAACTG
Organism: Ophonus ardosiacus; assembly: GCA_943142095.1. Classification (NCBI taxonomy): domain Eukaryota; kingdom Metazoa; phylum Arthropoda; class Insecta; order Coleoptera; family Carabidae; genus Ophonus; species Ophonus ardosiacus. The sequence goes on from OW964826.1 coordinate 39,479,926, forward strand.
GAGACTAAGAAAACGAAATAGTTGAATATATTAATATATTAATATCTACATTAATATATACAAGTACAAGTTCTAATTCACCGGCCTATCTTTTTTTAAGTTCTAATGTATAAAAATAATATTCTTAACCCTAAAAGTGTTCAATAAATTATTTCCTCCTCTATTAATAATTCAAGCACAGAAATAAGTTTAATTTAAATTTTATATTTTTGATAGTGCGTAAGCTTTAGGCATTTTAATTGACGACTTTATTCACATTAATGTAATGTCGAAATGAATTTAAATTATATCATAATATGTAATAAATCGGTCCCAGTTCTGATTACAACTCATAATAATAAAAACCTTTCTTACCTGTAATCCGAAAACTTCCGGAAATGTACAAATGGCGATAAAAGTTTACCAACAACAAAAGTAACAAAAACAATAACAATAACGAAATAACCAAAATAACAGAAACAATTAGAAATACAACAATTAACGAGTTAACAAAACAAACAAAACAAATAACAAATATAAGAGCGCTTGAGAATCACAGAACGACGACGTTTCACGTACCGAGCTGAAATAAGGGTGAATAACAAATTTTCGAAATCAGGGTGAATAACAACTTTTCAATATTGTATAGTGTAAGAAGGGCTTTACCGACATAAGACATCCAGTTTTAGTGTATAGTGTAACAGCTAGAGGCAGCACATATCACAAATTTAACATTTTACCTACCAATTTTGTTAAATAATCTAATTTTCTTATTTGAAACGGAATACTTTACATTGGTTCGTTCATGTCTGCAAACTGAAATACTTATTTAACTTGTCTTATAATTATTTATGGTATACTGGACCATATAACATTCATTTTTCAGATGAAAATGAATACTACCCCTAACGTTAACGAGTTGCTTCTCATTTTTTTCTCTCATTACCCTGAATATTTTAATAAAAAAATTCATAGAGATATAAAAACATGTATACATTATTATATATTTTTTTCAGAATTTTTTATCTTGCAGATCGTCCACAAAAAATTATTTACTCTAAAATAACTAAATTTTATTTATTTTCAGTACCTTCTACAAGTTCAAAATTTTTAAAATTTATTGTGTATAATCCTTGAATAAAATGCTATTATATACATTTAAAAAAAAAAAATTCACTAGAGTGGAATTTGTATAATTCACGATTTTGTAATAAAATTGCAATTTTATTACATTAACTACAAATTTTTATAAAAAATTTGGACAAATTTTAATAATATTGATAATTTTACTATTTATTTGAGTTTAATTTACTAAAACTATTATAAGATTAAAAAAATATTTCGATTTTAAAGTTATCGTAATCGCTGCAACCAGCACTGCATCAAACGGCTATCAGGTTTCACCTTAGCTCGATGATCAGCATTAGAAGTTGACGGTGAACGGCCAGTTTTTTCCTTTCCAGAACATTTCCATTTTGAACAAATTAATACGTTGTATTGTCGATCGAGGAATCGAATGTAAAATCGAAATTTTCTTGCCGAAATGCCGTTCATATGGGTATTAATTATGAAATTTTTTAAATCCTGACTATATGGTTTATCACGAGCCATTTTAGTGTATAAACTTATCACAAAAAATATCAAGCACTTTGTTGGTTTCAACAATGAATCAATTGTTTTGTCAACAGTCGCATATTTTGTGCAAAATTTATAAGTGGCCCATCTATTCTGATTCGTATGTTATAGTTAATTTAATTGTTATCGACATCATTTTCTTCTTGTTGTTAATTTAAGTTGAAATTGTTTATTTTACGGTAATAAAATAATATTTCTAAGAACAAAATATTTATTGAGTTTTCTGTAATAAAAGGAAATGTCATTAAGGTAAAATATAGTACCGGCCCAACTAATATGATTTTGGGCTCGTATATCAAAAAATTTAAAATACGTAACGCCGCAGATTTTTCCAAAATGTGGGTAATGTAGGTAACATAATTTGACATTGCTGGTAAATTGATGCTAATTTTCAAGTCACGTGACTTTAACTTATTCTGGATCTCTCTGTATAATTGTCTTTTTTTCTGTGTTGTAGACAATTACCTGCGACTGTGAAGCAACGCCTGCTCTTCAGGTGAAGTGTTTCCGTCAGCGAGGTGATAAAGTTGAAACCACCCACTACAGGGTGAACATCAACAGGCTTAGGGCTCGTTTGAACATTATGTGTGTCACAGAGAAGTTGCAAGCTGAATTAAAATGTGATGGATGGCCTGAAATCAAAGTTGCCTTAGCACAGGTTGGGAATATTAAACCTGTACAGGACGAAACCCAGTTACAAGAACTCGTAAGGTAAGAAAAAATAAATATAATAAAATATAAATCACTTTGAATTTAAATGTTAAAAAAAATCTCTACTTCCGTTGTAAAAATGTTATACGTAGTGGTTCTCAACCTTTTCAATACCGCGGAACACTTTTGTGAGCAAGAACTTTAGGCGGAACAATTTATTGTTAATTAAAACATAAAAAAAGATTGTTTTCTGCTTCTCACTGCTTCCAAAGAATAATCTTTTTATGGAATGCTGATAATTTGTCTGCCGTTGTTAAAATATCTTCAATTTCATCCAGTGTACTTGTATTGATTGACGTTGTTTAAATAATTAAAAATATCTGTCAAATCGTTTACTGAACACACAACGTAATATTTTTAAAATCTTGCGCGAATATAGTGTTTTTAAGCAATTCTTTAGTTAATTCTAGTACGAGGGAGTTCTGTGCTAACAATTCTACTCAAAATATTCGACAATTCTACGGGCAATATTTTCGCAATAAGTGCTTATCTAAGCAAGAAGGAATGGTTGAAATATATTTCAATTTTGTTTTTGTGCAAAAACTACAAATCCCGTCTCCTCCCATCAAAGGCCTAGCAGTCGATTATAATTTGCAGTCGTAGAAAAAGCATAATATGTGATTCGTGTTATAAGCTCTTTAGACACTCGTTTTTTATACACTCACATTTGAACTTATATGAGAAGGTAATTAAGGTAATTATTAAAATATTAATTAATTACTTTACCGACCCTGAATTATTGCAACAATTAATTTATAAATTTATAATTAGAAGAATAACATACAGAGTACATTTAATTCAGAGCTTGGGGAAACATAAATTTTCATTTCGTCATGTACCTAATTCTGAACGTGATCCAATTCATAAATTTCAATCCAGATAGATAAAATTCCTATATATGAAATGAGACATTTATTCGGAATTTTTCTGCGAACTGAATTACTTCATATAATGAAAATGTATATAAAGGAAATATGAAATTGATATATCTCAAAAAAGATAAAGTAGTATTTGTGTAATATTTATCTTTGTTTATTATATTAGTAATTGTTAAAACAATAGGTATATGGTGGAATATTTCAAAGAAAGAATAATTGTATTTGTCAAATAGTAAATAAAAGATAATTATTTTAGACTAAAATTAAGATATACGATATCACTTTTATTACTTCATGATACTGATTCATTATGTGGATAATTGCATTTGTAAGTTACCTTAAACTCCTAAAACTATAATAGGTATTACATTTCAGGTATTACAGGAGAATTACTAACGAAAGTTGGATGACGGTCATACATCTATCAACAGATTTTTATATTCACTTATTCTTATTTATTCTTATAAATTTGACATTTTTAACTATAAAATTTGATTATCGACTTGCGAAAAATAATTTTCCGCTCGTCGATAAAATATAATTTTATTCACAACTGCATTAAAATTGTTTGTTTACATCTTGGTTATCAGGACGCGAACTGAAAGATTACACTTTGCAGGCGGTAGAGCAAAAACCCGGCGATTGGTAAACAATACGTTAAAAATACAATTGAGAATATAATTCATTAGTCACGTGACATGTATTCCGCCAATCAACATTCAGAATTTCCCTAGTTACATCTATCACAGCGATGATAAAAAACAAAGAAATTATCACCTTATTTACATTCGTTACTAAGGGATTTTTACAACATTGACAGTTAATTTTAACAAAAATTCATTATATTCTCTCATTAAATATAATATATATATATATGATATGATTAATAATCGAAGATATTGCTTGTGCAACCGAAGCAGCACATTTCACTCGTCCTTCGGACTCGTGAAATCTGCAACTCGGTTTCACTCGAAAATATCATCGATGATAATCATATCACTTGTTATATTGCGTATGAAAATATAATCAACACCCTTGTTTGTAAAAAAAGGCATGTTTATTAGAATTGTTTGAGTAATTTCTTCAGAAATTGCTACAAGCTAGACATTTTAGAAAAAAATTCACACAACCAATTAGTTAGCAAGGCGCCTGGGGCGTTGTTGAAGTGGCTGCCCATGGATCAGATGATTGGATAGGAGCAAAATAGAAAACAAAGATATATATTGTATTAAAATGTTTTCCCCTGTTTTGGTAGAATGAGCTTTATTTTTAAACGATTTTTGGTGACATTTTGTTTATTGAAATTAGTGTGATTGCATTAAATAGACAAAAAATCTTAAAAAAGAAAACAAAATAATTGCTGTCACGGCAGTCACCAACCTAACTATTCTACCATAAATATTAGATATGCGCCAGATATTCGGTTATTATTGTTCGACATATTAGGCCACTTTTTGTAGATTCGGTTATAGTCGAATTCTTTAGTTATACTGGGGTTGTACGTCCGAATATTCGGCATTTTCTTTTTTATTTATTTGGGTGGTCCAATAAAAGTGCAACATTTAAAGTCCAAGTCATTTTTTAAAATCAAATATGCTGTGCTCAAATTATGTACGACGGGCGCCGTCGAGTCTGTTAGCGCAATTAGGCATGTTCAAACTTGAATGTTAGGCTGAATATTCAGTTCGGTCCCTATGAAATTCGGTTAAGTTCGGTATTCGGTTGTTCAGCCAAAATTGTATTCGGCGCATCACTACATATCCTATAATGGAAATTGTCAACTATTTTTATATATAAACAATGTAAATGAAAGCCGAAACAGAGAAAAAGTATAAAACACTCGTTACAAAAAAGCTATTCAAGCACTCAGTCGTTCGCCTACTCGTGTCCAAATTTCTAACTTGTGGTAGAATAGGTTACCTTCTGTAATTCAGGGATTTAATATTTAATATAATGTAGTACACCCCCCTATACTAACGCCTTATTATGTTATGGCCAGGTGGCCATAGGGTTGCCAACTGACCTTTTTTGGAAACGACAGTCCTTTTTTGAGCATATTTTGTCCTTGTCCTTTTTTAAACCAGGAAAGGACGCGATTTGTCCTTTTATAGTAAATTTTGTTATTAATGATATTTTTCTTATTATAAATATGAAAATGAAATAATTATTTCACATTATATGTAATGTAATGAAATAATGATAGAATTTTAGAATTATTGATGTAGGGTTAGGTTAACTAGTGTTGACATGTCAAATTTATTAATTGTTGCTCTCATGCTCATGCTTTCCTCCTCGTTATTATTTTATTATAATGTATTAGCGCTAAATAACTGCTTTGTTAGTTTAAAAAATTAAAATGTAAAATTAGATATTGGCAGTTAATATTTTAAGGTTAGATATCTTATTGTGTTTTACTTCTTTTCTTCATAAAATATTGATGATAATTTTTATTACATTAATTAAATTTGCTTTATTGTAAAGAAACTATATTATCTTGCATTAAAACACCTTTGACATTGAAAATTTTCAAAAAATCGCCTGCGGCGCATTTTTTCTCAACTTCTAAATCCTACACACAATTCAGAAAAAGATGGCCGAAAAATGTCCTTTTCTGTAATTTTGTAAAGTTGGCAACCCTAGGTGGCCATAACTGGCCACGTAGTATTCTTACATAGCAACAAATTTTAAATATATTTAAAAATATCTGATGTGGCCAGCACATGACCTCCCGTCAGTTCCATGTTTAAAATAGCAATGAGCTTTAAGTAAAGTATCACTTCTGGTTGATCGTTTGTAAATAAAATCTAATTTGTTGTTCAAATAAATAGAAAAGTCTGTAATACGAAATTTTGGATTAGTGAATTCTACTCTAATTTTGACAATTTATATCTTAAAATATAGTCTAATCTATTCCTAGTATCTACCTTTATTGATAATATCATGAAAATTAAATTTTAAATACCGGAATTAGAATAGAATTCACTAATCCAAAAATGAGGATTAGCTTAAACTTTTTTGTGAATCGGGTTGGAAAAGTTTTGGATTTTATTTTATTATAGTTTTTCATTAAAAACTGTTATGGGCTTCAAGAAAAGTACTTCCGGTTGTCCAATTTTACCCAAAATGTAATCAACTGTTTTTATGAATACATAAAGCTTAAATACGGAATATAGAGTTTTAGAAGTTTGATATAATCGTCACACACACTCACAGACATCATTGTAAAAATAGTAAGAACGTGTTGTAGGGACCCTAATTCGTGCTTATTCACTAAAAACTCATTATCGAATTTTTTGACCGAAAACATTATCTCCCTTACCTGCGGTATGACGGGAGGTAAAAATAATTTAAAAACATTTAATTTAATTGCAGTAGTGCGTAAACGTTGCACATACCTCAGACGGAAAGAAGTTTACACCCTTGGACAAATAAAAGCCCTTCGCTACGTAAATAACTATTATCGACTTGTATAAAAAATAACTATTATTTGTTTTTCTTGTTGGTAGTGAGATCGTCATTACAGCAATTCGCAGTACTCTAGTGCACCTCAACTTAGCCCAGTACCCAACATGTCCACGACTTATACGTCACATACCGACCCCGGGATATATGCCTATTCACTACGACAGTATGGTAAGTGTAACCGTGTAACTCATATTATTATTTATTAATATCTCTTAGAATTACATCAATACGACCATTTATCGATGTATTAATTGCAGTCTTCTATCTTCCTAACTTCATGAATACTTGACTGATTAAATACTTGTATAAATCAAGTTTATTTACAAACAATAATGTGTCTTGCAATCTTGCAAATCATTGTTGTTTTTTGTTGTGTTTCTTTGTTGTTGTTTTGATGTGTACGTTGGTTTAATGTTCTCTTAATGAAAGGTTGATGATTAATGATAATAGGAAGTAAAAAGTACAAACGGGATATGAAGTAGTATGAATAATTAATTATTTAATGTCTGTATTCACAATTATAGTCTTACTAGCCGTAGGTACAGTATGAAGTACAGTTATCGGAAAATAATCGATTTCTTTGTTCCAATTAATAAATGTTTCATTCATATATAAATTAATTTCTCTACTAGTGCGATGAAAAATATACATTTACGCTCTCATTTGTCATCGTAAAGTTCATGTTTTTCTCTTGCTCGCAAAATAAAAATTTATTTTTATTTAAATCTTTACATTATTAAAATAGATTCTGCACTATTGACAATTTTTAATATTAATTTCTGTAAAAGACTGCCGCCAGCGACAAAGAATCACTTTGCACTTTTATTGTTTTATTACACAAATAAATATTACTATCAATAAATTGTAACAATAATTAAAATTATGCTATAATTTTTATGCATGTATTTCAAAAAATATATACAATAAAATTTCTTGAAAATATAAAGATACTTCTTTTATCAAACTGATAATTCTGTTGACAAATTTTTAAATGTTCGGTCATATTTTATCTACAGGTTATATACACATATTTATAATATGATTTTTATTTTGTACTTATTTATAATTATTATCTCGGTGGTTTGATGTAAGAATAACCAATCTCAACATTTCGTAATATATGTAGATTTTTTATGTTAAACTTGACAAAAGAAAAATATACTCTACTCCAGTTAAAATCGACTTAGGAGTAATATAGGAGTTATAATTTCATAAACCAGGTTTACAATATGTAACAAAACGTTTCAGTGAGCTGTTGAACGTCGTAAGAGCTATAGTTGCCGTCAAAAAGTATGGACTGCAGATTTCTACACTTATTCACTGGATATGTTGAAAATTATAAGGATGCGGCAACATGGCAGGGTAAGGGACAGGGTGCAGGGAAGGGAAAAGTGAGCACCAGTCCATGCTTATTTGACGGCGACTATTGACAACTGACAAGCTGCGATATGCCATCTACTGGGAAAAATATGAACTTTCCGGTTTAGTACTGTATTGTGACTGTATGCTTGAGTTACATGTGGTTTAATCATTTGATGTGAATAGAAATGGGAAAAAGGCGTACTAATTGTTGTGTATTCGGATGCAACTCAAAATCTGGTCGAGACACAGGCATTGGGTTTTATAATATTCCGAAACATGGCTAAAATAAAGTTAAAATTACAAGTGTAGGTGTTGAAATGGATATGGATTTATGAAAAGCATGGGAATATGCAATTCCTAGTGCAAAACAAATAACGAAGCATATGAAAGTTTGTTCTCGTCATTTTAAATCGGATGATTACATGTATTTCCTAGTCCTAGTGAGTAAAAAATTCAATGATCAGATTTTGTCTTAGAATAAAAAGTTCATGTTGTGTTCGTTCTAATTATTTATGTATTTTTCTATACAATTAAGCGTAAAACTTTAAAAAGAACTGCAGTATCATCACTTTGTCTTCTCGTATTTCAAGTAAAAGTTCCTAATAATAAACGTTTGCTACGACAAACCGAATGTGTAAAGCCAAAAGCAGTAAACGCCAGTGACATTGCAATGCAGTAAATGAATTAGTAGAGGATAATAATAATACATCAGCACCACCATCTAAATTGTCTGAAGAACTCGCTAAATGTATTTTGATTTCATGTGGCTTCGCAGTAATTGCTCTAGTTGTAAATAGTAAATAGTATATGGTTAGCGTTTATAATTCGCTCACCTGCAATCATCAATTTCGATTGATTAAATATATAAAAAAATATAAATACCTGCTATTCACAATAGAATTAGCTGTTGCTTCCAGATATCTAAAATGTTCCATGATACCTAGCCTTATTTTAAATGAAAAAATTGTTCTTTTTGTTTGCATTCATATGTCACAACATTGCGAGTACCAATTCAGAAACAGCTGATCGGTCCGATGGTGCTGCCGCCATCGGACATGTTAGTTCTCAATAGTGTTATAGTATGTGCAGAAGCCTAGGTATTATACTCCTTTAAGTAACTGTTTATTTGCTTACTAAAGAATTAAAAATGATCAAATTTTGACGTTTTGAGCTATCAAGTATGTCTTGCACGAAACAAAAAACTAATTCATAAGTTTTATGTGTGTAAAACGGGCTGGTTCCGAAGCGCCATCTTGTGCCTTCTAAACTGGAATAAAGTATAGTTTAACTATAACGTAGTTAAAGCTAAAATTAATATGAAATACTCATATTTTGAAAAGGACGTTATCCTTTGAATAAACAATAATTTAGTGCTTTGTAACATATAAAAATAATGGGTGTGATTCAGTGGGTTATACTAAAGTCTGTACTAACACTTGTATTAACTAAAACACTGTATTAGCTTAAAATAAATTTTAAAACAAAGGTGATTCAGTGGTCTTTATTAAGCTGTTTTAGTTAAAACATAAAATTACACTTGGCAACACTGTAATAACTGTCAAAGTGCGAAATTGGCGGCATTTGAAACGTCAATATTTTGTATTTGTGTTGTTTTAGGTTATGTTACACTATTTTATGACCTATATTTTAAATTTTAGCATATTGAAATGTCAGGAAAAATAATTACAGAACCGATTGGTTTAATGAAAAAAAGATTATTTTATTAAGAGGCAATTACTAACGGAACGGTATTATTGAAAATAAGGGAAATGACATTAAAATAATGAAAATAAAAAAGCTGCATGGGGAGACATAAAAGCTGTAATGGAGACAAGTGGTTTTAATAGAGAATTGGGCCGTATAAAAGAAATGTGGCGGAGATTGAAATCAGTGCCGGATTAAATCATGTGGAGGCCCTGAGGCAATCAAAATCTTGGGGCCTCCCTAAATTTACGAATTTACCATCCAAAAATTTTAATAAAATAATTTTAAAAGTAAAACTTTCCAGACTAGTATGTCAAAATTTAACTTTACGTACTCATCTATCAAATTTGAATTAATTAACCTTAATATATAACTTCTATAAAAAATTTGCAAACTTTCTTTCACTGGGACTGGATATTCTAAATTCACTTACTAATTAACTCGATGAAGACTACGTCTAACTAATCATTTTGAAGTGGTAAATTGGAATGTCCAAAGAAATAAGTGATGTTTGTTCTGATTGATATTTTTTATTATTGTAATCAAGTTTCCATTATTGTAAATAAGCATTTCTTTGTTGTAATCAAAATTTCTTTATTTAAGGATTTCTTTGTTTGCAATAAAAAAAAAAACAAAATGAAATCAATATTATTTTAATTCAATGTAGAAGGGCCCCTAAATTATGAGGGGCAATTGCATATTCTGCCTAATGGGTAATCCGGCACTGATTGAAGTGCAATTCAAAGAGTGAAATTGCACATTATTTAAAAGAAAAACTAAAACTGGAGGAGGTACATCACCGCCAAACCCAGATATGTCAATTCGAATCAAATTTATTACATGCTGAAATACATTTTTTGATAATCGGTATCACTTTCGGAGAGAGTATTGTCATAGTTTTTCGTCTTCTGTATATCCTTCTTCGTCTTCTACAGTCAATAACACACCAAACATGCTCAACTCTTTCAACAGCACGTATTGTGTCACCTATTTTACTTAAACAAACTCAGAAAATAAACAACATATAAATAATTGTTGTAACTTGCCTGAATTTATTCATATTAACCTCAATTTTTTAAATTATTCATTTTCTCTTTTATTATATCATTTTAAGTTCAATATTTGCTTTAGTATACTTTATGAAGAGTCAAATATATAATTTTACTTATATTTCATATTTGACATTATGAATTAATGTTAATACAATACTTAAAACAGATATAACCCATTTTAAGAAGTGTTTTAATTTCCTAGGCAACTAATACACATGTATAAAATAAACAGTCTAATACAAGCCACTAAATCAGGTTTTTTAATACAACTCTTAATACAGATCTTAAAACAGCCTAATACAACCCACTGAATCGCACCCATTGTTTCTAATCAATGAAATATCAACTTAACAACGACAACAATTTTATATACCTACTCGGTAATCTTTCTGTAATAATGGGAACCTAACATATGGTCTACATAGCTTACCGACAGACCAGACAGCAACGACCATATACACTGACAGACAGTGGTTGCATAAGTTCATTATTTATTTAACGTGTATTTATCAGTCCTTTACTAGACAAAAGACATCGTCTGGAAAAATCGCCCGTATTTAATTGAGAAAATTTTTGGTACTACACTACACGTGTCCAAATAAAATGTAATAGATGGAATCCATTTTGTTGTATGAAAGTTGTTGTGAAATGTCAGGCTTTCTGCCAAATATACCTCAATATTTTTGGCATTTTGTCTGGACATTGTTATTTCATAGCAACTAGATACCTTACGGTATCACAAACAATTTTTTCTGGCGTTAAGACGAAATTTTTATACATTAATTTTAAACTTTTATAATTTTTATTGAGAAGATAAAGATAGCTTCCATTTCTCACAGTTTATGGATATTAAAAAGCTATTTCCACTATTTTCAATTATTATTAATAGAATAGTAAGCGTAGTAAATTTTTGTTATTGTTTTTATTACATTTCATTAGGAGAACGATAAATCAGGTTGCAAACATATGTTAAAATACATAAACATTTGTGATTAACATATGTATAATAAATAATTATAAATGCTTTTACAGAATAAATATGGTTTTATGTGCGCATATCGTAACATTTAAAATTATAATTTTCCACATTTGAAAACTGCCGAGAATTGATTTGAAAAGGAAATATGGTGTGCAGAGAAAAAATATATTATTATAGGAATAGGGCTGTTGCAATAATTTTTATTTGACTTCTAAGTAAAAGTTAAAAAAATATTGTTCTTTAAAGAGCCTCAAATTTGGAAATATCACGTAATATCCATTAGATTTTTACGATTAATTATTGAAATTTGTGTAATATTTTGAAAAAGTCACTTGGTCTGATACAGAATGTAACGTCAGAGTGACAAACTATCGCCTACTTTTATTTATATAAATAACGTAGATGAGTCCCGTGGCCTCGTGCCTGAGTGTCTGGTCGCGAACCTGGGGGTACCGGGTTCGATCCCGACCGACGCCAAATATTTCGAATTTTAAATGGCACAAAAGGGACCCCTGTGGTGCACTCTCCACGCCAGCAATGAGTGCCCGTGAGGTGACGCCTGGTAAGCGCCCGCACGGTACAAATATGTCATCCTCTTTACCGATATCTGCGATAAAGCAGATTGGCACACCCAGAAATGGGTAATATGCAGTGATGATATATTTTATTTATTACGTAGATGTTGGACAAACTGTTTTCCTATGAAATATTTTGGGTTGATTTTACCTGAAAGAAATAAGTGAAATTTATTTGAAAATTATGTTTCTTTTTGTAGAATAATTTAATTTAAATGCCAACGTGACAGGGTAAACATGTGGTAGTATGAACAAGAGATTAAGGGTGATTAGCTAGGAGATGACTAGCAGTGTTTTAATTGTACACAACTTTTATTTGAAGTATTTTTCTCTAAAATAATCCATAAACTAGCTAATCACCCTTAATCACTTGTTCATACTACCACCCTAGGCTCGTAGTATGATCACGGTTTTAACTAAAACGCTGTTTTAAGAAATGTCAAATTTCATTATTTAATAACAATAATAAATAATATCAAATTTATCAAAATATGATTTTAAAGCAGAACATTTACGTATATTTGTCACTCAACATAAATTACATAGACGTACGTCAAATAATCTTTCTCCTTCTAATATAAAATGTTGCTAATCTACTCCTGTGTGTTCTTTTTTTCGAACAAGTGACCTTGAATAGTCATGTTTCGTGAATCCAACTATATGTATATCATTAAATTCATTTTCTTCTTTCATGTTGTAGACGGGGGCTCCTTTGATGGCCTCAACACCCAACAGAAATTCGGGAATGGGTGGTACCGCAGGCGATCGGCGTCTCCTAGTGAAAGTAGTACGAGCGCAGCAACTTGGTACAGCTACTGGTTGTGTTGAACCGTTCTGTATTGTGGAAATGGATGAACCACCACAGAAAAACCAAACAGCTGTAAAGAAGGATACTGATTCTCCCGAATGGGATGAACATTTCCTCTTGTAAGTTTTTTTTTTTTTTTTTTAATTTATGCTTCAAAAAGTAACAGCAAATTCGATATTTGCGACATATAATTAAGCAATTATATGTCATCAATACAAGTTATTTCTACAAAAAACTGATGATTGTGCACTGCTTCTCTATGGAACAAACAGTTAATAGAGGTTAAGAGCATCGCCATCTTGTGTCTACCGCCATTTTGTATCCGCACACCATTTTTTTTTTTTAATATCGTCGGTTTTCTGTTACTTTTTTGAATGCTTCTCATTATAATCTGTAAGTTCATTGTCCGAAATATTCTGCTGAAGTAATAAAAGAATACAAATGATATTTTTAATGCTGAAGGTGTGTTTTTTCGTAGCGATCTGTCACCTAATACAGCTGAACTTCTATTCGAAGTTTATGATCGTGCTACAAAACCTCATCGCTTCCTAGGTTTAGGAATTGTCGGTGTAGAAGAATTACTTATAAATCCGTCCCAACGACAAATTATTTCATTACAGAGTAGACCATATGAAAGTGATCCTGTGTCTGGTACAATCACAGTTGAGGTAAAAAAGGCTGGATTCTAGAATACCCACCCCCTTGAAATTCCAATTTTTGTGACAAAGAAACACAAAATTAGAGCGCGGAAGCGGGTATTTTTGTTTTTTTTTTACAAAAATAAAGTTAGATTCTTCGCATGCAAATTTTCAAATAATTCTTTAATGTTACGGTAACTTAACGCACAGAACTCAATTTGACGAAACTCAGATGGTTACATGTTTTTTAACCCCATTTTTTCAGAAATGTTTAAATCACTACAAATATTGCTTTCCGCGCTCTAATTTTTGTGGTATTTAGTGTTTTTAATGGTCTTGCAACTACATATAACCATCAAAATAAAATTCTTACGGGGACCGTATTCTAGACTTTAGCAAAAACCTTCAAAATGTGGGAGTCGTCTGGAGAAAATGGCGAATGAATTATTTCTTTCTTTTGTAGTTCCTATTCATTGAAGGAGCTGATATTCCAGCAATGGGCGACAGACCCTTCAAACTAAAAGAAACATTAAGAACTGTTTCACCTACAGGAAGATTGATAACCACGACTAGAACTACATTTAATGGCGGTACGTTTTACTGCAAATATTTCTATTTTTAATTTGTTTATTCTGTAATATAAATATTTTGCATATATGTCGTCACATATGACGTATCGTCGCGTCTTGTAAATTGTAAAGGAATCAAAGTTATTTCCGAAGTTTGATTATACATAGATAGAAGAATAATAAACAGTACTTTCCTTCAATGTAAATTTTCTTGGAATTGCAATTTGGAATGCGATAGAATAATAAATATCGCGTTTTACTAAATACAAGTGCAAATATTTTAATTACAAATACCGCAAATGAAATATAGCAATAGAAATAAATTTAACTTCAAAGGGATTTAAGTACCAGTCACTGAAGTGCACAGAAATGGTCATTAAAAGCTCAGAAATCAGCACTATAGTAATCCATTATACGACCATTTCATGCAATTGCAGTGTTGTCAATCTTATGATAATTGCTATATGTGTAAGATAATTTGGGCAGGTGTACAATGTACAACAATAAATTTGTACGTAAAATGATTTAAATATGTACAAGGAGAACGAACTAAATAATTCCGATGAATAAGTTTTGGATAAAACACATAATTTTGAGTGTTCTTCTTTGCGATAACTTCAATGTCCAAGGTTAGGCAGCGGTCTCACTGCACGAGTCGTGTCACGTGGTGTCGTTTCATGCCGTGTCGTTTAAAAATCGACGGTCCGGTCTCACTGATCGAATTGCTTCGATCATAATAGCGTTTTCCACTTGCTAAAAACCAGTGCGCACTCAGGGCAGTGTGTGACGTCATGCACTGAAGTAGGGTTGACCTTTTTCATTTTCAGTGCGCACTAAGCGGAAATCATTGAGTGCAGTTACCAGTTTGTCAGTTGACTACTTAAAAATGGAATTCAAAAGAATAATTTATTTTTCATTGTTAATAATGATGATACAATTCAGTTGGAGCCCCAAGTTGCAAATATTATTCATTCATCATTGAATAAATTTGAAAAAAAATGCGTTTTGATAGTATGAAGAGAAAACTTTCTTTTATAAAAAAAAAATAAACTATTTTATAAAATATCAGTAATATTAAAATTAAATTGTTTTATTACACTCTTAAAAAATCAACCAGCGTACATAAAAATGAAATGAGTATAAAGAAAACTTAATAATTCCATTTCAGTTAGTTTTATTTTAATAATGATACGAATTGTCTGTTTCTGTAATTAATTTCCATTTACATAGCGTATTCTTCCTTTTGAAATTCACATTTCGTTCTAAATATTGCATTTTCAGATTCCACTCACTCACTTTTATAGGGCCTATAACTCCTAAAAACTTAAGTTTTTATTATAAGCCATTATTTCAATAGAACAGCATAGATTTAAAGCATATACGTTATTTCATGTCATTTGATTAACTGTTTATCTGTATAGTTATTTACGTTATTATAGGTATAATTAATTCAGATCCTTCCGTTTTCTTATAATTCACAAGAAATTCTTGTATTTCAAAATCACTATCACGTTATGACGATTTTAGAAGTTCATGGAATACGGAAATATTGTTAAATTTTTGTAATTTTGCACCGCCATATTTGCACTGGAACTGTTGCACTTGCTCTTGTAGTCAGTGCGGCCCAGTGCGCACTGAACTTGACCTGAGTGCAATTTGAACGGCAAGTGGAAAACGAAACACTAAAAAAGTGCGCACTCAAAATACAAGTGGAAAACGCTGCCCGAATTCAGTGCGCACTGAGTGCACAAGTGGAAAACGCTATAGTGTCGAGTAGATTTCTTAACCTTTAAAATCTTTGAAGCTTTTGAGATTTTTAGAAGGTAATATTATTATTATTATTATAATGTGTCGCCAACATGTATCTATTACATTTATATTCGCATAACCTGGCCTAAACTGATCATAAAGATCTCGGCTATCTCTGACTAAATTGATTAATAAATCAATTTCGTCAGTGCTCCATTCCTTTTCAATTATTTTAGTTTCTATATTCAATGCAAAAGCTTCAATACGCATGCGTCAAGGCATCGAGTGCCGTCGAGCATCGAGTAAAAATTCAAACCAGCTTGAAAATCAAACAACTCGATGGCACCCAATGGAAAACGGTGGTCCGGTGCGACACACGCCATTACTATACACATGTTTAAAATTTACACGATAGCAAACGATTGAAGGTACTCGATCAGTGGGACCGCCGCCTTAGCAATATTGAATGTCAGACTGACATTATATTTAAACATAACCTATAAAATAAATATTCCTTTCATTTTCACATTTATTTTTTTTTAATAAAATTTAATATGCATCTCTGCACTGTAATTCCTTTTTAACACTTATATATAGCATATTTTCCTCGGCCCTATGACCTCGGCAATAAATTCCACATTCGTGATAAAAAATCGAACTTCAGTGCCTTGATACATAAATAGCTACCTATTTCTGCAATTAGCATTAAAATTATAACTTTATTGATGGTTATTAAGTCTTGGTGACAACGGCGATAAAAATAACATTTAGAATTTTGAAAATAATGCAGATTCACTGCCAGTGGCGGCTCAAGGCGTGAGCCACTTAGGCACTGGCTCAGGGCGCCTGGCTTTTTGAGGCGCTCAAAAATTCTAAAAACTCTAGTATACTGTACCTGTACAAGTATCATTAAATTTTGGAACCCTTTCAAAGTTAGTTTTGTTTTATTTTGTCACCCACTACTCTGACATGTTTAAAAATAAGATAACGCAGTTTAAAAATTTGAATTCGGCATGAAATTCTTTTTCATATCATGTATTACACAATTTTTTCATATGAGCTTTTCGCGATTTACTAACTACTTAAAACCCATGAAATTATTTAATAACTCCACACGTACTATCTACGTAATTTTGTTTATTTTTAATCGTGTCAAAATTTTGGATGAAAACATGGGAAATTTTCGGATGTTTAAAATAGAAGAAATTTTATGTGAGTTAAAGTTACTCGCGAATCGCCCAACAGTAAAAATCGTGCAATATACATATGTGTTATAAAAAAGAATTTCATACCGAATTTAAATTTTTAAAACGCGTTATCCTATCTTTAAACATTTTAGAGTGGTAGGAAATACATTGACAAAAGTAACTTTAAAATCAACGAAATATTACTTAATTCGATGCCACGACGAATGCAAACTGTTATAAGTATTAAAAGCTATTTGAGTAAATATTACTTACGTAATGTTGCAATTTTTTGTGTATTTTAAATTTCTTTAAAAAATTGTAATTTTGGTTAATTATTTTTAAACGTAACTCTTTGATAGTTTATCATAGGTAAAAAATGCAAGAATCTTTTTTGGATAAAAAATAGCGAGCGCCAACTTCGTTCTCTCTAGAAAGGAGATATCAAGAAACTGATTTTGGTCGCCATTTTTCCAATATGGCGGAGCGAGTTGCAGCGCCCAAAGGTCGCAAATTTGACATTTTATTCAGGATTTGAATTTTTTTTAATGGTTGGGGGGAGGGGGCGCTCTAATCTAATTTGGCTCAGGGCGCCCATATATCTTGAGCCGGCCCTGTTCACTGCCGAAGCTAAATTCATAGACAAAAGTGGCAATGAGTCTGCTAAGTTTTCGCCTTGCAAAACAAATAACTATTTTTTCTTGTTTTCCATTAGATTTTTTTTCTTTCCAGAAAGTTTAACAAATGGTGAAAACTTAACCGATTCTGCATTAAAAGAACTGGAAAGAAGTAGACAAGGAGTAAATACAAATAAGAGTACTTTAATTATCCATAGCGTCCAAAGAGTAAGTATTATTATTGATTAAATATTATATGTAGCAAAATTGGCAACAGAATTCGGCCAGTTTAAAACATAAAATAATTTAAGTTGGCCGCATAAACCATGGCGGACAAAATATTCCATCCTCTTTCAAATGCAGTCCACATTTCTTCCAGCGTTGGCTGAGTACGTCTTACTCCTCTTCCTAAGATATCTCACAGATTTTCAATTTGGGAGCATGAACAAGCCATGGAAACACTGATATTCTGTGCTGATTAAAGAATGTCAGTACTCTTTTCGCAACATGTGGTCTTGCTAAAATACCACTGTCGGATTTAATTGTTATAGGAAGCAACTTCCGGTACTAGAATTTCACTAATGTACCGCTGACTGTCTAAAGTGGTGGGATTGCGTATTAAACGAGATTTTCAGTTATAAGATATTGCTCCCCAGACCATAATAGGGGATTCCACTCATATAAAATTTTTATATAAATTATATATTTACATATATAATTATTTCTTCCCATATAACTGTGTTATTGACGCAAATTTCTTTTCTGTGTGTTTTATCACTTTTTTATAAATGCTAAAATATATTACACACTTTCAAAACGCTCGGATTTTTCCGGGCTTGATGACGCTACCGATCTCGGCTCTCTTTTATTGGCCGACACTGTAAGTAGGCGTTCCCATCATCAAACCAGTGACTGCTAGACTGTTCCACTGGAGCATTTCATTATGGTGGTTATGCGGTTACACACTATTATTTTTACAAATACTTAAATATTAATAAACTATAACTACAATGTATTAAATTTAATAGAAGTAAAAGAAACGAAAATAAGAACAAAATGAAATTTTCAAATATAAAGTAATTATAACCTTAGCCGTACAACATTGACAAATGGTTTAGAACCTCTGATAACAGCAGCCACGACAACAGCTACTGAAAGAGACAGCACGATATAATGCCATTGCTCTTCACCACTGGGTTCGTTTACGTAGTAAGACGGGAAACGCTGGATACCAAATATTTGCCATTTTTTTCTTACGTAGGAAGCCAAATTTTAAAAAAAGAAAAATTAACTCATTAATTATTTTTCTTTTGTATATTTTCGTCTTCTTATTTAAGATAGTTAAAATATGATTATGGTATAGGACCCCATTTGAATAAAATTTATTTACACGAACATGTCCAACAGATGTGTTATTTATAATAAGTGGGTAGTTTCATAATATTTTTGTTATGAGAGTCCAACTGTATATAGCAGTGACACATTATTTATAAGGGGTGGATATTTGTATTTCTTTGTCAATTTAAGTCAGAGGCGTTCCAAAGGTTTATCGCAATCCTTTGGGTTTCGATGAGACACAATATATTCAGCCACCGGTGCAAAGGTGCAAACGCTGGAAGAAATTTGGACTGCAATTGAAAGAGGATGAATGAAATGCCTCAAAATGTTATGGAGTTCATGCTTCGGCGTATAGTAGCAGTAACTAATGCGCGCGGAGGACATAATTCTATTATTATTATCTAATTATTTTTCTCTTCTTCTTTATTGTTCAGAGTTGTGAAATTTGTTCGTACTTATTCCTAATATTTCTTGATGTTGCATTTTCAATGACCGTTATTTATTTAATCGTATCCAGCAAGTACAAGTATATTAACAATTATGAAAGTGGAATTGCAAAATTCAGCTATCCACCGATGTATCTTCATAGGCACGTCTATATCTCGTTTTGAAGACTTCCACTTAGCTGGTGGTTGCAGAATTTATACTAGTTGAAAAACCAGTACCTAGGATCGCGACGAGGCGCTTCTGCTTGGCCCATTTCCCATCACATCCCAATATTGACAGCTGTCATTTTTATTTCCAAATTTTCTTCCAAAATTCCATATTCAAATATTATACCATATATACCATATACTCAAAAAAGCAAAATTTAATATAGAAATGAATTCCAGTACACACAATATACAAAATTGAAACATCAAACCGAAATTTTATAAAAAAAAAAAAAAAAATACCGTTAGTATATTAATAAGATTGCCAATATATACATATTATTTAATCAATGGTTTTATTCATATTTCTATCGGAAATTTAGACTAATTTTTGTTTTTATTTTTTGTAGCAACCCTCCCAAAGACTGAAGGTAAGCCAAACCTCAATCATTTATCTTAATTTGGTGTTTCATTTTAGTTTTGCTTCACCTAATTCATCATCGAGTGTTGTGTGTGTTTTAAGATTTGTTTGTTACTAACCAGGTTGAATTAGTGGAAGGCTCATGGAAGGAAGTCACTCCAGCAGCAGAAACGGAACTAGAGGAAAAGGTGTGCATTTTTTTCTAACATTTTTTATTTGAACATAGTTTAAAGAGATCAATTTTGTGATTCGTGTTTATAATTGTTTAGAATAGAGTGTCCTTCATATATATTATTATTGTTTTGCACAAATATACATGCATGTCACAGTTTTGTTGAGATATGTGTGTCATTTTAATTAGCAAATGCGGAAAATGTGAATCATCGTTATGCAATAATTCTATTTTTAATTTAATTAATTACGTGCACTGTGATGCTCGACAGCTTTGCCGTCAACAATACAAATATATTACCGAAATTTGCAAATAGAAGCAGATTGGCACACCCAGAATACACATAATAAGCCATGGTAATACATTTATTTTTATAGGGTGATCTATAACATGCAACAAACTTTGTGTATTCATGACTAAACAACGTCAATTTCCCAGGTCTCCACCAAAAAAATGTGAGGGTAACACAGGAAAAAAACACTCTTTTTCTAAAGCATTTCTTAAAAAACTATATTTATAATAAAAAAGTAAAGTTTCTCAAACATTGCTTAATAATAATGAAATAATAAGAGAAAATGGCGGAATATTGAATGAAATTTAAAATAATATGTATTTAGTGCATTTGGTTCACAATGTTGGCAACAATTTCTGCTTGGCGGGACCTCCCGCCAATTCACTGTTTAAAATAGCAATGAGGTTTAAGTAAAGTATCACTTCCGGTTGATCGTTAAATATTACCTCACTTACCTACGGTATGGCGGGAGGTAAAAATGTACACTAAAGTACTTGGTGAAACTGTCCTAAAATAATAAAAATTATGCTTCATTCATTTCACAAGATTTCATTTTCTGAATCAACCTCTCGGTAATTTGTCAGACACTGGCCCACTCTACCACAACCTCACTCATTTCGCTCTTATTGGAGCTCATCAGTGTGGTACACTGAAGCCTATAGGAGGCACTAAATATATTTTCAATTTTTACCAAATTTTCATTGATTTGAGTACATGGTAGTACGCCCGAATCTCCTGTCATCTTGTAACAAGGCGAGTGCAAAGCAAAAACAAGCTAGTAACTTTATTATAAATTCTTTTAAATTATGGTTTCAATTTTCAATAACAAATTGTTAGTTGTCAAATATTGTAAATCTTTATTATTAAAATACTTATGTATAAAAAAGTATAAACAAACTTATTTTTTTTTTTTTTTTTTTTTGTCAAAAAGTATTTCAATTTTTAACGTAGTACCTCAATCGGGTGGCGTTCGAAATCCGTTACATGTTACATTTACATAGGCATTTAACATAGGAAATAAGAATATTTTGAATATTTGCTTCCCATTAAAACTGTTTGTTATAAAACTTTGTATACACGTATTTGTGGACCCTTTTTGCATCATTATAATAATAGTTCAAAATTAATATTACTATTCTCGTACATTACTTTTGCAAAACCGAAACTCTTTTAGTAAAACCGGTATACCAAAACCGATTGCTGTATAAAAACCGAAACCCAGATCAAAACCGAATTTAAAGTAAAAATTCAGTTTAGAATTAATTATCCTTTTTTCTACTAAACTATCTGTTTAGTCTAGATGTTAGCAGTCTGGACATTTATAGTGTTGACAATTAAGGCCCGGTATTTTCTCTGGTTAATTTAACTGTCAGTTAAACACAGCATCGATATCATAGCCTAAATTGTAAAAATTACACATGTGTCAATTTTTCAATGCCACATTGTTCTTATAACCGACAGTTAACTTAACCGGCAGTTTAACTAGAGATGAAAATATCGGGCCTAAGTCTTGATTATGAATGCCATATGTACCCTGCTTCCATTAAAATGTCCTTTCACGAAGATGATAACGTTTTTAGTTTTATAGTCACAATATTTATAAATAAAATTAGTATAAATAACAAGAATGTCCGTGCCCATAATATAAATCCATATAAGTATTCATAAGTGTGAAAATGTATGTGTTTATCCTCATTGAAGTGATCGTCAAATCATCAAGCGTCCATCAGTTAGATAAAGTGTCATCGTTCGGTAAAGAAGTAATGTAACACAACACTTCACACATATGATTAGAAAAAAAGCCCAATCGAAAACAAATTTTTCATATAGGACATTTTTCCTTCGAAATTTCTTCCCAGCAAACTATTAAAAGTTTGTTATACTAATTTTAAATCTCCCTTATATTATGCTACATAAAAATATTATTATCTTCTTGTTCGTAGCCTCTAGAACCGAACTCCATAACGTCGGACATCCCAGGTCAGCAGCCAGTGAACCTGGATGAAGCCAGAGGTCGGCCGAGGAAGAAACGCGACTTCTTCGGTACCATTAAGCGACGATTAGGGCGTAGCAAAACCCGGTCGAGAAGTGCAGGACCTGGGGACAATGATTTTGATGCTGATGGAGCTTTGGCTAGGTCCATCAGTGCAGACAGAGCTAGAGACGGCGAAACGAATGGTACGAAGAATAAAAATTAAAAATGGTGCAGGTTTCGTTGAATGTTTATATAGTATTTGAAACGCGCACTTCGTGCAACGCGAATAAGCGATGATACAATAATTACGTAACGCACCCTAGCTGGTTTGGTGTGCGACCGCCAGCTTTTAGACAGTAGAGAGGGGTTAAATTTAAATGAAGGTGAAAATTATAAAAACAAATCAAACTATTTTGGGTTCATAATTATAGACAAATTAATACTTGTATTATATTGTTTTTTATAGATCTATTTCTCTTCAATGTATAAATAACTCTCAATTTTAATCTCATAAATTCTTTCACTAAATTTCGTCTGGTGAAAGTGTTCATCATCTTTTTGTTTCGACTGTGTTCTACTTAGTTTCTCACGAGCATAAGCAGAAAAGTAATTTGCTAATCTAAATAGGTATCAAAAGAAAAGGAAATTAACTCGTAATTATAATCAAAGCATGAAAAAAGTATGAAAGATGTGGATATGTGTTTATGTATAATTTGTGTATAATATAGTATGTATAATGTATAATAATATTTCGACGTGCTTGTGCTTTGTGTAGTAGTATGTCTTTGTGTAAAATAATCTTTCTTTATGGGTCTTTAAATTTTAAAAAGCATATTATATATTTATTCCTAACTATTAAATATTAGGGGTTTCCAAGTATTTAAAATTTGTTGTTAATCAGTACTTAAAACTCGTATTTTATATTTTCGCCCGAAAAATTATAATACGTCAGAAAAAAAATATTAAAATTTCAATAAATGAGGTCCCAGAAATCGACGATAGGTGTGACGTCATCTACACCAAGACATAAAGCTGAGTGAGACGTATATAAAACAAACCCGTTGGATACGTCTTTTTCGTGTCACGTCAAACCCAGCGCGAACATGGCGGAGACAAGGTACGCGCCCGGCTTTCGCGTTCGAACACCCATTAGCCAATAGCATTTGTTAGTGTCCTGTACGTCACAAACATGGCTGATACTGAATTTTAAACGCTTTATTGGTATAAAGTTTCATTTTGATATTAGGGTAATAAAAATAATGGGGTAGTTTTGCTCTTTTTGAAAAATTTATATGTTATAGTATTTTTAAATTAAAGTGCTCCATATTTTTTTTATTTTGCATAATTCTTGTTCTTTTTTGACCTCACGTGTTTACCTTCCGCTGCGAACGAGTCTCGACATACAGTTTCTCTGAATGAAAGAGATAGCACAATTTTTCGTTACGTATGTCTTGCGGGGCAAGGGGAACTTGTTTACATTCCGTTTTAGAAAGCATTGTTTGGTAGTTGTCAGTTTTGTTTTTTGTGTATTTGATAGTCAGTTTGTTTACTTCTATGTTTTTCGTAGCCTCATTTTGTGTCTTTTGGAGTATTTATACAGGTATGTGATCAAAGATTATCCATGAAAACAAGGTTATGTTATTTAATGTTTACTGTTCAAAAGTTCAAATACGACACCAGCGCTTCAGCGGTTTACGGTTAAAACATGTGACATCACAGCGGAGAGGTTGATTCAAAGAGGCGGAATTTTAATTAGCATTTTATAAATATATAAGCAACAATTGTTGTTTTTTATCGTATAGAAAATCTTATTATGCGTGACTTCTTGTATACAGATATTTATTTTATTAAAATTCGACACATGATAACTACCCCATTATATTCAACTTAATATTACTTATACCGTGAGTATTTTTTAACGTGAAATATTGGGTTTGCCATATCCATGGTTACGACTTGATATTTTATTGACAGCAATGTATTTGCCCGTTCTATTTAAAATGAAACACAGGGAACGAATCTGACAGAAGTTTCATATTTAAAAATTGTAAGAAATTTAGCGGAGTCAGAAAACCACTCGAGAGCACTAAACATATTTCGGGCACGAAGTGCACATAGTATTTTTTCTACATCTAAATTTAATTTCAGAAAACAGGTATAATTATTTAAACAAAATTATCCTCTGATGACATGTTGTCAATATGACAGACAACCGTTGAATTTTACTATAAGTTATGATTTGACTTTTGATTGACAGCAATGTATTTGTCTATCTCATTTAAAATGGCTCATGGGGAATGAATTTGACAGAAGTATTATATTGAAACATTATAAGAAATTTAGCCGAGTCGGAAAACCACTCGGACACAAGGTGCACACTATATTTTTTCTACAACTAATTTTAATTTAGAATGCAGGTATAATTATTTAAACAAAATTAACCTCTATTGACGTCTTATCAAATGTCAAATTCGTTCCCTATGTTTCATTTTAAATGGAACGGGCAAATACATTGCTGTCAAACAAATGACAAACCCAGTGTTTCACGTTAAAAAATACTCACGGTAGATGTTGCACATTGATATCCAATAAGTATTTTTTTTAAAAGCCGTAGGCTTGGAAACCCTTATTATTGCTTCCATCACATTTTTTGGCATCGCTTATTTAAAGATCCAACCTACTAGTTTATCTAGTAGCACATTGCACCGGGCTTGCATTGGGGCTTATCTCACTTCTTCACCAGGCCTCCGTCTGAACGTTCCCGGATTGCGCTCTGCGGATGAGAACTCCAGACGATCGAGTCTTTCAGAAGCATCGGGCCTGAGTGGCGCCTCCACGCGCACCTACGTCAACGAGGCTTCCACATTGGTCTTGGAAACACTAGAGAATGGAGTCAAGAGGCATTACCTGGTGCCCCTTTCGCTAGCGCAAAAGTCCAAATGGAGGAAGAAAGGGACCAAGCTGCATATTTTTAATGATCATACCTTCATTGCTAAGCATCTACCCGGGTGAGTACGACAATGAAAAAGTGTATGAAAAATAACATTTAAATTTCATTTCAATCTGTCGTAAATACTTCCATAATACAATTCTCAAATCCCATAAAGATAAAGAGACCCTTACTACTTGATTTATGGCGCATAGGTGGTTCATTGGTAGTTTTGTAAATAAAATTTGTTGCAACAAGAGATGCTTCTTAAATTTACCATGGTGTATAAAGTCAAGATGCACCGAAACTTTACCTGAGTCCGAGACGCTTTTAAGGTGGTTCTATCATGGAAGCCATTTAAGACAGTTTTTAATGAAATTTAAGTATGTTTTTTTTTTCATGAGTTTTTACGCATGTAGGTATGTAAATTTTTTAAAAGGGTTGCTATAAGTGAGTTGAAATATTTGAAATCAAAATAGTGCGAAAGTATACTGGCAATATAGGAATAGTGTCTCACAAAGAAGGTTTTTTTCCATAGTAACTCACATAATTTTTTTTTTTTTTTTTATTTCCCATATTTATTTACAATCTGTCAAGAATTGACAATAAGTAAATTTTTTAACAATTTAAAATATCATGCAGAGAACATATCCAGCGACATGTTCTCTTTAAGCCAACATAATAAAGGACAGATTTATACAAAAAACTAACAGTCAAGTGACAGTTTATACATGGTTTAAAAAAAAAGTCCACTTACCATCTACTTTTATAATATGAGCCATGAGCCGACACAGGCCACCTGATATACAAATATGATCTTACATGTAATCATCTTACCATGTGGTAGACAAATAATACTCTTTAGACCGGAAACTTATGTATACTTACACTGAACATTACACCTGGTGGTTGGAATAGAACTAAAATGTAAATTATGCAACCTGCTTTTGAATTTTATATAAAATATTGTAGTTTTGTTTGTTGATATAAATTTATTTTGATATTAAAATGCATGTCCACAAATTTAATGTTTAATTATCCTTTTTCATTTATACATAATAAAATTTTATTTTCAAAATAGATGTATGCCCTCTTCATTGAAATTGAATCGGTTTAACAAAACACGAATTGAATTACTTATATGAACTTATCAACACATAAAATTGAACAATGATACATTAAAAACTTGCCTAATAGACACACAAATGTTACAATGAATAATCAAAGTGAAATATAGAATCGTGATAGAATCGAAAACACAATTCAAAATATGTCAAATTAATAAATTTACGTCAAATTCAAATGTTTCTCACGCATCCTTATTTCACACCTCTGAAAAAATACGTGAACCAATAGTTGCTTAGTAATAAAAAATGTAAGTTCTTAAAGCGACGTTCGCGACATCTGTTGACTGAAATTGAGTACTAGTTGCAAAAGCACGGCATTCGCCATATAAGTTTCCAAAGGTTGACAACGATAGTTTTTTAAAAAAGATACCATGGATTTATTTATATTAACGACGAGTGGTTATTATTTTTCCATTGGTAAGTAATAACGGACTTACAATAAATATAAATTAATCCATGGTACCATTTATTTTAAATATTCGAAAAATATATAAAAATAACAAAAAACAATACAACATGATTACATATGAGATAACATAACAAAATACAATACAATATGGTAACATGATTACATAATAATATAAGATCATATTTGTATATCAGGCAGTGTATCGGCACAAGTAATTCGAAAGTTGGATAATATGCGGAATTTTCGCATTTATTTTTTACTTGAAAAGGTTTAATGTTTTATTATTATATTTACAGCAACAATTTAATTCTTTAATTATCCCTAAACTATTTAAAATTTAGAATATCTATTTTAATAAATTCTTTTACTTAGGTAAACGTTCATATTTCATGTGGATTTAAACGGACATATATTTGATCGTGATTCGTGCTAACATTCTTTCCGTAGCTCTCCATTCGTGTCACTACTGTGTGTCTCAATTTTGGTATATTTTGTATGTTTTCATCACAATTGCACAAATGATATTAAACATTTTTTAAATTTGAGGACTATAATTTGATTCTGAAATATCGAAAGAAAACTATGATTAATTCTTTATTGGAAACCCTTTTTATTTTACATTTTATTGATAAAAGTAAAGTATACGAATAATTTTGTGGACCACTTTGCATTTTTGTTATAGTCCATTCGCTGAGACGAGAGAATGTGGAACAAATTTTTGAAACCGAATCGATAGAATGACTTGTTTCTGTTCAAGAATTAGTTCCACATTCCACGACATTTTTTTAAATTTTTTTTCTTGAAATACATAAAAATATAAGACCACATGTGAAAGTCCGAGTTAAAAATTCCTCCAAATAAGCGAGATATTAAGGTCCGAATTTTAAATCTGCTTTGTGACGTAGGTAATGTGGATATACCAGAAGTAAACAAACAGTGGTTCACAAACCACGAAATACTGTTAAACAAATTGCAAAATAATGTATATTTAAATTGTAATATTATAATTCATTATTAGAGACATAAAATAAATTATTTCATTTAATTTATTTCGCTTTTCTTCTCATTTTACAAAAATAAAGAAATTAGAACGTCACCCGAACAGCCATCGAACAGATCCGATACACCCGAAGAAGTATATTCTTAGTTAGGGCGAGGCTTCTAAAAATCGGAGGTCATACTTGGATCCTAGTTGCTCAAACACTCGTGCACATGTCTTGCATCATCAAAAGCAAAACTCCCCGTGTCTTTTAGAAGGAATAATTTATAATAAAAGAAATATGGTTTTCCTTATCCTTTAACTATTATCATTCTTATTTTCAATAAACTTTTACTATTTTTGATTACTGTGGAATAGCCTATTATGCTAATGCATTCCAAACTACATTTTTAAATTTTATATTTTTATATAGTACAATTTTGATTACTTTTTGTCTTCTAGTGGTACAACATGCCAAGTATGTAACAAAAGCATAGCAAGAAGACTTGGTAAACAAGGTTACGAATGCAGGGACTGTCAATTGAAATGTCATAAACATTGTCATGTAAAATGCAACGACAATTGTCCTACGTCCACCATACACAGCATAGAACTGTAAGTATGAAATTATATTACATTTTACAAGCTGGGTAGCGGGTATTTGGTTGGGTAGACGGGTAGATGGTAGATGATAAACATTTCATTCACTTGCACACTAACAAATTAGAAATAAAAAGTAACAGACAGAAAACTGTAAATATTATGTTGATAAAATATTTGAAAACATTTATTTATATAATAAACGGCTGGTTTCTAGAATACCACCATTCATGAAATATGAATTTTTTGTTACAATGGGTGGTAGCATGAACAAATGATTAAGGGTGATTAGCTAGGAGATGACTAGCAGTGTTTTAGCGCTGTCAATCGTTTATGGATTATTTTAGAGAAAAATCCTTCAAATAGCAGTTATAAAAAATTAATTTTAAGCAACTTTTATTTGAAGTATTTTTCTCTAAAATAACCCATAAACGATTGACAGCGCTAAAACACTGCTAGTCATTTCGTAATCATCATTCATGCTACCACCCTATGTATTCTTTTAGCTAAAATTATTAGAAACACAGAATTAGAGCACGGAAGCAGGCATTTTTATATTTTTTTGTTTATTTTTTTAAATTAAGATTTTACTTAAAAGCAAACTTACTGTAAAATATCACTTTTTATAGCCTGTGTTTGCTATTTACATAGCAACCGTTCAACAAACACATATAGCAACATAATTTGTTGCCTATAACCTTGAAAATAGGTATCAAAAATAATCACTAAATTAATTTTAATTCTATAATTGGCAAAAAAATAATGGGTGTTAGTATGAACAAGTGATAAGGATGATTAGCTAGGAGATGACTAGCAGTGTTTTAGCGCTGTCATTTTTTATGGATAATTTTAGAGAAAATTACTTCCAATAGCAGTTATAGAAAAAGTAATTGTACGCAACTTTTATTTGAAGCATTTTTCTCTAAAATAATCATCTCCTAGCTAATCATATGTTCATACAACCACCCATTGTGTTCAACACGGCACCCAAAACAGATTTACAGTTTCGGCAGCCTCTACTGTAAATTTGGTATTTTAGTGTCCAGTTAAACAAATAACTATAATGCAGCCGTAACCTAACGCACAGAACTCAATTTGACGAAACTCGGATAGTTATATTCATCTATTTTATAGGAATTGAACCCTACTTTTTTTTATCAGAAAAACATGCCAAAATCACTATAATTATACTTTCCGCGCCCTAATTTTTGTGGAATGGTTTTGCTTCTATACTATATTTCTCGTAAGAAAATAGTAGATGGCGCTTGAGCCAACCGTTTTTACATACATTAAACAAATAATATAAATTCGTGAAACCAAACTTTGTCAGTAATAAAAATATTTTTATCTGTAAAATGTACGAGCCCTGAATATTAAAAATTACATCAAAATATGGTTATCACTTAAATCTGTCGATTTTATTTAATAATTGACAGCTGGCAAGTGATATTTTTTTCGCTTTTATAAACTAGATTAGCATTGTGATCAATCAAACGGCAGGATTTATATCCCTATCTAAAACAACACTATTTTCTTACGTGAAATGAAGTATAATAACCATCAAAATAAAATTCTTGAGGGATATTCTAGAATTTATCCATTGACTATCTATATAATTCTTTTAATACAGCATTATATAGTCAGTGCTTTAGCCATATTTTTATATTTCCTGAAAAAAAAAAGAAATATTGCAATAATGATCTATGTAGACATCTCAGTAAAATATTGATGGATTTTAGTGTTTAAATTACAGAATAAGTTACATTTGTAATAATCATTAATATTGCAGAATTAATGGTTATTACAAATTATTGCAGAATTTCAAAGTATTCTCAGTATTACACAGAAAGTCATTGGTTGTCCTTACACTAGACCACGGATATTTTAACATTGATAAAATTTAAAATCAGATATAATGAACTATGATTAAAACAGGAAATGTGTTCTTTTTATTCTATTCAAGTTTTTATTACATTTTTCGTCATATCCGCTAAAAAGTGTATAAAATTGATTATTTCTTTTGAGTATAAAATTTAATTAACATCAAAATCTCAATATTTTATGTACAAGCGGTACTAACAATCTAATGACCTATTTAGATAAAAACAATTTAATTATTTACTACTGCAAGTATAGTGACTCATTTATTTACATTTGAACATGAATATGAAACATACTACTAATATAACATTATGCATTATATACCTACTTTATTTTGTAACTATGATTATGGTTAACAATAGATGACACAGTACTTGTAGTTTATCACGAAATAGCTTTGCAAAATGCAATACACTTACTATTAATATTTGATAATAACCATAACAAAATTCTACTTTAATCTTAAACACTTTATTTGGGAATGAATTATTAGAAAAACACTCTCCATGTTTCACAAGATTTCAGCATCTGAATCAACCCGGGTCATTTTTCAGATGCATCAAATATTCTAACTAAATAAATGTGAAACGCTATTAAACGTCTAGGTCTCGCTTTAAAAACTTTAAATACAGATTGATAAAAAATAAATGAATCAGTTGGTAATACTTGAAAAATATTTAAAATTTGTAACACTGATACAAATTTTTTTTTCCTGTTGTTGACAGTGACATTTGAAAATTTAAATTTGGGTATATTTACAATTTTTTATTAAAATGGTTGTTTCCTTTGCCCATGTACTACTTTTATTTCTTACATCACCCACAAGCAATAATCTAAAGCATTTCTATCACTCAAAATCCTATTAGTTGTCAAGCGACAGACCCCACCTCTGATAAAATTTATTTGTATTTATTGTCAGAATGACATGTCAAATAGTATTTCAACTACATCATATGTTTTTGATCACTCTGTATAATCAGTGGTAACATAAACATGTGATTACTGATTAAGGGTGATTAGCGAGGAGTTGATTAGCAGTGTTTTAACTCTGTCAATCGTTTATGGATTATTTTAGAGAAACTTACTTACAAATAAGAGTTATAGAAAAATTAATTATACGCAACTTTTATTTGAAGTATTTTTTCCTAAAATAATCCATAAACGACTAACAGGGATAAAACATTGCTAATCATATCCTCGCTAATCACCTTTAATCACATATTTATGCTCCAAACCATTGTTTTACTGAGGGCATCATATTAATGTTGTTTATTTTTTTCTATGGGTCCCTGCTCCCCGTGTTGAGTGAATGACCATGGTAAGATGGTTTTCTGTGTGTTTGTTTGTGTGCGCTAACAAAAGACAAAATAATAAGCACGGCTTAAGCTTTGATTCGCTTACTAAAGCTTCGTTTATTTCAGAATTATTATACGGTCTCCGAATTTTTTCAACGACGATGAATGCAACATTTCTTAATGCATGGCAGTTACTAATGCTTTATAATATGGCGGAATGTTATCAGTTTTATATTCTTATACAATATTTATGTATTTTTATATTAATAAAGATTTTTATTATATTTAGATCAGTCTTGAACAATCAAAAAATATTTATTAATTAACAGACTTTGTAAATATTTAGGTTAGTTGGTGTCTTTTTCAAATACCATTACTTAACAAAAATAAGTACTTAATACATATATATTTTGCAATTTATTATATAATTGCAGCATTTAAATTCAAGCCCAATATTTTTATTTTTATATTTATCGTTCATATTGAAGTCATTACAAAACCGAATTGCGTATCGAAAGAGCGTTCATATCAATACAAATTTTTTTGTTTTAGAAGATTGGTACCAGGCACGATTTAAAATATACTGGTTATGCCACTTATCATGTTTTTCATTGTTTCTGATGGTCCGCTTGATACGTGTTTCCTTGAATAAACCGCTAGATGCGGTACGTGAGAACGACCCTACCACAGCAAACTATTTTTACATAAAATATAAAAAATGAAATGCATAATGAATTTATTTTTAATATAAATTTATATATTTAATGGAAACCTGAATCAATACATTGTTAGAATTTAAAATTGGAAAAACTAAATAAATTGATAGAACCGTACGCTTCCAGATTTCCATTCGGTAATAATATCTTTCTTCCCGAAAATATTTTCGACAAACATCATTCAATCTTAATTCGCGATAATCTCTACTAATTGCACTTTGCCATTTTTAAAAAGTGATATATCGAGTGGAGCAGCAAACAGAGATTCTTTTTCAGTGGATTTCTTATAATCGGTTTCACATCCAGGAATGAAACATTTTCTATTTAATTTTCTTTTCATTTTGCATTAATTGCAATATCTTTCAACAAAATATTTATATTACATTACATATAATACGAATATGTACTTCAAAACCTGTTTTATTTACCTTTCTATAAGATATAACATGTAATATTTTCAAAATGACTTGCAAATGACAGGTGTCAGTTGGGTCGTTCTCACGTTGCGCCTCTAGCGGAAAAAACGAGGAAACACGTATCGCTTTGGACCCTCGTTTTGTGCAGAGTGGCACAACCAGTATATTTTAAATCGTGGTACCAGATACCATTTACATAAATTTTCAATCGTCATAAATCAGAATTAGCATGAACTTTCAAATAATTGAATAAATGTCAATTTAATGTTACCAATTACAACATTACATATACAAATTTCCCCAAATCAATATGTACTGTATTTCAGGTAAGAATGGAGTAGTGGGAAAATCATACTGGTCCTATCTTCCCACCACTCCATTCTTATCTAAAATACAGTACAGCAGTTTTCTTTAAATATTTTATAATCCATTCGCTGCAACGAGAAAATGTGGAACTAATTCTTGAACAGAAATAAGTCATTCTATTGGTTAAAAGACGATAATAATTTTGGAGCCGAACAAATTAACGATTCAAATGGGAGCATGCAGTTGTAATATAGAGTAACTATAGCGCCACCTGTCTATGAACTTTCTAGAACTATGTAATAAAATTTGTACACTTTGGTATGCGCGCGCTAGCCCAAAGTACTCATAATCGGAAAATCCAGTATTAAAAGCATTAAAAGTCACCGACAGTTACTTAAATCTATCTTGTATTTAGATTCTTCTTTTAAATAATACGTTCTTGTTATATATAGTTTTCCAAAGGATGAAAAAGAAGAAAAGGATAATAAAATTTAAGTCCAAATATAAAACAAGTATTTGTTTGTGCAAATCATTTTGAAAATGAATTTGAATGAATTTTTAGTTATACAACTGATAAAAGTTATAATAATTAACATTGTTTCATGTGGATTTGACTTTATAATAGGGTCCTCCACCGTAGTTACAAATTAGAACAAGGGTCAGTTATACCTTAAAACTGTATATTAAGGACTATCAAAGTTTAAAAATAGTTCATAGTTTCTAAAATAATCAAGTTTTTATTACCATTTCCTCATCTCTATATCTACGTCACACATTTATACTATTCCAAATTCTTACTATTTTCAAACCTTCTGCTATCGCCTTTTTGAAATACGGAATCCATTTGCAAGTATATAAATGCAGAAAATAACAACAATAAAACAACAAAAATAAACCAAATAATACTATAGTTTAAATTTATGATGCCATGACAGATTACAATCGTTGGTATGAAAGTAAAAGATATGTGAATGACATAGGCTACCAGTTGTAATCAAATGTTGGACTATAATATGTACGTAGTATTTTTATTAATTATGACATTAAATTACTTATTATCCACCCATATTTCCAATTATTGACTACAGAGGTCATTTTAACTTATTTATACATTTTATGTGTTGAAAAAAATAAATTTATGAGACTTCAATTATTAGCGAAATCCATTCTTTGAGAACAAAATCATCTCTATATCTACGTCACAGAATATTAAAAAAATTATTACGGCCTAACGAAAACCAAAGTCTATCTATATGGTCGCTAAGTTTTAAACTAAAAATATGTCCAGAACGTATAATTTCCTATGCTTCACAGAATTTTTTAAGAGTTTGCAGTCACATTTAAATAATTTTAAAAATCCTTTAAGGCAAGTTTCATGTTTTTAAACTTTCCCGAAAAGTATAAAATGCTGTATTAGTGATTGACTGACAGCACGTAACTTAGTTGTGACGTCACAACTGGGATATTTAATGGCGGGAAAAGTTAATTTGAATAGAATGACTTGTTTCTGTTCAAGAATTTGTTCCAGTTTCTCTTGTCGCAGCAAATGGAGTATAGTATATAAAAAATACAAAATATAAAAAAATAGTATAAAGGACTCATTTTATAAGACTTTTTTCGCACTTGTCGTTTAGAAAACTCGCCAGAACATACGAAAAAAACATGTTTTTTAAAACTCGTTCTTTAATGTATTATTTTTTGAATAACTGTAAAGCATAAAAAGCCACTTAAATCCTTTTGAATTAAAATGCTTCAATATTTTTTGTGACGTCTGATAAATGTCATTAAGGTAAAAATATTGATTGTTCAAAAAACGACTGATTTTTGTACTTAAATTATATATAATATGATTGTTATTTCAGATCGTACATCACAAATCCATACACCGATAAAAATATAAGAATGTTATAAGTTCTACGTCGCTTTTAGAAAAAAAAAACAATTCATGCCAAATGGCTGCAGCATTGTAAAATTATATTTCATGCAGTGATAAGGCAGATGCTGTCTTCATTCAACAGTTAAATTGTAATGCCAAGTTTGACTTTATATAATGTTTTATACTCTGTAAATTTGGAATCTCTGTAAATTGCTTGGAATAAGTTTATGTTTACAATACTTAATATTGTGATTATATATAATGCACTTAACTTTTTATTTGTTAACTCTTTATATTTAGCACAAGTAACTTTTTTGTTAATTTATTTTTTTATTCACAAAGTGATTTATTATTGTTTTGTCTTTTGTTGTGTTAAAATGCTTTTATGTTTAATAACAATCGCAGTTTATAAAACTGTACAAAATGTTTACTGAATTTTATAAAAAAAGATAATACAGGTTATTATAAAGTGTTGGGTACCTTTCTTAGTATGTAAAAATTTGTTATCGATCGCTTTTACAATTTAAAGGCGATTTAAATATAACGGCGTCTTATTTTTTGTTATACTCATTTAATTTCCAGAGTACTAAACTTTACATTCGAATATATCAAGTTTATTTATTATAAACGTGAAAGGTGATATATTTGTCCTAATTTCTAAACTAGTAAAAAATTACAAATCAATATCAGTAACTGTACAATTTTAGTATCAATAAAGTGAAGAATGTGAGTCCCGTTACGTTATCAGTAATGTAAAACAGTACATTGGAAGTTAATTTCGACGCCATAATCCTTTTTATATTACATTTAAGAATATAATAGATATATAATGAATTTCTTGGGTGTTTTAATTTGAGCTGTGCTATTCTATAAGTGCCTGTGAATAAAAGAATCATGTTAAATCATAAATTTCATAGCAAAACGCTAGATAATTTCCGTGGCCTAGAGATTCAAGTAAGCATGATTTTTTTATGATCAAATATCCACAACGTGGTTCAATTTACGATATTTTTAAAGTAGAATTTTGTTAATGAATTGCGAAAAATAAATTTAATCGAATATGAAATCTTCTTTGTCCTTCATATGTTTTAATGTATTCATTTCACTTTAAAAGGTCATGCAAATTTGATGTCATCATCATCAACAATTGTTTCACGCCGCAGTCCAGGTAAGGTCTACAAAACCACGGTTTTAATTATACGGTGCAAAATTATGAAAGACAGGTGACTCAGTTAATTGCGGCATTATCTTCATAAACTACTCATCAGTTTAATGTTTTGAATAATGTATTTTTTAGAAAAAGAAATCCATATTTTATATCTGCGTATATTAATTGTTAAACATTTAATTCCCACGGGAATATTTTTTAAAGATCCTGAAGAATCACCACAAAAAAGTCCATCATTTTTTATAATTTCCTTTGAAAGTATAAGTAAAACTAAGACTAATGATATAAATCCGGTTATAAAATTCCTATTAATAAGCGAGTTATGGTCCCCCGAAGTTTGAAAAAATATATGTGACGTCACGAATATAAATTTTCATATCAAACTTTTTTCTTCGTGGAGCTAAATGTTATTGAAATATATGCTATTTTTAAATTATATCTATAAAAAATTTAATCTACATAGTTTATATTTGCAAGTGAATTTAAATTATTAAGTTTAATGCAAGACATTATTTATATTCAAATAAAACTGTTTGAGAATTGCAGTGCTGTACTGATAGCCACGCTTCCGTTATTTGAATTTCTTTACTTCCATTGGTAGTACGAACCTCCTCCTAACTCGGTATTCGTTATACATGTATAGGCGGTCTACAGTTGCTAATCAAAATAATATGTATTGAGTTCATATTCGTGACGAGCAGCTAAAACAAAAACCCCTTCGATTGAGTTATAATAAGTCGTCCTAGCCCCGTAATAGGTTATATCAATAAGATTATCTTACCAAAAGTCGGGTATTTCTGATTTTCAGATATATTGAGCATTTAGGGGTCGTAATAAAAAATTTCAAAAAATCTTGTCATTTGGTATAATAGAAAACAAATTATAATAAATATTATTGAGGGCAAAATTGCCTACAATTTTTATTTTAACCATTTTATTCTCTAACCAATAAATAGCGAGCTATAATGCACTTCTTCGTATTTTTTTATTATTTATGTTATCACCATAAACAATAACAAGAAAACATTCCCATGCCTCGGCAATGATCCTAACTAATTAATTTTTATTATTCGAATTGTATTTTTTTAATAAGTGTAAGTCAGGGGCTTTTATTTTTACCAGGCATCTTTAGTAACCAACCTTATATGTTTACTTTGATGCGCTGAAGCTCGTTATTCATTGTTTTAGAGAATTTTGTTCTCTATAAAATTCATAATAACTATTTTTGCCTCAATGCGTAGTGATTAGTAGATATTTTAGAACATCTGATTTTGCATGTCAATTCTAATGTTTTGTAAAGGAATACATAAAAGTCATTTTCCTTTCAAATTCAAATCATGGAACAAAGTTAAGAAAAGAAACCATGTCTATAATAGTCATTTTTACGTCTGTATGCAACAGGAGTAAAAAAAGTCTTATTTCACTGTTAGGGTTTGACGAACTCGTCTTTCATTCGTGAAATAAGACTACACTTTTTACTCTTGTTACATAAATAACTATTATATAACAAGTGTGTAAAGTAGTACTTTTTTGGTCGAGTACAATGTGCGGAAATTAGCACTAGATAAAATATCTATTTACCCTCGAATTGTATACAATATTTTTCCTACAACCAAAATGTTAGTGCTGTTTCTAATAATACTGAGTGTGATTATACAGGCATCTTCAAATATTGTTAGTGGTAGTTGACATGTAAATTAACCAAATTGAATGTTGCCTAGCAACGTATTTACGTAAAATGGGTTTATAAAGTATATATTTTTTAAAAACAATAATAGTGTGAAAAATTGCACTGCGAACGAGTGAAATAATGAAACGTTATGGCACTTTTTTCATACTTCTA
This sequence comes from Ophonus ardosiacus, assembly GCA_943142095.1. Taxonomy (NCBI): domain Eukaryota; kingdom Metazoa; phylum Arthropoda; class Insecta; order Coleoptera; family Carabidae; genus Ophonus; species Ophonus ardosiacus. The sequence continues at coordinate 39,518,167 of OW964826.1, forward strand.
CTGCAGACATAAAAAGAAATTGTATGCAACTCGAATAAATAGTGTCTTATTTCACTCATAGGATTTGACGAACTCGCCTACGGCTCGGTCAATCAAACTTTTCTTTTCGTGTAAAACTATACTTTTTACTCTTGTTGCATAAATATCAACTTTCATTCGACAATCGTACTACACCAACCCTAATACAGGGCTAGAACGACATCTCAATATAGGGGGTTCTCCACAAGAGATTTTTTTGTGACTTTTTTTTGGTGATTCAAGGGGCATTAAAAAATATTCCCGTGGGAATTAACCGTCTAACAATTAGTTCCGTCTTCAGACAAATTTTGAAACAAATTGTTTGTTTTATGTATTTTATTTCGAAAAGGGAAGAAAAGAAGAAATCCGTATTTTACGTCTGCGTATAAACGTGGTGGCAGGATATTGTTTAGTTTTCTATTGTTGTAAATGTCCTGAGATAACAAAGCAATGAAATTAAGTGTGTTGAGTTAGTTACGGTAAAGTAAACTTAAATTAAAGTGGCACGCAACCGCGCACAACAATTTTTTAGAAAGTTACGCCCGAGAACAGTGACATGTAAACGTAGTGAGTGAAATAAACCGTTTGATATGAGACGCGCCTCTGCTACTACAGCTGTTGTTAAAAGGCAGTTATGACATGTAGCGTCATTTCGTGTAGGAATTATGTTCATAATCAACGTAAAACATGTGCAATTTTGAGTAGTGTGCTAATTTACAACCAGGTAAATACAATTTAATAATATTTTGGTTATCTATATTTAGCCTTGTACTAAAAAATGTCTTTGTCTCAAGTAGCTGCTGTGAACTGTCAAATATTTATGAGTCATGGATGAGACAACAGAGAAAGTCTCGCCAAATGAGGAAACTAACAAAGTACCGGAATCGCCGAAACCTTTGGCGTTCACGATAGATTTCGGCGAAAGAAAATCCGTAGACACTCAAAGATACAAAACTTTAGTAGAAAAATATCAAAGCCGACATAAACGTGGCCAAAGTTTATCCAAATTTGAAGAAACGCCGAGTCCTACAGTGAAAAAACATCCTTTAACGGGGAATCTTCCCCGAAAATCTAGTTTTCATTCAGAAGGTTATTTTTCCTCTGATGAAAAAGTTGATAAATTCAAGTATACTGGTGCGCGTTCAACCGTTCTAAATACTGTGATATCAAAAGGAGATCTGACATTACCATTAAGAAATTTAACAACAGATCGGATGACTCAGTCCTTTCCGAGTCGAAATTTTGATCTGCCTAGTATTAATAGCCCAGAAATTGAACTGAAAGATATTTCCAGTCCAGAATTAGAACTAATTAGTCCAATTAGTCCTTTAACCACCAACGATGCACAAAAATTAAAATCTACCTCGCTGGTAAGCAAAGCAAATCGATTGAAATTAACAAAACAATTGTCTAGTCCTGAATGTGAAACGAATAAATTATTAACTCCAACCCAATCGAGTGAACCTTCAGCAGACGGTTTTGTCTGTACAGATTTCGATTTTGAAAAATCAGATACAGTTAGCGATGCTGGTACTTACACCCTAGATAACGACAACTATACCGAAGAACAAAAATCTAGGATGAGTATAGACAAATATTTTAACATAGAGCAAGTTTCTGATATCAAAAAGACACAAGAATACATCCAAAGTTTAACATTTGCACAACCTGCACAAATCTGCGAATCACCACAATCACCTGTCGCACAAAAACCACAATCACCTGTCGCACAAAAACCACAATCACCTAATGCACAAAAATCACAAAACATAGAAGAAACCAAAACAAAAATGACCAAAAAAATTTTCAACAAAATCATGTACCCAACAGTAAAATTAGACCCTGAATCAGAACCAAATAGCGACCTGGGAGTCTTTACTTCAATAACAGCTAGTGGAGTATTGAGTAAAAGACCGGAAAAGCGCGGACATATCCGCCGAAGCAGTTTAGTGCAATCGGAAATATTTGTTGAAGCTTATACCGGCGATACTTCCGTAAAACAACCATTTGAAAATGTTAAAATAATTCAAACTGTTTCTACTAGTCAAGAAAAACGTGTTAGAGACGCACAAAAACGACGAAGTTTAAATTTAGAGGAAATGACAAAAGAAATGGATAACATTCTTCAAAATTCTCCAAGAGTTACAAATCTTCCTCCGCAAATTGGCGGAATTTCCGGTAAGAATTCTCCGTCAAAAATACCATCGCCTGTTCACACCATCAATCGGCCGAGAAGTCGAAATAGTTTAAGTTCTCAAAATTTAGATTTATCTGATAGTAGTTTAGAAACCGAATCATATCTCAAACCAACACAAAATATTATATCATCACTTCAAGCCAGATTATCTGTAGATTCAGAAGACAGTGATTACGATAGAAGCTACGTTGCATTAAATAACGAAACTAAAAACTTACTCAAAAATAAACCGATGCATGTAAGACACAATTCATTTGACGATAGAAATATAAAAATTTCCAACAAACTTGAACATTTTCACAACAAGAATTTACAAGGTATTGATCAAACTTTGAAAACGTGCAATCAATATTCACAAAATAAAGTTCACCGGATTCAAAATTCCCCGAACAACAGCCCTATCCGAAGATCCAGTAGTTTTTCCTTAAAAAATCAATTTGACAACCAGCCAAAATGTCTCAACACCGCTCCTATTAACAAAGACTCCAACGTGGCATACAACTCTCCAAATTTACAAAAAAACGGTTCTGTACAACGATCTTCATCTACTGCCAATATCAAGCCTAATATAGAACGCCGCTCAAGCTCAAGTTCCGATCAAAAAAAATACTTAGACACCGAATCAAGCTCTGATGAAGATTTCGAAAAATCAACCTCCAACAAAAACAAAAAAGACTTAACCAACACTCGGTATAATCGTGCGTTTAGTTTACGTCGGGCACGACTCGATGAACCACCTCCAAAATGTCCAAACACCCCTGAAATGAGGCGAAAATTTCCTCAGGAAAAAGAAAGGACCGTGTCTGTTGATAGAAAATCCGCGAAAGGTCCTGATGTGCAAAGTAGGTATATGAATATCTCTAAAAGTGCGAAAGCGCCTCCGAAAGAACCTCCAAAACTTGTGAAACCTCCTGTGAAGACTCTGCCCTCGAAGCCCCAAGTTTTTTCGAGGACGGACACCGGGAGATTTAGTATGCGGACGCCCAAACCTACTTCTGCAGCTCCGAAACCTGTCAGAAGAGAACAACCAGGTAGAATATTTTTATTTCATTATATTAGATTGCGAATTTTATTAGAGCAATCATGATCATGACATAAATATTTAAATTTGTTGCCTTGTCCAGACAGATTTTTATTTTAAAGTGAGTCAGACATATTTTTAGCTTTCCCTATATGGTGTGGAAATTTTAAGAACAAGATCGTACTCATAAGTCAAGGCATTCATAATTATAATGACATTTTTCTGAAAAATAATTTGATTATGACAATAACTAAGTTGAAAAATAATTATAATATTTTGGAAAATCTTGTTTTAATTCATTTTTAATGAGTTTGAATCAAAAAATATTAATACATTTCAAAAATAATACGAGAAACTGATCATACATTTTACTGACAAACATAATTTGTTATAAAACTGCTGAAATGCAAATGAAAATTTAAAGTTATTCAACAAAAAGAGATTTGTACGAATCAATAACGATAGCTGCAATTTATTTTATTAATATTTTGATCCATTTTGTAATAAATGCTAAACACTTATGACCAAAACTCAGATTTATATGCAAGAAAAGTAGTATTGGAAAATATACAGAAAAGTGTCCAACTATGCAAAAATATATGCAAAATATGAACAAAACAATGCTTTAAACAAATATATTTGTTTATAAATACAATATATATAATATGAGTATTTACATAAACTTACAATCTCTTACTACGAAATATATTTTCTTTTACACTGTTGTTCTAACTTTATATACGTTAAACAACTTACCAACCTCCACAGGATTTAACAAAACACTATCTGAAGAGAATTCCGGGTAGGGACAAATTCACTCGTATACTTTAGATTTTAGAAGTCGGTGAAAATGTAATTGAAAATGAAAACCATTGCCCAACCTCTCCGAGCTTAACTTATGACCTTTCGATAAATGAGACAAAATATTTATTTACTTGTATTAGTTTTCATATAACAACCCTTTGTTCATAAATTAGTTCTATTTTTCGCTTAATATTTGATTATAAAAGTTTTTTTTTCTATTGCCGTTTGGAATAAATGTAAAAATGTTATTGTTAATATTTATTGTTAATTATTGTTACAACTAAAAATGTATTTATCTGTTCAATTTTTAAAAAGCATAAATTCTTAAAACTACAGAGTGATCAAAAAGAAATTATGCAGTTGGTAATACAATTCTGAGGATCTTTTTTATTCCACACTTTGCGCAACACCAGGTGAAGGTTGAAATACTATTTGACATGTCATTTTGACAGTAAATACAAATGGTTATGTCAGAGCAGGGGCCTGACAGCTAGTAGGATTTGAGTGATTGAAATGCTTTAGAGTATTGCTCTTTGGATAATGAAGGTAATAAAAGTATGTGGCTAAGGGAAACAACAATCATTTAAAAAAAAATTGTAAATATACCCAAATTTAAATTTTCAAATGTCACTGCCAAAAACAGGAAATAAGTTTATCAATCTTACCAATTTCAAGTATTGCCATCTCAATTAGTTATTTTTGATCACTCTGTCTGTATTATATGCATTGTTTATAAACATATTTAAATATCGTTTGAAAAACTAGCTTCGTCACTAATTTCAAATAAGATTCCAATTGGATTGCGCATTTTTATTATAACTCATATCAACATAGATATTCAAGAATTAATTTGTCAGAATTTCATTGTTTCTTTATTACCTAAATTTCTTCTTTTTCTAAAAATTAAAATATCGCAAAAACTACAACATTTATCAAGTTTTAGGAAGTGTACCTTATTGTGTAATTTTGCATTATATGTAGTAATATTTTGTAAATAAAATTGAAAAAATAACGATAAAAACTTTCGTGACGTCCCTTTATGAGACGCCTTTGGTTGGGATAAAGAAACAAAATAACTGTAACTATGCATCTAAATAAGTAGTATCCTCATACCGTTTCAGTGCAACTAGTACCAAATCAGGCATATTTTTGCCTGATGAGGTGCACTTTAAGGTATTGTTAAGAATATAGAAGAAAAATTTAGAAAATATATACTGAAGTAAAAAAATCAAGTATCTTTTCTTATAGGTAAGAAGTCAGGTCCTAGAAGCAACTCCACCCTTTCAAGCCGCGAGGTCGAATTTCAAAACTGGAAACGCCGCAAAAGCTACGACCCCATGAAAGCCGCTGCCGAGGGCAAACGAAAAGCAGAACTCGCCCGCAAACAACAAAACGTGATGACCCAATCCTATAACGAAAACGACTGCGATAGCTCTCCCAGTCATTCGAGTTCCGTTCACCGCTCGCAGAGTTTCCACGGGACCGCTGCCCTAGAACAGTTAATATCTTCAGAGGAAGATGATGATCTTACACTGTCGGGGGATGAGGGTTTCAGTCCTCCGACGCCCAGTCCGTGCGAGATGAGCCCCTCGAGATCGAACCTCAGGCAGATATGGATGGATAGGTTTAGTGCGAAGCGATAATTGGTGCTTATGACGGCTGTAGAACTTTAATTTTAAGAACCAACGCGAAAGAGATCGGAAAGTATTCGATTTGGAATATTTCCAACTGATTTGAATTATGAAATTTGATTAAGGTTCAAAAAGGTAGGTGCGTACATTGGCATCTCGGAAACTATAAAAGATACGAAATCAGCGAACCTAGAGAGGTTCTTTTCTTTCGGATGTCTTCAGTACTTTTTCGGTAAAAATAAATATGTCCCCATACACATTTTATGTTTATATATCGTCAATATAATAAAGTATGCGACAATTATTTCACCTTATTAAATCAAGAAACCGAAAATAATAACGGTTAACCGGAATCGAGAATTAAATTTTTAATAACGTTTTTGTTCAAAAATCTGTTTATTTTTTACTTATCTAGATTAGGAAATAGTTACATAAACCGGTTAATAACATTCAGCAAAATATATTATTTATATAAATTATATTTTCTATGTCCGTTAAAAAGTTTTTTTTTTTTTCATTCTTTTGATGTAAAAAGTAGTAACTTTAATTACAGTTAAAAAATGTCAAAAATTTAAAAGCGGTTTAAAAGACCGGCTTTAATTTATTTCGGTTAATAGTAACAATTTTTTTTGTATATTATATTTTCAAAAAACTGTTTTTGTCCTAATTTTATTTATTGAATAAATATAAATTTTGCAGATTTTTATTGATATTTTCTTAATTTTCATTAAGTAGCCCTAAAACTATTTGAAATATCCATTTAGAATCTTTATATTGTTTAGAAAGGGTATTTAAAATACTTTTACACGAAAATAGTGAAAATTAAGAAAATAATTATAAAGATAAAGAAATGATAAAACCGAACTGATTTTTAATTATGAGAAGTTTTTAATGCATTTTTTTTAATCTGAGACATCTGTATATCAGTTGTGGAAATATTATGAAAGTTTGAATACTTTCCGTTCAAATTTCTTTATTCGTTTTGGTTCTAAGTGCACTGAAAATATGTAGAAGCATCTGCACTAATTTTATTTTTACAATAATGCTGACTTTTGTCTAATTCAAATCAAATTAATATATAAGGTTTTATTTTGGGAACTGAAAATATTTTCTCCATGACAAATGTATAAACCGTCTTTATATACGCAACGTATAAATATTGCTTATTGATTGTTAAATTTGACGTGGTTCTAATCAGTATTGAAATAATTTATCGACGTTTCATGTTTGAAATCAAAAGCTTTTTATTGAACTGGTTGGAATTATTTGTATTTATTATACTTATATTGCTATTTTTATATATTAGGTGCACATAATTATTTATTGAATAATGTAAAAGTATTTGTGATTTGCTGAAAGATCTAAACTGGTTATTTGGAACGCCACACTTATGGATTGTTTCCAAGTTAGCTGTAATTGTGGGTTTCATATTTTGTTGCCTAGTGCAATATTTTATAGTTTTTTTTTTCTTTTTGGATAATTTTAGCTGAATTTCAAATTCTTCCATACTTATAAATAAGTGTTTAGGAACGAAAAATGTGATTTTATATTATGAGATTACTATGTGCAAATATTTTTACTTTAACATAGTTAAGTATTTTCTTAATTTACGACGAAAATTTTGAAACTTTTCTAGAGTTTGTCTTAGACAAAGTAAATAGACAGGTCTTTCCAAATATATGTGTATTTTTAAGTTTGTTTACCAATCTTCTAAGTATTTCTTTTATATTATAGGATAAGCTATATTTTATTTTATAACTAAATGATGCTTTCCCCCTAAATTATAAGACCTGTGATGTGTATTAATCTGTGTTTTTCAATTGAGTTTTTGTTTGAGAGCTACAATATTGATGCCAAAAATTTCCATTTTAATACCCGATGTAAATAAATATAAACGTTGAAATAGTATTACAATGTTTAAATTTAGGTTTAATTAAGAGCAATCGTCTTTATAATAAATTACTATAAAATCTACACTGCTAATCATATAAACCCTAAATACATTCTTTAATACAAATTATACAACAATTTTTGCTGATTGACATAACAGTGCGATTTTTTGACAGCAAACAGTCTATAAAATGTCACTTACTGCCTATTATTATACAAACGCATAACTTTCAAAATAGGTATTAAAATAATAACTAAATTAATATTAATTCTAAAATCGACAAAAAAATAGTGGCTGGCAGCACAAGTCTTGTTTTAACTAAAACGCTGATTTAAAAATGTTAAATTTAATTATTTACTAATAAAAATAATTATCAAAATTATCAAAATATGATTTTAAAGCAGGACATAGTTTCTAATCAAACAAAAATTTTAAATAAATTCTTTAAACATAAGGGTGAAATTAAATATTGAAATTAGAATTGTCTTTAAAACAACGTTTTAGTTAAAACAAGGCTTGTGCTATCAGCCATATGTTCAACACGGCACTAAATAAAGACTTACAGCTTCGACAGCATTTATTCAAACGGCAGCCTCTGTTGTAAATCTGGTATTTTAGTGCCTAATTAAACAAATAATTATTGTGATTTTTCGATTTTGACTGCTGGATGAAAATATTTTACAAATATCTAACATACATTTTTAAGATAAAATATACAGATAATTTTTAAAAGTATTTAAAATGAAGATACGTTATCTACAAAATAAGAAGTATCTATGATATTAAAAGTATCTTAGATATCATCGAGTTTTTTTTTTTTTTTTCATAAGATACTCCTAGCTCCGGGTGACATGAAAAAAAATGAGTGATGTATGTTAAATGCTATTAGAATTTCTGTAAAGCGGTACTTCGATTAGAAAAATTTTACTATGACATTATACGTAATACATGAACCACTTTGTCGATCAGTATTAACTGAATAAACCATTGGCATAAATACTATTCCACAGTGACGTTATTTCGAGACTACAAGTGGACTACAGCTGGCCGACTGTTCCCCACTTCTCTTGTAAACATTATTGGTTGGTGGAACACTTTCCCGTACCGCAGTGGTTTTCTATGGTATCACGGACTAATAAAATTATGTTCTCGGTGTTTTATGTGTTCCTAATAGCCGAGACAGACGACAAAAATTAATGATCATTAAGGGTTAGATATAGTATGCACACCTGAAGTTGAGATTGATGACAGATGTCAAAATTGCGTCTATTAACAAACCAGAAAATATTGAATGTAGTAAGCACGTACTACTTATTGTATTGTACTCGTACAGCAGAAAACAGTAAGTAGCACGTGCTTACTACGGTCAATATTTTCTGGTTTGTTAATAGACGCAATGGGCTACTTGCGTGGTACTGAAAATCCGATTTCTATCACTATATACATAATGTTATGTTGAAAACATATAAAAAAATAAATTTTATTTTTAAATAATTATTTGTTTTCTAGTAAATTAAGAAAGAAAATGTTCTGTGGCGTCATTATATTGAACTGAGGAAGGAAACCATGTTTAAAAATGTACCGTATAGGTGGCATAGCGTGCGAGAAAGTTTTAATTTGAATTTGACATTAGTTCATTTTTCTCTCTCTCTGGGCTCTCAAATATATTAATTACTTCACAAATAAACACATAGGTAGTTACATGTAATTTAAAATACCGATAATAAAAAGAAAAACTGAAATACTAACCTCCAAACTATTGTTGAAACGTCAAACGGGAGATCTACATTACCCGTACAAACAAACGCTATGGCTTTACGACCGTTTATTGGTGCGGCGTAATTCTACGTCATACATGGCGGGAATTCAAATAATCAAATTTCATTATTTTTTTTCTGGCTAATTAATAATAATTTTGTCAAAAGAAAAAATATGGGTAGCAAGTTTTTACCTGTTCTTCAAAAATATTAAATAAAAAAATGGTACGCAAGTAGCCCATTTTGACATCTGTCAACAGTATCACGTTAATATACTAATCGTTAAGATCATTAATTTTTGTCGTCTGTCTCGGCTATTAATTCTGGTTCAAATACTACATATTATGTCTGAGTGATTCGGAAAGTATTAAAACTGTAGGTATCGTTAAAATTGTAGTAGTTTCTTGAAATGGAAGATATTTTTTGATATATTCGAAAATGTTCGCCCGGTAGATGGCTGTACGACTATTATTTTTTATCATCTGTCGAGTGTGGGTCGGTCATGTCAGGAGAATAATATGTGCCGTTTTATAGCGAAAAATACACGATTTTATTGAATAAAATTTGCATAAAACTTGATGCCAGTGAACAAGGATCCTTGTAAACCAACAGCTTGTAAAATTCAGAAGTGTTTAAAAGGTAACAAAATATCATAACCAAAGAATTATTACATAATTTTTAGGATCATTACAGAGAATAATTTCCAAGAAGATGCCTGCCAAGAGGTCTTAGAAGAAATGCGAGAGTGTTGCCGCAAATGGGCAAAAATCTCCCTCTGTTGTTCTGGAATAAAAGTCGACGAACCTAAAAAATCGTGAAATGAATAATGAAAATCCTCGTCGAACTGTAATTCGCAAACATTCGTGGCTTAGGCGACATCCGAAAATATTCTTCTGGGGGACGGTTTCATCATCTTTACTTATATTTTTCTCTAGACCGATCTACGATATTTTCTTCCGCACGGAATTTGCACCGCCGCCTATCCCCGGAGAGAAGAGAAATCGTCCGCGAATTTAGGAATGGAGTCTGTTCAAAAAGCCAAAAATCGCGTACGACAATATCCGATATTGTTGGCGAAGTGTAGCAACGAAGCAATGTTATACGCGAATTGTGTTTTGAAAAAAGACTCTGTTGGTTTGAACGATTGTTCCGAGGACTTTAAAAAATTTACAAACTGTTTGAGAAAAACAGCAGCGGAATTGAAACTTAAACTATAAAAAATGTATAAATTTCGCGATATTTCGTACGAATATCACGTATTTTTCGCAACGATTTTGCGATTAATACTTATATTTTATGGCGAACTTCAGGATAAAGTTTCAGAAGTTCCATACACTGATGTGGATTATAGAGTTTTTACTGATGCTTCTAGACATATTCTAAATAACAAATCTCCGTACGATAGACATACTTATAGATACACGCCATTAATAGCAATATTACTTATTCCTAATATTATTTTACATGGATTTTTCGGTAAAATAATATTTTCTATAATAGATATTATAGTAGGCCTGTTAATTCGTACAATAGTTGTGTATAACCGGTTAAAATTTTCTATTTCTCTGTCTAAAAAATCGGACGACAAAAAAATAAAACATGAAGAAAACAATGAAAAAATTGCAAATTATTGTATGTTATTTTGGATTTACAATCCAATGACTTTAATAATATCAACTCGAGGAAACTGCGATTCCATAGCCGTATTTTTAGTACTTTTAACAATTTATTTACTCCAGTGCAAAGAAAAATATTTTTTAGCCGGCTTAGTACATGGACTGGCAATACATGTACGATTATATCCAATCATGTACAGTTTATCCTATTTCATGTATCTTAGTAAATTCGGACAATATTCTATTGATAAACGAGTAACCCACACTTCATTACAAAAAGCGGTAATACAAAAAGATTTGTCTAACGAAATTGCGACGAGAAATCGTGACACAAATGTGGCAAAAGTTAATCAAAAAATGAAAAAAACTATTTTTAAAAAGGAGTATTTGTATTATTTGATACCAAATTTTGATCAAATAAGAATAATATTTGGGACGATTACATCTTTAGTTTTTTTGACATCCATTTTTTGTTATTTATACGGGTATGAATTTCTATACGAAACATATATTTATCATTTAATTCGAAAAGATACAAGACACAATTTTTCGTTATTTTTTTACATTCAATATCTTACAGCTGGTATAAAAAATATTGGAATATGGCAAAAAGTTTTAAGCATTCTTCCTCAAATGGTATTATTACTCGTATTATCCGTTCGATACGGTTTAAACAAATTTACTCTCCCGTTTTCAATTCTAACACAAACTGTAGTTATGGTCGCTTATAATTCGGTTTTAACATCCCAATATTTTGTGTGGATTCTCGCTATTTTGCCTTTAACTTTGTGGCAATTTGAAATGACGTTAAAAAGTTCATTTATCTTGATTTTTATATGGTTTGCAGCCCAAGTAGCCTGGCTTTTACCGGCCTATCTGTTAGAATTTCACGGGCAGAATATGTTTTTGTATATTTGGTTGCAAAGCGTATCGTTTTTTTGTGCGAATATGTTTATTTTGGGGAGACTTATTAAATGTTACATGTATAAAGTTGAGTAATAAATGTTTTAATAGAAAGAAGCATTTAGAGTATAGACTAGTTATTTATAAACTGGAATACATTGTATTATTAATAAATATTTTATAAAACATTTTAAAAATCTATTTATTTTTATATTTATAAGATAGTGATTCACTTTGATTTAAATCAAATTTATCTTGAACTTCCATTATCTTTATGTTTTTACAAATAAAGATAATGGAAGTTCAAGATAAATGTGTTTTAAACATATACCTATTAACTAATATATTGCGGATCCTTTGCTTTTCTTGAAGGAAACACTGTGAAATGGAAATATCATTTCTGCATAAGTCTATCTCACACAAACGCCCAACCGCGAATTATTCGCAAGCTTGGAAACTTGACTACTATTGGCTAACGAGAAAATCATGATCACTTTTTGCGAATCACAGAGTTCTGTTTATTAACGGCTAGCGCGAGAAATTTTAAATTTAAATTTGAGAAATTAAACAATGTACCTACTATTTATTTTGTATGTAAATTCTTGAATATAAATATTAGTAATAAATGCTTTCGAAGTGCAACTACAAACAGAAATGAAATCAAACGTCGAAGTCAAACGTCAAACCATGTGTTCGCTGCATCACCAGGGCAGCGTTCCAAAACCTAGAATACCGAGTTTTGGCGTAGAGTATGATGTGTTTTGTTTTGGAACGAATGAGAGTTTTGTTGAAGTAAAAAATTGAAACTAAATTAAAAATAATTTTAAAAAACCAACAAAACTACTTATAATTAAAACATTAATGTCAAGCCCGTAATAAAAGCGCTTTTAAGGAGCACTCTCCTTAATATAATGTGAAAGTACGCTCCATAAAAGCGCTTTTATTATAAAAGTATGCTCGTAATACACGCCAACGTATTTACTTATGTTTATTTTCAACCAAAATCATGTTTTCTTCCTCAAGAAGGCAAATTACTTTCATATGTTGAGAATCGTGAGCATCTACGTTTGAAAATATTGTGGATTTTGGATTTGGAACGCAGCCCAGCGAGCGACGCCGTCCGCGTTAGCCAATAGTAATCAAGGTTTCCAAGCTTGCGCATAATTCGAAGTTGGGCGTTTGTGTGAGATAGACTTATGCAGAAATGATATTTCCATTTTACAGTGTTTCCTTCAGCTACTCTTATGGGAAAGATACGAGCATTAGCAATATATTAGTTAATAGGTATATGGTTTTAAATCATTTTAAAAATCTTTTTGTGCTATACTTCAGTTCACGTAAGAAAATAGCGTTGGTTTAGATATAAAATTCCACACTTTGGTCAGAATCAGGGGTCGAGTGCTAACCTAGTTCACAAAGCGAAAAAAAATATCACTTATCAGCTGATTATCAAATGAAATATATTGAATTAATTGATATTTAACCATGTTTTGGTGAAATTTTAATATTCAGAACTCGTACATTTTACAGATGAAAATATTTTTATTATTCGCTAAGTTTAGTTTCACAAATTGTTTATTTAATGCATGTAAAAACGGTCGGCTCTCAAGCGCCATCTACTATTTTCTTACGTGAAATGAAGTATAAGTGCCCACGTAGAGGGCAACACCAACACCTGTTGTTTCATTGGTCGCGTTCAGCACCTCTCATCGCTGACCTCCGAAGTTTGACGAACACAATGAATGGACGAAAGTCATTGGTCCAGCAATTGTATTCGGCAATCATCGGCACGCAGCGGTGCTCAGCGCTGCCGAGATGCTGAACGCGCCCATTGTTACCAACAGTATCGAAATTTCGGTAGATGGTAGATCTACCAAGGATATACCCTACTCTACCGATAACCAGAAAAGTGTAGCGATCAAACATAGGCGCCAAATTCAAACTCATTTCATAAATCTTTTATACAAGGCATTACTTGTAGCACCTAGACCGATCCTTTATTTCGTGATTCGTACAATAATATTTACATGAACTGTATCCAATTTATAATTATTTAAACAAAAATAAAACTACAAAATATTCGTACTGAATCGATAATGAAGAAAATCTAGACGGCAGCACTGACACTGACTGAGTTGTTTTCATTTTTATGATTTTATTATTTTATTGCACAATTCTAGTCTCAATATTAATATGTAATTCAGAGAATATAATATTAATTAAGTAATTTGTAATTGTAAGTAATGAGTTTTGCGAAATCCTGGTGGGAAATATGTAAAAACAAAATACTATCCTGTAAACTGTCGTTGTTTTAGGTTATGTTTTATCTATTTTCGCGCAAAAATCATATGTGTTCGTGAAATATTTTGACATATTATACGTATATAACAAGAAATGAGTATGTTTGGTGAAAAAAGCGATACAATGAGCTTATCTGACGCTATTAAAAGTTCAGCAAACCAAATGCTATTTCGTACACTTCTCAATAATCCAGAAAAGCGAGCCAAAGTTTTAGAACTCCTAACTCAAGAAGGAATAGTGGATGAAAATTCGTCACCAAATAAGTATTGTTCGCCTATTAAACGGTTGCAAAAAAATAATAGTCTATTGAATAGTACTCCTAAATCGAAAAACAATACTTTACGGCTTGAAAGTCCCTCTGCTTTAGCTCGAAAACGAGCCCTTCAACGATTAGAATCATCATCAAGTGATGAACCTTCTCAGAAATTACCGAGTCCGCCTTTTGTGGGGACTCCGAAATCCTACGACCAAATTCTCGAAGGAGTTGTAGCTTATTGTGAAATTAGAAGCAACGGTGAAGACAGATCGGCAGCGATAAAGACTGTGATGCAAAGTATGGGGGCAATAGTTAAAGATAATTTGTGTAGAGGAGTAACTCATGTAATATTAAAAGATGGGCTGTATACTACATATAGAAAGGCGAAATTGTGGAAGATGCACGTTGTTTCGGTGTTGTGGCTTGAAGCAGTTAGAAAGCATAAGTTTAAAGTCCCAGAAGCGAAGTTTCCGGCGGTTTGTGCCGATGCTTACGATGCGAATATTACCAAAATATGCCAGGTAAAGACAATAAAATTTTTCTTTGTGGGGGAACAAATAAATAAATATATCATCACGGCACTTTACCCACTTCTGGGTGTACAAATCTGCTTTGTACACAGATTTTGGTAAATGCTATATTCATATCTTGCGGTCATTTGCAAAATTGACTTTTCTAATTTACAAGTTTCGCTTTCTAAAATATTTTTAGCATTTTTTATTACTAAACAAAACTTATGTATTGGGATTTTTAAAGAGCGCGACTACACACACTACTTGGCCGACCTTTAAATGCTTAAAATCAGCTGAGATAACTGATATATGCCTGAAAGTTGTAAAATAATTTTTTAGCGGTTTAAAATCAAAGTAATTGAAAACATTGCTTTTGTCTTGAGAAGTGCAGTTATTTCACCTGATTTTAAGAACTTCAAGGTCGCTCAACTCGTGTGTACTCGCGCTGTTTAAAAATCCCAATAGGTACATATACGTTTTGGATGAAATCATTTCAGAAAGCGACACTTGTAATTTAGAATAGTCAATTTTACTTCAGAAATGAACAATTGTAATTCAGAAAATTGTTCAGTTACTGAAATATATATCAGTCTTGATATATAATATACATCACCAATAAAATAGTGATTCTTGAGTGTCATACTTTTCTTTTAGGATATGCAGAAAGATTACGATGAAGTAATACAAGATGAACTAAACAAAACCAAAGAATTTGATAATCGGAGAAGATCGGAAGTATCAATAAATAATTTTGTCACAGACAGAAATAAGGTAATAATATATCTTTTATATATACTGCGTGCTTATTGTAATTATATTTATATTATAAAACGATATGGGCTGTAAATCAACTTTCCTCTAAAATTAGTAGGTAAAAAATTGCAGCAAAAGCAACATTGTATAACGGACTTCAAATAGACACCGGTATATTTCACTAAAACAAAACATATTTTTTGCTTACAATATGAAAAAATTAATACTAGTCCAAACTCATAATAATTCCGCCGATTTACGTTTTCAACAGACCTATTATAAAACCTAAGCAAATGGTGAGAAATTTCTACAAATTTCTTTCGGCTAGTTTAAAATATAAATTTTAAACTTACAAAAACTAAATATGTTATTCAAGTATTTCGCCATTTAATAGCGGTTTACATCGCTTTTATTAGTAATACCAGCTTTAATTCTATTAGGGATTGTATTCCTAACCCTTGCACATTTTGCAGTGAGTATTGTTCCATATGTCTTGCAATTTAGGTTTTACTGTATGCACTTGATATTTACGAAGTTGTTTTTCATTGTGCCAAAAGTAAAGAGTCTCGGTAGAAGCTAAATCTGAATTAGAAGATGACCCTTAAAATACCAGTAGAACTATTATCACCAGCCATTTTGTCCACAGTTTTTTAAAATTTTAAGTATAAATTTGAAGTAGCCGAAAGAATTTTGTAGACATTTCTAACCATTTGTGTAGATTTTATAATTTGTTGAAAATGTAAACCGGCCGAATTATTATGAGTTTGGGATCGTACATTTGATAAAAATTAATATATTAACACTATAATTAAATTATTAAAAACCCAAGTGAACTTGAATTGATTAGGGAAAAATAAAACGGGACTAGTCTTCATACCCGTTCTTTATTCAAAAATACTTTTATTTATAAAATTGTAAAATTAAAAAATGAAACAAACCATGTTAACATAAACAGAAGTACAGGATATTAAGTTTTAAGTTTATGGATTGTTTTCAATTTTAACTTATAATTCTGTACTTCTGTTTACGCCAGCAATGAGTGCCAGTGAGGTGACGCCTGGTAAGCGCCCGTACGGTACAAATATGTCATGATATATTTATTTATTTATATTTATAATATGTTTATGTAAGTAGTTTGTTTTATTTTTTAATTTTACACTTTTATAAAAATAAATTGTAATTTCTTAGGTCAGTATCTGAGGATGAACATTTTAATGTTCGAAACCGGTAGTACTTTTGAATAAAGGACGTGAATGAAGACTATTCCTATTTTATTTTTCCCTAATATATTAACACTATTTCCGTCATTCCAGTGGCGTTCAACAATGTACGGATCACACTTCAAAGATCCTCACAATCGCACTGAAATCGCATCTCCCTACAAATACATAACCACAAATCCCGAACTATCAGAAAGTGACTCCTACGTTTCGGTTGGTTCAGACGTTGTGCCCTCTTCACAACCAGTTGCTAAAGTACTTTTTCCCGATCCAGAACCCGACGAAATACTTCCAGAATCGAATTTAGTCAACGCCAAAAATTCTTTCGAACTTGAAAAAGCATCAAAAATTCGTTCTCCTGAAAGTATTTTGAAAGAAAATTGCAAGAAAAGCATGAAAAAAATAAGTGTAGACAAAGAGGATTCTTTAAAATTACATGTTACCACTACAGATGATTCTAATTTGAATAGTACTGGGAAAACTAGAAATACTAGTAGTTCTAGAAATCTTCTAGAAGATTCTTCTATAAATAAAAAAAGTTCTAGCGAGGAATTACATTTACATGTTTCGGAAGATTCTACAGATAAAGAAATACAAAATAATATAATTCCTACGATTTCTAAATCAAATAGTGTTGTTTCTACTTTAAGCTCTGATTCAGAAATATCAAAAACTAGATCTAAGAGACGAACTGTAGGTCTAAAACGTCCTAAAAAATCTGTAACCGAATCTCTTGTCACACCAAAAAGAAAATCAAATTTGAATGAATCTAATTTAAGTTCAGAAGATTCCAATATTGAAAATAAACCTCAGAATGTAAAGAAAAATAATAGAAGACAAACTTTATTCAAAATAAATTCTCCCATTCAAGAAAACGAAACCAGTGTCAGAAAAACTCGCAGAAGAACTTTAGTAAATCTTCAAATAACAAACGATGAAAGCATGGCTGAAGATATTAAGAGAAATGTGGAAAATAATTCGAAAATCAATATTACAAGTCCTAGGAAAAATAGAAGAAAGACTACCATAACAACTGAAGATCAAAATATAACAAACGATGAAAATATAGTAGAAAATGACAAAAAGGTAGATAATAATTCGGAAATCAATATTAGTCCTAAGAGGAATAGAAGACAGACTACCACAAAACCTGAAGATAAATTGGAAGAAGAATTAAAGAAAATATTTGGAGAAAATGAAGATGTCATAGGAAACACTGAAGAACTTGAAAAAAACACGGAACCGAAGAATAATGTGAAGAAAAATCGTCGGAAAACTGTGGCAAACACTCCAAAAAAACCTGCGGAAATCAACGAAAAATCATCGGAAAACAACAATATTCGAAAATCTAACAGGAAAACCATTGCTCCATCATACAATGAAACTAAAAATTCTGAAGAAACATCTTCGAATTCTTGCAAAAACTTTCTGGAAAACACTCCAAACAATAAAATTACCATGAGAAAATCTCGCCGGATAACTACAGTCCCTGAAAGTACCGAAATTCAGCCGTCTGAAGAACAAAAAACTTCGGATTCTTCTATTGAAAAATCCAGACCTCGCGTGCGCAGACTCTTCGATCCAAATCAACAAGTTTCTTTATCTCAACTTATCTGGGACTCTGAAATACCAGAAAATTCACCGACAGTTAATGTGTCACCACCAAAAAAAGTCAAATACAAAGTGCCTCTTGTACATATACCGATGTTGTATTCAGAAAAAGCTAAAAAGAAGACTAGATCGACGGTTAAAACGGCGAAATCTGTACCACCCAAAATAACAACACAAGAAACCAAAAAAAGAAAATCGGTGAAGGCTTTGACTTTTAGTAGTACGAGTTCTGACACTGATTTGGAAAAACCGGTTAAAAAAATTAATACGCCTGTAAGAAAATCTGAACGAATAGCTAAAACGCCAAAAAATTTCAAACTTCCCAGTTCAACCGATTTAGACACCTTATCTTCCGATTCTTCTAAAACCCCAAAAAAGTCTCAAACTAGTCTCAAATCAAAACTCTCTCAAATTGACGATAAACGCCGTAGTACTCTCGATTTCGTTCCCCAAAGATCGAAGAAATCTCTCGACGAATCTCGCCTAACGCAAAAACAAAAAATGCGAACAAAATTGTCCAGTATAGTATGCACAAGATTTCATAAACCGGATGTGCAAGTCTTTCAGCAAATTGTCAAAAAATTGGGAGGGTTTGTTGTAGAAGATGAGGTGTCGAAAAAGACAACGCATTTGGTTGCGGGAGGACCAACAAGGACGATTAATTTGCTGAGGGCTATTGCGAGAGGATGCTGGATCTTAAGGCAAGAATGGGTGAGTAATAAATGATAAATATTGTATTATTATTATTTCTTTTTCATTGAAACTTATTACGACGGTTGCCACCCTTGAAATACTCAAATAATATCATTCAAAAAAATTTGAAACCATGCATTTCTACCCTATTCTAATATGGAAAGAAGCTATTTAATTTTGGTGTAAATCAGATAACCGGAAATGGCACTTTACTTGAAGCTCAAAATTGTTTTTCTTCGACAAATACGTTTAAATGTTATTGTTTCGCAATTTATTATAAAAATTAAAGATTATTAAATTTTCTACACGATTGCATTAATAATTTTTCTATATATTTTATGGATAAATTTATAAAATAATCTGTCATATGCATAAATCCCGGAGCCCAGGCTTTAAATACAACTCCTTGGTACCACAGTTTAGCTCTCAAATGTATGTAACTGACAGATAAATGTCACTGTCAAAAAGCTAATCATTTCATATTAATAATGATAACTTTTTAAAAAGAAAATAGTAAATAGAACAATAGTTATATGGAAAGGAATTTAATACATTTTCCAGCATTAGTAAATATGTAGGTACCTATATATTTTAATTAATATAAATTAAATGGCGGGAGGTATTGTGTTGTTCACATCAGGATTGTATTTTTTTACATATAGCTTCTAAATCTGAAATAATATGGAATTTTGGTTTGTACTTTTTTTTATTTTCCTTTGGACGACGATGCTCAAATTTTTGTATCATTATTAGATTTCAAGTTTTGAAGTCAAAGTTGTGATTTTTATATGGACACCATTGAAAAGAGATTTTATTTTTTAGCTTTCCTTTCAAATATCAAAAATGTAAAAAGTAATAATTTTATAGGGTAAAAACAATGATTGTTGCATTTTTGCTGTTTTAAACAAATGAACATCAATAAGTTATATATCGTAGGAAAGGTAAAAAAATCTCATCAATGGTGTCCATATAAAAATCACAACTTTGACTTCAAAACTCGAAATCTCACAGTGATACAAAAATTTAAGCATCGGCGTTCGAAAGAAAATAAAAAAGTATTTTTAGGAAGTGCA
This sequence comes from Ophonus ardosiacus, assembly GCA_943142095.1. Lineage (NCBI taxonomy): Eukaryota > Metazoa > Arthropoda > Insecta > Coleoptera > Carabidae > Ophonus > Ophonus ardosiacus. The sequence continues at coordinate 39,538,424 of OW964826.1, forward strand.
AACCAAAATTCAATATTACTTTTGATATTTAGAAGTTATTTGTAAAAATAACAATCAGAAAACGGCAGCCTCTGCTATAAATCTGGTGTGTAAGTGCCAAGTTAAATAACTATTTACTATTTACCAACAAGCGTAAAGAGAATTTTGCTTTTGTTTTCAGCTCTACAAATCACTAGAAGCTGGAAAATGGCTGGAAGAAGAAGATTATGAAATGGTTGAATTTTCTCCGGCTGTCCAGGTTAGCAAATGGGTCATAATATTTTAATAATTGTATTTGTTTACTTACACAACCGCACAACAAATAATATTAATTACATCTTCAGCTTTACATTTCTAACGCGTTTGAAATTTTTTAACAATTGTACCATTTATAAACATAACATAAAATTCTATTCCATATTATACTAATGTAACGTTATTTTGTTATTTATTTGGGTGAAGTTTAAAAATCAGAAACATTAATATTTAAAATAAAAGTTTATTAAACAAGAAATAATTAAGAAAAAGATAATTAAAATAACGAACACTATGAATAAACAAATATTAAAGACTAATGCCCGGTTGCAGAATCGTTTATCAACTCGTTGTTCAATCAATTGTTCATTAAAACTAATAAATTCGAGTCAGTTTCCCTGTTCTTATAAAATCGCGTTGCATTTGTTCGTTTTAATGAACCGTTATTAAACACTAAACATTAAGATTATTTATTTAAACAATATTTATCTCACTATATTTATTTATTTCACCATGTATGTCGACTCGACTTGTAGACTTCACTGACTGGACTCCGTAGAATGACAACGAGCCGCTTCGTCTTTATATAGCTCGACATTTATCTAGAAAACTTCGCGAACATTACATTACGCGCCCTGGATTATTTACATAGCTGCACGCCGTAAGTAGGTCTATATTGTATTCCAGATAAGAATGAAGTTAGGAGTAAGACAGGACTTACGATTTTAGCGAACGCGAACCATGTTTACAACGGCGAAAAATTTTGTAACAAAATGTTTCACTCAGCTGTCAGCTATCAACTGGAGTTGTAGTTAGTGCGAACATCGTAGCAGAAATTAAAGACTAAAATGTGCAAGTTAGACGAGCAATATTGATGTTAAATAGTATTCTGTGGGATCAGGCAATATCAAAAGAAAAAATTGACGTTTCGAGCTGTCAAGTATGTCTTACACGAAACAGTTAATTAATATATTTCATGTGTGTAAAACAGGCTGGCTCCGCAGCGCCACCAACTCCATTCTTATCTAGAATATAGTATAATCCTGTTACAAATTCACGTGTGTTTAGTGGCGACGACAACGCGCACGCATCACTAATATTACACACAAAACGAAAGGAACCCCAAATTTGAATATTTTGTGCTCATCCTCTTTTTTATTGATTTCTCAGAAAGAAAATGAATTTTCTCCTCAGAAATGCCGCCTTGAAAAACACTCATTCGGTCCATTATACTCCATGGATCTCTTCACAACTTGCGGTCCAGTGTTCGTATCTAGAGGAAGCAACCCTCGTTGTTCAGATTTGGAAGAATTATTGGAAATTTGTGGAGGACGTGTTGTACGCGTTGCCACGGATGCAAAAGTTATCGTCGGAGAAATGGCAAACCAAGATGATGTTACTTGTGTCTCGGAGAAGTGGATTTTGGATTCTATCACGCAGAATAAAATGAAAAAATTAAAGAATTATATCATGAGTACAAGATCGTCTCCTCTTTTATAAAAGAAAATTATTAATTTATAATATATTATTTTGATATTTTTGTTGTTTTTAAATAAAAAAAATTATGTTATATATTGTTGCTCTTGTGTGATGTACGGATTTAATTTTTTAATTAGTGTGAAAAATATATAAGCAAAGGTAAGTCTATTTACAATAATTAGAAAAATAATAAATTCCAATTGTTAAATAAGATCATAGCGACCTTGCGGTTCTTTTTCGTCGACAGCAGAAACCCTACGAGGTGACACCTGCTAAACGCTCAACCCTAATCTGCACATTGAAGCTGATTGGGACAAAAATGGGTAAAAACCCCTCATAAATAAATATTCGAAATGTGAATTGTATTTCCAGTAAACTTATGTCATATCCGATTTTTAGCTCATTTAATTGTTATTATTTATTTTTTTTCGGTTAGAGGTAGCGCTCAAGCGACCTTCGCCGCTCGGCTCCGGGGTCGTGGGTTCGATTTCCACCAGGGGCTTGGATGTTTGTGTATGTCCTAAATTATAACTCAAATTACATTGTCTCTGGCTAATCGGCATCGCACCGAAGGCCATTTAAATAAATAAATAAATAAAAAAAAATAATTGTTATTTTCATGTTATTGATTATTTACAAGAAGAATTTATTTTTTTTTTTTTTTTTTTTTTTTTTTTTTTTTTTTATTTAAAGGCGGGCCGACTGCTCAGGTCATTTGCCGCCTATATTGTTTATAAACTTTGGCAACTGGTTTGCGCATTGCGCGACTGATATTATCAAGGTCGGATGATAGTTTACGCTTGTGACACATGTTTGTTTTGATTGGGACAGTGAGTTTAGGTTATAAGTTGGTTTTTATAGAGGTGAGTATATAATATATATTTACTTATAGGGTTCGATAATTATTGCGTTTTTATGTAATTAGATGAAATGCAAATGAGGATGCTTGATTACACAAAGTATACAATAAGGAAGTTGGGAAGTGTCAGTGAGGCTAACCACGACAATTGGTTTAAACGAACAGGTGTTGTAGCCATGGAAATGTTTACAATAGAGTAAAGAGGTGTTAATGAGGGCGATAAATTCATAATGGCTTTGATTGGTAGTGAAGGTGAGATTTTTTAAGGGTCTAGTTTCATTTTATTTTGCATAAATTATGTTTTATTTTTTATTATTAGTTTATTAATATAATTTAATAGTTAAATTTTAAATTTCAGGAAATAATTTAGCTGTCTGCAGGAATTCGATTACATTAAGGATGGGCTTATTGTCTGGACTATTTTTCAAATTGTCAATGCAGATCTTGAGGTTTGTACGGAGATTAGAATATATGGTGCATTCGGATATCAAATGTTTAACTGATATTCGTTTATTACATACAGTACATTGAGGTGGGTCATTTTTTGTGAGTAAATGACTATGTGTTAACCGCGTGTGACCTATAGCGAGTCTTGTTATTACTACTTGTTCACTTCGATGTAGACCTGTGAATCTAGTTATTGTCCAGGGATTTATACTTGGCTTATATTGTTTTAAATGTGTTTCCTGTGAGTCCCATAATGCTTGCCACTTTATTTTAGCTTGTCGTGTGGTTTGTGATAGGAGGTCGTCACATCGCACATATTCAAATGTATTTTCATTTACGTTTTCATTGTTTTGTTGGTTTACTATTGTTGTGGCAAGGTGATCAGCCATTTCATTTCCGTGTATACCTGTGTGGCTGGGTAGCCATATAAAGCATGTGTCAGTGTTGTATGATGTTTTTAGTGTATATATATCATTATATAAGGAAAGTAATGTTTTATCTTTAGTTGAATAAATGTTGATAATATTTGTAATTGCGCTCATAGAATCGGTGCAAATAATGATTTTATTAACATGACGCTGGGTATGTTGTAAGAGATGTAAGCAAGAGTGGAGCGCCTCACAAATTGCTATTATTTCGGCAGAGAAGATGCTGCACAGTGACGATAGTGCAATAGATTTTGTGAGATTATTCAGTGGGTCATACACTGCGCAGCCAGTGTTCCCGGTGATGGATTTAGATCCATCGGTATAGAGTATTATGTTATTATTATTTTCAAAGGGATGTATTATTATTTTAAACTCATTTTGAATTAATTTATGAGGGGTTTCGTTTTTATTAAATTTTTTTAATGTTGTGTTACATTTAATTAATGGTGATATAATCCATAGAGGAGGATTTGAAAGGATTTGGTCCTGGGACGTTGTGTTGTAAATATCAAGTTTTTGATCATTGATTTCGATGAATAAGTTTTTAAGGTGGATAACTAATGGGCATGTTGTTTGTTGATTTTTACTGTATAAACGAGCTATATTATTGTTGTTGAATATAATATTGAAATTTATGTGATTTTTTATATTCCATATTTTGCAAACGTATTTGGTTGATAAATATTGTCTCCGGATTGATAGTGGAGGTATATTTGTATCACAACACATACTTAAACTTGGACTGGTTCGGAAAGCTCCAGTTACGCATCTAAGACCGGCATTTTGCACTGCATTAAGTTTGTTAAGATGTGTTTTAGCAGCTGTTCCATAAACGATGCATCCATAGTCTATTCGGGATTGAACGAGAGCTTTGTAGAGATTAGAAAGGGTGAATTTGTCGGCACCCCATTTAGTATTTGATAAGTACTTTATAGCATTTAGAGCTAGTCTAGCTGAAGATACAGTGTTATTTATTTGTTGTTTCCATGTAAGTTTCTTATCAAAAGTAATTCCAAGTAGTTTGACGTGGTTCTGTTTTTTAATTATTTCGTTGTAGAGGATTAGATCAGGACATACATGTTCTGTGCGTAATCTGCAGAAATCAATACTACAGGTTTTTTGTGGTGAGAAGGTGAATCCTATGCTACTAGCATTTTCAGTTATCATCTTTATAGCGTTTTGGAGTCGATGTTTGATAGCGAGGATATTTTTTCCACTTGTGAAGATGACGAGATCATCCACAAACAATAAGGGGTGGACACGTGCTGGGATACGGTCTGTAATACTATTTACAGCTACAAGGAAGAGAGTTACAGAGATTGTTGAACCTTGAGGGATTCCGTTGTAGAGGTGATGGCTGCTAGAGAGAACATTTCCCACTCGTACTTGATACGATCTGTTTTCTAGGAAGTTTCTAATAAAAATAGGAAGATTACCTCGAAGGCCCCATTGATGAAGTTTACTCAAAATTCCATGTCGCCATGTCATGTCGAAAGCTTTTTCAAGATCAAACATGACGGCAATTAAGTGATTTCGACACATCATTGAAGTTTGGATTGCATTTGTGAAATTGACAAGGATGTCTGTGGTTGAATGATTTTTTCTTGATCCACATTGGTATGGTTTAATTAAATTATTTTTTTCTAGGAACCAAGTTAAGCGCATATTGATGAGTTTTTCATAAATTTTGCTCAGATGGCAAGTTAAAGAAATCGGTCTGTAGGATGTTACATTTTGTTTATCTTTTCCTGGTTTTAGAAGTGGAATGACTATAGCTTGTCTCCATAGATCTGGGTAAGAACCTTTTGTCCACATAAAATTAAAAAAATCACAAATATACAGTATCATTTTAAATGGAAGGTGTTTTAGCATTTTATAGGATATATTATCTGGGCCTACAGCAGCTGAGGTTTTGCCTGAAGATTTTATAATATGAGCTAATTCTTGTGCAGAGAATGGACGATTGTAAAAATTTTCATCAGAGGATTCATTTTGTTGTGTGAAATTAAGTGGGGTTTCTAGTACTAATTTGTTTTTCCTGAATTCTAGATTGTAATTATCATCGCTACTGACTGAACTGAAATGCGCAGCAAGTTGTTCAGCGATATCAAAGGGTTCTACGTAGTCAGTGGAGTTATTTGTTATGATTGGTATACTGTTATATTGTTTATTGCCTGTTACATGTTTTATTTTTTGCCATAATTGACTACTTGTTAATGTGGATTCAATTTCAGATACATATCTTTGCCATGTTTCCTTTTTTGCTGTTATTATCGACTTTCGGACACGGGCTTGTGATTTCTTAAATGATATGAGATTTTCGTCATTTGGATTCTTTCTGAAACGTTTCATAGCTTTTCTTTTTTCTTTTATTAGATTTCCTATTGATTCATTCCACCAGGGGACAGGTTTTTTAAGTTTAGGTGTATTTTTGATTATATTTAAAGATGATGAGGATGAAGAGGTAGACTCATTACTCGGAGAATTATTTTGTTGATTGTTGTTAGGATTTTTTGTTTTGGGAATATATAATGATGCAGCCGATAAAATAGTATTATTTATTAATGTTAGTATATGATTTACATCAGAGTTTTCATTGATTTCAGTATTTGGAAGGATGATGTGCTCAGTGAATTTATTCCAGCATGCTTTTTTGTATGACCATTTAGGGGAGAAATTTATATTGTTGTAGGAGAGAGAGTATCGATCTATGAGTATGGGGAAGTGATTACTAAAGGATGAGTCTTTTAATATAACATTCCATGTAAGAATATTACTGAGGCTAGATGAACATAAGGTGAGGTCAATTGTTGAGAAGCTTTTGGATCTACTGTTAATGTAAGTTGGTTCATTGGGTGTGTTGAGTAGAACTATGTCGTTGTTGTTATCCAAAAAATCATCGATGAGTTTTCCAATGGGGTTAGATGTTGCAATGCTTGTATTCCAGGTTGGGCTATGTGCATTGAAATCTCCGCAGAGCACAAAAGGTCGGGGGAGTTGAAGGACTATGTCACTGAGTTCATGATAAGACCTGGGTTCATTAGGTGGAAAGTATATGGAAGCATAGGTAATTTTGTATGGTTTAAGTACTTGTATAGCTATTACATTTAAGTTAGAATTAATAGTTATAGTTTTGTAAGGAATGTTATTTTTTAGGATGATGGCTACACCTCGTTTTGCGCGACCTTCAGAGAGATCATCACAGCGGAAGACTTCATATCCACGGAGAGAAAATTTTTCATTTATGTGTAAATGAGTTTCTTGTAGACAAACAATGTATGGATCTAACTCCGCTAGAATCAATTTTAGTTCATTAAAGTGATGTTTTAAACCGTTACAGTTCCATTGTATTGACATTTTATTAGATGTGTGATAGTTTATTGTATATAAATATTTATAAGGAGTTTGTTTGTGAAGAATTTTAGAATAGTAATTTATTTTTTATTAACAGAATAACGAGATTTGGCTTTATTTTTATTATTTGTGTTCAATAATTGCGGATTTTTACTTATTTTCAATTTGAGAGCCGGGGGTCCCGATCCAGAAGATCCGGGTTCAATAGTAGCGATAGTAGGGAAAGAAGTACATGGGGATGATAAATCTAGGTTTATAATATTTTCGCTTTGAAGGGAGTTTGGAATTATGTCTTGATCGTTATGTGATGGATTAGTGCCCGTGTTTATTTCGGGATTATAATACGTATTTTCTTGTGAGAAAGGATTGAGTATATTAGGTTGTAATGTATTTTTACCAATAATTTGGGATTCTTGAATATAATTTTGGCTTGATTTAGGTAATGGGTCTATAGGTTCTTTATTTTCACGGGTTTGGGGTTTATTAAGACCGAATAATGATGTTAACACTTCTACTATTGTGTTTTTAATTATGGGTATTAATAGTTGAGGTAGATTATTTAGTTCGATGTTGGATTCGCTGTTGTTTTTATTTTGCCTTTCAGCTGCTTTGGCGTAAGTGGATTTTGATGGACGAGAAGAGATAGAGTCGATGTATCTTCGTGCATCCACGTAACTGCATTTATTTTTTGTTTTATATTCTACGATAGCATATTCGTACTTGAAGAAAGGACAGTTCCGAGAAGTAGCTACGTGTTGGCCACTACAGTTTGGGCACTGAAGGGCGTCCAAGTTGCAACCTTCACCAGGATGAGGTGCTGAACCACAGATACATGTTTTTTCATTTTTACAGTTTATTTCCGTATGTCCATAAGACTGACATTTTGTACAACGCATTGGATTTGGAAAGTACATGCGCACTGGGAGTGAGTACATTGCAATGTATACATGTGATGGCAAATTAAGTAAATTAAATGTTACCACGAATGCACCATTTTCTTTTCTAACTCCAGATTTTACTGTAAATAAAGGGCGTATCTGAATGACATGTTGATTTCTTGTTTCATTTAATAACTCCTCATTTGAGCAGTTTAACAAGTCAGGACAAAATATAATGCCACGAGTGGTGTTTAAATATGGGTGTGGAGAACAAGTTACTTCTTTTTCACATAAATGAGTTAGTGACAATAGTTTAATGCTTTGACTATTATTATTAGTTGTTATCATCAGGCCATCATTAATTTTTTTAATGTCTTTGACAGTTCCACATAAGTTTTTAATTTCAAAGTTAATTTTTAATGGATTTGTTGTTTTAAAATCTCCAGAAGTGCATTTAATAACGAGAAATTTATTTTCAGATGTAAGATCATTGTTATTATTACTTCCAACTCTAGGTCGCTTAATACGGTTTGTTCCGTCCATCATAATGATGGGCGGGCGGGGGGTAAACCCCGTCCAAGGATAGGTTTGTAGGCTGTGTTAGTACATGCAGAACTTATTTCTAACTACTTACAACCTTATTTTGTTGTCATATATTTAATAGATTTACACTATATTAACTATATAATATATTAACTAGAATTAGAATATTTTAAGATTTTAACACTAAACACGTGGCACAGAGACCGGCAAATCGCATCAGCTCACAAGCACAGTTACGAGCGGAATGAAGAATTTATTATAATAAATTATAATCAAACCAATACTTGATGATATTATGAAATAAATTGGATTCACTACTTATTATTTTAATTAATAATTAATTTTGTGGGTGGTGTTATTATTTAACACCTAATCGTTACAAGGTGTAATAGTTATTTATTCGCAATCATTATAGTAATATACCGATTCCTAACCTTTTGGAGGTTGGAAAATACGTCATTCCTAACTTTAATGACAATCTCTTGGGTTGGAAATAACAGAATTCACTTCCATCTCTTGGGTTGGAAATGTTTATGTAGTGGTTGCCTAGCAACATTGCCATAGATCCCTATAATTAAGTAGGCTAAACAAATTTTAAGAGAGCTGTCAAAATATTAAAATTAAAGGTTATAACTCATTGATTTATTTTGAAAATTATTGATTTAAAATGAGGATGATTGTGAATAAAATAGTATACATAACCTCGGTGGGAGTTTCATTACTGCCTCGCTCTTTATCTCACCTCGAGCCTTCGCCTCTCGGTAATATACATAGGCCCTCGCCTGTAATGAAACATCTCCCACCTCGGATGTAATATACTATTACATAACTAGTTATGAAAAGAGTGATATTGTTTGAGGAATATTTGCCAAAACGAGCGAAGCGAGATTTGCAAATTGTGACTCAAACAATATCACGTTTTCATATCGCATTATGTACAAAATTTTATCTAATTCCGCTAAAATAATTTTAAAATACTCAAAATTCTAGGTTTTTCTGACATACGTACATATTTCAAAATCAATTTAACAAAGCGTTGCCTTGAAAATAAATGAATTTAATTTTTTAATTTACTGCTTATGTCATTACATGCGTATCATAATTGAAAATGAGTTCTGATTGTCTTCTGAAACCGATATAGATTTTCCTTCTTATGGGTGTAAGTCAATAATTCATAAATTGATATTAAAGAAATCATTATTGATATCTGCAATAAGTGTGAAAAAAAATGCCGTAACGTTTCATTATTTCACTCCGTAGCGTTAAAAAAGAGCACTTTTCCACTCTTTTATTGTGTTAAAAAAATACATACTTTATAAATCCATTTTAATGAAAAAATGTGGACTTTTTTTAACATACGAAAAAAAAGAAATAATTTCATACAAGAACATGTCAATATTTATTTATATAATATCATAACAGCTTTGACTTCTAACAATGTGCAATAGTGGTGTGTTCATTCATGGGTGACTTCCAAAAGGTCACTTCTGGATACTTGCAGAACTTGGAGTTGTACATTGATATATCATTTATTCATAGCAAGTTTAAATTTTATTATTTTTGCATTGTTTAACATTTTTTAAGACGTACATTTATAAAATTGGCTGGATTGTAGAATATATGCCATCCTTGAAATTCCATATTTTTTATTGTAATGTCTTCTTTATCTACATAAAATGTAACAAAGAAACAAAAAATTAGAGCGCGGAAGCATGTATTTATATTTTTTTTGTAAAAATAAAGTCAGATTTCACCTATTTTTAAAGGCTGTACTTGTGAAAATTATGAATCCTTCTCTTACAAATTTTCAAAAAATACTTTAATGTATCACACAGAACTCAATTTGACGAAACTCTGTTAGTTAATGACAAAATCACTTGCGTTCTGTTCTCTAATTTTTGTAGTTTTGCAAGTATATATAACTGTTTCAGTGTCACTGGACAAACATCGCTGACGTTACGAACTCATCTCAAAATATTCATCTGGTTTTCAATGTTTTCATTAATCATCAATTCCTTGTACAAAATTTCATATAAAGAAATAAAAAATAGTAGTTTATATATCAAGGGAGTAAAGTTCGTCATTATTTGACACTTTACTCCCGTGTTATATACTAGTATATTATGATACAAGTGTATAAGCTAGCTGTCTCACTGGAAACGCTCAAACTCACTAGATCAAAAGTCAAAACCGTATGATTTCAATAATTTTCAGTATTAAATGGTTATGATGCATTTATAATAAAAAAAATCTGATGTGGCCAACACAAAATCTCCCGCTATTTAATTTTTATTAATTTAAATACATACCTATCTACGTATTTACTACCGCTGCAAACTGTTCCATTGCAGAAAACTATTGCTTTATTTACTATTTTCTTTTTAAAATGTCACTATTATTAATTTGAAGTGATTAGTCTTTTGACATTGACATTTAGTGTTAGTTACATTCATTTGAAATATGAACTGTGTAACAAAGGAATTATGTTGTTTATCTTCGGCTTCGCGACTAATAAAAAAAATTGGGTGGAATTCAGTGGGTTGTATTAAGGTCTGTATTAAAACTTGTATTAAGTAAATGGCAACATTGTAATATTTTCCACATCTATCCATGAGATTCAATTGTGATTTAGAAATTTTACCACAGGGAAAAGTAATACAGGTATCCTTTAGTCAAATGAAAAAGTATTATTGTAAATGGAAGGTTTAAAAGGAAACTCATTATTGCAAAATTAGGTTAGAAATATGTCAAATTTTATGTGCCAAATCATACCTGAATGTTAATGTATTTTAAAATATCTCATCTCTCGTTTGATCACTTTTGACATTTGTCCCTTTTTTGTCGTAATTGTATGGCTTTCTTACTTCTGTTAATAATATTTTTTTCTTTATTAGATTCTTTGGTCTCTGACAGGTATTACAAAGTTGCCAAAATATTTTTGACAAAGGACTGTTTTAGCTTAAAACACGCTAATACAACCCACTGAATCTCACCCATTATTTTTAAATTTATCTGTAAAATATATAGAAAAAGTATTAATGTATTCCTGTAGAAAATTCAATAATCTTTAATTTTCATAAGACATAAAATTCGAAAAAATGGCATTTATTGGTATTTTTTGAAGAAAAACCATTATGAGCTTCAAGTAAAGTACGATTTCCGTTTTTTCGATTTACACCAAAATCTAATGGCTTCTATTCCTATTAGAATAGGGTAAAAATACAAGGTTACAGAATTTTCTGAATGATAGTATCTGAGTTACAGTGCAAACAAAATTCGTACACATACACACACACACACACACACACACACACACACATACAGATATCATCGTGAAAATGTTAAAAATGGATTCTAGGGACCTTAAAACGAAATGAGAATTTTTAGCACGATCTCTATACCTCCCTTATCAAGCACATTAAGTTATGATTTTAATAAGAATTATTTACCGGTTGTACATAAAATTGTTTATGGGCCCATTTTGGGAGTAAAATTATATTTTGTATTGTTACATAATATCTATTATATGAACAAATTTATTTAATTTTGTCTTTGTCGTTTGAAATGGACGATGTGCTGGTGTACTGTGGCTTCGAAGATATATTCCTGGTGCATGAAGAGACTTCTAGTGACCTGCAAGACCCGGATATATTATTTATTCATGGTACGTTCATAATTTATTTATTTTTTTTACATTAACTTGCATTTATAATATGAAACAATAGTAGTTAATTGTAGAGAACCTGCAGGAGTCATGGAGCGTTGGAGACGAGTTCCAGACTACCCATGCTTTGAAAAAGGACTTCGCCCTGTCCATAGAACATTCCCAAAAAGTATTTGTAGGTACCCCGTGCCCTTTTTTAGTAATAATATATACATAAACAAATAAACATTCATATTTCATTAAATAATAATATATAAATAATTGAGATACATATAAGTACATATTTAATCAAATAATAGGTATATAACAATAATACATAACATCTGGCCAATCACATGCCAACAAGTTTATAGTTGCTTGCTACCAATCTGTCTTTAGATTATTGGTTGGTGGTTTGTGTTAATTACTGAACATGTGAGTGCGTCATTTTTATTTTGTGCTGAACAAAGTGTTTTATTTGTGATTGTGTATAAGTTCAAATAGACATAGAACAATAGAAATAGAGAATTTAGCTGGAGTTTGAAAGGTAAATGTTTCTATTTTACAGTAATGTTTCTAATGTACAAATCTTGGTACTTATCGGTTTATTTAATGAACAATGATAATTATCAAACATGAAATTGTAAGGTAACTTCAGTATTAACTTTGTCCATAGAACGGCTTGAAACTGTCAGAGGCATGCGCAGTTACATAAAAGCGTTCACAATCATAAATTTCAAACTCTGACTACTGGTTGGCTGTTCACAGAAATTTTCTGAGTGGTTGGGGATTAGGTGACAATGGTCAGAATAATTTCCAACTCAGCTGAAAATTTACAGTTTGAGATATTTTATATTGGGTGCATACTCAACGCCCCAATATTCAAAACTAGAATATTAAAAAGCAGAATATGCATACACAGAATCATTCAAATCCCGAATATTCAAACACAGAATCGCGCATTGCCCGAAAGCGTATCAGCAGAACCATCGCTAACCAACGTAAACATAACCTAACGTTTGCTCCTCCTGGAACATACATTTGAATGATTCTGTGCATGCATATTCTGGTATTAAATATTCTGGTTTTGAATATTCGGGTGTTGAAGACTTTTCCTTTTATATTTATTATTTTAGTGTGAGTATATTATTGCAAAATAATAAGATACATATAATATTAAAATTCACTTAATATTAATAATAGATGACGGATTCGGATAGAGGTATGTTCAGTGGAAATTATGACTTTTTCAATGATTCTTCAAGTGAAGGTGACGATTTTGAAAAAATGGCTATTAGAAAATAAAACACAAATAATTATTTTGAAATGGCAATACACTAGTATTCTGAAGATTTACAATTTTATAGTATTTCCGTCATCAAACAAACTATATGCTTATGAATGCATACTATTTACTATTATATGTTCACAGAAAAATTCAAAACGGGCAACCGTTTGCAAATCGTTCTATGAACAAAGCCATTGTAACTTGAAATCAAGTAGTGACAAAAAAATGAGTATCGCCATTCAAAAGAACTTAAAAAAATGTCCTAAAGTGCAAATCAAAATCTGGAATTATTTGTTTTTCAAAAACAAATATACTGCAATATTTACATTTTATTTATATTTAGTGACCTATGTATTTTGTATGCATAAACAATACATTGCTAAAATGGCATCCTAATATAGGACAACTTTTGTCTAATTTACTGACTTCATAGTTCTTAGTTGTTGAAACAACAAAAATAATGGCCCATTTTTTAGCATCTGAATGTATTAGTATGTTTGCAATTTGAAGTTGCTTGGGTCATTGTTGGGTGTAAAAACGGGTCATTTGGGGTTTATTTTACACAACATGAATTAATTTATGATTTAATACAGTTTTCAATAAATATGTTGAGTAATAAGTGTGTAGTTTTATTTTAACTTTTTTTTACCGAAATCTGTATATAAAAGCAGAATGGCACACACAGAAATGGATATATTATCTGATGATACCATGTGTTAAAAAATAACATTTAGGACAAAATTATTAATGAGGCATCAGTGAAAAACAAAATAATGTACAATAAAAATTAGAATAAGTACTATATTTAAATATTAATGTAAAATGTTATAGTATTATGAATATATTTATTGATTATGATTTTAAAATACATAATTATTTTCCTTTTTTACAGTAATGACATCATTTTTTTTCTTAGTTAGGTTTTCTATTTTTTAAATGTAATACTAAGTAGGTACCACATTAAGCTGCAAAGAAAATAAATAAAGACTATATCTATGATAACTGTTTAAACAATTACTACGTTTGAAAAGAAATATATTATTTATATTTACTCGAAATAGACTGATTACTGAATTATTTCTTTCAAATATTGTTGGTCCCCAATTTTAAATACATTTTCTACATACAGTTAAAACATACAATACAATATATTCTTATTTTACTCCATTTCAAAAATATATCTCTTTTCTTTGGGATCAAGGCATTCTCTACTTCATTCTAATTTAAAATTTACTTTAATAGCTTCACTTTACACGTAGCTACAAAATCTACTTTTAAATACTACTTTCTAAGTTCGTTATGATTAAAAACATGCAAAAATAATAAAAAGTATAATTAAGGTGTATGCCCCCTGCTAAAACTGATGACAGATCTTAGTTTTTTTCTTATCCTAGGTGAAGTCCATTTGTTCGCAGATCCTAGAAGAGGTTTCAAGTCGTTAGGGGAAACTCCTTCGTCCACGTCATCGGCTTCGGTTTTTATTTCCATTTTCTGGAAATAAAAAGAAAAAATTTTCTTTAAATTGCTACAATAATTGGAGCCTCCCTTTTATAAAATAAATTTCTGATACCCACAAGTCTATATAGCTATCTATTTTTGAGTTATGCTCCCCAAAATCTTATACACTCGAGTGTATCCTGTCTTTGGGTAAAATCTACTTTGTATATTTTTAAATACATTTCAATAATGATTCTAAATTTTCAAACCGTAAATTAATATCTCTAATATATGCATTCAATATTTGTTCTCAATAATTCCATTTTTTGATAATAACCCAAAAATGGATGAAAATACAAGCCTGGCGATTTCGCCATTCGATTCTACGGAATACATTACATCAGTATACATATTTTTAAAAATTTTGAACAATGATTACAATATCTAGAGTACAATAATTGAATGGCCAAGAGTCCCAAAAAATGTAAGGTGCGATTTTAAAGAATTTGACTACTTTCAGTTTTTTGACTGTGCAAACTGATCTAATGGGACATTTTTTTACCTTCCGTCACCTTTAGGTAAGGAAGATATTGTGTTTGGTCAAAAAATTCGATGGTGAGTTTTTAATGAATAAGTACGTTTTAGGGTTCCTAGAATACGATTTTACTGGTTATACGATGATGTCTATGTATGTATGTATGTATGTATGTGTGTGTGTGTGCGCGCGTGTGTGTGTGTGGCTGTGTGTGTGTGTGTCCGTGTCGTGTGTGACGATAACTCCAAACTACAATTCTAAGAATTATGATTGTTTCGTATTCCTCTTCTTGACAACCATATGAAGAGCTAATTGGATTTTGGTTATAATTGGTCAACCGGAAGTACCTTTATTTGAAGTTTTTAATGGCCGTTTGCACCAGTTTCCCTTAAATATTAAGTACACCTTAAGAATAAAAATTCGTTGCACCAATTGTTAAGGGTACCTTAACTTACAAATAGGTTCCAAGTTACAATAGGCGCAAGTTTGTCTTCCCCTTAAGGACCCCTTAATTCAAAGATGCACTTGATCGCAATTATTCTACAAATATCACTTGACATTTGTGTATTTGATAGCTGGTTGATATTAATTTATAAAATGGAATTAGAGCTAAATATTATAGAAGATGATGATATTTTGGAGTAAGAGATGTTAGAATTTGTGGAAAATCGAATTCCGCGACAAATTTATGAGAGAGCTAATTATTTTTACTCATTTGACGAACTAAATTTAAACGTTTTCGTCTAACAAAAAATACCGTACTAGACTTAATAAGAAGCATTGAACATAAATTGGAATTCCCTTATAATTTGTACGTATTTTACGTTCCTCATAAAATACGATATTACGCAACAGGAAGTCATTTAGCGTTGCCGATTTTAGTGGGATGCATACTTTTAAAATGAATTTTATGAATTCACATCTCTCTTTTGCATTAGATTTTCTTACTTGCTTTTTTTTGTTTTCGTAAAATTTCTGAAGAGAGCTTTTGGTGCTTTTGCTACCATTTGACGAATAAAATTTATTTGTTATCTGAATCCGTACAGGTTCTTTATCCTTCCAAGTTATTGTGTCAGTTTTTTTACACTCATTATGTGTTTATATTCATTAATAATATTTAGGATCAACATTTTGCCTTCCTCAGTATAATTCGGTGCGTGTTCTCTTATGGACATGGTGGACGGTTACAGATAATGAAAACAGCACTCAAAAAATTCAGAACACTGATACATATGTCATGTCACATTTGACATATAAGTTACTATATTTATGCAATATGCAAAGTAAAAAAAAAACACTAGAATTTCTCCTAAGTGATACTTAGCTAAGCGATGTTCAAACTGCAACCGTGCAAACGAATTAAGAACCTTAGAAATTAAGTACCCCTTTACTAAGCCAAATATTTAAGGGAAACTGGTGCAAACGGCCATAACAGTTTTTCTTGAAAAAAGGCACTTAAATGTAATTTTTCGACATTTTATGTTATCAATATGAAAGAATATCTTATTCTCTACACGGTTTGATTATACATTTTCCTTCATATTCAATAGATATAGAGTTATAGAGAGATTAACTTTTAAAAATCAGTGAGCTTTGCTAAAATTATGGAAACAGCAGTTATATTCAAATAATTCTAATTGACTGATGTCAGATATGTGACAGAGTGTCCCTCGCAAGTGACTTGCAGTCGCAGCCTCACCTCAAGATAGGAACTTTTAATGCCGGGAGAACGAGGAAGACAAAAGAGAAGATGTAAGAACTGGGTAGCAGAAGATTTTAGAGAGGAAGAACTGTGTCAAGAAGATACGTTGGACAGGAATGAATAGAAGAGAAGATGAGTAAGAAACAGCGACCCCTAATAAAATAGGGAAAAGTTGAAGAAAGAGGAAGTATCAAGTGCAATTTACATAATGTACGTTCGTGTTATAATTTTATTGGATTTATTGAATCTTTTCAAAGGAACTTTCGGTATGGAATTTGTAAAAAATAGTGTTCATGTTACAATTTTACAGGATGTACAGGATCTTTGTCAATGAACTTTTGGTATGGGATTTGTACAAAATACATCGAATTGACGAAAAATTTTGTGCAGGCCACAACAGATTTTTTTTGTTTGCCAAGGTCAAAAATAGACCTTGATTGTTCTTCAATTCAGCCACAAATATAAAACAGAAAGATATTTATTACCTGAACAATTAAACGTAATAATTGATGTTGTGTTTCAAGATGAGTCGTTATTTCTTTCAATCGCCGTTTCTGTTTTTCTAATTCCGTTGATAAATAGTCTTCGCCGCTGTCCAAAACCATTTCTAAGCCTGCAACAATAACATAGTTTTTTAAAAAAATTCCAAATAATGTACGTGTATTTATTTGGCATAATAAAAGATGAATAGTAGTAGATGCCATAGTAAAAATTACAATATAGATAAAAGTACATGAGAAAATATGGAAATTACATATACACATAAAAGAATAGCTATTTTTGTAATAATTTTGCGAAATGATAGTGTTTTAGGCACGCGACATAAAATTTGTATTTGAATTTGAACAACGCGTCAAGTGCCTAAAACAGTCACTTCGCAATGATTACATACAAGATTTTTTATAATAGCGTTTTAAAACAGATCATTTTTATTTTTAAGTATCAACATTTTTAATTTTCCAAAATTAAAAAGTAGGCAGACGTCAGGTTGATCTATTCGCTGCTAAATGAAATACTTTTAAGCACTAGTGCTTAAAAATAACATTTTACGCATTAAACTGTCACTTTTACGCATTGAACTGTCATTTTTAAGCAATAGTGCTTAAAAGTATTTCATTTAGCAACGAAAATGACAATCAAAAAGTTGTTATAAAACGTTATAAAAATATATAAAGAATACTAAAATACATTTGTAGAAATAACTGGTCAAATATTAAAATTTATAGTAAACACAATTAAAAAATTCATCGAGTGAATAATATGTCTCAGTTTTTATATGGTTCTTGAACTTAGGTACTGGTAGATCTTTAACATGATCAGGTATTTTGTTATTATATGGTTTGATACAATTGTATAAATAACATTTTCCTACAACTGTGTGTAAAGTACATACTTTACGCGCTTTTTACAATGTGTAAAGTGTCACTTTTCAAACACTATGCGTGTAATAGTTATTTTCGTAACAAGTTATGAAAAATACCAAATATCATGCGAGTGTATATTGACGCACGACGCGTAGCGAAGTGCAAGTCAATACACACTCGCATATTTGGTATTTCATACAAGTTATGAACATTATTTTTTAGACGAACGTAAATAAATTTTACTTTTTCCATAAAACTGAAATTTAGGTTCATACGTACTGACAGCTGACAAATGAATAATGTATACATATAGCCAGAAAATAATAACATAGTAACCTAGCAACCGTGCCAACTATTACGATATGAAATATATCGTCCAAAAAGTACTTTTCAAGCACTAGTGCGTGCAAAGTACGTCGCTAGGCAACATGGACATTCGGTTAATTTACTTGTTAACTAACACTAACAATGTTTGAAGATGCCTGTACACTCACACTCAGTATTATGAGAAATAGCACTAATATTTCGGTTGTAGGAAAAATATTGTATGCAACTCGTGTGTAAATAGTATTTTTATCTCGTGCTAATTTCTACATGCGTAAAGCATCGCACTCTACCAAAAAAGAACTACTTTATATACTTGTTACATAAACAACTATTTTTAAACTTCTCATTTTTAAATTCTGGGGTATTGTAATTTTTATTATTTCTATTTTCATAATTATGACAGCACTGATATTGTGTGAATTTATTTGGATTTAATTTAATATAGTATTGCATTATATGTATATGGAGGGGAGAGTTAAAATTTGAAGATTAATAAAAATTGGTCTGCAGTGTTCGCGGAACTCCTTATTGTCTATAAGACACGCAACACACTTCTGTAGTTTAAAAAGTTTATCACAGTTTGTATCAGTGTATCACAATATTGTTCCATAGTTTATTATTATTATTTATTATTATAAATTAATTATTATTATATATTATTATAAATTAATTATTATTATTATTAATTATTGAAACTGAAGTGTTGGGAACTATGTATTAGTTGTAGAAAGGAAAGAAGGCCTTTAAGTTTCAGTTGATAAAAATATTTATTAAACAGACGTTTCGGTCATAAATGCGACCATCTTCAGTCTATTACTAGAAAAATATTTTTACATGTATAAAATATATAATGTGTACTAAATTTCTTCAACTTGCCGACTATCTGCTGGGAGTTGCAGTAAAAAATATATCCAAAATAAGTTTAAAACTTGTATTAAAAGTTCTCGCATCTTGACTATTGGGCGGCGAATGAAGCTCTGCCGATGTTGGATTTTATCAATTCGAAAATGTATAAAACATTTATAAATGTAATTTAAACATAAATAGTCGCTGGTTGAAGAAATTTTGTACACATTTTATGTATATTTGATACATGTAAAAATATTTTTCTAGTAATACACTGAAAATGGTCGCGTTTATGACCGAAACGTCTGTTTAATAAATATTTTTATCAACTGGAACTTAAAGGCCTTATTTCCTTTCTACAATTATTAATTATTTATTATTATTATTATAATAATTAATATTAATAATATATCATCACGGCATATTACCCATTACTGGGTGTGCCAGTATCTACAACACATGTAGACATCGGTAATGATGACGATATATTTTACCGTGTGGGCGCTTACCAGGCGTCACCTCACGGGCACTCATAGCTGGTGTGGAGAGTGCACCACAGGGGTCACTTTTGTGCCATTTAAAATTGTAAATATTTGGCGTCTGTCGGGATCGAACCCAGTTCCATAGTTATGGATTATTATTATTATTATTATTATTATTATTATTATTTAATACACTACCCGCCAGGATTGTGCCCAATTAGAGGGTAGCAAAAAGATTAACATATTAGGAGAAATATTTACATTAAGTTCACGAACGGTGCAATTAAACAAATCAACTTTTTGATGATGTGACCATATGATAAATTGGAGATTTAACCAAGTATAGAATGGATTGAAACAGTCCATGGTAAGCTAATATTAAAACACTTTGATTTACTGAATGCCGTAAAGTACGGAATAAAAATATTAATTTAGACAGATTGCTTTTGGCAGTGGAGATATGTTGGAACCACGATCTGTTGCGGTTAATTTCGAGTCCGAGAACTTTTAAGGAAGCTTTTGTGTCTTGAGAATGGTTTTTATTGAAGATCAGCGTCTGAGTTTTATCGTCATTTACTAAAAGCAAGTTATGAGAATACCATTCTTTAGCTTGAGGATTCACAGGATTCGCAAAAATACTTAACGTTTTCACACTTTATAAGTAATTCGTCTTTATCAATAATATTGTTAATATTGCTAGGAAATCTTTAAATATTAAAAGTTTAAATTAAAGAAAGACTAACATTAATAACATAACCAACAAAAATAATTAAAAACATCTATTTAATACATTTCTGATCAGGCTTTAAGCTACAAAAAAAATGAAGAATTATAAACATTGACAAGCTAGGCACCTAAAGGTATATACAAAACAACAATACGACAAAAACTCCTACCAGAATTTTTGGGTCTTGTGTAGTCATCTTTGGGTGAACTCTGACGATGTCCTGAAAATACAAAAGGGCTCATCGCATTCATAATAATATGGTCTATTTTATTTCAAAGCTCTCAGCACACATGCTCATATACATTTGTGTAATAAAAAAGTTATATTCACTCGAACTTTTGAGAACTGCATTGGTACCACAGTATATTTTATGCGGAGCTAAAGTAACTTTTTGCGGTTATCAGACAAAAAGTATCACTTTAACTCTGTGCCTAGTTTCCTAATAAGGAACCGTAATTTGGTCCCAATTTCAGTTATAAACGTCTCATTTGAAACGACAGGTATGCTATATTTTTTTAAATGTAACAATAATAAAGTAATTTTAAACCCTTAGGGCCAGTTTTACAATCTCCGGTCAGAATTTTAACTGTGAGTTAAATAAACAATACTGAATCGAATTATTGACAGCAATGATCAATTTGTCATTTAACGTTTCAATTTTGTTTATTTAACTGACACTTAAAATTTTAACCAGAGATTGTAAAACTGGCCCTTAGCGTCGTTTTATAATCAAGCTTTGTAAGACTTTCATTAAAATAGTAATTTAAGACTTTATCTTTATTTTAAAGTAACGCTACTGTACTCGCTTACGTGTTAAAATTATATTACAAAAACGAACACCTTTTTTTTTTAAATTTAAGTTGTTAAAGTGAAGATAAAGTTTATTATGAAAACGGCTCTTAAAGCTCTTTAAATTTAAATTTTTCTTACAATAAAATTTTCGAGCGATATATATAATAGTGTAATCATGCGAAAAATATTAAAACATATATTTTAAAACATATTTTGTACAATTTAAATTAAAAATTATGTATTTACCTTCATCAGAAAACGGATTGCAAAACCATTTTCGTAGTACATAATCCAAAACTCCTAATTTGCATTTAGTTTCGTTAGGATATTCCATCAATTCTTCTTTATCAATTCTTTCCAAGGCCATTTGCGGTAATTTTCTTTCCAGTTCTGTATGATGCACAACCTAAAACGAAATAAATTAAAAAAAAAAGATTTTCAAAAGTAAAAACTATTTTCTTTTTACCTGCATAGCTAGTCTTTTGAGTTGCGCATTCCTTCTAACAGATTCTATGTCTCCTACGGCCAAACCAATGAGTAGATTCATCAATAGAATTGGCATTAATACCATGAACAATCCGAGAATAAGAAATGCCGGTATAGGAAACGGCAAAGAAACGCATTTCTTTTCAGAATGCTGGTAAAAAGGTTGAACGTAAGTTCCCAAGAAATCGATTTCGCCTAGCATCATCGCAAAAGTTCTCATTAAAGACATGGGAATCGTTTTGAAAGACAGATGGTGTCCCTAAATAATTAGAAAGTAGGTACACATATAGATATATCATTATATAAAGCTTAATTTTTTCAAGATGTCTGATTCAGGTCATCTTCGAATTGTATGAGTTCAGAACTATCGTTTACAGATCGCGATATGAATAATGGACAATGGAAAGACACTGATCTCTATACATACCATAGATTTTATATTGTATTGTACTATAATTCATGTAATTGTTTTTCTTTAAAAATTAATAATGTACATACAAGTGTTCATATTTTTTCATCATTAATTAAATTATTATATTTGTAATATTAATAAAAATAAAATATCGTATTTTGTATATATCTTACTTTCCTGCTGAAAAAATATGTATTTTAATTCAAATCTATCAGATAGTAATTTGAATATCCCGCCAAAAATGGGCCGAGAGACTACACTTTTTCAAATATGACGACGTTCAATTAGTCACAAGATTTTAACATGGGATACGCGATCCAGTTATGTATAGAGATCAGTGTGGAAAGAATATTAGCATGAATCACTGCCTAATATATGTGTTCCTTTTAAATTCATATGAAACACAATTAATTTACTCTGCGCTAACCTAATATAACATAATATGTATAACAGTTGCCCAAAAATGTAGACAGATACAGAGAGACGGCAAACAGGATCCGGGGTCTATAGGAGGGCATCAGAGAAGAAGGACTGTCATCTTATACATTTAATTTTACAAGATCGCGATCGCGGTCAAAGTGTTCCGGCTTTAGTACAGCAGTGGTGGAAAGTAACAAGATATTTTCTCGCATTACGACGTATTCGTCGCAGTTTAGTGGAATTTGGGCACCATAGATCTTTGCGATTGAACTAGTGCGCAATAATGAATGACAAAACGTTATATTTTCTGATCAATCGCGATTTTTATACCAAAATGATTCTCGGATATTTGTTGGACGACGCCGGGGTGAAAGAAGGAATGTGGTTTGCATTATTGCATTCGTGCCCATCATACGGCATTATGATCTGGGGTGCAATATCTTATAACATGCAATCTCGCTCAATACGCATTCCCGTTACTATACTAGACAGTCAGCGGTACAACAGTAAAATTCTAGTACCGGAAGTTGCTCCCCATATAAAACTCCATCCGACAGCCGTATTTAAGCAAGGTAGGTTTTATATTATCTGTGAGCAAGATAACGCAAGACCACATGTTGCGAGAGGAGTACTGACATTCTTTAATCAGCACATGGCCTGCTCGTTCTTCGGATTTGTCACCGATAGGAGCAGGCGGTTGACAGAGTTACTATATAGGTAACGCCACCCTAGCTAAGAACTTTCTGGAATTATGTAATACAATTTGTGCACTTTAGTATGCGCGCGCTAGCCCAAAGTACTCATAATTGGAGAATCCGGTATTAAAA
The DNA here is from genome assembly GCA_943142095.1 of Ophonus ardosiacus. Lineage (NCBI taxonomy): Eukaryota > Metazoa > Arthropoda > Insecta > Coleoptera > Carabidae > Ophonus > Ophonus ardosiacus. The sequence goes on from OW964826.1 coordinate 39,561,934, forward strand.
GTGACATATTTACAAGAGAGTTTTAAAACTCTCTTGTATTTGGATTCTTCTTTTAAATAATGCGTTCTTTTTATATTCTTATAGTTTACCAAAGGATGACAGAAGAAAAGAATAAGAAAACTTAAGTTCAAACACAAAACAGGTATTTGTTTGTGCAAATCATTTTGAGAAAAAAAAAAATTTAATTATACAACTGGTAAAAATTATAATAATTAATATTGTTTCATGTGGATTCTATAATTGTACTTTTACGTCAGAAACACAATAAAAAATTGTAACTGTCAGTGAAGTCGAAGTCATTCAAAATTATCGGCGGCAACCGTTCATAGCTAGGATGCTGCTATCTAATAGTGTATTCCGAAATTGAACCACGCTAACCGCGGTTACTTTTTCAGTACCTAACTGGTTATATTTTCGGAACGCGGTTACTGAAAGTTGGTAACTTTTCTGTAACCACGCTAACCGCGCTAGATCGGCGGTTGTGGTGTGGTTACATTTTGGCGCAGAACAGATGATTACTATAGTAGTTTCAACAACTATTTTAAATTTGTCAAGTTGAGGTTAGCTGTTAGCTTTCCTCAGTGCGGTGTCGGTAACATTGTAACCACGGTTAAACCGTAACCATTTTCAGTGGTTACCGTGGTTTAATTTCGGAATACACTATAAGTTGAGCTTTACCCGCTTGCTCCCATTGTTAATCTGTGAGATATCTTAGGAAGAGCAGAGAGGCAAAACGTTATTCGCTATCTTACTGAGTGCATTTTCAACGACGCTAGTGTCTGTCCGAAATTTTAAAAATGTACTTACGTCACAGCGACAGTATTGTCAACAACGACTATCGTTTCAAAATGCAGGTTGTAACTTAGTTGAAACAATATGAATTTTTGAAAAACAAGCAAGTTATATACTTGTTAATTCAATCCATTTAGATGACCTTGACCAGACATCTTTAAAAATTAAACTGTAGGTACTTACATCGCTTAGAAGAATGTAGAACGCCAATCCAAACGCAATAATCAGTATCGAAAAGACCAGCAATACTTTTATCAAAGTTTGCAAAATTTCCAAAAACATTACTACATAAATACCAACTTGATCAAATCTTTGAAGAAGTAACAATAGATTAAACCAACTTAAAAATACTGTCAAAGATGCACAGGAATACTGAAGTTCATTCATACTGCCGTTGAAAACTGGTATGACCATAATACTAGCGCAGATATAAAGAAGCCAAGAAACTAAATTTATAGGATCGAGTAAATAATGACAACGTTGTTGGTACACTTGAAAAATCTCGTGCATAGTATTGAGAGAGATATAAACTAAAATTACGATGGAGCTAACTTTTATGGGGGTGTCGTTGATTAGATTTGAACGATCGGTGTGATTTGGCTACAAAAAAATAAAGAAATAAGTATATTATGCAATGAGTTTATTGGTTTATAATGATAGCTATTAATACACATGAAGTTGGCGAGTATCGTAATTCATGCGAGCCTATTAATAGTCATTATACACTGACCGGCAAAAATAACCGGCCACTTAATTTTTTTTTTAGCTAAAAGTCCCCTTAACCCGAATTTTTACAACTAAGTGCGGGAACTGAGCTGATATTTTGTATTTATTACTGGTTTAAGATGTTTATTTAATTCTAAAATACGTTTTGTTTTAATTTGAACTAATTGGATTCACTATTTAACAGTATTAAAAAGTTATCGTAAAACTCAATGCCACGACGGTTAAACGACGTAATTCAAGTTTGAGGAGGACATACAGCAATTAGTAATTACAAGGAGATCCATTAAAATTAAGCCACCTTTGTTTTCTACAATTTAAAAAAAAAATGAATTGAATTATTTCTGTTACTTTTATAAATTAAATTTATTTATGAGCTAATTTATGCATTACATATGTATTTTAGTATTAAATAAGCATCTTAAATAATTGAAAACAATCAGCTCAGTTCCCTATTTCGTTATAAAATATCCGGTTAAAGGGACTTTTATAAAAAAAAAATCAAAGTGGCCGTTTTTTTGCCGGTTAGTGTACATAAGATGCATAGTCTATTTTTCTACAACGATTCATAATAATTATGAAAATATACTATAAACCAATAAATTGGATATAAAATTTATTTGTATCATACTGATAATCCGTATCGAAATGAAAAGAAAATCAGTATCATAATAATAATCTCTATATCGAAATGAAAAGAAAATCTATATCATAATGAAAATCTGTATCGAAATGAAAATTATTGAAACTTACCATAGAGCAAAAATCATTTGTATAATTCATATGAGAATCTTCTTTCCTCATGATTTGACTTGAAAAAATAGTGACAAATGTAAGAAAAATACTGTAAAATAGTAAATAAGCAAAATGAAAATATTTTCCATACGAATTCCATTTCATTTGTAAATATTTCTGGCTTAAAGGATGGGCGAGTAGTTCCACTCGTCCATGAGTTACCATCGCCTGGAAAGAAATATTATCTTAAGTTGTATTTTTACCTCTCGCTAAGAAGAGGTATTGGAATCATGTTAAAAATCTCATATCAATTTATAAATTTAAAAACCTAAAAATACATTGCTCCTGACCAATTGTTAAGAAAAACAAAGGTCTAAATCAATTAAAAAAAAAAAAAAAAAAATCTCATATCCAGATTTTAATGAATAAGCACGTTTCAAGGTCACTAGAGTCCGATTTTAACATTTTTACAATGATGTGTGTGTGTGTGTGTGTGTGTGTGTGTGTGTGTGTGTGTGTGTGTGTGGATGTGTGTGCGTATATGGCTGGATGTTGGACGGACGATTCCTCAAAAACTATAAGATATAAGATCTGTTTAACTATGAATTCCTCAATCTGACATTCCTGGGAAGAGCTGAAAAGGTTTTGGTAACAATTGAACAACCGGAAGTAGTAGTTTTTTTAAAAAAATCTTCTAAATATTTTTTTTTTGAAAATTTTTGATATTACTAATTTTGAAGAACAAAATTCTACATCTAATACATTTAAATTTTTTAATATATCTTCTATAAATTTAGAGATAAAGACGCTATAATATATAGAATATCGGGATATAATAAGTCGAGTAGGCGAAACTACACTAAGGAAACCAGTTGACAAATTCAAATGTCTATAACATAGCAAATGACATATATTAATGTGTCAAAAAATCAACAATTTTAGTGACATTCTGATAGCTTTTTCTGGGAAGTATATTTAATCTTTCTTATTGTTTTATTAATTAAATATTTGAAATTATAGGTGAAATGCATATATCAATCAGAAATACCGCCAATCTGGTTAATGAATTGGAAGAATTTCTGACAATCAGGAACTTCTTCATACAATGAGAAACAGATGTAATTAGAATTATAAAGTTCTGTAATATTTTGTTATAAAACGACGTTTCGATAGCAAAGTGCAATACAATACTTATCTAGCCTAATATGGAAATGGCGAGAGGTCTTGTGCTGGCCACAACAAAATTTTTATATATTTTTTAACAATCATTTTGCGAATCTAAGGATTTTTATGTTATTTATTTATTTCAAATTTACTATCATGGCGCGCTTATGACGAACATTCGATAATGACATATGCAGCAAACTTCAGCGCATAATCACACAGCTATTTGCCTATTTACAACTTTTGAACAAGGAAACGTAGGTACACAAACAAGTATCAAAGGAACTCGTAACAATACACTTACAAAATTGCAATTTGCACGAGCGCCACTAACGGCAAAGCATAGAAATCAAGGTTGCTCTGGTTACCCCGTACAAACAAAGACCTGTCATCAGCCGTAGACTTTACACTCTAGCCATCGTTTTAGTTGAATAATCGAATGATCTTCAATATTATCAAACAAAAAAGTTGCCCCAGACACATCTTCTATATACATATGTAAAGAATTTCAATTTTCTAACATCAAATTATGAATGAAAACTTTTTCCCAAATATGTTGTATTGTATTTACGCACAACTGCATTAAAATTGTTTGTTTACATCTTAGTTACCAGGGCGGAAAATTGAATGAACATTACGCTCGCCGGGATATAAAAAAGTCAAAACGTCCGGTAATGATACTAACCTTTATTTAATTATATTAATTTAAAAAATATTTCTTTAATTATTTCTTATATAACGACAAAATAAGATTAATTTGGCCACGTAATATTTTTACATAGCAACAAGCTTTGCATGTATTTAAAAACATTTCATTTGATTTCAGTAGTGCGTAAAACGTTGTACATACCTCAGGCCGAAAGAAATTTACACCCTTGGACGAATAAAAGCCCTTCGCTACGCGTCAGGCTTCAAATTTCGTCCGCAGGCGTAAATCTTTTCTTTCGGCCCTCTATACGTAAATAACTATTCTTATTATATAAATATGTAAACTATAGAAAAAAATTATTTCGCATAAATTCCATAACACTAGAATACCTCATTTCTAACTGATATCCAGGATTTTTTACACTTTGTTACAATCCCAATCAATAAGTAAAAGAAGCTATTTTAAAAAACAAATTATCGAATTTCCACAAAAGATGTGATGTGTAAAAATGAAGACAGTTAAACGAAGTAAATGATGAATGTTGTGACAACACTTACATTTAAAACTGGAAGCGGAATAGCTTTAGTAATATTTACTGCTTCTCCAGTTTTTCCGTCCATGTCTGCATACATTGAAGGACATTGTAGACAGCAGAAATTGTATTTTATCTGTAAAAATTACAAGGTTTAAAACAATATTTTTATATACACCGGCAAATAAAATAACTATTTAAATATAAATATATATATTAAATAAAGTTATAAACTTACGTAAAAAGATTTGGAGTCCTTTTTGCAATTAGCTTTTGTGATACATTTGTCCTGTACTGCTTCAAAAACTCTGGGCATTGATGCGATTAAAGCTAAGGCTACACAGGGATGTTTATTAGATTTTAAAGCCATAACTTCGCTCGCTCTAAAATTAATTATATTCATTTTAAACAATATATTTCAAAAAAAGTTTTGGAACGTTCCTTTAAATTTAAGAGCGCCTTAAATTCAAAGTAGCGCCTTATATAGTAGGTCTCTTTGAAACCCAAAGGATCGCCATAAACCTTTAAAACGCCTCTCACTTAACTTGACAAAGAAACCCAAAATGTTGTCACTGCTGTTATACACAGAGTTGGACTGTCCTAACGAAAATATTATGAAAATACGCAATTTTGGTTCAGTTTCAAACAATGAATTGTCTCACTGAAACGTTCAGTTCATTAATATTATCACTTGCACCAGCTCGTCATCATCATGTGAAACCCATGGTTGGGGTTGCTACAATATTTGCAGTCTCTCATAAGATATTTAATTTTTTTCCAACCCTAAGAATTGCAAGTATTGTGACAAACCTAAAGCTATTTGGGATACACCACACTAAAGTGTTCATTTGTATTTTTATAGTATACGGGTGTTTAAGCTGTTTATTGCGATCCTTTGTGTTTGTATGAGACAGAGTATAATATTGTAAGATTATATACCTTGTTTCGTGGGTAACCATCGCTAAAGCGGCCTCAGGAAACTTATAATAAATGGCATAATCAATTGCACTCATTTTCATGAAATTATATTGTAGTTTACAACTCATGGAAAGGAGTAAACCAATAGCATTTGGCTTATTTTCCATTGTTGCAAGATGCAATGCAGTATTCTAAGAAAGAAAATTTACACAAATCTTAACCACTATTATGAAACGTAATGAAAACTATTTTTTGTAATACGTATTTCGTCCAGATTATTAATGAAAAATGTAGAATTATATGTCGCGTACTAACGTTGTATTTTATAGCTCAAAGTTTGTACCATAAACGAAATTGACTGTGTTAAAAAATATCGAGCCAAGCTGTTGTTTAGAGGTTATATACATTATTTATTTATATTTATCACGAAATACCCAATTTAATATTAATTTAAGTTATTGTCTAACGAAATTATGAAATAAATCCACTTTCAATTACGAAAATCGGTAACAAACCTTTCTCGAAAAGGAAAAGTTTCTCGTGAGATAGCGGGCTTGCTAGTGATTGATAAGAGCACAGCAAATGAAATTATTATCAAATATAAGTTGCCAAAATCATTAGCTGACAAGCCAAGATGCAAACTAACAAAGTGAGCAGATAAAATAAACTAAAATCTATAGCAGATCCAAAAAAACTACTGTGGATATTTTGAAAGAAATTCGAACAGAAAAAAATTTGTCAATGTCAGTCGAAGTACTGTGTCTCGACGTCTTAAAGATGTAGGACGTGTTGGACGTGTCAGTGTTAAAAAACCTTTAGTTAGTAGAAGAAATAAAAAGGCGAGATTAAATTTGCAAAATATATCAACATTGGAATGTAGTTGAATAGTGAAAAACTGAAAAGTACTATTTTCGGATAAAGCAAGCAAAGGTGAACAGTGGCAAATATAAAATAAATTATTGAGTTTTATTGTATTGTAACTTTAAATAAGAATTATAATAATAATAATGGACACATATTTTTCGACAGCCCTAGAGATGAAAAAAAAGTAACCGTAAGTTTCTCTTACCCCGTCTTTGTCGGTTTGTTCCAACAAATGCGAATGAACAGAATGCAACAATTCTATTGTCTGAGTATACCCTGACATGGCTGCAAGGTGTAATGGATTTCTTCCATTATGATCTCGATGTAATAATGCGCCTCGGTTTAATAAAAGTTGTACTACTCGAGTATGTCCTTGTTGAGAAGCAATATGCAATGGTGTCATCCCTTCCCCATCACTTTCATTAATAATAAAAGTTCCTTTTTCTGAATCAAGAAGTTGACGAACAGTATTATATCTCCCATATCTAAAATATTATATTAATTAAAATTAAGGTATTAAGGGAGTTATAAATATAAGGATGATAACTCTTAAGATTGGCAGTGTACATACGAAGGGCCTGAGGCTCTCGGTATGTACGCTGACCGAGAGCGTATGGGTAGGTACGCCGAACATTGGCGCCCGAACAAAAACGAGAGTCACCTCCTCAGAAGTTAATTTGGCATTGTTTAATCAAAATCCAAACAGCTTTTTGGCTCGCTTTGTTACAGTTGATGAAACGTGGATATATCACTTCGATCACGAGTCGAAATTTCAAAGTATGGAATGGCGACATCGAGGATTTTCTCTACCTCGCAAATTTAGGGTTCAGTTAGATTATGGCTATGGCTATTGCACTTTGAGATGCTGATGGAATTTTAATGATTGATTATTTAGAATGTGGCCACACAATCACTAGTCAGTATTACGCAATATTAATTGCTAAAATTCGTGTTTGCATTATAGAAAAGAGAAAAGGAAAATTTTCGCTTGGTATTCTGTCTCATCAGTAGTGGTAGCACGCACTTTAGAATTCTATCGCATTTCGCCACGGAACGAAAATTTGGTAGCATGCGAGTCTCAAAATATTCACCTGCAAGCGTACGACTTGAGGCGAAAGTGTCAAAGTAACGTCATTATTTTTCCACAGTTTTATTCAAAGCCAATTTATATATAATTTATACAATTATTATATACAACTGTCATAATGTTTCTCATTTTAATAGTATAAAATCCAATAATTTCCGAATCAAAAAGTGAATATAGAATTCTAAAGTGCGTGCTACCAAGATTCGTAAAAATAAAATCGTATTCGCCTGCTTTCTATGCTAACACTACAGGACGACGATCAATTTTATAAAAGTCTTGTTTCCATGAACGCAATTCACGAATTCGGTTTCAGACTGATGTTACATCCACCGTATTCCTCTGACCTAACTCCTAGTGATTTTTATTTATTTCCCAAGGTAAAGGAAAGTATACGAGAAAGAAAGTTTAAAACCGACGAAGATTTTCTGGCAGCAGTTCAGAACTTCATCTGCGATAAAGATTCCGAATTTTTTAAAAAATGTGTTACTACGTTAGAACATAAGTGAAATAAGTGTCTTCAAGTATATGGTAATTATGTTGAAAAATAAATTTGTTGTATATATTAGGAACAATAAATGCTGTGCAACCCTCGTAAGTTTTAAGTTCTTACAAGTCGTGATTCTTACCTTGCTGCAAAATGTAAAGGGCTCTCATTGTTGTTATTCTTCAAATTGATGCAAGCCCCAAGTCGTATAAGATTTTCTAAGCTTCGAATATGTCCTTCTCGGCTAGCGTAATGAAGAGGAGAGCACCCAGTATTGTCTTTTTCGTTTAATAGTTGCAGTAAATTCTTGTTCGACTGTGTCTACCACGTTATAGAACTATTACTATCACATTAATTACATTAAATGGTGTTAAAGGTAAACCAGAGTTTATATACATATGTGAAAAGCGACAAATTTTTTATTAGATAATTTTAAGAAATTTAGAAAATATCAATATTGGCCAAATTTTCAAAATTTTGTTTAATGCAAAAATCTTATTAAAACTACACTCACCCTACTGACTTCATTCGCAAATTCTTCCAGTCTGCCTCCATTCATCACCACCAGATGTAGCACATTTCTATGGTTGACATCTTTTAAATTTATGTTAGCCCCAAGTCTAATAAGTGTATGTACAGTCCTCCAACCCGCTCTGGAAGCAGCTAGAAGAAGAGGACTGCGTCTCTCTTTGTCCAGGGGGTTGATATCAGCGCCTTCATGAACTAGATATTCAACTATTTCTGGATGGTCGAACATGGCCGCGCAGTGAAGAGGAGTCATGTTTTGGATGTCGCATGAGGCGAGACATTGGAGTTTTTCGTGGGGTTGGATAGTGAACATTAGTTTTATAATGTCCATTGCGCCTAAAAAGGGCTCAAAATTTAACATATCTGATAGTAAATTTGTCCTTTTACAAAGAAATTTAGAATATGTTTAGAACACTACTTGCATAAAATCTCTTTCGCCTTTCGTACCTTGCGCGCAGGCGAGATGCACAGGAGTGCTCCTATCATCCTGTTGAGTGGATATCTTCGCCCCAGATCTTAAGCACAATTCCACAGCTTTGATATCGCCGCCATGTACAGCAGAATGTAGTGGTACGTTGCCTTCTGAATCATAGAACGAGATCATCTCTTCTCTTGTGCAACCTCTGGACTCGCCCCACTGCAGAAACACCTCGAGAGTTTTGGAGGAGGCGTTTTTGGCGGCCTCGTGGATCGGATAGTAACCGTTGTTGCAAGGACGACGCGGGCAAGCGCCAAATTCTGTTATCTACCAAGTGTAAAAGAAGGAGAAATGAAGACGTGAAAATGGTATATGTTTTTATATAAATTGTTGATTGTTGTGTGACATTATTTATTGTGTATATATGTATGTAGGTATATTCTAAATAGATGGATATGAAAAATGAAAAAAAATGTTATCTACGATATGTACCTAGTTCTAAATAAAATTATAGATTGTAAAATTATCTACTTCATATTATTAAAAAAGCACAAGAAATAATAAAAGTATTTATCAATAATATAGTGCGGTTTGAAAAATAATTTAAAACTTCAGATATAGTAATTTCAGGACCTAGTGTAAATAATACGTATTATATTATATAGCATTTATCTAAAAACATATATAATATGTTTAAGTAAATGCTTGCATGTCTATATTATTACCTACTATATTTTCTACTAGCATTCAACTAAACAGTAATTTAAAATTTTCTTTTAATACTTTATTTATCTTCTTATATGTTTATAATAGTGAAAGTCTGACGTCTGTACTATACAAATCTATACAATTTTACACGTCGACGCCAAATTTTGTAGAGATGCTTTTTCACCGTTCGGACGTGTTGTAGAAGAAGTTAGAGTTCAAAATTTTGCATAGTTTTTTTATATAATTAATTTGGTTTCGAGAGAATTCGTAAGCACTCGGGAGTGCGCCCATAAAATAAAAACGCGAGTACGAATCATCAACAAATTTTACAGTTTATTGATTATCAACCTCTTTCGCTTTGTTTTCTTGTTTGACCGCTGCTCAGAGCAGTGTTATTTAGTGTTCGTCAACCGTAAAATGCAAGAAATTTATGTTAAAATAAAAACTGTTTGAAAACTGCCGTACAGGAATGTTAGCCCCTCCTTTCGAATTTGAATTTTTAACTTTCATTGGTAGTAACCCCCACCTAACACGCTATTTGTTATGCATGTGTAGGCGGTCTTTCGGTCGCCAATCAAAATATTATATATAGATTTCATATACTTGTCGAAGCGCTATAACAAAAAACCCCTTTATTTTCGAAATATCTTTTATTAATATTCGTTATTCAGCATATACATTCGTATTTTTTTACTATTTTCCTTTAATTCGATTGAGCTGGAATCCCCCATTTACAAATTCGACTTATGTAAAATTCAAGTTATGCAAAAGTTTACGGAACGCATTAACTAAGTAACTCCGGGGTATGGTTGCCAGATTTTAAAAACTTTTTGATATAGGAAAACTGAATGCACAAAAAATGTAGGAGATTTGGTGAGTATATAAGATACATTTTAATATCAAACTTTTAATTAAAGTGGCTTTGAGCTTTTTTCAATAAATATTTTTCTTTTTTATAACAGAATCATAAAATTCTTAGAGATTCATTTAAAAAATTACAGTTATTAGTAATTCTGATTTTATTTTGTCTATTGAATTATTGAAAATAGAAGATAATTTACCTTGTTTATAGGATATAGGTGATTTGAACAAAATATAGGAGGTCTGGAACCCTACCCGGAGGATGATTCTACACACAGTATCAATAAATAGATGACAGCTACTTTAAGCCTTTTAGGGTAGCGCCTAACCATACAAGATTTATTTAAAAAAAAACTGGTATTTCCATTTCTTTCAATAAGTCCAGTATGAATAACCTGACATACTATATATCTTACAGCTTGTGGTACCAACATGACAAAAAATTAGCTTAATTAAAAACATACAATAGTTTTGAATAAATTTCGTATTCCATATTTATTTTGTTATTTTATTTTTTATTTAACTTTCCATATTTATTTAAAACAAATTCTACTGAAAATATAAAGTGCACAAAACATAATAAACGTATTAACCACCACATTCTACCTACCTAGATGTGCAGTCGTGCCCTATTATAAATTCTATTGCCTATGCCTACTCCTACTCCAACAATATGAGGCGTATGAATTCGAGTATCACCTTGAGAAATCTTACCAGAATCCTGGCGCATTCTTCATGATCATAAATGGCTGCAAGATGCAAAGCAGTTCGTCCATGTTCACCTCCTTGCTGTATGTCGATGACTTGTTTATGCCGGGACATCACCTCAAGAACAGAAACTTTGTTGAGTTCTGTCACCAAGTGGATGGGTGCTTGCTTCTTGTCATTGAGGATGCTGGTGTCCACTCGTCTATGAAGATAAAGAGAAATTGTCAATAAAATTGATTAATGCGCGAAATATTTTCGGCAACGCAATAATCGTTAGGCTCAGAGGTAAAAGCAAGGAAATTGTACAGGATGTAATGTAAGTAAAGTGCCAAGTGCCATGATTCATTGTATAATAAAGAGAACTGAAAAAAGTTATACTCTAAAATATATTCCGCACAATTTGCCCAGTTGTAAAATCTGTGGGACTGCAAAGTTGACCAATTACAAACCAGCTTCTTAACAAATTAAAATCTAAAACTCTGATGTGGCCAACACAAGACCTCCCGCTATTTAATTTTTATTAATTTAAATACATACCTACATACATATTTACTAATGCTGCAAAGCATATTAAGTTCCTTTGCATATAACTATTGCTTTATTTACTATTTTCTGTTTAAAAGTCATCATTATTAATTTGAAATGATTAGTTTTTTAACAGTGACATTTGTATACAGGGTGGAAACGAACTTAATGTCATAAATTTAAGGGTGAGTAGTATGACATGTGTAGATTACGAAACTGAAAGAATTTTTTTAAAATTCGAAAAACGAAAATTCGACTTTTCTTAAGGAAACTTTTTTTACTGCTGTTTTAATTCATATTTCATTAAAAATATGTTTATCAAAAATACATTCAAAATTAGTTGTATTATTAATAATTAAATTAAATTATTCTTAATAATTATATTAAATACCGTTTGCACCGAAAATAATTGTGTAATAGGTACATAAAATATTTCATTATTCTCGGAAGTGTTGGTGACAAGTAATTTTTGCTGTGCTCTTGTTAAAAAAATGTATTCTAATTCTGAATTTGTGGATATGTTGTTGATTTATGGTGAAGTGGGACAAAACGTGGTTTTAGCAGCAGGTCTGTATGCCGAACGGTATCCTGGATTATTAAACAAGAAAATCATATGAACGTGGCGTATAGTGTCTCATTAATTCAACGTAGTGCATTGTGTGTAGCTGTGGGAGGTGACAATTTTGAACAATATGACTTGTGTTTATTCTTCAATTGATTTTTAAGGTAAGTTTTCTTCATATTAATATTGTTACATGAAAAGTTTCTAGTATTGTTGCTATTTATCAGTTAATCCATTCTGTTTTTTTTTCTTTAATAAAAATAATTCTGCGAAGTATTAATATTAATCTTTGACATGGTTCATTGAACTTTCAAAATAAATTACGTTAGAATTTATTAAAATTTGATTATACAGAAACATTACGTAAAATAATTAGATTAATTTCAAGTATTAAAGTTGTCAATGGTCCAGTTGTACCAAAAATGTTGGTTTAATGAGAGCTACCCTTAAATATGAGAATTTAAAAAAAATTCTTTCTGTTTCGTACTCTACACATGTCACACTACTCACCCTTAAATTTGACATTAAGTTCGTTTCCACCCTGTATAAAAAAAATATTTTGTATAAAGTTTATCGTAAATAAATATTTAACAACGTCTTGATTTACAGGCAACCTATTTTATAATATCATTTGTTCAATGACATGATGTAAAAAAAATCAACAATATTCAAACGACTTGGTTTTTAGTTTTTCCCGATGATTGGGGGGGTAGGGCGGTAGAAATGCCTATTATTGGTTTACAGTGAAATACGCCAAAACAATCGCCTTTAGTAAATAGTGCCTTATCCATGTTCCGCCTCTAACTTCAAAACTTCAAAAATGAAAAGTGTTATTTTCACTCAAACTACTGTGATTTTTAAATAATTTTTTACCCAAATAAGTCATTGTTATTGGTCCATCTTAAAGTGCTTTTACAATTGAAGGGTACAGGGGAAGAAGATGGTTTGTCAAAAAATATAAATTTTGCAGGAGATAGTTTTTAAGATTTTAAGATCGTGTAATTTTTTGGATAATGCCTTCAGCTATGCACAACTTTGATGCTGGATTCTTCACTGTTTTGTAAATAAGTACCTCAAATTAGAATACTTGTCTGTCATCCTGTTTTGGTGAAAATTTAGGTTTCTAATTTGACACCAAAATAAAAAGTCAAAATTTTTACCAAATAGGATGCCAGACAAGTTTTCTAATTTGTGGTACTCATTTAGAAAACAGTAAAGAATCTTGCATTAAAATTGTGTATAGCTAAAGGTACTATCCAAAAAATGACACGATCTTAATCTTAAAAACTGTGTCCTGCAAATTTTACATTTTTTAACAAACCGCTTTTTTACCCTGTATTCATCAACTTTCTTGATATATGAGAGTGGACAATCCACCTTTTTGCTTGGTACCGCATGGACATACCCGCCTTCTTCCTCTGTACGACAAATTTTCCATTGGTAATAACTTCTGACCTACCGTGTTTTTGCCCAAAAGAAATATTCCACGTAAAAGATTCGGTATTTACCTACAAGATGGCATGAAAATCCTAATTTCAAATTTTTAGTGACAAACCGCTTTCTTCCCCTGTCCCCTTCAATTGCAACAAGCACATTAGAAAAGAAATTATTACAGTTTACAATACATTGCAACCTTGTTTATTAAGTGGTACATTACTTACATAACATTCTGTATTGCCTGAAGTGTAAGAGTTGCCACTAGGAAACATCAGTTTGGCAGAAATTGAGTCTTTGCTGACAATAAGAGGATAGTCGTGCGGTGGGAGACATTCAGCGTCCAAAAGAGAAGAATGTGTGTACGGCTGTCACAGTTAGTGACGATAGGGACGTACAAGTAGGAAAAATGACTGAAGAATTGCCTGCCGGCGGAAGAAGCAATGAGTTTGAGGACGAACACAGCGACGTAGCTGACGAACATATTAGGACACAGTAAATGACGACAACCTGTACCTGTAGGTACGACACGGACCTGCAAATGGACTACGAGAAGGATGGAACAACGTAGCCTGTCCACCTGTACAAGGCTATGCCGTATCCATGGTAGGTACGGCACTGGTGATACCGCCTTACGTTTCAGTGACGTTATCGCCGACAACACAGTATCGAAATTTTTTTGTAGTGATTAGCGAAAAACCTTTGTGGTGCTGCTTTGTTCTGCGTAACGCGAGTATTTTGGCCTAAGAATGCATAGGCACCTTGATGATTTAGTTATGTTTAGTCCAAATAATAATAGGAATATTATTAATAATAATAATAATAATAATAATAATAATACTAATAATAATGATAATAGTGATAATAATAATAATAATAATAATAATAATAATAATAATAATGATAATAATAATAATAATAATAATAATAATGATAATAATGATAATTATAATAATAAAAATAATAATAATGATGATAATAATAATGATAATAGTGATAATAATAATAAAAATAAAAAAATATAATAATAATAATAATAATAATAATGATAATTATACTAATAATAATAATGATGATAATAATAATAATAATAATAATAATAATAATGATACTAATAATGATGATGATAATAACAATAATAATAATTATAATAATGACAATAATAATAAATGTTCGTGTAAATAATATTTGTAAATATAATTAGAATAAAAATCGTGGTTGTCAAATCATCAATCACCCTTCAGGAATTAGTGTAAAGTATCATTAAGCGATAAATAAGCCTACAAGAATCTTCGGAGAAAACCGTCATGGCCCCCCCCACCCCCCTTCATCGTACATTTGTTTGAGCCTTTAAACAGCTTTTTTGACCATATTAAAAATAAAAATAAGCTCAACCCAAGTATGTTTACATTGTTAGACCGCAATTTTTTTCAAAAAACCCTGGTATTTTACCAGAGACGGACTGGTTCTTTGGACCGGCCCGGGAAATAAAATCCTGTGCCGGCCTCCTTGGTAAAAAAATTATATATATATATATATATATATATATATATATATATATATATATATATATATATACAAAAAATACATGTTTTTATTACTATGTATACTGGTGTCTCTAATATAAGTGGACTTAGCTTAACCACAGATTTTATGGGTTATTTTAAACAAAAAGCTTTAATAAAATTATGCCTGATTTCGTTTCCTTGAAAATGACTCTACATGTATGTATATATTTTCTTTTAATTCGGAGTTTAATGAATTTTTTTTGGCGCTTTTTGAAATTCTAAATAAAAAAGATCTGATTGGATTAACATTCGATAAAATGCATCGTTCTCCAAATAACAAATTGCTGTTTTTTCGGTCATATATTAACAATTTTTTTATTGCAGAACTAACAAAATTTAACAATTTATTTCACATATGATTCTGAGTAAAAAATGTCATATAAACATATAGAATATATTCCTCTTATTTACCAAAATAGGAGAAGGGAAAATTAACTGATATTTACAAAACTTTGAAAGGAAGAAGAATACAAAATAAATGTGTGAAATTTGGTTACACGAAAATAATAATAGACACGGAATAGTATGTTATGGTACCTTAATAAAATTTACACTAAAAGAACTACATAGTATAACAACATTTCACAGTTTATTACCCATTTTACTTTGGTTAAAAAACATCATATAAACATAGGTCCTATTCCTTTTAGTTACCAAAATACACGAAGTGAAAGTTAACTGATATTTACAAAACTTTGACTT
Source organism: Ophonus ardosiacus (assembly GCA_943142095.1). Classification (NCBI taxonomy): domain Eukaryota; kingdom Metazoa; phylum Arthropoda; class Insecta; order Coleoptera; family Carabidae; genus Ophonus; species Ophonus ardosiacus. Next base: position 39,577,896 of record OW964826.1, read on the forward strand.
TTACTGATTCCGCAAAATATATTGCGATTTAAATATGAATAGATACTAACAATCCTTAATGCGCATACAATCTGTGTCCTTGTACCTCGTTAGGAAGCAAAGTTACCGGTAGAAATTACTAATTAGATGCCGACCGTCGTTGCGTCGTTGCAGATTATATTTCAGTCAAATTATAAATTCCATAAATTAAGAGTATATTAAAATGTATAGCATGATTTTTTTTGTGAAATAGGTGAGGTGTATATTTCCACACGAGTGAATGGCGATGTAAAAAAAAATAAATAATAAAATGTACATGATGTTAGTTAATTACAGTTCTATATGCACGGAAAAAATCGTTCAATTTCTTTGTGTATGATAAAAAATTTAATTATTTCTCAAATTAAGATGTTCACGTCCGCAATGGGGTAAGCACGAACCCTTATTTCAATCATGCAACAATAATAACCTTCGCCTAAAATTTCTTTTCATATTTATTCAAGCCCTTCTATGTACATATATCTGATAGTCAAAAATTGAAAACCTAATCAATATTGGTTTTTATTATCAATAGATGCTCAGCTAAGTGTGTAATGTGGTGCCTACTTTGATACTTTAATGTACTGGACATGAAAGATAAAATATATGAGGGATGATTTAAATGTTCGTGCATTAAAAACAGAGAGGATAGCATTAAACGCATAATTATTTTTTGTAATATTATGTGAACTGTCATTAATGTCTATGTGAAATTTACGTTAATCCGCTTACTTGTGACTTAATTGGATTATTTAATTAACGTGTGCATTGACTTTTTAAAAAATGGAAAAAATGGAACACCGTGCATTGATCAAATACCGGCACAAAAATGGCTTAACATCATAGAAAATTTATGAAGATAAGGCAAATACTTTGGGAACATTTTGTCCTTCATACATAATGGCAAAAAGTGGGACGGTTGATCAGAAACGTGTTCGTTTGCAGGCGTCGTCAAACTTCCTGCTCTGTTAAGAAGCTGATCCCAATATCTTTTGGAAAGATTTGTTACTGTTGATGAGTCATGCAATTACCACTATCAGTGATCGAAACAGCGAAAGTATAAGGGTTCACCATATTATCCCAAAAAAGTCAATCCATACTTTAATTAATAGTTAAATAACTATCAATTGTGTTAATGAGGGTGATTAATGAGCGACTGCGTCAATTGTGATGTTTTTGACAAATTTTTTTAGGTTAGTAACGTTTGACACAAGTTTTGACAATTGTTCAGCAATATTATGCAGTATCTATGGTTACCCACTAAAATCGTTTATTAATAAAATATCATGCGTTTATAGGTGTCATTAATGAATGACGGCCAACAAAAAAAAAAAAAAAAAAATTTATGTCTTACTAGTATGTTATTGTTTTATAACAACCTCAACATTAGGTCCGTTATTGAGTAAATAATACCCTAGGGCGTATTAAGTTTCTATGGTAATGTTGACAACAAACTGAGGTTAATAATACTGATACTAACATAAAGTGCAGTTAAGGTTAAGAAGCATTGTATGAATTGTAATCGTTTATAATCATATTTGTTTCATCACAAATACATACCAGCATACTTCGTATTCTTAGCAATAACATTGCTCGTCCATATTGACAGAAAAATACCACAAGAAATAAATTTTTTGTTTGAAAAATGCTTTGTTTACAGAAACAAAATATTACCTAGATACCGCACCGCATTCACAGGCTACTTTGCAAGTTGTATTAAAATTTTGTGATTTATTATTTTTGTTTGATAAATTCTAGTCAGACAAAATGTTTATTAAGAATTTTTAGTAAGACATAAAACATTGAAGGTACCACAGGTGTTAAACGACATTAATGCCTCAGGCATTATTGTCCTTATAACAACCCTTGGTACCTTAATTACTATAATGGGTCAATGCTGAACAAATCTGTAAGTTTTACAGATCTGTAAATCTGTAAATAATTGAACAAAATCGCAACGAAAGTTGCCACCCTAATGCATAATTTTATATTAATAAACAAAAATAGATGCGTTTTTGTCAGGTTTTTACAGATTTACAGATCTGTAAGACTTACAGATTTGTTCAGAATTGACCTATACGTCATAGCGGATTAAAATAAAACATTGCAGAGACATTAATGATAGAAAAATCCTAGGTTACCGGTTTACAGAAATAAACAAACAAATTAACAGTTAATCAGTTAATCTGATTATATCGATTAATCAGTTATCCGTTTATTACAAATAACCGAATAGTTGGATATTATAATTAGACCCAGAATTTCCATCTTTGGATAAAGTCTCAGTTAATTTAACTGCCAGATAAAATGAAAATGTGGCATCGATATTAGAACGTAAATTGACACCATTATATACAATTGATTTGTATGATGCCGATGCGAAATTTTTCTTTTTAGCTGGCAGTTAAGTTAACTGACACTTTATCACATTAGTCGAATAAGCTTCTGATGTTTGCAATAATAAATTTTTAACAAAATTTTAATTAAACTCAAAAAATAGCAACCTTATTTTTAATATATTTAATGTTCGTCGAACAGGTTAATAAATTGGTTAATAATTACAAAATCGATTAAAACGCACATAGAATTAAGTGCTTTCATTAAAAGAATCGGACAGAAGACATGCAACAAAATTAACATCACGCACATACTACGAATTAATGTCATCTTATTGTGATTTTATTTACTGCCAATTTTTTCTAAAAATAATTTTGTGAGTCACGTTCCACCTCTATCAAGCAACGAGCGGTGGTTTACTCTTTCGTTATTACATTTCCGTCAGGCTTGACAAATAGTATCTTACCTAACACATACACATACAACGCCCATGTTTTTATTATGAGCTTTTAGGCTACGACACATATGGTTTCATTATGCCCTTTTATTCTCTAGAAAATTATATTCTGAGAGGAAGTTTTATATTTATATAAAAAAGTGGAATACAGAAATAAAATGTAGATACACTTGTTGAGTCGAATACCTACTTGAAAATGTACGAGTGTAATACGTATAAAGAATATACAGACAAACACTTACAAAATGAGTTAATATACAAAAAAATCAGTACTTTTACTATAAAGAAATGAATAAAAACTGGAAAGTCATTAAATTTGAACTTGTTAAGCCGGGACTACGTTGAAACGTACATCATTACACTTTTTGTTAGCTAACATGTTCAGCAACACAGTTCGTGAACAATTATATTGACATGACAGGAAACCTAATGATGTCCACACTACAATAAAAAAATTCAATCGTCAACGTTTTAAGTAAAGGAAGAGAAGTTTTCCTTTTGTTAGATTTGCAAATCAAAGATGTCACCATATTTAATTGGATCCAAACTTACTCGCCAGGACACTAATTTCCAGAAAAAGTATTTCTGTAATTGTAAACTCTTAATTTTTAATATAAAATATACTTTTTATCCCTACAAGACCTAGGTCGCAAAATATTAATACGTTAGAATACGCAAAGATATAAGAGCTAGGGGCGTGGAAGCTACTAATAGCAGTTAGGTCCAGATCTGTAGAGGGTCTTCTTACCTACCATACTGGCCTGTATTTAACACTAATCTCAATAAGTTTTTCAGTTAAATATAAATTATGTGAAATTAAATTTGAACTTAATCTTTCTTATGTTCTTTTATTGACCATTTATGTCCAAGGAAATACGACGGTACTTTTCAATAATAATGAATTTTCTGTAAATAAAGTGATGTAAAACTGAATACATCCCTGGTCTTATACCTATACATTGCTTGTTTATTCTTTTGCAAATTGGTTGGTTAACTTTTCGGTTTTGACTCTAAGCACTACACGCAGCATGAGGTAACTCTTATATTTTTGCCTCTACTATATTTTCTGAGATTCTTCATCTGCTAACAAATATTAGCGAACATGTTAGTTAACTGTGTGGACCCGGCTTTTCATGTAACAAATTAAAACAAAGGTGTTATCTTTTTAATAACTTATTCTAATTAAAATATTATATTATTTATTCGGTACAGCTAAATTTGTAATATTTATTGGGGATTGAAAATAAGATCGTAGCGCCAAAGTGACTTTCAAAGGAACTAACGTTGTTAGGATAACGACATAACCTTAATTTATTATTTGTTTATGTAAAGTATTACAATTTCTAAATATCATGTAAGTATTATGAATATAATAGATAAATAAATTATTAGGTAAACTTTTATATATTTAATAATGTTTCAGGTGAGTTCCAATAGTTATTTTTAAATTGAAAGATTATTTGGACAACCTGATCGCTTCGCATAGTTCGCGTTGTGTATGGAAGGGTGAAGAAATGCTATTTTGATATTTATTTAATTTACACTAAATAGTTTTTCGTTTTCATTATCCAAGCTTTCAACCTGTCAATCTTATCACCTCCTCCAAATACATTTAAACTGGATCTTTTTTCCTTCACTGGAACTTGATGAAAACTTATTGTGTGATCTTTTATGCGAAGAGACTTCCATTCCGGCGTGGAATAATTTATGTTGGCCATTTTTAATCAATTAAAACAGTCTTAAACTTATGTTTACCACAATATTTGCATCCAAGTTAATAACACGTAATATAACGTATCCTAACAACGATAGTTCCGCAACGTACCACCAGATGTCATATTGCTTATTTACAATCCCCATTGTATCTATTTCTTAATTATAACTGAATATAAAAAGTATGATCTATTTCTTCTTTTCTCTTTTACTTATCTATATGAATGAAAATTAATTTACCCTATATTTGAAAGTGTGAAGCGTAATTACTCATTTTGTACGCAGATAAATTTCAATTTTAGATTAGATCAAACATAAACAATAACTATAAGTAAATTCGTACTTTGTATCATATTTTAGTGTAGTAAAAAGGTAAAATACACATAATAAGCTATACTAATGATAACAAGATAAAAATGTAATCAATTATATAAACATAGGTACGCATATTGTATTACTATGAATTCTGAAATATCAACACACACACATATTTATAAAATATATAAAATTATTATCTATATATTTTTTGCATACATTGACGATTGTAATACATATTTCGATATATAGCAGATTGATATTATTTGCATTTCACAACAGGTAACTTATTGCTAAATAAATTTAAAATATAAAAATGGCACTTTGATGCCTTTCAATTTAAATGCTCCAATTTTATCACACCCAATAAAAGGTTAAAAATGTGTTCCCATTATTTGTCTTTCTTTGCCAAAACAAAAACAAAAATGTTCGTATATTTTGTAGAAGTTTATATTATTTGCAATTTTTATAAATTTGTACCTCAACTTACATACATAAATGTGTAGCATAGAAATTTATTTCACTTACCAACGTATTTTCTTCTTTATGCAATTCAAGTCAAATATCGTGCAAATACGGAGTGATTCTTCACAAAATGCTGACTTGATATTACATGTAACTTTTACAAATCTTCACGAACAACTTCTCAGAAGCTTATAATTCTGTAAGCTCGTAATTGTTTCTTAATTAATTTACGAAGTATAACTTTCATGAATTTGGACTCTAATTATGGATAATAGCAGGTAAATGTATGGAAATTAACTTAAAATATTAAATTACAATCAATTTTGTACAAATTACTTAAGAGAAATTTGCGTGGATTATGTATGCGTGTTCGGGGTTAATTTTTTTATTACTCTTGTTTTATCGTTTTCTATATCTATACTTAAGAAATATGTATACATAATAGCTTCCTTACTTTTATAGATTTCTGTAACTTATTAATTTACCTTAGAATCAGCATCATGTTTAAAGTTTAAATATTGGAAAATTATTTACTGGATGTTAAAAAATAGAAAAATAAACATTGATGAACAATGAAGTTTTGAAAAAAAAAACATATTTTGTCTATTGAAATTTAAATAAATAAATAAAATAAATAAATAAATATATCATCACGGCATATTACCCATTTCTGGGTGTGCCAGTATCTACAACACAATCATGTAGACATCGGTAATGATGACGATATATTTTACCGTGTGGGCGCTTACCAGGCGTCACCTCACGGGCACTCATAGCTGGCGTGGAGAGTGCACCACAGGGGTCACTTTTGTGCCATTTAAAATTGGAAATATTTGGCGTCAGTCGGGATCGAACCCGGTTCCCCCAGGTTCGCGACCACACTCAGGCACGCGGCCACGGGACCCCATAAATTTGAATACGTTCTGTATATGTTAAACGCAGAAGCAATTTAAAATTATATTTTTTGATTTGGCGCCAAATTGACAGATGTCAGAGAGGTACCTATTGGAATCATGCTAAAAATCGCATATTCAGATTTTAGTGAATAAGCACATTTTAAGAACCCTAGAATCCAAATATAACATTTTTACGATGATGTCCGTATGTGTGTGTGTGTGTTTGTGTGTGGATGTTGGAGCCAAGGTAATGTTTATTCATGAGAAGAAAGTTTAGCTCACGAGCCCATAAGGGCGAGTGAGTTAATTTCTTCGAGTGAATAAACATTCTTAGCTCACTTGGTTTGTACAATATTTTATTCAATTTTGACGATATAATAATAAAAACCAATAAAATATTTAATTTTGACAAAACAAAAAACTAATCTGTTAGTAGACTGTGCATGGCAATCGTTGATGATAGATGTCAAGTCATCTATTTAAAAAGCTTTATTGTCTGTCATTTATGCCGTGAAAAATAATGAAAATGGCTGATAATGTCTGATAAATATATGGTAAGTGTTAATTTCGTGCCTAATATTGTTTTAAATGCACTATTTGTTGCAGAGTGAATTAAAAAAATGTGAGAATGATTTGAAAAATGTGTTACTTATAATTGTTGCTATAGAGTTAATAATGACAGTTTAAAACGTCAAAATTGAATAAAAAATATTTAACTGCAGTTTCCTCAATCTGACATTCCTGGGAAGAGCTGATTAGATTTTGGTAACAGTTCCTTTAAAAAAAATCTCCTAAATATTATTTTTTTAAAATTTATAATATAAAATATGAAAGAATATAAAATTCTCTATCCAATACATTAAACATTTTTATTATATCTTCTATAGATTTAGAGATAGACTGAGTTATAAACACTCGTACATAAAATAATCCATTCTATAATGAATCAATTAGCGCATGGAAGCCAATTGAAAAATTTAAATGTTTGTAATTGACATATGACATAAATGTCAATGTCAAAAATCCGGACATTACTGAAGACCCTGAAGACTTTTTCTGGGACGTACATTTAATATTTCTTATTTTATCATTAATTGAATATTTAAAATTATAGTTAGATATAGAATTCGTGCATGGACAAGTGAAAATGTAATAGAAATATAATATGCTGTTGTTATAACGAGGAAAAAACTCTGTCAACATCTAAAATTGGTATAAAAAGAAAGGGGATTCATTTATAAGCCAAAGTATGTACAGTATCAGTGTCAACTAAATACGTTAAATATGTTAAATACAATATTTATATAGCCTAATATGAAAATGGCGAGAGGTATTGTGCTGGCCACAACGGATTTTTTTTATATTCTGTCGGCGGTGAATGTAAGCCACACCTTCATTGTTTAGTAATTTACGTATGTCATAGGGAAAAGGAGAAGCGCTAATTTTAAAAATTATATTTTCAAAGGCAATTTTCTCATGAATAAAGAGTTGTAAGAAAAAAAAATAAAAAATACGGGTAAATATTTTTTCTTGTTATTACAATTAAAGCAAAGAAAAAAATCATTGAACACCTCATTCCATAGTAATTAGATATTTTTATAAGACGTTTATGTAGAAACACGCAAACTTTAAAGTGTAATAACTTGTGACTAAGATACTTTTTGCGCAAAATTGTTTGACATCCCTGAAAGTACATACATGTCGCTATATGTAACTCATGTTTACAATATTTGGGCGTGGTTATTTTTACCAAGAGCTCTTCAATTCTTATAAATAAATAAGAAATAAATTATTGGTCTCCTTACCGTTCTAGTAGGAAGTTGACTGCATCCAGAGATTCACTTTCTACTGCAATGTGAAGTGGTGTGTTTCCAGCTTTGTCCTTAGCATTCAATTCTGGAACAAACCGCTCTCATTAATATATTAATACTGGATAAGTATTAGAGTGCTTGGTCAGGAAATATTTCCATACATTACCATACTTGACCACGAAAAGAGAGAAAAAGAATATTATAGTATAGAGAATATATTTTCTTTTTAATAAAAGACAAAGGTTTATTATATAAAGTATCGTATTTTCAATTCATTTTTTAGAACTCAATTATTTTTTAAGTTTTTATAATGAATATGATTAAAAAAATCATTTTATTTTTATTCATTATTTTTTCCATAAAGAAAATATTCTAGAATCTGTACCAAAACAAATGCAAATAAAATAGACAATTTCAGTAATAAAATTTGCAATAGTAAAATGCGTACAAAATTTTATAGCATTGTAACATATGTTTGAATACTATATAAAATTGATGTCAAATTCGTATCCAAAAGTATATTAAGGTGAAGAATATTGACGGATGATGGATAAAATGCAGGATAATAAATTAATATACTCCTTGATAATAAAAACCGAACAGTTTGTAAAAACGGAGTAGTATATAAATTTATTGTCACATAAATTTTCAGGAAAAAATTGAATGAACGATACTGTGTAGGGAAAATATATTGACACCCCTATTTTATAAAAAAATTGATATGTTTAACAACATTGCTATAGCAAATAATAAAACATGAACATGACAGGCTTTACATTTGTTTCTTCTTCTTTCTTGGTTCCCATTTAGGCCTTACATCGTTAGGCGTTTTTTTTTTTTATATTGGTTAAAATTTATAGCAACGTTGCTAAGATTTAACAACTTCTTTACAAAATACGACTATAAATCTGCATTTTTACTAGAATAATTAACATAGTGTAAGCTTTAACATTTATAGTTAATATAGAACTAGTGGCCCATTTTCTTCTATACGACGCACATTAATGTTGGCTTGTTTTGGCGAGTTTTAAAATTTATTTTGAGTAACTTTTGAAAAATCCTTCTCTTTAATTGTTTACATTTTGAGGGTCCTACCGATTGTTGTATATCTTTCTTGTAAGTACACAGAAAAAAAAAGATTTGAAATTTTGTCTAATTATAATTAGATATTATTTTATTAGACAATATGTCTAATAATTTAGTATAATTTACAAATCTTAATTTAGCATTTTAACTAACTCGAAATATATAATAAATATTTTGTAAAAAATCGTTAATTTAAATATGTAAATAGTTATTTTAATTACTTATTTTATTTAATTTTACTATATTTTGGTTTCATTATTTTTGTCTTTCAATTTTCGTTGATTTATCTTAGAATTAGGTAAGTAAATAGAAAATTTAAATATATATTTAGCTAATTTCTTTCTTTATGTTTAGTTCAGTACTAAATGTAGTCATTTAATCTAATTTTGTATTTAATTTTACTATAATTTGTTAATAAAAAATTTAGAAAATTTAACTAAATCAACTTAGATAATTTAATGAAAACATATTAGAAGGCTGAAAATCACAGATTTATTTAGTTAATTTAACTAGAATTTAGAAGGTTTGTTTTTTTTGTGTAACGCCCAAAAAGTTGCAATATACAATTTAAAGTGAAAGCAAAGTTTTAAGATGAAATAATGGTTTGTGGTTCAATTTTGGAAGCAAGCGTCTCCAGACAGTACTTTGGACGTGCTAGAAGTTTATACACAAAATTTCTTGCCGAAGATACCTAATTTTATCAATTTACATCATGTAAACGAAGATATTAGTAGCCCGCGAAAACAATTCTTGTAATGTACCCAGGCGAGATCTATTGAAATTTTTAGGCATTATTTACAAGAAAGAAGTACGATAATGTGTAGAAGCGCCCAACTGGAAACAATTAAGGCGCAGCATTTTTCAAAAAGTACGCAAAATAAATTTTAAAACTCGCCAAACACTCATGGGGCGAGTCAACAGTAATCTTCGTCGTATAGAAGAACGGATCACTAACTCTATATTAAATATGAGTGTTAAAACTAAAGCTATGTGAATTGTTGTAGTAGGTAATAAGTAGATTCAATATACTGTCCTTAAACCACAGTGTATCGTCCATATCCATATTAATAAACAAAACGTTAATTTAAATGCATACGAAAGATAGGCAACGAACCACAATTTTGTGTGGTCGGAATATTAACATATTAATAGAGTCTGCCAATATAGAAAAATAATATATGATATACCGTATAATTTTGTTGAATTACTCGTGAATTACTCATCAAAACATGCAATGAAATTATGCGCGGTTGCACTCCCACAAGGTTGATGACTATTTTTTTGACAAGTAATTTATATTTGCACAGTAGAGTTAACATTAAAGTTATTACTATTAGCAAAATGAATTTCGTCAAATTCGTCACTGGAATATTTGGAATTTAAATAATGAACACGTGGGCGACTTGATAAGAATAATCAGTAAGAATTGTCACATAACGGCTTTAGTACGAATCGATAATAATAATTAGAATACTTGCAATTTTAGGTTTAAAATTTGACCTGGAATGAAATAAACTTTAAAATGGGTCATTTTGTAAAAATCATGAATATTCAGTTATGTTGTATTGTTCAGATCTGAAATTTTTATGCAAATTAAACCATATTTAATTTTCTTGTAGACAAGAGAAACATCCGTTTTTAAACTACTCCTACTTTTTTTAAAAAAACAATTTTAATTACATCACTTCATGATTTTTCTTTTAGTTATTGTTAAGGTATACTGTTTGCTGGCGTTATCAACTGTTCATAGATTTAATTAATTCTATTAATATTTCACCCTATAAACTTAGATCAGAGACTGATAGTATTTCACCTGCACTGAGCGAAAGAAAACATTCTAATATGTACATTTAACAACATTCAGATAGTGAGAAAATGTTTTATTTATTATTTTTGTAAAATTCAAGTATTACGTTTCTAAGAAATAAAAGTTTCTAATTTCTAAACCAAATTGTTTTGCTCTGTTAGTAAAGTATACAGTACTCTACTCAAGAGAGTGTACATTTGGTTTTTTCTGTCATACTTATACTTATTACCTTCCGTCAAAAGGAAGGTATTGTTTTTGGTCAAAAAATTCGGTGGTGAGTTTTTAATGTATAAGCACGTTTTAGGGTCCCTACAATACGAATGTACTATTTTTAAGATGATGTCTGTATGTGTGTCCGTGTGTGTGTCTGTGTGTGTGTCTGTGTGTCCGTGTGTGTGTGTGTGTGTGTGTGTGTGTGTGTGTGACGAATTTTTCTCCGACAATAACTCCAAAACTACAATTCTAAAAATTATGATTCTTTCATATTCCTCTTCTTTACAACCATATGAAGAGCTGATTAGATTTTGGTTATAATTGGTCAACCGGAAGTACCCTTATTTGAAGTTCTTAAAACAGTTTTTCTTGAAAAATCACAGTTAAATATCATTTTCGACATTTTATGTGATTATCAATAGAAAGAATATCTTATTCTCTATACGGTTCGATTATACATTTTCCTTCATATTCAATAGATATAGAGTTATAGAGAGATTAAGAGAGATTAACTTTTGAAAATGAGTCAGCTTTGCAAAAATTATGAAAACAACAAATATATTCAAAAAAATCTAATTGACAGATGTCAGTGGCAAGTGCAGAACCAAAGTGAAAGTGATATAAGTGACAAAGTGTCCCTCGCCAGTGACTTGCATTTGCGGCCACGCCTCAAGATAGGAACTTATAATGCCAGAAGTACGAGAAAGGCAAAAGAGAAGATGGAAGGACTATATAGCAGAAGATTTGAGAGAGGAAGAACTGTATCACGAAGGTGCTTTGGACAGGAATGAGTAGACGAGAAGAGTAAGAAACAGCGACTTCTAATAAAATAGGGAAAAGTTGAATCAGGAGGAAGTGTTAAATGCAATACATAATGTACGTTCGTATTCGTATTAAAATTTTATTAGATTTTAGAATCTTTTCAAAGGAACTTTCAGTATGGATATGTAAAAATAGTGTGTTCTTGTTACAATTATACAGGATATATAGAATATTTTTCAAGGAACTTTTGGTATAGGATATGTACAAAATACATCGAATTGACGGAAGGTTTTGTGCTGGCCACAACAGATTTTTTTTATATTTATTTACGTGTATATTTATGTAATTTTTGAATTTTATATTGTACTGTATTATTTCATACGAATATATATATTTGGTGGTACGAAAGAAAGAGGGTATGGTAAGGGAAAGAATTCAACGTAATCGTGTTGTTATCTAAGCATAGGCGTAAATAGCCTATGGCCGATATGGCCGCGGCCATAGGCGCCTTATTGGAAAGGCGCGAAAATGATTAAAAATACGATTGATATTGTGATTGAATTTTGAATTACATGCCATACTTTCTCTATCGACTGTACTCAACATAGTACCCAGCATAATGCAAATAATAAATAAATTTCCAATAGGTACCCTATTTATATTTACTCCATTTGTTTGATTAATGCAAATATATAGTTCATATCTGAATTTTTAGTCGCAATTTTGTGATTTTCAGACTATAACATCGTAATCTCTGTGGCTATATAATTTTTATTATAAACGGTCTCTAATATCAACGCCTGAAAATGTTTCTTATTGCGATGGCTAGCATAACATCTTTTATTTTCATATTTTCCTTTATAATGTTGGTACAAAATTTTGGGAAAAATAAAAATTGTAAATAATCAATTGCAAACCAAAGCACAGGATATAACGCGTTCTTCCAAATTACTAAAAGTTTATTGGACGTCTTCAAACAATTTAGAAACGAAGAATTTGATAGCATAATGGTTGAATGCCAACAAAAATGTGCAATTTTTTATGTAAACCCTTTACCAGAGAATAAAAGAAAGCGCCGAAAGAAAGTATTATTAGGTGAAAACGCTGCAGAAGAAAAAGCAGATTTTTCAGCTAATAAACAATTAATTTTAAAAAATCTCTTCTACGAAGTAAATGATGTTAGTGTAAATCAATTGGATGATAGAATTAAAAATATGCATAAAATAACATCATTAATTGAATTTTTATCCGGAAAAGCTTTAAACAAAATGCACTTTCAGACTTAAAAATAATAAAAGGAACAGTTAACTTATACAGGGAATACGAGAGGAAATTAGATTGCATTCAATTTCAGAACGAACTAGAATGTTTTAAAACTCAGGGACAAACTATTTTCAAAAATTTTAAAAATCATCATCTTCAAATTCTAGAAGGAATGATTAAATGTAGTATATACATATAGTATAAACCACGTGAGCTAAGAATGTTTATTCACTCGAAGAATTTAACTCACTCGTCCTTAAGGACTCGTGAGCTAAACTTTCTTCTCATGAATAAACATTATCTTAGCTCACTTGGTGTATAAATATCAATTACACGCCTTTTCTTATAAAAGGCGCATTTATGTTGGCTGGCCATAGGTGCCTTAATTGCTATTTACGCCTCTGTATCTAAGAAACCATAGATGTCGCTTCGGTGCAGTCTACTAACGTACGTCCATAAGTTTTGGCACAAATTTCAACAATTTTTATTTGTAATCAAAAATGCATTAACTTAAAATTTTGTAATACTTAATAATTAACTATTTCATAAGCAACAAAATTGCCAACTTAAATTAAATAAAGATAGCGTTGCTCAAAACCTAATGGTAAATGCCAAAACTGGTGGGACATACGTTACTCTAGTTTGGAGCGGTTCATGTATTGTGACGTAGTAAATATTTCCAATCGCTTTGCAGAAATCCTGCTAGCATTTGACATTCTTCAGACCGATTTTCTGTCGTGTCGCCGACTGTACAGGTGTCTCATTTTCGATGTTTTTTTTCAGGGTATCTCGGGAAATATTACTGGTAGAAGAAAATAGTTTGCATATTCCAGGGTCAACTTTTTGAGAAAAGTTTAATAGTCACCACAGGAATTTTCGATCTTCTTTTGTTTCTGAGCTACAGGCAAAATCTTGGTTTTCGCTCATTTCGAAAATATCTCATAACTTATTTATTATGGTAGTTAGAGAAAAGTAGTTTAAATAAATTTTGTGCCCTTTTTTAGTTAAAATAAAATGACGTAATCAGATTTTTCAAAAAATTAATTTATTTACTTTACAAGCATATTAAACCAATGAAGTGTGTCAAAGCCAACTGTGACACCGTTAAATAATAATTTAACTAAGCCGAAAATAATTAGTTTAAAATAATTTTCAGAACATAATTAATAGATATGGAATCAAAATAAACAAATGATGAACTATTATAGTTTTCAATTTTTTCACCCCAAAAAATTAATAATTCATCTTTTATTCATGTGTAAAACAAAAGAATGTAGACTTGTTGTATATCATTGAAAAGCTTATAAAATAAGGAAAAGGATGAGGCTATTTTCAACATAGGGTGCCATTTAAAAAATCATAAGTTTGTGTTATATCTCAAGAATTATGAAGTATTTGAAAAATTTGATTACGTCATTTTATTTTATCTAAAAAACGGTACAAAATTTGTTTAAACAATTTTTCTCTAACTACCATAATAAATAAGTTATGAGATGTTTTCGAAATGAGCGAAAAACAAGATTTTGCCTGTAGCTCAAAAACAAAAGACGATCGAAAATTCTTGTGGTGACTATTAAACTTTTCTCAAAAAGTTGACCCTGGAATGCGCAAACGATTTTGCTCTATCAGTAATATTTCCCGAAATACCCTAAAGAAACAACGAAAATGAGACACCTTGTACTTGTCGAAGATATTTGTACTAAACATATAGGAAGGTCTTCCTTCTTCGGTATTTAAACTACGGTTAACACTTTGTCAGCTCCAGCGAAACCATACCTTTAAATGCAACAGATTTATTGAATCAACATAAGAGGCTTCAAAATTAATTGAAACCGACTACTATTAGAATGAGCTAATTTAATGCCTACACGCTTAATTACAAGTCGTATTAAAATAGAGAACGATACGATTCTTTATTATTGGATACTTAGTTTGCATGCAGTTTTGAAAACCGTTTTCAAAACGTTTTTAGTTTTGAAAACATAATGTATACAGTGTCAAAACTAAGTATATGATTTGAAACTTCTCCGAACTACCATAAAACTCAATTAAAACTGAAATTACATTCGTACATATGAACGCGAAAATTGTAAATATGTATACATAATTATTTGGAGTTTAGCAATTAACATGACAGAAAAAAAATTGCAAAGTTTTTTACCTCCTCCATTGTTAGCAATGAATTCCAATATTTCAATCTTGTTCTTGGCGGCCGCTTGGTGTGCTGCTGTTCTTCCTCGAACATCACGGACTGCCAGGCGACCTGGATCGTCCATATACAGCCGCATGAAATCATTGATGTTGCCTGCTTCTGCCGCCTGAAAAATAAGAAGAAAACTCAGTCAAAACACCAGCAGTACAAAGAAAATATTATAAAAATAATGTCTATCAAGATCATTCTTAGAAACCATGAAGATGAAGATATATATTTGTTTCATTTTCTTTTATAAATTCAAAAGGTTTACGAGAAGATTAAAATAATTATTTTCTT
The DNA here is from genome assembly GCA_943142095.1 of Ophonus ardosiacus. NCBI lineage: Eukaryota > Metazoa > Arthropoda > Insecta > Coleoptera > Carabidae > Ophonus > Ophonus ardosiacus. The sequence continues at coordinate 39,593,530 of OW964826.1, forward strand.
TACATCTTATAATTTTTCAATCTACAATATAAAGCTTATTCAAAGGAATATTGTGCATATTGTTATTCAAATTGTTAAACAATCAAATGAGAATTTGAATAGCTCATCCATATCATTGAAACCTGAATTTATCAGGGTAACAGGGATGATATAACGTTTTATATAACAAAAAACGAAAAATATAAGATGTGTAACAGAAATAATAATTTGTAATAAAAGTATTTTTAATGAATGCCTTTTTACATTATATTTTTGTGAGGATTGTGTTCCATAAAAGCGTTTTTATTATAAAATTGAGCTCGCATTACTCGTTATTAAATTTAACCATTGACAAAACTTGTCGAGAGCAACAATTACTTCAATCAAATGTCATGTCATTCCCAAACGTAATCTCATTTTAATTAAAAAAGGCCTATAAGCAGTTGTTTTTTGTATGCCACCTGTGGTGACAGCATGTACTTTAGAATTCTATCAAATGAGTCATTTGTTTTCCCTTTTCGCTACGAAACAAAAATTTGGTAGCATGTGGGTCTCAAAATATTTGCCTGCAAGCGTACGACTCAAGGCGAAAGTATTAAACTAACTAATGACATTATTTTATCACAATTCAATCCAAAGCAAATTTATATATAATTTATTTACAATATTTTGTATTTTAGTAGTATAAAACCTGGAAATTCCCGAAACAAAAAGCGAATATAGTGCATGTTACCAAGATTCGTAAAAGTAAAAACACATTCGCCTGTTAATAATTATTTTTTAACTCTTAAAATTTTATTTAACTTTTTACAAAACATTCTACAAGCAGTTTGTACTTTTTTCATTAAAATATTAATGAAACTGTGCATTTAATTTAACTGAAAGTTTTTACGGGTCGGTCCGAAATGCTCGATTCTTCGGGTCGGGCCAAAATCGGAAGTCCGAATCGCCTCAACTTTTGCAAATAACTGGCCCGATTCGACCCGAAAAAAAGATATCTTCGGCCCAGCTTGATTATCGACTCGAAATCGAGCTGGGCTTAGGCCGGGCCGGGCCAAAGCTCGAGTTCGAGTGCATCCCTATTCAGCGTAGAACTTGCTTATTATTAGTAGTGTAAAAAAGTAAAATTTCACAACTCTAAACAATAAATAAAAAGAGAAAATTAATAAGAAGTCGCACGCATTAATTACCGCTAGACTACATATTACATATGCCGAAGTATAGACTCAATAAGGTGGCGAATTGGCGAATAATATTTTGCGGCATTTCATTCCATCCTCTTTCAATTGCAGTCCACAATTTTTCCAACGTTTGCACCAGTGACTAAGAAAGCCTCACCGTTCTTCTTCAAATATTCCACAGATTTTCTATTGGTGACAAATCTCACGAAAGAGCAGTCCATGGAAACACATATTCTGTGCGGATTAAAGAATGTCAGTATTCTTCTCGCAACATGTGGTCTTGCTGAAATACGGCTGTCGGATTGAGTTGTATATGAGGAACAACTTTCAGACGATAAATTTCACTAATACCGCTGACTGTCTTCTAGAATACCGGTTGCGAGATTTTCAGTTATAAGATTGTACGCCAGACCATAATGCCTTGTATAGGCGTTGTATGACGCAACGAATGCAAGCCACATTCCCTCTTTCACCCCTATGTCGTCTAACAAGTATCCGAGAAACATTTTGGTATAAACAAAATCCAGATTCATCAGAAAAGATGTTATGCCATTAATGATTCGATAGTCGTCTTTCTATGCACCAATGACCGCTGGTGTATTTAATTTCGAAATTCTTCAAATATTGCAAAAGAAAATTATAGTTCAAAAAATATAACAATATTCTTAAAATCACGCACATCCTTTGATTGAAAATGTATTTATATTTATATAAAATAGATGAAAAATCTTTAGAAATTTATCTGGTGACATTCAGAATGTCAAACACATGTACATTTCTTTGATTCTTTCCTTTGACTATTGTATACACTTCATCGTTTTGTGTGATTCGAAATATTTCTTTGAATCTTTTCCCAGATGTAGAGGAAAACTTCCTTCATTTCAATACGTTTTTGAATTTTAAATTGAATGTAATTTTACAGCGCAAAGTCGCAGAAAATATCTGTAAAATCAATCTATAAAAGCATTTTGAGACGAGAATGATTAATTATTGTCTATTGAATTAGAATATTCTAGAATTGTTCCTTAATTGTCAATTACTTTAAAAATAATTTGGATGTAATATTTCCTCATTTTATTTATTAGCTCATATAAAATATAACACAATTTCAAATATATTTTTCGTTTTGATTGAAAACAATGAAAACTAATATAAATTTTACTGAACTTATTTTGAAATTAAACAAGTTTAAATACAATTTTTGTCATCTACATTTTGCTACACCAAAACTGAAATAATAATTTATTCATACGAAAGTACAACTTGAATCCAAACTTTTCCCTAAATTTATAATTACTTCTCCATTCGTTTTATTCCATTTTTTCATTAATTATGTAAATGCAAGGTCGCAGAACTTTGTCATTAATACTCAGAATAATAAAGAAATAAAGTTGAAGTATCAACAAACAATATTTCATTAGTATTAAACGCATATAAAAATATTTAGTTAAACAAAAATTTAAAAACCCTAACATAAATTTAATTATCATTTCATTTTGAAGATAAGGGTGGAAACGTTATGCAAATAACAAATATGATATCAGAGTAATGTATACTTTTAAAAACGTTATAATGAACAAAGGATTACGATTTTACTAATACTGATCAATTTTTTGTGACATTTGTTTTAATTCATATAAAACAGTTTCTATGTAGGAAAAAATCAATTAACTAAATTTATGTATAAATTATTATTTTTTTTCTACGTGGTAAATTATTTATTCCATAGTCGTATAGAAGGAAATTTATCTTACCACAAAGTGTAATTCCCTATACCGTTAAAAACTTTTAACTCCATTTACTCAAGTATTAACAAAGTTAAAAATTTTAAAGTTCGTCTTATAAATTGTAAATATAAGGTGCGAAAGAAAATAAGATACTTTCCGTTACATATTTATAAATATGAGGGTCACGCCAGAATTACTGAGAATAAGAAGGAAAACAGTTGAAATGAAGTTAGGGCTGGTTTATGATGAATTTAATTTACAATTTATAATAGGCTATTCCGCCGTAATCAAAAATAGTAAAAGTTTATTGAAAATATGAATGATAATAGTTAAAGGATAAGGAAAATTATATTTATTTTATTATAAAACACGGGGAGTTTTGCTTTTGATGATGCAGGACATGTGCACGAGTGTTTGAGCAAATAGGATCCAAGTATGACCACTGACACCGACTTTGAGAAGCCACGCTCTAACTCCGTCTTAACTAAAAATATACTTCTTCGGGTGTGTCGGATCTGTTCGGTTGCTGTTCGGGTGACGTTCTAATTTCTTTGTTTTTATAAAATGACAAAAAAGTGAAATAAATTAAGTATAATAATTTATTTTATGTTTCTAATAATAAATTATAATATTACAATTTATATATACATTATTTTACACTAAATTATGTAAAATAATAATAATTTGAGAAGAAAGGTTATTTATTATTAATATTATATATATTATTTTGTAATTTGTTCAACATTTTTTCGTGGCTTGTGAACCACTGATTGTTTTACTTCACAAAGCTAATTTAAAATTCGGACCTTAATATCTCGCTTATTTGGAGGAATTTTTAACTCGGACTTTTACATGTGGTCTTATATTTTTATTTACTTGAAGAAAAAAATTGGATATAACTATATATTCCAAATGTAAGTTTCAAATTCGACCAATCACAAGAGAGAACTATTAAACATGGCAGTAAGGTATAACTTCGCTTCATGCGTCAGCTGTCTTTTCTGTTTGTGAGTTGTTGACATTTTGAAAATGGATTCACAGGAACAAATTTATATATATATATATATATATATATATATATATATATATATATATATATATACAGAGTGTGTTAATTAAAAACCTGGCCATAGACGTTTAACATTTTATCTTTTCGCAAAAATCCCCAATTAATTTTAGACAAAATGTTGCAAATAAATGTTGTAGATAATTATATTCTACGCCTAAATCAGTAAACAGTTTCAATTTTGCAAGTTTGGTAACTTTTAAAATCTAATTTGAAATTGTATAAAAATATTGCTCATGTCCAGCGATACCCATGATATTGAAACAAAGTTAGAAAGAAATGCGTATCGTTTTAACTGTCAGAAATTCAATTTTCAATTAAAAGTTGCAGATAATTCAATTGTGCACCTAAATTACTACACAGGTATTATTTTTAAAATCTAACACTTAAATTACTTTTAATATTATTAGTTTTCCCACATTCAGTAATACATAAAATTAAATTTCTGACAGTTCAAGCGATATGTATTTCTTTGTAATTTTGTTTCAATTTCAAGGGTATCGGTACAAATGAGCAATATTTGTACAATGTCAAGTTAGATTTTACAAGTTACTAAACGTGCAAAATTAAATCTGTTTAGTGATTTAGGCATAGAATATTAATATCTACAACATTTATTTGAAACATTTTTGTCTAAAATGAATTGAGTACTTTTGCGCAAAGAAAAACTGTTTTCCCATGTTAAACGCCTATGGCCAGGTTTTTAATTAACACACTGTATATATATTAAGTAATATTCACGAACATCGTAAATTGTAAGACAAAGCAAATTAATTGTATAAAAATAAAAACGTTTGCGTAATTTCAGTACAACGAGGGATAGCAAGGAATTAAATACATGCACATATTTGAAAAATTATTGTTCATGATCTTATTTCACTTTCAGAAACAAACTATAATACTGCCCGTTGACATATTAATGTGTTCACAGACCTAAATCACGGCCTAACAAACCATCTACTTTTTTTTAAGTTTATGTTTGTTTTATTTCTTTATTACACAAATCAATAATAGCAAAAAAACATTCCTGATATTATTAAAATTCATGGCTATGAAAATAAAAATGTAACCTGAAATCTGAACTAATAACTGGTGAAACGTCAAATGACAAGAAGTGACAGGTAACGTGATAGATACTGATTGGTCAGATCCAGAATTTCAAAATCGAACATAAACTAGAGAGAAAATTGTAAATTTTAAACCAAAATTTCTAAATGTAATTTCAAAATCGAACATAAACTAGACAGAAAATTGTAAATTTTAAACCAAAATTTCTAAATGTAATTTCATAAATTAAATTCATCATAAACCAGCCCTTAGAACTAAATCAATTTTTTAAAGTATCGTAATAAATGAAAATATGTAATCAACCAGAGAAAACTTTCGAATTATGATTTATAATTTGTCAGCATTGATTAAGTCCGTGAGAATGCCTAAAATTTAGTTTTTAAATACCCCGTAATTTGTTTGACAACTTTGGCAGTTTTAAAACCTTCAGAAAACAAAATAACAATTTTGAAAGTTTTTAAGTCTCTCAGAAATTAGTTTGAAAGCATTCCAAAAGAAGATTGGTTGTAAAGAAGTAGAAGGAAAGAATGGTTGTTTGTATTATTCTAAAGAAAAAGTGAACATATTTATTAGAAATGTATAATAGAATAAGATTCAAGTTTATGACCATAGTTAATTTTCGTTATATTGTACGAAATGTTCTAATTTACATAAACAGAATAGAGGTAAATTACGAATAAGCTTGTAACTCATACTAGAGTAGATATTACTATGATTATTATTACAATTAATATAATTATGTACACGATTTGTTTGTATACAATTGTATCACATTATCATATTAAATAATATAAAATGTATATACATATCAACATGGCTTATTATCCATTCCTGGCTGTGCCAGTTTGCTTTATTCGTAGATTTCGGTAATGGCGACATATTTATAACATATGTGGTGCTTTCCTTACTTTACTTACTTAATCCTGCACCTTTCTACCCTCACGGGTGTAAGGCGTTCCCCCGGCCTGCGGGGGAGGGGGTTGAGTTCTGATTTGTTGGTCTTCTGCATATTTCTTTCCACTCTGCTCTATCTTGTGTTGCTGTCTTCGTTTCTTCCCAAGTTAAACCTCTTCTTTGCGCTGCCTCCTTTACTTCTTCCAGCCACGTTCTTCTTGGTCGTCCTCGTGGTTTCTTTCTTCCAATTTTTGCTTCAAACACTTTTTTAACTATTCTCTCCTCTCCCATCCTTTCTACATGCCCATACCATCTCATCTGTCCTTCTGCTATCTTATCTTCTATTGCTTTTACTTTTAAGTTCTGTCTGTGGGTTGTGTTTTCAATTTTGTCCAGTCTTGTTTTCCCCTCTATTTTTCTCAAGAACCTCATTTCGATAGCCGTAATTTTTTCTTTTTGTCTTTGCGTTAATGTCCATGTTTCAGCTCCGTGTATGAGATAGGTGTCACTACTTTCTTAAATATTTGTACTCTGGTCTCTTTCGGTATTTCTTTCTTTCCTAAGAAGCTGTGTTTGATGCTATTGAATATTTTGCCTCCTGTTGTTCTTCTTTCTTTTATTTCTTCATCAAATCTTCCATCTTCTGAGATCATTGACCCCAGGTATTTAAATTTTTGGACTTGCTGTAGATTTTCATTTTTTAGTTGTATCGTGTGGTGTTGTTCATTTCCTTATGGGTCCTTAAAGCTGTCTTGAGTCGTGAGGACAGCACCACAAGAATTACCTACTTCTGTTTACAGTATTTTAGATTACAAACCAGGTTTTTATTGTTGAAAGGAGGAAATGACTGGCGAGCGGAGTAGACGAGCCTGTTACCGTTGAAGCAGTAAAATAGTTACCCTGGCGTGTATTATACAATATTTTAATTGTTACACACGTTTAAATCAAATTTAAAATTATAACCAAAACCTGTCAGTTGCAATTGCCACTTATTTTTAATATGTATCACAGTAACAAAACACAATTTTCACATGTCAACAAATTTTAACAAGTTAACTGCCAATTTTACAAGTTACACTTGCCGTCAAATAAATATGGATTTGAGATTTCTACACTATTGCCAATTCCGTTGCTCATGTGGAAAATGAAGTTATGCAGAAGCAACAACACTGCAGGGCAAGAGACAGGATGGGGAGAAGGGAAAAATTGAACATCAGTCTATATTTATTTGACGGCAAGTATAGTAACTAGGGTAACTAGTAAAGATCGTTGCTCTTCTTTTGATGATCTAGGCGTCACGTTTGACTCTAAGCTCACTTTTGTGAGTCATATTAATCGTATTTGCAACTCATCCCTCCGTATGCTAGGTTTTATTATTCGTACAACTCGTTCGTTCAGTGATGTTACTGCTATTTTCTCACTTTATTATGCCTTTGTCCGCTCCAAACTAGAGTACTGCTCCATTATCTGGAATCCCATTTACGAAAATCATCAGGACCACATTGAATCCATCCAAAAAAAGTTCTTAAAATATATATATTTCAAAATTAACAGAAGTTATCCGGACAATTCATATAAGTACTTAGAGCTGTTACGAACATTTAAAATACACAGCTTAATTGAGCGTCGCGAATTCCAACTAGTGCATCATCTCTCTAAACTAATCCATGGTGATATAGATGATCCCACCTGCTTAAATCTACTCCCCTTCCACACTCCTTTCATACACACTCGCTATTTTCAAACCTTCTATCTTCCTACTCCACGCAACAATGCCTTATCTCTCTCTCCTGTATACAGAATGTGTCACATTTATTCAAACAAATTTTCAAATGTTGATGTATTCCGTTACTCCCCCAAAAAATTCATAAATATTCTTAAACACATACAGTGACATAGTTGCATGTTGTTCTTTTTAATAATTTTTTTTGCATTGATCGTGCAGACATTTACTCATTTTTATGTAATGTAATTCATGTATTTTTTTTTCCTGCCCTCTTACTGGGTCTTTACCTGTTGGGCATTGTATGGATAAATAAATAAATAAATAAATTAATTTTCAAGAGCAGTAGGCGGTGTCAATAAATGAAGATTACAAGTAACAAATAAAAATAAATATCACGTTCGTAAATATATCTCTTATCTTCTGTAGCATTAAAAGAACGATTTTATTGACAGTTTCTAGACAATAAAATTTTACTTTTCTCGTAGAGAAAATATAATTTTATTGCATAGTAACTTTAGTGTATTATTTTATAAAGAGCTATAAGCTTTAAGCTAGAATGATACGTTTTGTGGCGAATCTGTAGACATTGATGGACGAGCATACCGCAAAAAGTTACTTTATAGCTTCGTATAAAATATATTAATTTTTCTTCAGCCGATGAAATATGTATGCATATCTTTTTCTGCCACTATTTACTTTTACTCACAGGTACAGAAAAACTGTTTGTCAAATACTAGCTGAAATTTATTATGAAAAGTGTAAAAGCTGAAAATAGCAAAAAGTACTATTTGCAATAGGTGCATTTTGACGTATAATTAACGGGCAAAATAGTTAAAAGTGACCCTTTAACTTTACTAAACATTTTGAAAATTTCACGATTTCAAAACTTAATTAACTTTTTTTAACTATTTTCAGACTTCCAAAAATTTCAAAGTGACCTTGACACGTGCTTTTCGTACTAGCCAACTCAACTCCCCTCGTTATCATGTCCTCCCACATATCACGAGGCATAAACCCGAGACTTTTAAGCTAACACTAACAACCGCCCTATGAACTTGACATGGCGCAGACTAGAGACGTCGTACTATAAGCACACTTAGTCTACATCTACAACCACAAACATAAAACATAAATATCTGATGTGGCCAGCACATTACCTTCCACCAATTCTATGTATTTTGTACAAATTCCATTCTAAAAGTTCTTTGGGAAAGATTTTATATATCTAGAAAATTGCAAAACGCACGTGTAAATTTTTTTACAAATTCCATACCGAGAGGTCCTTGGAAAAGATTCTATAAATACAATAAAATTATAAGACGAACATACACTATGTAAACTGCACTTGACATTGACATCTGTCAATTAGAATTATTTGAAAATATCAGTTATTTCCAATATTATACCAAAGCTGATTTATGAAAATTAATCTCTTTATAATTTTTTAACTCCATATCTATTGAATATGAAGGAAAATGTATAATCACACCGTATGGACAATAAGATATTCTTTCATATTGATAATCACATAAAATATGAAAAAATGATATTTAACTGCTTTTTTTCAAGAAAAACTGTTAAGAACTTCAAATAAAAGAACTACGGTTGACCAATTATAACCAAAAACTAATCAGCTCTTCATATGGGTGTAAAGTAGAGGAATACGATAGAATTATAATTTTGTACAAGAGTTATCGTCGGAGAAATTTTTGTCACACACATACACACACACACACACACACACACACACACACAACCACACACATACACACACACATACACACACACACACACACAAAGAGAGAGAGAGAGAGAGAGAGAGAGAGAGAGAGAGAGAGAGAGAGAGAGAGACAGAGACATCGTAAAACTAGTAAAATTGTATTCAAGGGACCCTAAAACATGCTTATTCATTAAAAACTCAACACCGAAATTTTTGACCAGAAAATACCTTACCTTACCTAAAGTGGGAAGGTAAAAAATGGTGAACGTCCAATGTTGGGGTGACTTTTTACCGTGGCATTCTACCACATGCATTTATTTGGATTGTGTGAAGATATTCTTTCTAGACCATTCCAGTTGTCTGTAGCAAAACAACCTTGGTAATTTTTTTTTTTTAATTTGAGATAATCAAAGAAACAACTTTCTAGCTTCTTTAATATATTTCTGTAGCTTAATTTAACTGAGAGGATCAATCTGTTCAATAGTTTATAGATTTAAGAAAATGAAGACATTAATAAATATTATTTTTCTAAATTTTCTCACTAACGCTACTTTCAGAATGCTATGTTAAACAGAACAATTATATTGACATATGTCAATATGACAAATGATATGCTTTATTCCTCATGTTTATTATTTTAGATTAAAGTAAACCGTTATCTGTATGTGTTAATGAAGAACGTAACTTTTATTTCATTTTTATTTTCATTTTGTAGACTGTTGATGACATGTCAGTATGATAATAATATTGTCGTGAAAATACAGGTATTAATTGGTTACCAGCCTACTTTTGTATATCTAAACAAAGGCTTGATATCCTGAAACCAGTAAAATGTATAATTTAATAACAGAACCCCAAAATATTTGTAACAGAAACTACATAGTAATCTAGAACTGTTATTTACTCTAATAAAGTTCTATTTGTTCCTTTCAATGTTTACAAAATTTATGCATAAGTTTACTCTCTAGAACCATCAAAATCTATTTATTCAAAATTTAATTACTCTGGCGAACATTGGTTCTGACTATAAATTATGTTTGTTCTTTGTAGTTTACAACACGGAATATATTTACCTATTTCATCAATCATAATTATGATCTATTGGTATTACCATCTAACATCTATCGTTATTGAAACATTTTAAAACCATCATCTTTAAGAAAAGAGCAAGGACTAAAACAAATTCAAAGTCCTTGGGTTTTTTCTTTCTTCATTACGTATTGACATTGACATTCGCGTTTTTCTTCTACGAATGTAGTTTGTTTCAAGGTAAACAGTGTGTTCAAAAGAAAAAAAAAACTAACTCGGAGTAGGCTATGAACAAAAGAACAAAATTATATCTTAATTAAAAATATGAGGTGGCCAGCACATTACCTTTCGCCATTTCTATTTTATGTTATATAAGTATTGTATTGCGTTTCACTGTCAAAAGGTCATTTTATAATAAAGAAAATTACTGAACTTTTGTTTATTGTATTTAAAGTTTCTTGTGCACACAATTTTTTTTATTTATATGTATTCTTTTATTCTGTGAGGAAGTTCCTAAATGTCAGAGATTCTTCCAATTAAACAGATCTTAAGTCTTATAGTTTTTGAGGAATAGTCCTTTCAACCCACACACCCGCACACAAAAAAATGTTAAAATAGGATTATTATTAAAAACGTGCTTATTCACTAAAATCTGAATATGTGATGTGATTTTTAGCATGAATCTATTACGTCTTAGCGAGAGGTAAAAATTATTTAATTAAATGTCAATTTGTCACGCGATATTGCAAAAATGTTATCTAAAGAAATCAAAGCTTTTCGTAATGAACCTTATTTAAGAAATGAAAAAGAAAATGAAAAACGGCGAATGGCAATATTCTTTTGCAGCCTGGTACAATGAATTCCAGGAAAATTACATTTTATGATCAATTTTGACAACTTAAATTTTAAACTGAATAATGATACGTTTCTTTGTTCATAGCTCCGAGTTAGGTTTTCTTTTTTGAACATTCTATAATAGCCTGACGTGAAACGTGAGTTTACTAATGTATTCAATATGTAATAAATTTTCACAAATACAAAATGTCATATAAATCTTAACTTTCTATTGTTTTTCTCATCATCAAATGTTTTTATTGTTTGCATTGTTCACACAGAAACAATGTAAACGTACGCCTTTTTGGCATCGGTCCAAATTTTACCAGAATTTTAGGATACTACAGTGATCAAGGTACATAGCATCTGCAGTATGGCATCATTCCAATAGTTTCAGAGTTACAATCAATACTTATGGATAGAAACTTTGAGAAAGTAAAAACAAAGATTTCAATTTATCATACAAATTGAATAAAAATGTGTTTGTACTCACTTACAAAAAAAGATGATAAAAAGTTTTAAAGTTCGCAAACAATAAACAATATAAAGATAATTCGTTTAGAAATTGATGCATTTAAATTTAAGGAGATTTAAGTGCTAAAAAGTATTTATATAGGGGTGTTCGAAAAATAGAGGACAATATTTGGGAACTTTTATTACTCTTATATTGAAATTTCTTATTGTATATCTTTTTTGTATATTTTTCTTGTTTATCAATGGGTATTGTAATTTCTTTCCTTATTATTCAAAAATTGGAATTTTCTTATACTGTCGTCACTCTGTACCGTATTTTTACGAATTTATTCTGTAATTGGGGTTCTCCCTGTTGAATAAATAAATAAATAAATAAAAATAAAAAATACCATTACGGCCACATACCCTATTGTCCATAGAGTTTAGTTGCCAATATATTACCACATTACCATATGAACGTCCGAACATTAAATGCATATCGGCTAGTTAATTCTGACATTGTGTAAACGTTCCTTATTAAAACAAGAACAAATACATAAAGTCAGAATAAATCCCAATTTATTACGGTCACAATATATGATGACAGTTGCTAAGGAAACGTAATTAATAGTACATTAAAAATAATATTATAAGGCAATCCGTTAACGTGCGAGCTCACGTTTGGAAAACGAGCCGAGAGGTGAGTTTTACAAGGGACGAGTGCTGTTGGTGGCGATTCTCGGTAACAATTGAAATTTCATAATTTGACAGTTTGTGCATTGTGTGTTGCGATTTTGTCTGATTATATGTTAATACATTGTATCAAACAGTGCGCTTATAGATCTTCTCAACGACGTGTTAACAGTGCTTTTATACTTATAAGAACACCGAAATAGAAAATAACAATTTAAAATGAAATTTATGGATAGATGAAAATCTTTTTAATATAAACAATGAATCATCAGTAAATATGAAAGTAGAAACCTATGTTTACATTTCAGATCTCCGGCGATTAAAAAAACATTTATATAAAATTACCTTAAACATTTTTACACAATATAAGCAACCAGTGATGATCAAAATGTTACCTGCAATATTTCTTCAGCGGACAGCTTTTTAAAGCTTTGCAGCCCTAAAACTTTGGTCCATTTTTTAGCCACTCTGAGAGAGCCTGTTATAGCTATAGCACGTTCTGTTGCTTTTGAGTAGCCCATCTTTACCAATTTTTAAAACTTTTTGAAAAGACTGATTTAAAAACTAATAATTAAAAAAATATTGCCACAAGATAAAACTATATCACATTGAAAAATTTGTAAATAGTATCAAACAAAATTAAATATTAATAAATAAAGAAATAAAATTTAAACAAAAAAATTGTAAATATTTTGTATTAAGTGAGCTATGAAATAAATAAAAACAAAGAAATAAACAATTTGTCAACAAAATATTTATTGTTTTCCTAGATAATTTTCTTTTGTTTAACAATCTTCTTCTGTTTTATAACTAATTTCAGAGACAATGTCTTGTTTGTTTATCTTTGAGACTTTGCTAGCGAGCTTTGCAGCTTTGGAGACCGGCGTTCAACTGACGACGAGCTTCCAAAGTTTCGTTAAGCTCAAAAAGCGACGCAAGCTTCTACGCAAACTCGGAAATTTCAGCTTTTCAGCATGACATCCAGAAGGTCGCCGGTGTCAAATATTTTACCAACAATTAATTGCCTATTATGAATATTGGGTTATGAAGTAATTTTTGAAAAATTTGATTAACCTTTAAGTTTGCAAAGTCGAGTTTAATAAATTATGGAGTGAAGAACGAGAACAGTATCAACAATGTTCAAAATATTTGCTTTCATCAAGAAAAATACGAAGGTTACGCTAGAATTTATCGCTCATATTTTTATAATTTTATTTCAAATATATTTAAAGTAGTACTCTCAATAATAAACATAAATATTCCATCCTTCCACTTCTAAAAAGCTCCTAACCAATTTTCTTTTGGAATGCTATCAAAATAATTTCTGGGAAATTAAAAACTGACAAATGTGTTAACTTAAAAACTATTAAATTAATTTCACGCTCACTTAAAAAGTAAGGTATCAAATTACTGTATCGCCCATTAGTTTTTGCAAATATTTCTACAATTTTTTGTAATAAAAATGAAAAGTAGTATCAAAACTAATGCCCGTATTCATAAACACTCATAAAAAATTTAAACGGTTCGTTATAATTTTTATCCAATAAAAACAGTCGACATTGAAAGAAAAATCGAAATTTTATTTGTCACATTTGATTCTATTTGTCAAAAATTATAACGAGCCGTTTTGAAACTTTACGAGTGTTTATGAATATGGACATAAGTGTTTCTTATAACGTATTTTTTACATCTGTTAAAAAAGTACACTTTTTTCATTAAAATGGATTTTTAAAGTACCTATGCCTTTTTTAACACAATAAAAGTGTGAAAAAAGTGCACTTTTTTAACGCTACGGAGTGAAATAATGAAACGTTACGGCACTTTTTTTCACATTTTTATTGCAGACGTAAAAAAAAATTGTATGCAACTCGTGTAAAAATATTTTTGCAATAATTATCTCTACGTCTTTGGGTAGGATTATGGATTACATAAGTTAATTGTGTCTCATAAGATATTTAAATTTTTCCTTTAATCCAGCCCTGAGAATTGCAAATATTGTGACAAACCTTTAAGTAATTTGTGGTACACTGCACTAAACTGTTTGTACTTTTCTAGTAAACGGGTGTTTAAACTGTTTATTGCGATCATTTGGGTTTTGTTGAGACAGAATATACATCGATTTCTCGGACATTCCTAATTCCTATACATTCCTGTTAAAGTTCGTTCTTATTTTGGATTTCACATCCACCATCGCAAACTTTTCGAGATAAAAGAGCTCACAAAAACAGCAATGGGACGAGCCTGAGGAAGTTTAGGGGATTGTTGATTTGCGGAACAAAAAATGGTACGTCTATTGGTCTATTTTTAGTTTGTCTTGCATATTGACAGGCCGCAAAGTAGTCAAAAGATAAAATCGTCCCCGGCGTGTTCTTCTTCAATAAAATTAATCAATTTCGTTATCGATGTACCTTTGACTATCCAGGACTTCACCTCACCCAACCCACATAAGGCCTGGAGACACCCCTTGTGGAAATAGCGCACTATACCAACACCTTACCTGCGAATTTGGCCTTTTGTTTATATCTGACATTTTTAGAGACCTGCTCTGTAATATTGTCAATATAAAAACCATCATTTCCCTTAATTTGGGAGTTGCTCAGTGTGAATTCCGAGATATCAATGTAATATCGTCCAAAACCTAATGTTATAGGTGTCTTAAAAAATTGCGCCTTGTGGAAGAACACGCTCATCTTTATTTAAGTTCATAACTTTGTTGCATATGAAGCAGTTAGTGGGTTACTTGAATACAAGAGGAATTTATAAAATAATTATATTTTTCAAATTTAGTTTACTCAATTACATTACTTACATTATAAATATTTCAAATAAATTGTGTTATTATTTAACCAATTTAGATTAAATATATAAATCCTCCCACTCTTGATGACTACATAATTACTAGCATTTGATATGTTAAAGCGAATGGGAGAAGTGAAGAGAAAGAAGCCTAAATCTATACGTTCACTATCTCTGTCTCTGTTGTCGCAAACTATTATAGAACTAGGACGTATGTTATCAGAGATTGTGACGTCACAAAATGAAAATATTTGTTTTAACCGTATTTGGCAAAATTTAAAAAAAAGAAAAAATAGGGGGTCTTTTATATTAAATACATTTTTCAAAAAAAAAAAAAAACAAATTTATAATATCATGCAAGTACTACAAAATATTAAGTAAATGCATTTAAAAAAAATCTGATGTGGCCAGCACATGACCTCCCGCAAATTCCATGTTTAAAATAGTAATGAGCTTTAAGTAAAGTATCTTTTTCCGTTCCAGTTGATCGTTTATAAACAAAATCTAATTTGTTGTTTTAATAAATAGAAGTCTGTAATACGAAATTAATTTCGTGCCAAAAATAATCAATTATCATGGGCCTATAGCGCTCACCATCAACTATAACAGTTCGACCTTCATCATTTTCGAAAAAGTAAGTTCCATTGACACCAACTGATCATAGTGTGCACCAAACAGTCTCATTTGGACATGTAATGGTACCTCGTAAATCACATGAAGATTTTCCTCTGCCCATATCTGGCAATTTTGCTTATAAACATACCCAGAGAGGAGAAAATGTGCCTCACCAAAGAAAAAGATAATCCTCGAAAAATCATCATCAACTTCTAAGTGCTCTAAAAACTCAATCTGTGTAAATACTTTGCTGTATATGATCCATGTCGTAAATGTGTAGTTGTAAACCAATATGTGACATTTTGAAAACACGTACTTATACTGACAGATTTATATTTACAAATCAAATATATTTCTACTAAATTCTTCTTAACAAGGTTCCATTATTAATGTAAATGTGACAGTGACATTTGTTTAAATACGTCAAAATTTTATTAAAGTATTATGTTTTTGTTTGACGCATGGGTCAGATGATGTACAAAAATAAATTATTTTATAATTTTATATTTAAAGTTATTTAAAGTTTTTAAAAGTTATATTATCGTAGAATTGAAGATTGTGCCATTATATTATATTTTTAATAGTAAAAGTTGCTGAAAAATTATATTCAATGCAATTTTTTCAAGAAAAACTGGTAAAAGCTTGTATAAGTGATACTTCCGGTTATCTGATATACACTAAAAACTAATCAACTCTTCCCACATTAGTATAGAATGGGTATACAAAATTTCAAAATTTTCTGATTGATAGTATTTGAGTAATCGTGTCCACAGAATCCACACATCCACACACACACACACACACACACATACACACACACACACACATACATACCCACAGACATCATTGTAAAAATGTTAAAATCGGATTCTGGGGACATCAAAACGTGCTTATTCACTAAAATCTCTATATATGCGATTTTTAGCACGATCCCTATACCTCCCTTACCTAGGGTAGCGGGAGGTAAAAAATGTCGAAATTTTTGCCAAAACTGGAACATACGTTATAAATCATTATTTGAAAATGCTTTGTGGTTAATTCCATATTTTTACGCACAACTATACTTTAAGAGCCCGTGAGGTGACTCCTGGTACACACTTTCAACGACATAGATATATCGTCATTACCGATATTTGTCTTTGGCACATCCAGAAATGAATAAAGCCATGATGATATTTTTTGGTGTAACACTTCTTACATCGATTGGAAAGCTTTTTAATACCTGTCTGAAAGAAATTCTTCAGCTGCAATTTCCAGAACGATAAAGGCTTCCTTACATGATTGCAAAAAATCATGTTTTTATTCGTTCAGCATTGTTATATTTTTTTACAAATAAATTTCTAGTTAAACTCAATTGATTTTTGTTCTATTTTCACGTCGACATCAAAATCAACAATGAGACAATATTTGATTTTAAATTGAAGCTTTTCTTTGTTACTCGAGTACGCAAATTCAATTATATAGTACGTATACAGCTTCAGTAAATTTTCAGGAAATAGAAAATTATATTTTCTTTTAAGCGTTTCAAACATAAATGTAAAGGTTAACAAACACATATCAAATTTTAAATAAATACTACTTATACTATTGGTAAATTATTTGGTAAGGAACTTTGGATTTCGCCTTCTCAAGGTGTATTTACTTTTATTATAAATGTATTGGACGCTTCGAGAGACCAACTGCTCTCATCATCAGCTCATCAGTTTGAGAAATACAAGTTCCCAGATAATAGTGACTTTTTACTTAACTTTAAAAATTATCGGCAACCTGTTCCATTACGTCTCCAAATTCGAGTTAGAAAACATGTGTTTCTTTTAATTTAACAAAATTTCATCATTTTCAGTCTTAGGGCCGGTCTTATAAAACTATTTAATCAACAGTTAAAATTTAGTTAGCTACTAAACTAATTTAACTGAAGATTTGGGTATTATAAAAGTTTAATGACTAGTAAATCGACCTATTAAAGTAACTGCGGAATTTCGTGCTATTAGATTTAAATCAGTTGTTAAAGAAACGTCAAACTGTATTTTTTTTACCTCCCGCTACCCTAGGTAAGGGAGGTATAGGGATCGTGCTAAAAATAGCATATAGAGATTTTATATAATAAGCACGTTTTGATGTCCCCAGAATCCGATTTTAACATTTTTACAATGATGTCTGTAGGTATGTATGTGTGTGTGTCTGTGTGTGTGTCTGTGTGTGTGTCTGTGTGTGTGTCTGTGTGTGTGTGTGGATCATGTGGACACGATTACTCAAATACTATCAATCAGAAAAATTTGAAATTTTGTATACCCATTCTATACTAATATGGGAAGAGCTCATTAGTTTTTAGTGTATATCGGATAACCGGAAGTATCATTTATACAAGCTTTTGACAGTTTTTCTTGTAAAAAAATCATTGAATATAATTTTTTAGCAATTTTTACTAATTAAAATGGAATATAATGGTTTAATCTTCAATTCTACGATAATAACATTTAGTAAATAACTCTAAATAACTTTAAATATGAATATATAATATAATTTATTTCCATATATCAGCTAGCCTATGCGTCAAACAAAATCAAAATTTTAATGACAGGTTTGACATATTTAAACAAATGTCACTGACAGGCAGTAATTATATTAAAATTAATAATAAAACCGTGTTAATGAGAATATAATAGTAAAATATTTTATTAAGGTTTGTAAAAATAATATATTTTCCATCATACATAAATGTTAGATGTACAGGATGATCTGATTTAAATTTGCTAATTGCTATTTTTGCAGCACTAAATTAATATTAATTTACAACTACACATTTACGAAATGGATTATGTACGGCGAAGAATTTACAAAGATTGCGTTTTAGAGCACCTAGAAGATGATGCTGATTTTTATAAGAATGTACGTGTGTGACGATTTTTCCTTAAAGCCTATTAAAATATGATCCAAAACTTCTCAAATTTGGTATTTAAAACTCATATATAATTTGAAACAACATATTAGATTTTAACCATATATGATAAATCGGATGTAGTACTTAATTTGGAGCTCTAACAAATTTTTGAGGAAAAACAATAAAACAATCCAAAATTTCGTATTACAGACTTTTCTATTTATTGGACAACAAATTAGATTTTATTTACAAACGATTAACCGGTAATGATACTTTACTTAAAACTCACTGCTATTTTAAACATGGAATTGGCGGGAGGTCATGTGTTGGCCACATCAGATTTTTTTTTTTGGTTATGTTTATTTTAAAACAATTGAAATAGGTAACTATTTACTTTTTAAATATTTTTTTAAGAAATGTCTTTGTCGAGTATGTTATCTTTAGAGTCTGTCCCATCAGTGTCCTCGGATTCATAAACAGATAATGATGATGTATTTATATTTGCACGAGATAGGCTACCAAAATTGTTCCGAAACAGGACAAATCCATATGAAATATATGATGACAATGGCTCGTACCACGATCACGGTTTTAACTAAAACACTGTTTTAAGAAATGCCAAATTTCATTATTTAATGATAATAATAAATACTATGAAATTTATCAAAATCTGATTTTAAAGCAGAACATAGTTTGTATTCAAACAAATATTTTTAAATAAATTGTTCTTCTAACATAAAGGTGAAATTACATTTTGAAATTTGAATTTGACATTTCTTAAAACAGCGTTTTTGTTAAAACCATGATCGTGGTACGAGCCATGAGTTTAAAAAGAGATTTCGATTGTCAAAACAATGTGTTTTACACATATTGGGACAGATTGAAAGAAATATAAGACCACTAACATTAAGAAATGTGTCAATTCCGCAATGAATCAGCTAGTAATAACCATACGATTTTACTCAACCGGGTCGTTCCAAATTATATGAAAATAATCTTCAACAATATCTAATAGGTTATATTTTTCAATATCAATATGATTTTTCCCACGATCACGTTTCTTTTCCAACTGTCAAATCAACTGATTTACGTTTATAACGAATGTGAATATGGAAACTTTTCACAAAACCACAAACACACTACCAAAATTTAATTAAATCCCCCGTTAGTTATTTGATAGTAAGATTAGTTTTATAATATCCATTTCTTTTTTAATGGTCCATTTAATTCACTTGTGCAGTAACTAACTAAGGATTAATTTATTGTTTATAAGACCGGCCCTTAATCCCTCACAAATATAAGGTAAATGTTTAACGTTAGCAGTTTTATGAAATTGAAACAAATCACTATCAAATATTTGGTGAATGGGAAAAAAATACTATTCAAATTTCAAAACAGGCATGTTTCTTCTAGTATTGAGGCTGAAAAATTATTACGAACTACCCTCAACAACGTCTCATGGGACATCAATTGCTGTTTTCATTCGAATCGGAGATGCAATCAAGCACCATATTGGTAAATTAGAAAATAATAATAAAGAAAATAACCATTTACCCCTATTTTTCTATTCACCTAACAAATTCTATTGTGTTATTTTTCGTGGTCCTGCTAAATTAATTGTTAATTGAATTTGCTTAAAATTTCAATTAACAAAGTACTCGTAAATGTAACAATACTCATTTAAAATCAATTTTGAGCTCATATGTCAGTAAACGTGATATGTTCAATTCATTCCATAAATTAATGATTTTGCATAACATGTTAACAATGTCTAAACTGCAGACAGAAAGGTAACTTCGGATGAAGTTTCACAAACGTCTTTTGATGTCAAATACAAGATGTTAGATACATTCAATCTTTTCAAAGATACTCTAATTTAATTTTGTAATTTCGATCTATGGATTTGAGAAGGAACTCTATTTCAGAAATAAGATTACGGTGAGAAAATGAAAAGTGTGAAAAATAAGGGAATCATATAAAATTAATTAAATTTTTGCAATATGTTTTTGACTTATTATAATACACTTTTTTACCTCCCGCTACCCTTGGTAGCTAAAAATCACGTATCGAGATTTTAGTAAATGACCAAGTTTTAAGATTCCTAGAATTCAATTTTAACATTTTCTCGATGATGTCTGTATGTGTGTATGTGTGTGTATGAATGCGTATGTGTGTATATGTGTATGGATTTTGTCTCCGCTCTAATTCAAATACTATCATTCAGAAAATTCTGAAACCTTGTATTTCGACCATATTCTAATATGGAAAGAAGCCATTAGATTTTGGTGTAAATCAGATAACCGGAAATGACACTTTACTTGAAGCTAATAATGTTTTTTCTTCGAAAAATACCATTAATGTCATTTTCTCGCAAGGTATGTCATTATAAAAATTAAAGATTATGGAATTTTCTACAGGTATACATTAATACTTTGTCTATATATTTTACAGATAAATTTAAAAAAATATTTTTTTTATAAATCTCATAACCTATGATTTAAAGATTCTTTTATTACACATTTCATATTTCAAATGTATGTAACTGACAAATAAATGTCACTGTCAAAAAACAAATACTTTCAAATTAACAATGGTGACATTTTAAACAGAAAATAGTAATAAAGCAATAGTTATATGCAAAGGAACTTAATATAATTTGCAGCATTAGTAGCATGTAGGAATATATATAAATTAAAAAAAATTAAATAGCGGGAGGTTTTGTGTTGGCCACATCAGATCTTTAGTCTTTTAAAAACTACGATATAATTTTGAAATCTTGGTGAGATCGTTTATCTTCCATTTCTACCAATATTGCCATGATTTTCTATCAACACGTACAAGAAATCTACTGCTCCAGATATCATTTTATGCGATAAATAACAATAATAGAAGCAATTAAATTCAACTTGATCTAAGTGAAGTGTCAAAAAAATTATACTACATTGGCACTTAGATACCTTTTATTTATTTAATATATTAAAAATTTCATTAAGCTGGGGCTCGTATCTCGTATGTATTTTACGTTTCTTCTTCTTCTTATAGTCTTATATAAGTTCAATAACAACTAATTAACTTATTAGTAATAGTATCAAAGCTCACGTATCAGGATATCTAGATTTCATCGTTTAATAACTACTGCCTGTTGCATAAAGCAATCCAATACACGTGTCAAGGATAATAAGGATAACTAATTTAGAGATTGACTTCATTTATAATCGATATGAAATCATGCAATTTAGTCTTTTTCAAAAATTTCGAATATTCAGCTATAAAAGAGATTCTGAACACTTATACAAGAGGCACACTAGAATTATTGAGAATAAGTTACAATATTTTTAGAATTTTGTTTTAAATTTATATTTAATGTAGTTGGCTTCTTAAGTGCTCCCAAACAATCTAATCTTTTGGAGACAAAAAACCTATCAAAGCTGTCAAACTAATTACTAGGGGACCTAAAAACGGTCAAATTAATATCAAGTTGAATTAAAAATCGTCTGAACTGTCAAAGTATAAATCATGATTCAAAAATTCTCTGTTTAATTCCATATTTTTATTTACAACGATATACTGAAACTTTATAATAAATCTTGTTCACTTTATAGGAATACATATTATAGAAAATTTACAATTTCTCAAGAATTTCAATATCCTTGTTTCTACGCGTAAGAAACTTTACCTTTTGATAGTCACCGCAATTTAAAGTTTTTAAACTTTGCATTATTTTCTCAATAATGAACATGAAATCTTTATAATTTATAATATTTTTCCACATTCCCAAACATAATTAAATATATGAAAAGTCTATATTTATACAAAGTTTTTATAAAATTAATGACTATATATTTTGACAAACTATTTATGTGAAATTTTAGATGTTATTGTAACTTAGCACGAAGCAAGTTCTTTGTAATTAATAGTTTCAACAGTGATTAAAACTTAGAATCAAGAGGATAATAAACTTGAGATTTAGCAATTACTTAATTACTTGGTTTAAGATATTATCGTCGTTCATTTTTAAAGACTCCTTTAATACCATTTTGTATTTTTAGGTGAAAATCATTCTAGATGATTATATCAAAATAATATTGTAAAAGTATGCTATCATGCTATGCGACGGGTACATATGAGTATGTAGTATTTAGAACAATGTAATTATATTTAAACAAACATTGTTTATACAATTCAGAACAGGGGGATTCAACACGGGCCGTGTTGCATAATCTTTGCTACGATTTGAAAAATGAAATAAAGTGTTTTTTTTAAACCTGCATCATAATTCATGGTTATCGAACTAAAAAGCGTGCGAAAAAGGCCGGTTAAAGAACTTCGTGCTTTAAAATAAATTCAACAACAAACAAAATAATCCACAACTGGTGGATTTATAAAAAGTCTAAATTCAAAATTAACTAATCCATTTCCTTTCCACCATTTGTAAACTATTAAAATATAATACATTTCATTTGTGATCAAAATTTACCAGGTGCGAACCCAGTGTTTGCAGGTTAGAATATTACTAATCATGTAGGTATAGCACCTACAAAGGAAATTGTCTTCATAAATTGGAATAATTAATTATTAGTTCAGCCTTCACTTTGTGATACATTTTAAAGATTATGTGTAAATGAAAACGTGGTAACTTTGTTTATATCACTTTTATTTAACACAATTTTTGTGACTAGTTTCAACCATTTCGGTCATCATCAGATAATAAGTACAATAAATTTTTGGCATGCGAATTTATACAAAGAAAAAGTATCGTTATTTACGGCTATCGAAGAGAGGGGAGTATATTAGGTCAGTTTGGTCGTTTAGTAAAGTGTTATCTTTATTTTCTTTATATTTGTAAATTTCTAAGGATTCTAGTAAATTTAGATTTAAGCCTTTATTTGCAAAATGAATCGGTATTATTTCTGTATCGGGCGAACGTTTTTTCTAAATAGGTGGCAAGCATAAGTGGAATCTGTTTTTTACCTTCCGTCACCTTTAGGTAAGGAAGGTATTGTCTTTGGTTAAAAAAATTCGGTGGTGAGTTTTTAATGAATAAGCACGTTTTAGGGTCCCTATAATACGAATTTACTATTTTTAAGATGATGTCTGTATGTATGTATGTATGTATGTATGTGTGTGTGTCCGCGCGTGTGTGTGTGTGTGTGTGTGTGTGTGTGAATGTGTGTCCGTGTGTGACAAATTTTTCTCCGACGATAACTTCAATACTACAATTCTAAAAATTATAATTCTTTTGTATTCCTCTTCTGTACATCCCTATGAAGAGTTGATTAAATTTTGGTTATAATTGATTCACCGGAAGTACCCTTATTTGAAGTTTTTAACAGTTTTTCTTAAAAAAATATTATTTTTTGACATTTTGTTATTATATTTATTAAAGAAAATACTCTTCTCTATATGGTTTGATTATATATTTTCCTTCATATTCAATAGATGTAGAGTTAAAGCATTATAAAGAAATTAATTTTCAAAAATTAGTCAGCTTTGCTATTTATCATGGAAACAGCTGCTCATTCAAAAAATTCTAATTGACAGATGTCTGTTGCAAGTGCAAAACCAAATATGGAAAGTATGGGATCAAAAATTAGTATGTCATATAGTGTTCCTCGCAAGTGACATGCAGTGAAAGGCTAAAGAGAAGATGGAAGGACTGTATCGCAGAAGACTTGAGAAAGGAAGGACTATGTGAATAAGATGCGTTGGACAGGAATGAGTGGAAGAGAAGAGGAAACAGCGACCCCTAATAAAATAGGGGAAAGCTGAAGCAGAAAGAAATGTGTCAAGTGCATTTTACGTAGTGTTTGTTTATGTCATAATTTTATTGGATTTATAGAACCTTTTCAAATGAACTTTTGGTATGGAATTTGTAAAAACTATTCGTTCGTGTTCGATTTTACATGATATTATATAGAAACTGTTCCACGGTACTTTTGGTATGGGATTTGTATAAAATACATCGAATTGACGGAAGGACTTGTGCTGGCCACAACAGATTTTTTTTATTTATATGATCTTAAATGTTCTTTGAATCTAGTTTTGAAATTTCTACCAATCTGCCCAATATAAACTCCTTTGCAATCTTTACATTTTAGTTTGTAAACACCAGATTTTTCTAAAACATTTTACAATCAATAATTGTAAGTTTACTAGAATCCTTAGAAATTTACAAGTACTATAAAGAAAATAAAGATAACACTACTAAACGACCAAACTGACCTAATATACACCCCTCTCTTCGATAGCACTTTTACTTTGCATAAGTTCGCATGCCAAAAATTTGTTGTACTTATTGTCTGATGTTGACCGTAATGTTTGAAACTACTCACAAAAATTGTGTTAAATAAAAGTGATATAAACAAAGTTACTACGTTTTAATTTAAAAGTAATTGGAATAATTATTCATTTACAGGTAACGTAGGAATGATCACGTCCTATTTAGCATCGTGCCACTTTGACAAAATCACTTAACAATGACTAATGGATAATATGAGAACAAGACAATACAACAAATATTCCATCGCCCAAATGAACAATTTTGGAACTTATTTATTTATTTATTTATTTATTTATGTACAATTGGAGAACCAACAGTTTTATCCAACCAGTTATAGGTTCCCACCTATTAATAAATTTATATTAAGAATGGTACAATGCAAAAAGTAGCACAACAAAAAAAAAATAATAAAAAACAAACAATGAATAATTGAGAAAAAAACTGTGAATACAAACAAATAAGTGTTAAAACACTGACATACATGATAAACTAATTATTAACGGAGCAAAACTTCAAAATTTCCCTTTTAAATGCCATGAAATTTGTATGAAAAATGTCTATGTGACTGAAATTTTCATTATATGTTGACATTAGTCTATTAATGGGTGAATTTCTATGGGTGTTAGTAGCAACTTTATGTAAGTGAAATAGTGAGCTAGATCGAGTCGTTTTCTGAGGGATATGAAAATTAAAATATTGTAAAAATGAACTGCAGTTCAAGTTATTATTAAAAATTTTATATAGAAATATCATGTCTGACATAATTCTCCTGTTTTCAAGGCTATTTATATTAAAATGTTGAAGTCTAGCCTCATAGTTCTTAATATCAACTTTAAATTTAGCACATAATACTTTTAAAAATCTTTTCTGAATATTCTCTATTAGAAGTATATTCTTTTTATACATCGGGTTCCAAATCACTGATGCATATTCTAGTTTAGAACGTACAAAAGCATTATACAAACATATAATAGAGAATGGATCAGTAAAATCTTTACAAGTACGTAAAACAAAACCAAGCATTCGGTAAGATTGTTTAACCATGAAATCAATGTGGAAGTTATGTAATAATTTAGGATCAAACATAATTCCTAAATCTTTGACAATGGATTCTTTTTTTATTGCATTTTGAATAAAATTATAGGGGAAATATAAAACATCATGATTCCTAGTATAATTAACAAAATGACACTTATCAATGTTAAGAGACAGATAGTTATTTTTGCAATAAAAATAGAATTTATCTAAATCCCGTTGTAGGTCGACCGAATCGTTTAAACTGGTTATAGTTTTGAAAATTTTTAGATCATCTGCGTACATTAGAAAATTTGAATTTTTAAAACAAGTAGTTACATCATTTATAAATAGGTTAAACAAAATAGGACCAAGGTGCGAACCTTGAGGAACTCCAGATGTTACTATTATTGATCGAGACTTATATCCATTGCAGTAAACGAGTTGGGACCTATGAGATATATATGACTCAATCCATCTTAACAACGTTCCATGTATTCCAAGTTTAGTCAGTTTGTGTATAAGTATAGGATGATGAACCCGATCAAACGCCTTACTAAAATCCGTATATATTACATCCACTTGTTTCCTTTCGTCCATATTTGAGCTTAAAAATTCTTTGAACGGAACTAAATTTGTTAATATTGATCTGCCAGTACAAAATCCATGTTGCTCAGGTATAATAAGATTTTCTAACGGTACTTTTATTTGTTGAACTACTAGAGCTTCAAAGATTTTGCCGAAAGTAGATAATAATGATATAGGCCTATAATTAGCTGCCTCGTTGACATCTCCAGATTTGTAAATAGGTGTAATATAAGAAGTTTTCCAGGCATCAGGGAAAATTCCTGATTTTAAAGACTGGTTGTAAATAATATGTAATGGTTCAGTAAGATACCAGGCGCAAGTACGAATAAATTTAGGAGGTATCTGATCGGGTCCATTTCCCTTATTAATATCAATTGTAGACAAGAATTGAAATACATCAGAAGGACTTAATAAAACAGAGTGTAAGTTTGTGGAGTTTGAGCCACATACATCCAAAGGATTATTTTGTACAACATGGTTAGAACTTTCTATAAAAGCAGATTCAAAATGTTCTGCAAACAAATCACAAATTTCTTGACCGTTTCTAGCTTCTTGATCTTTATAGCGAATAATATTGGGTAATACATTAGATTTTCTCAACGTTTTAGAGTAATTCCAGAATGATTTAGGATTAGTTTTAATGTTTTGTTCAATGCGTGAAATGTAAGTACGAAAATCATATTTCATTCTAGATTTTACTCTATCTCGCAAACGTGCAAATAATGCGTAATCAGCCATACTCCCATAAGTTTTCCATTTTCTGTGCATCTTATGTTTTTCTTTTATAAGTTTTATTAGTGAACATGTGAACCATTTTGGGTACAAATTATTATTGATAGTTTCACTTGGTACGTGCTCATTAATCAATGAATATAATATGCTATAAAATATGTCTACATTATCATTGACATTGCATTTATTTAATCTGTTTCCCCAATCCACACAAGAAAGTTTATAAATTATTCCTTCATAATTAGCTTGGTTGAAATTAAAAATGATGTGTGAATTAGTAGAAAGATGTTTGAAAGAATTAATGGTAAAAATTATATCAAGTGGAGGATGATGTAGATCAATGTTACTTATTGGAGAATGATTAATGAAGTAAGTATACGATCACGGATAGGAAGCCACTAGTAGAAAGTTCTTTGATATTTAGTTAACAGTATATCCAGTACCGTAGCGTGGAAGGGGGGGGGGGGGGGCAAAGGGGACACCCGCCCCGGGCAGCTCTTTGCTAGGGGCGGCAAATTCACTATTGTTGAATTAATATTAAGATGACTATTATCGGGGAAATAATTATAGTCAGTTTGAAACTCTATTACTTTCTTAAAAAAATGAAACGCACTTTCATTTATAGACTATATATTTCAGTGTAACTATACTAATTTTCATATTTTTAAATTAATTGATATAAAAATAATGACAATATACATGAAGAATAAACCCCGTTTTTAGCGCGAATGAAGAAATGCTCTATTTCATTGGTGTCTAATATCAATATGCATAAATGAAAAAAAAAAATTGCTTTGTAACCATAGGCTTTGGAATAATTTAAATATTATTTTGAAATTGGCATGTTGATTCAAAATGAAAATTTTATTTTTAAAAATGACTAGTTTAACTTTGTTACTTTTTTAATGTTTATGCGCACGAACGCATGGTGTGCTATAACATTAAAGTTATTAAAATTAAACCAATCAATTTAAAATAAAAAATTATTAATATTTTATATTAAAATTTCATTTTGAGTCAACATACCAAATTTCAAATGTAAGTTATGAATAGAAGCTGAGATCTAACACTTTTACTTTTTTAATTATAAACAAAATGTAAACAAATCGAATAAAATATCGTTTAAATTATTCACTAAGATCATGGTTACAAATTATTAAAATTAAATTTTTTCTATTCATATTGGTGTTACACATTAATGAAGTTGAGCATATTTTCAAATGCGCTAAAAATGGGGGTCATTTTTCAAACACCTTTACATCCCTTGAAAAAATGCAACTTTCAATAATAACGCATTTGACCTTGAATGAAAAAAATTTTACCCTAAATATCTTTACATGATTTATTTTGTTCTCGTGTTTCTAAAAAAATTAAATTTTGTTGGTTTCAAATTTGACATCTGCCCCGGGCGGTAAAAACCTACGCTACGCCATTGAGTATATCATTTTAATATTTCAAAAAGGAGTTAAAATTAAGATTAAATATGGAGTAATAGACTAATCAGCATAGAAATATGATTGTGTTATGTTTTGGAAGGATACCAAATCTATTTTTGATTCTTCAATTGTTTGAAGTTTTGAATGCATGCACTAGAGAGTTGAAGATTTATACATACAGATGAAATATAAAATATTAAGTCAAAAAATCAAGTACGAAACGGCAAATCCGCATAGTCACGTAAACAACAAATGCTAGTCAATCTCCATGCAAACGATGTTACGTCATATCACACAATATTATAACACGTCAAAATCAAAATTTGAGATCTTTTTTTCCAGCATATTGTGCAGGTATAATAAAGAATAGCGTATGATACACGTGTATAATAGTCATTAAAGCACTCGTGCCTTTAATGGCCGGCTTATACACTTGTATCATAATATACTATTATGCACTCAAATGAAATTGAAATTGTAGCATTCTCATATTAAAATCAATAACTTAATTCATTGTCTAAACATGTAAACAGTGCTATTTTGTCACAAGACTTTGAGAACATATTTTAAGATTTCAAAACACATCAAATGCATTTCAGTATACAGTATAATCTCATTAATTCGGACACAATTTAATCCGGACATCCAGTAATTCGGACACCGACCATAGTCCGGACGCTCCTCGTTAATCCGGACACTTTGCGTGTACGGACTTCTCAAACTTCTGGCAAAAACAAAGAATCTAGTTCTTCTAGTGATGATGAAGTTTATTCGAATACCGTCAAGCACAAAGAATCTATTTCTTCTTTTAATACCTGTATCACATATGGGCATCAGAAAATGATATACAATTAGGTATGTAGTGAAATAATATGTATAATACATACAGTATTATTATACTTAACTTACGTGTGTCGTACTTAGAATGTATGTACATAATGTAGTTTTATTTTTGTGCAAAATTGAAAGTATTGGAACAAAACTTGCTGTGTTTTATTTAATTCGCAAATTTCCGTATCCATATAATATAACGTGTATATTCCATTCTTATATCAACATTTTTTACAAATATCCAGTAATCCGGACAAATCGATCATTCGGACACACCCCGTGCATTTAATTGTCCGGATTAAAGAGGTTGCACTGTATATGCTATTCCATTGCATCGTTGCCTACGAACTAACTAATGGAAAGTATACATAGAGTTGTAATCTGATGTTCAACTATATATTAGAAAAATATATCTGCCCATAGAAAAATATCCGGAACTTCACGAATATAGCCTGTTCTTGATGGTCTCTTTTAGGAAAAAGTATATTTATAAATTTGAAGCAAACAAAAAGTCAAGTTTGAGCAAAAATTTTAAACAAATTGGAACATGGGTAGAAAACTAAACTGTAAAACTGTATGATAGGGACTATTACACATTTAAAAAGTCATTAGTTTTAAAATATTCGAGTTTTTAATGCCGTTATCATCTACTTGCTATTTTCAAACTTTCTGCTATCGCGTTTTTGAAATTCGAAATCCATTTTCAAATAAATTAATATAGAAAATAACGAAACAATGGAAATATTATAAACACAAATTTTTATTAGTGCAATTTAGAAGGTTGAAAACCCCTATTTTATTTAGTTTAGAGTGTTAAAATACAACAATTAAAGTCAAATCATAATGTTTAAATTAATTACTACAGAAAGTTTACCCTTTAGAATATACTTGAAATACAAATTTCTGTTCCAGGAAGTACCTACTTCTACTTTATAAAAGAAAAAGCAATTAACGTTCTATTGTATGTATCATTTTACGAACAATATAAAAACGTATTTTGAATAAAATATGAACTACAGCAAGCCAATTTTTACTGACCGCAATTTCAAAAATAATTGTGGTTAAATTACATTTCACACAAACAATCAACAAATTATTTCCCACGCTCAATTTTATTGAATTTTTCATTTCTGGTGCTTTCCAATTTAATTAATTTCTGTTTACCCTAGCAATTTTTAATTAATATTTCGTGTACTGAAACTTTTCACCACACGTGGTAACGCAATTTTCTCAAGAAAACAGAAAAGAAAATGTTCGTTTTTTTATTTGTTCAAGTTTTAAATAAGCAATATAAGATACCTACACACCGATCTTGAAATTTCAATTTTCTCTTTTTATTAATTAAAATAGCCCACAATGGAGCAAAAAAATCAATGAATTAATTTTTAAAATGCTAACATTTATTCTAAGTATATCATCCAATGGTAAAAATATTAGTTAGTTTGGATAAAAGGACCCTCTGATATATCTGGTAACGAAATAACCGACCAGTTGGCCAAAAAAGCCTTGTGTGATGATCACCCATTTAATATAAAACTTCAACCCCAAGAAATTTTCTTTTATATAAAACTAGCATACTCTCCCAAATGCAATCCCTTTGGCAAGACGTCAATAAAACCAAAGGACACTACTACAGTCTGTGTCAACCGAATATAACTCTAAAACCTCTAAATGTTAAAGCTCCAGGAAAATATATAGTTAGTATATGCAGATGTTGTTATGAATGTTTTAACCATATTTTCTGGCAATGCAGTAAATATGTCAAAGAAAGAAAAATTCTTTTTAACGACCTAAAAAAAGCAGGATTTAAGTTCCCGCTAAATGACGGAATCGTACTCAGCAACCTAAAATTAAGCTTTAGATATCTAACTAAATTTTTGCGCTCTCAACAAACAAGTGTAAGTTATTCTCTTCATTTTCAGTAACTCTCTCATAAATAACTCTGTTGTTTTTCTGTCATGGTCTCTAATGTTTCTGGTCAAATATTGTCCAAGCCTGGACGATAAAAGCCAACTATTTAAAAAAAATTAAAATATATTAAAAAATAAAAATATAACAAATAAAGCCAATTTAGACATTATTCAATAAAACAAAAATTTATAGACCTGTGACAGAATGTTTTGACAGGTTAAACAAACGATTCTTGCTTCTTATCATTAGTTTTTGTTGATGTTTTGTTAATTTTAAATCTGCTAATCATTTGTTTATTCAAATTTATCATCACTAAACATAAAACAATAAAAATTCCAATTAAATTGTTCATATTCACAATTTCACATTTTTAAATAAACATTACGAACATTTTAACCACAAAAATAGTAAGCTCTGCAGTGACGTCACAAGCATGTTCATGTTCCCGCTTGGTGGCGTACGAAATTTTGGAGGCAATAACTGAATGATCTCAGATTTTTTAAATTGAAAATTTCGGAAGAATCCATACACAATTTAATAAGAATATTTTTTTTTATTTCAATGACCGTGAAATTTAAATCATTATTTAAAGATATTTGAAACAAATAATGTATTATTTAACATAAAGAGATATTTGTATTTATTTATTTATTTATTATTTAATAAAAATATTATATTATAAAGACTCGTAAAGTTTTAAAACGGTTCGTTACAATTTTTAATAAACAGAATCAAACTTGACAAATTGCACATCGATTTTTCTGTCAGTGTCAACCGTTTTTAATGGATAAAAACTATAACGAACCGTTTAAAATTTTATGATTGTTTATTAATATGGGCATAAACCTTACTAGGCTTAATTCAAGAACAACCAATATCAGATATTTTAAATATGCTAGGATAACCAAAGTCGGAACGTACATTCACAAACTCTAAGGTAAGTATACTGTACACATTTGAGCATGATCGAGAATGAGGCAGGCCGATGCGGCATTGCATGCCTCAGATGATACAATTCGTAGCGTCGTACGAGGCATGCCTCGCCACTGTTCCGCAAAAAAAAATCTGTTCTGGCCAGCACAAGACTTTTCGCTCACGTCATTTCCATGTTAGGCTATATAAGTACATATTGTAACGTATTTAACATTTCTGGTACACACAAAAAATTCTAATAACAGCTATTATTCATACATTTTTATATTTTTTAATTCATTCTATAAATAAGTTTCCTCTCACTCTTCTAAATGTTCAAGATTCTTCAAATTCATTGACGAGATTGGTGGTATTTCTGATGCGTATATGTAATCAGTGCTGTTGGTGTGTGCCGGCAGCTCGTGAGAGAGTGCAGAAGGTGGACAGTACCGGTGTAGCCGGTTGTTTTGTGCAGTGGTGTTGGCCGCTGTTCACCGTAATCGCGATTGTCAATGAGTGTTGGTGTGTGCCAACACTGTCTTAGATTGAAATCTCGATTGTTAATGAGTGTTGTCAAAGTGACAACACTGTAACCGTACCGTGTTCCCGTAACTTTGGTGTGTGCCATTGTTACTCGTTCATAGCGTGTTCCCGCAACCTTGGTGTGTGCCATTGTTGCCCGTTCATTGTTGATCGTGCATAGTAGAGAAAATATCCTGCAAATATCGCTGGTTCATTGTTACTTTGCTTTGTTATATTTATTACTTTCTCGTTTTAATATATTTTAATAAAATATTAAAAAATGATTAGAATTGATTTCATTGTCAAAAGCCGAACTCTGTCTCCACTAAGCTACCCGAGCCCTTTTTGGCGTTCAAGCCACTCTTTTCAGCGACGCTATGAGAGCGTCCTTTACAGGATCGACCATCTCTCCTTGTGCTGTGTTTCCGATTGATTGGCGCCCGAGCAAACCCATTTGACAGCATGGAGAACGTACAGGGACGTCATTACAAAATGGCGACCGAATAGGGACAGTCGTCCGTCGTCGCCGTTACAAATGGCGCCCGAACAGGGACCGCGTTCGTCGTCGCCGTTACAATGTACATATCTATAATTTTAAATATTTAATTTAATAATACAATAAGAAATATTAAATGTACTTCCCATAAAAAGCCTTTAGTAATGTATTTGGATTTTTGATACTGACATTTTTCTGTCAATTACAAACATTTTAATTTTTCATTTGGTTTTCATGGAGTTGTTTGGACTGTGAGTTTCATTAGAAAGGATTATTTTATATATTTATAATTCTCTATCTCTAAATCCATCGGAGATATAATAAAAATATTAAATTTATCGGATAGAGAATTTTATATAGGTACTTTAATTTTTGTAATAACATAATTTTTTTTAAAAATACTACTTCCGGTTGTCCAATTGTTACCAAAACCTCCTCAGCTCTTCCCATTAATGTCATATTAAGGAATATGTAATTAAATTGGGCTTTAGTCTTAAAATCTGGATATGCGATTTTTAGCATGAATCCAATACCTCTCTGAACGAGACGTAAAAACCGAAAATGTTTAATAATGAATATTAATAAAGAAAAAAATTTTCGTCGTCATCACAATTCACAATAATCTATATTTACAGAGATGTAAATAATTAATGATATTTTTGGGCAATAAAAGTAATGAACAATTTAAGGTAGTTCATCCGTGATATCTCTAATCAAGTGTGTCATTATATTTAATCTCATTAAAAAATTCTATTGTTGCTTTAAAAATTGATAAAATAATTTTTAGTTTCAACTGATGAAAAGCGAAAGATTTTACCTACCTTTCGTCATCTTGCGTACTATGGTGCTATTTCTCAACAATGATTGTGGTGTCTCATAGTTTTTTTGATAAATATATCAAACGTCAAAGAATAACATATTCGTTTTTCAAACATGTTAATATTTTCTTATCAGTTGAGAATCTACTGCGAACTTCAATACACGCAATGTATTCCAGTGTCAACTTTAATTCAATTATCCTCGTTATTTCAATGGTTACTTATAATTTTTAATTTACATCCAAATTCTACGACTTGTAATGAATATTATGTATTTATTTGAATCACATTTGGACTGTGACCAACACCGGAACAAGATTTTTATAAAATAAGAAAATACTTAAAAAAATAATTTATCTATTTTGTATTATAACCATATATATTTTTATCTCTCGTTAAGAGAGGTATTGGATTCATGCTAAAAATCACATATCGAGATTTAAGTGAATAAGCACGATTTAAGGTCCATATAAACCTATTTTAACATTTTTACGATGATGTCTGTGTGTGTGTGTGTGTGTGTGTGTGTGTGTGTGGATGTGTGTATGTGTGTGTGGATGTGTGTATGTATCTGTGTATGTGTGGATGTTGGAGGGACGATTACTCAAAAACTATAAGACATAAGACATGTTTAACTATGAATTCCTCAATCTGACATTCCTGGGAAGAGCTGAAAAGGTTTTGGTAACAATTGAACAACCGGAAGTAGTAGTTTTTAAAAAAAAATCTTCTAAATATTATTTTTTGAAAATTTTTGATATTACGCATTTTGAAGAACAAAATTCTACATCTGATACATTTAAATTTTTTATTATATCTTATATAAATTTAGAAATAAAGACGCTATAATATGTAGAATATCGGGATATAATAAGTCCAGTAGGCGAAACTACACTAAGGAAACCAGTTGACAAATTCAAATGTTTATAACATAATTTGTAAAAGACAGATATCAGTGACAAAAATCAAAAGTTTTAGTTACATTCTGAAAGCTTTTTCTGGGAAGTACATTTAATCTTCCTTATGGTTTTATTAATTAAATATTTAAAATTATAGGAAACCTGCATATATCCATTAGAAATACCGCCAATCTTGTTAATGAATTGGAAGAATCTCTGACATAGGAACTTCCTCATACAATGAAAAATAGATATAATTAGAATTGTATGTGTGCAGAAGACATGTTAAATACAATCAAATACAATATTTGGGTAAAGTCCTGTAATATTTTGTTATAAAACGATGGTTCGATAGTGAAGTGCAATACATTACTTATATAACATAAAATGGAAATGGCGAGAGGTCTTGTGCTGGCCACAACAGATTTTTTGTTTTATATTATAGTACTCAAGATAAAAGATTAACTTTAAATTTACATCGGAGTGTTGTAAAACTTCCAAAGTGAGCATGCACAGTATGGTACAGAATGTTTCCTCACTTTGATTATCGATACTCAAACTCAACGGATCGTTCCGAGTTCCGAGGCTATTCGGTACTGCCTCATGCTACTGCGCCGTGCCTCATTCGCGTTCATGCTTAAATGTCTACCCGCCCTCAAAAGGTGCTTAATTTGCACTTGAACTGGAACAACATGATAAAGTTCTAAAGTCGGTAGAAGGGTTGACAGTTATATTGATTTCAATTACTCATGTTGCACTTAATAAACGTAACTGATATTAAACGCAACTCCACGAAAACAAACAAATGACAAATAATTTAATTTAAAGCATTGTTTACGGCGCTCCTTTTGGGAAAAATCTGATGTGGCCAGTACATAACCTCCAGGATGACGCCACTTGACCACAGTACGTACCAAACAGCCTCATTTGGGCATGTAATAGTAACTCGTAAATTACATGTATGGGGCAATTTTGCTTATTAACATATCCAGAGAGGTGAAAATGTGCCTCATCAAAGAGAAAGATTTTCCTTGAAAAATCAGCATCAACTTCCTGATGCTCTAAAACACAATCTGTGTAAATTCTTCGCTGTACGTGATACATTTCGTAAATATGTAGTTATAAACTAATATGTGACACTTTGAATACACGTGCTTATTGGCAGCTGTTTGATTTATAGTGCTGCGAACATAGCAAACTTAAATCGGATTATTCTGTACATCTAATATTTATGAAAGATGGAAAATATATTATGTTTACAAACCTTAAATTCAATGGAATCAAATATATTACTACTACGAATACATACTCCTTAACACGGTTTCATTATTAATTTTTGTGTAATTACTTCCTGACAGGGACATTTGTATGAATTTGTCAAAATTGTTATTATCAGTGGCGTGCACACCCTGCGAATAATTTCAAAATCTATTGCATCAACATGTAAATTATTTAATTGATTTGATCTTAATATATGATATACAAAATATAAAAATATTAGTACAATAATTATGGGACAATACGAACAGTAGCGTGTTTGGTTGCCTATCAGCGAATGTGTGAATTGCTGGGCAAGTGCAGGTCTCCGCACTGCACTCGGTGCGCATGTTTTTACATAGGGAGGGTATAGGAACAATTTGTGTAGACAAGGATAAAATATTAGAAATACGTATCACCCCATCGCACTCTCCAGCGTGCAGCATATTTTGTGCACGTATCGCCGTAAAATTACTTTTGCTAGTATTCACAAGCATAAACAAATTCAGACAAACAATTAATTATTAATTTTAGGTATTTGGTATATAATTTATATAATATTTATTTAACTTATATTAATATTTGTATTTATGAAAATTTATACAATGGAAATTGCAAGTGAATTATTAACAGCGGATTTACTGAAGAAACCATTTTCGGGAAGGGACATAGTATAAAAAAATAAGATAATTCTGAATTGTTAACCTAAGATTCTACCTACACAATACTTTTTTAAAAAAAATCTGCACACCCAACAAAGAAACGCACCACACGCCACTGGTTATTATGTTTTTGTTTGACGCATAGGCAAGATGTATAAAAATAAATTATTTTATAAATTTGTATTTAAAGTTCTTTAAAGTTATTTGCTAAATGCTATTATCGTAGAATGGGGTCCTATACCATAGTCATATTTTAACTATCTTAAATAAGAAGACGAAAATATACATAAATTAATGAGTTTTAGTGAAAAAAAATTCTTTAAATATTGACTAGGTCACAAACTACAAGCGATAGAAGCTGATTACTAATTGGGTATGACGCGTTAGATACTAAGAATTTGATTGGTCGCCTGATTTTAAAAAGGAGATTCGCGCGTCTGTAGAATATGAAATGTCATGTTGTTCCATAACCTAACAAAACATTTAACAAGTTTGTGTTTGATGAATTTGTTTAATTATAACATCTAGTAATATTAACAATAATAATATATTTATAATTAAATCAATTTGTAATATTAATTAAATTAATAATAATATTTGTTAAATTAATATTGAAACTTCAAAACAGGCCCACACTGGCGCCATCCGTCGTCATGCTTTGTGTAATAATATTGTCAAACTGTTTCAATGTTCTATAATTTATTAGGAAAAAAAGGTTATTATTTACGTTATTTATACTTAATAATAATTTCTTCATGAATATAACGTATAAGTTTTTATTTACAAACATTTCAGCTATGCAAACATGAAAAAAATTGTTCCTTCTATAACTAACAGTTTGTCCCATTGTTTGTCGATCACTTGTTAGTACCTGCTACGTCACGCACAAATTTTTAAACTTTAAAAATTCATATCTCGCTTATTACGTAAAATTTTTAAGTCGCGTTTGCACTAAAATTCTTATTTTATCCTGTTCTTACAGAAAAAAAAAATAAAAGAAAAATGGTATAGGACCCCATTAAAGATTGTATCATTATATTCAATTTTTGTTAGTAAAAGTTACTTCCGGGTATCCGATATACACTAAAAACTAATGAGCTTTTCCCACGTTGGTATAGAATGGGTGTACAAAATTTCAAAATTTTCTGATTAATAGTATTTGAGTAATCATACATGATCCACAAAGACACACACACACACACACACACACGCACACACGCACACACACACAAAAATGTATAAATCGGATTCTGGGGACATCAAAACGTACTTATTCACTAAAATCTCTATATGCGATTTTTAGAACGATCCCTAAACCTCCTGTACCTAAAGGGTAGCGGGAGTTAAAATACGGCGACCCGACCCCAAAGTGTGCCCAAAATTGTAAATAGCTACTTAGAAATGTCTCTGGTTGGCTTACAGTAAATTTAATTCTGAATGAACATTTTCTCAACTTTCTTTTTTCTCGAAGAGTACTCTAACAATAATTGTCCTATACTACGCGTAATAATTGGACATAAAAAGATAGAATTGGTCTCTAACTCACCCTAAGTATTCTGTAGGGACTGTCAGTCAACAAACACACTTCTCCTGCAGCATTGCTTGGAGGTGGTTGTTTTGTGAAGGACAGTCTGTGGACAGAAATGACTGGAGGCAACATTGATTGTAATTCTGCGTTTCCGCCTTTGCAGGGAGCTGGACTGGAGACGGGTCTTCGGCGGAGCCAGCCGTCCAAGAAATTCTACAACAAAAGAAAATAGTTAAAGATTTTTTTTTATTGCTTATCTATAAAATAATAATATAAATACAGGTATCAGGACTCAGGACTAGTGTAAAAACAGCTTTTGTGGTCAGCACAAACCTTCGCTATGTCTCCATTTGATGTTACATAAGATACTTAATTAACATTTCTTGTACACATAAAAAAATCTAATTATAAACAGTTTTTTTATAATTTTGAATTGATTGTATGAGCAAGTACATACTCTTCTAAATGTGTGATATTCTTCCAACTCATTGACAGGATTGGCAGTATTTCTGAAGGATATATGTAATATATCTATTTTAACCCTTTCAGTCCCAAATAATAATTAGATTAATAAAATAAAGTTATATTTACTTTATAAACTTAAAATAACATAAAAGTAATATAAATAAATATAAAAGACCACAAGGCCCAAAGGATTTAAAAGAAAATGGTGGTAGGTATCTCTGAACGACCACTAGGACAAAAAGTAAAATCAATTTTATATAGAAAAAGAGGGTAAAAGTGGGGTCACATTAAACAAAAAATTACATTGTATATTTAAAAAACGACCTTTTACGTTTGACTGAAAAATGTAGGCTTACGGCTCTTGATATGAGATAAATTCATTTCTGGGATTCTTTTTCTATATAAAATAGGTTTATGTATATAAAAAAATAAAATATAAGTGTTCAATCTCACCCCACAAGTGGGGTCAGTTTTTAATGGTATAGCATCATATGCTTGCTAGCTACGTTCAATTTGACCCCACCAATGGAAAGAGCGGAAAAAATAGTGTAAGATATCACATATTAGGACTCCAATTTTACAAAATAAACAGCTGAAAATTTAACTTCTTTAAAACAAAACATCAGTAAATCCTTAATTTTTTTTTTATTGTAAAAAAATATATTATTTACAATAATACAGAAGTAAAACACAGCTCAAGATGTAACTTAGAATACATATATGTAAGAAAAAAAATATATCAAAAAATTATTAACAATCCTAGATTTTACGAAACTCAATATCATGTAAAAATATTGATGGTTATTAGATGTTATAACCAGAGAAGGAAACTGCAAAATAAAGTTGTTCACGTCTATCAGTAGCAGGAAATGGTAAACGCATCTCAATATCACAATTTGGAGTTATATTTTGCGCTTTACTATATGTTAATTCTTTGTTGCGAGCCAAAAAATTCTTAATCCAATCTTTTCCTGGTAAATTATACTTAAATTTTTTTATTATTTTCCCAATTTTATCAAAATGTGATTTTAAGTTATTTGGAGTTATAGGGAATCCCCACTCGGCAGTTTTCTAAAGCAATTTAACAATTTCTCTTTCTTCTACTTCACTAAGCACAGTTTGTCCACCAGGTTTTTTTATTAAATTTATTGCGTAATTTGTTGCTTAATGTACCTTTTGGTATATATTATACTGCAAAGTAGTGCTGTCAAGAACCGGAAAAATTTGGAACCGGGTACCCGGTTCCAAAACTATCCGGGTACCCGTGTACCCAAGTAGTGTAACCGATCTTCGGTTCCGAGTAATGGAACCGGTCATCGGTTCCGGTTCCGGGTAATGGAACCGATCTACGGTTCCGGTTCCGGGTAATGGAACCGATCTTCGGTTCCGGTTCCGAGTAATAAAACCGATCTTCGGTTCCGGTTCCGGGTAGAGGAACCGGTTCTCTGGAATAGAACTTCAGATTCGGGTTATGGAATCAATGATATTATTCAATTATAATTTTAAATTAGCCTCGCTATTTTTGAGAAATAAACAGATTTTCTGTTTTATTTGAGAAATATTATTGAACGATATTAATTTTTTTATGTAACTTAATTGCATATAATAATGTGTAAATAATATTATACCATATGCAGGAGGATGATATTTTTTTTAGAAAATGTAACCGCGTAATTGCAACTTACACTTTCAGTTTCATATTATATATTTTCAATTTTCATTCAATATGGTTTATTACAGTAGCTTGACCTTGAGTGATGTTCTAAGATATTGGTATCTACCTACATAATGACAATAGTGACCACAAAATGAAGGGACAAAGCAATAAATATTTCCTAGAATTTCAATGAGCTACTTATACATTCTGCTTTAATCTTTACATTTTGATCTCTCACTTTTGTAATATATAGGAATATTTCTTAATTTCTTAACTTCAGTTCGATTAAATACAATCAATATAGCCATTTAATATTTTGTTTGTTTATGTAAAAATTTTAAATCCATCATTTTTGTTCAATAGACAATATGTTTTGTTTATATGTATCATTTTCTTTACTGCAAATTCACACCAAAGAGTCGGGTAGAGAAATGGGAAAATTCCGTGGTAAAAGTGGAAATACCTGATAATGTATATAAATACAAAATACAAATTACACGTAGCAGAACATAAATTTTTAATAAAAATTTTCTTTAAAGTAATAATTTATAATTCATAATTGTCAAAAATTTTCATATTATATGCACACGTGTTTTATTTTGCACATGTATTATTCAATTTTCTTAAAAATATGCAAGAATGCACTTAGTATGCACTTTACATATATTCCGACCTATATTCAAGACTCAATCTTTCGGGTTGAACCGATGAATTTCGGTTCCAGGACCGAGAACCGATGAGATTCGATTCCAGAACCGAGAACCGATGAGTTTCGGTTCCAGGACCGAGAACCAATGAGATTCGATTCCAGAACCGAGAACCGATGAATTTCGGTTCCAGGACCGAGAACCGATGAGATTCGATTCCAGAACCGAGAACCGATGAGTTTCGGTTCCAGGACCGAGAACCAATGAGATTCGATTCCAGAACCGAGAACCGATGAATTTCGGTTCCAGGACCGAGAACCGATGAGATTCGAATTCAGAACCGAGAACCGATGAGTTTCGGTTCCAGAACCGAGAACCGGGTA
This sequence comes from Ophonus ardosiacus, assembly GCA_943142095.1. NCBI lineage: Eukaryota > Metazoa > Arthropoda > Insecta > Coleoptera > Carabidae > Ophonus > Ophonus ardosiacus. Next base: position 39,635,230 of record OW964826.1, read on the forward strand.
GTTTCGGTTCTAGAACCGAGAACCGGGTAGTTTCGGTTCCAGAACCGGCTAATTTCGGTTCCAGAAACAAGTCTTGGAATCGGAACCGAGAACCGGGTAGTTACACATTCAAATAACCGAGTACCCGGGTAATTTTGGAACCGGAACCGAACCGAACCGGAACCGGTTCCCATCACTACTGCAAAGAGGCTGCCTGCAGTGAGCATTTTTCACTTTTAATTTCTTCTAAAGCTTTGTTAAGAGTAGCAGGATTATAATTTTTATAATTCCTACTTCCTTATATAGGGATCGTGCTAAAAATCACATATCGAGATTTTAGTAAATGACCACGTTTTAAGGTCCTAGAATCCATTTTTAACATTTTCACGATGATGTCTATATGTGTGTGTGTATGTATGTGTATGTGTGTGTATGTGTGTGTGTGTATGTGTGTGTATGTGTATGTGTGTCTATGTGTAGGAATTTTGTCTTCGCTCTAACTCAAATACTATCATTCAGAAAATTCTGAAACCTTGTATTTCTACCCTATTCTAATATGAAAAGAAGCCACTAGATTTTGGTGTAAATGGGATAATCGGAAATGGCACTTTACTTGAACCTCATAATGGGTTTTCTTCAAAAAAATACCATTAAATGCCATTTTTTCGCATTTTGTCATTATGAAAATTCTAGATTATTGAATTTTGTAAAGGTATACATTACTTTAATACTTTTTCTATACATTTGACAGATAAATTTCAAAATCATTTTTCTTTTATAATCCCGAAGCCTAAGATAAACACAATTCCTTTGTTACACAGTTTATTTTTCAAATGAATATAACTGACAGGTAAACGTCATTGTCAAAAAACTAATCACTTCAAATTAATAATAGTGTCATATTACATAATAAAGAAAATCGTAAATAAAGCAATGGTTATATGCAATGGAACATAATATAGTTTGAAGAATTACTAAATACGTAGGTATGTATTTAAATTAATAAAAATTAAATAGCGAGAGGTTTTGTGTTGGCCACATCAGATATTTTTGAACTTTTTTTATTGACAGTTTTTTTTAATTAGGCAGCTTCACAAATCACTTTTTCTTATTAAATATTAACTGCTACATACTAAGCTGTAATTATATTCATCTAAATTAAAGATATTCAGCCAATTAAAGAAGATATAGGGGAAAACAAATTTAGGCGCAATTTTGTTCAAAGTCACCTCTTAGTTCAAAGTGACCCCGTATTACGGTAGGTACAGTGGTCGTTTGGGCAATAAATTAGCCCATAATTAGCAATTTTAAATTCTAAAACAAAATATTTTGGAGTTACATTGTCCCGGTGGTTTTACCGCGAAACCACATTCAAATTAATAACTAATGACAAAATTCACGAAAGAATTAGTCACATAGGGTAACCTCGTAATTAATATATAATAAATGTACTTAACAGCCATTGTTTTCCACTAATTTTTAAAATTTTAACAATATAAGCAGTGAAACCTGTCAAAACTCGTATCACAGAATTTTAACTTAAAATTATGGTATACCGATACATTCCAGCTCGAACTTATGGTTTACGGTTTCAGCCTCTAGATTGCATGAAATAAAAATGTGGTTTTATAGTAAAACCACTAGGAACAAAAGGATTAAATAATTAATAAAGTAATGACATATTACATGTACTGCCGGTTATCCATTTGTTACCAAAACCTTTTCAACTCTTCCCGTTAATATCAAATTGTGTTAAACTGTAGTTTTTGAGAAATCATCCCTCCAACACATCCAAACACACACACATACACACACACACACAGATACACACACACACACACACACACACACACACACACACACACACACACACACACACACACACACACACAGAGAGAGAGAGAGAGAGAGAGAGAGAGAGAGAGAGAGAGAGAGAGAGAGAGAGATACACACAAATATCATTATAGAAATGTTAAAATCGGATTTACAACGGTGCTTATTCACTCAAAGATATGCGATTTGGAGCATGAATTCAATACCTCTATTGGCGAGAGGTAAAAATTATTAGTGTATTCCTGTGATCAATTGAAAAAAAATGTCATATAAAGATAGACCAATTTTTTACAAGGGATCAAAGTTATCCTGTAGTGCATTCTCCATGCTAGCAATGAGTGCCCGTCAGGTGATGCCTGGTAAACACCCGCACGGTATGAATATCTCATCATTGTGAAATATTACATATCTACGATATTTAGAGATTTTCTTACCTTATTTGGTAAACTTATACTTTCCGAACTAGATACGTTCTATGTTATTTCTATTACTATAACAATAACAATGAATTAAATTGTAGATATCATTTTTTAAAAGATATTAATTTATAAATGCTCCTTAAACATTGTATATCTACAACTAGATCATATATAAGATTATTATCTTGCTCATTATTCTAAAAGCATCATTTGAAATGAAGGTTTTATAATGAAATTTATGACAAAATTAAAATTGCATTAGACGTGTGTATTATTACATTTGCATGACTGTTCAATAAAAAACAGAGGACGGTAGAAAAGTGAAAAGAAATGCAATAAAAACCCATTTTTCACTACAGGAAGTAGAAATCGACAACTCTGATCTCAAAATAATGACAGAAGTTAGACATTTTGCCTCTAGAGAAAAGATATGTCAAAAATATGCCCTAGAGTATTTATATTATTTTGACAGTTCAACTCTTTTATATACAGGGTGTTCCGCGACTCGGCCGACAAACTTATACCATATTTTCAGGGGGTCATTATGATCAAAAATTGTTATATGACCTATAGGTGAATTCCTCTTTGTTTCGGAGATATCGTATGAATTAAAAAAATAAATAAATTGAGTTAGCCTTGACGAATTAACGTATGTTTGACAAATGAATGATTTTTGTTCTGTCTTATAAATTTAAGCTATTATGCCGCATTTTACTAATGCAGAATATGCCGAAAAGGTTTTCGTGTATGGTTTTTGCAATGGAAGTGGATGTGCTGCTGCTGCGGAGTACCACAAGCGATACCCAGATCGCACTGTTCCACACCACACAATATTTTCAAACGTTTTTCGTTGCTTGAGAGAGACAGGATTTTTCCCACGTCGTCATGTAGAAAGAGATGAAGATAGGTACGCTGAAGTAGTTTTAAATGTTTTAAATAATTATCAGATACACGCGAAGAGTTGACTGGCCGTATAATTGACGCTACTAATTCTCTAAAGAATGAATTATCACTAATTAATTGGCAACATTCTATGTCTCGAAGGATACCTGAATGTTTAGAAAATGGAGGTTCTAATTTTGAACGGTTGCTGTAATTTTGTGTTAATTAGCTTTCCATTGATGAATAAATTTTCTTTTATCATTTTTTTTCTTTAATTCCTTCGATATCTTCGAAACAAAGAAGAATTCACCTATAGGTCATATAACTTTTTTTGATCGTAATGACCCTCGGAATATATGGTATAAGTTTGTCGGTCGAGTCGCGGAATACCCTGTATGTAGGGTACGTACAACCGGCCATTGGAGAAATATATATAAGCAAACTAATGGACGGTTGCACCAACGTATGTAACTATGGGTCACATCCTTAGATCATATAGCTTATGATCTAAGGTCACATCACATGACGGGTGATAGAAGACCCTATGCTGCAAGAAAAAGGTAGCTCCAAAAATCAATGTTTAGACACAGAATAGACATTCATACAGAAGCGACAGTCAGAGAGAGAAACGAAAATTAGAGAGAGAAAGAGTATGCCAACAAATTTAAAGGGCTAATCGGATAAAATCGGATTATTTCGGCATATCTTCGTATCTTACGATTCTTTGTTCTTTTCATTATCTCAACGAGAACATTTTCTGTTAGAGGTCAATAATAAAAGTATATTGAGAAACACAAATTGATTTCTAATTAGAACAAACATGTTATTTTTTCAACAAACGATAGGAAAAATCGTTATCATGAAGAAAATCATTATATTTCACATAATCTGGAGGAGCAGTTGTCTCAGCTTGTCACGCTCATGTATTTTAGGGTTATGGCTAATTCAAGCAAACCAAACACGTCTTCTCACTTTTGACATGTCATTTTGTGAACTGTTTGTGAATTTTAGAAGTGGTGTTAGTTTCTAATAAAATGGAAAAAAACGAAGAAGGTAGAATCGGGAGGACTTGTTTGTTCATATAAAAACTACATAAATAAGTTTAAAAAATGGAGAAAGGGAAATGTAAGTTTTTTTTTTCGTTTCCGAAAGATCCAGAAATGTAAGTTGTGTAAAACGACTACCATATCATGTAAAATGTATATTCATTTAATAAATATAGCTGTAAAATGTGGCTCAAGGCCTGAGGAAGAGAAAATTTGATGGATAAGGATATTTGGGACATATTTATCGAGTCTGACGTTTGTGTTTCCCACATCAAAGATATAGAAAATTCCGCATTGTATTGAATTTGTAAAATTCAAGTATTTGTTTAATAAAAATATAATTATGTGTTTATTTTATCTGTTAATTTGTTAATAAAATTAAAATTTTAGTACTTTTGTGTTCTAATTTTTCTTTTACCATTTAAAACAATTTAAATTTCGCGCGTAAATTTGCCAACAAATTTAAAGTTCAAGGTCATAAACATCAAATCGCAACAACAATGGTGCCGACAAGGAGTGTCGCTTCTGTATGAATGTCTATTCTGTAGTTTAGAGATAAACAAAAAAAAACTGTTTTATTCCGCCATTTGTTACCTTAATAAAAGTATTAATATAACATTTTATTATAAAGGCAAATGTTTAAATATCGAGTAGATAATAATTAACAATATTTTTATTATTATGTTATTAGCGATAAAATTTTGATTAACATTACAAAATATTCTAATCAAACTTAAAATAAATTATTTATAATTTTGTACGTTTCTATAAAGTTTTTAACACATTTAATAATAATTTGGGAGTTTCTGTTTCTTCATCATCTGTAATGTCAGTATTGTTATATCGTTGGATTGTAAGGCACTGTAGTTTGTAGCACCACATATCATTTTGGGATACGCGATTTTTAGCTAGATCCATTACATGATTGTATTTTGTTTTTTTTAAAGCAAGTGGCTTATTATAAAGCATCTTATGCTGAATAGTTTGATCAATGGGATTTTTTAGAATTTTGAAATTTAAAAAGCTAATAAACTACATGTTTTACTACACCTAATTTCATCCGTATTGTTTTCATAACTTTATATTTGCTTATAGAAAACTTTTCCTTCTCTTTGTTAAGAATTTTTTACGCTACGTCTTAACCAAAAACCTATAATCTTTGGTGCAAAACAGTTATTTTAAGGAGCTACATGTATATTGCCGCAAATAGTTTTTTGGCGGTACGTACTATTTTGTATCCTTCTCTGTTATGAACGGAGGTATTAACATGAATCTTGCACCAATTTGTGAAAAAATGAAGCTACCTCCTTGTTGCTGCAAACTCTTCAATGTAGTTCGATGTATTTAAAGGAGATTTATCGAAAAATTTCTTAAAAATTCAATGCCTACATACGATGCGATAAGGGAGAGTATTGCACGTAATCGTGTTGTTTTGTTGTTTTGTTATGTAATCTAACGTCGCTTTGGTACAATCTACTTGGAGTGTTTCATGTATTACATATAACAAGTTATAGTATATATCGTAGTGCCGCTTTACAGAAATCCTGCTAGCACTTAACATTCCTCAGACCGATTTTCTTTCGTGTCGCCGACTGTACCTACAGTAAAACTACCTTGCAAGATATGTATATGGGACAATACTCTAACAGAATAATGTGCAGGCCTTGGGGATATAATGCCTAATAGAATTAAAATTGTTATTACTAAGGTGGTTGTAATCCAATAGTATATGGCAGAATACTTGAGTAATATATTTAGTTTTTTAAAGCTTAAAATCTATAATATAAATAAAATCACTGTTCAGTCCGACGTTTCGGCCGTACTGCGGCCTTTTTCAGGGAATGCTACAATTTTTATACATTTAATAAACACATATTACACTAATTAAACAAATACAATAGTCAGAAGTTAAAATTGAAATACATATATGTAACATGAAAAATTAGTACAGAACATTGTCAATAGAATAATAAATAAATAAATAAATAATTGCAGTTCAAATACATAATAATAAATCACAATGTGTTAAATGGTCAAATTTTAAAACTACGAGTACAATGAGGGAAGTCCTTGTTATTGGAATCCGTTTTGGCGGTAACTGCTAATCAGGATTATTTTTTCAAAAAAACCGCGTTTATATGTGCTGATATCTTCGACTTGATCCGTAAGGTTTAAGTTCGTTGACCCTCATTGTAATTTCAAAGTTTGACCCTTTAACACATTGTGATTTTTTATTATGTATTTGAACTACAATTATTTATTTATATATTTTTACCTTCCGTTACCCTAGGTAACGGAGGTATAGGGATAGTTTTAAAAATCGCATATAGAGATTTTAGTGAATCAGCAAATATTGAAATTTTGTACACCCATTCTATACTAATGTGGGAAGAGATTTTAGTATATATCGGATAACCGGAAACCGGAAACCGGAAGTATTTCTTATAAAAGCTTTTAATAGTTTTTCTTGAAAAAAATACATTGAATATAATTTCTCACAAACTTTTACTAATAAAAATTGAATATAATGGTACAATCTTCAATTTTACGATAATAGTATTTAGTAAATAACTTTAAATATGACATATTTAAACAAATGTCACTGTCAGGATTCAGGAACTAATTACATTAAAATTAATAATGAAACCGTGTTAAGGAGAATATAGTAGTAATATATTTAATTCTAAGTAAATTAAGGTTTGTAAAAATAATATATTTTCCATCATACATAAACATTATATTATAAGTACTATTGATTTGCTTCAATGTCTTCCAGGGAATGGCTCTGAAAAGACTGTGTAAAGATACGAGTACTATTTTGAATTTTTATTTAGTTTTTCTATTAGTTTTGTCAATATTTGTCAAATTTATTTTGTGTATAAAATATTTGTTAAATGTAAAATAAAGTTTGTTATGAATCATTATAAAAATATTTGAATACATATAATGATTGCTTCATTTCTACTGCGTGGTTAAATACCAGTGATCTCTATAATATATGTTATAGAGATCACTGGTAAATACCCAGCGGGAGGTTATGGGCTGGCCACATCAGATTTTTTATTCTATTGACAATGTTCTTTATTAATTGTACATGTTATATACACTGGCGAGCAAAAAATTGAGGTTAATTATTAACTATGATATATTTTTGGAATGTTTTGTAATTTGTAAATCATAGAAGGATCTTAATAATTTATTTTTTGAGAAATATCATCTGTTTTCTTTTGTTATCTGTCATGTAATATCACTCTTTTTACAAATTTTATGAAATAGCGTGCATTCGCGATAATTGAAAATTCGCATTTCGGTGTCTCTTTTCGGTATAGCGTTGATTTCTCTTTGTAAAATCTATCAATTACACGGTGTAGTACTCGTATTGTGTATTTAGCGATTCACAATGCCTGTAAATCCTATTGCTGCGGCAAGAATTGTAGCGTTGATACAAGATGGCCGAGGACAACGTGAAACTGCAAGAATTGTTGGTCGGAGCCTTTGTGCTGTACAAAACGTGTATCAGCGCTATGAGGAGACTGGCTTGATAACCAGAACTCCAGGATCCGGGCGTAAAATAATCACCAGCCGAAGAGATGACCGATTTTTGGTGTCCGCAAGTTTGCGGAATAGGACAGCTTCTGCGGTTTTGCTACGAAATCAACTCCAACAAGTTAGAGATGTAAATGTTAGTGAATGGACCGTTAGAAGAAGGCTTCATGCTGATAGATTGTCTTGTAGAAGGATGGCTACAGGTCCACCATTGCAACGCGGCATGGAATGGGAGGACTGGGGCAGGGTACTTTTTCCGATAAGTCGCGTTTTTGCCTCAATGGATCAGACGGACGTCGACGAGTATGAAGAAGACCCGGAGAAAGATGCGCTCAAGTTTGTATTGACGAGCGACTTCCATTTGGCGGTGGGTCGGTTATGGTTTGGGCAGGAATCTCTTTCATACAGAATGGGTCCCGACAGCTCACAGGTACATTACGGAGGTTCTAGAAGACCATGCTATGCCTTTCTTGATCACTATGGGCGAGCGTAGCATTTTCATGCAAGATAATGCTAGACCTCACACAGCCAGAGTTGTCAGAGAATATCTGGATGAAGTGGGAATTAGACGGTTTGATTGGCCAGCCCTTAGTCCGGACATGAATCCCATCGAACATGGATGAGTTGGGACGGCGTATCCGAAAGCATACACCAGCTCCAAGAACTGCCCAGGAGCTTAGAGCGTTGCTATTGCAGTAGTGGGATAATATTGACCAAAATATGATCCTTAACTTAATTCAAAGTATGCCTCGTCGAGTTCAAGCAGTAATTAACGCAAGAGGAGGAAATAGGCAATACTAGTACTAAGTTTTTTAAATTTTTTTCGTTCCACATAACTCCTAACAACAAAAAGTCAAACTACGTTTGAAATGCAAATTTATTGTTTTTTCATAATAAATTATGAAACCAAAAAATGTGCTTTGCGTTTCAATATTGAATTATTAATTTAGCCTATAAAATACAGTATAATGGTTTTCAATTTACAAATAATAATAAGCTTAAAACAGAAAATTAGAAAAATACATAATAATTAATAATTGACCTCAATTTTTTGCTCGCCAGTGTATATATATATATATATATATATATATATATATATATATATATATATATATATATATTTATTTCAATTTTAACTTCTGACTATTGTCAGTATTTGTTTAATTAGTGTATATTAAATGTATAAAAATTGTAGCAAGAAGGCCGCAGTAGGTACGGCCGAAACGTCGGACTGAATAATTATTTAAATAAATTGACTGAAACCAGTGATTTTGTTCATATTATACACTAGACAGTCACGATCCTTTCCACGTACATTTAAAATTTGCATTTTAAACTGATCGAAAGTAATCTGGAGAAATTTCTCACCATTTGCGTAAGCGTTTATAATTTATTTGCTGAAAATGTAAACCGGCAGAAATATTCTCAACTTGAACTCAAAGAATACTCTTTTTCTCTTGATACTTTGTTGTTCGAAAACACAAAAATTATGCAATTCTTTTCCTTGATGAATAATACATTATTTTTTTCAAATCAAAATTCCTGTGCAATCCAGTACCTTATCAATGTTTCCTTTATCGAATTATGTGTTATCATCCCATTCATTATAAAATTTAATATGTAAACATGGAACTCGCATTATCGATGGGTGAATTTGTTCAAACAAAGAATTCACCCAAAATCAAACTCGGGTCGATTTAATTAACTAAAGTGCGAAAGAAAGGTGATATTTTTAGTTTGAATGACAAGTAATTCTGAAAATGGAGATAATCCGTGGGAAAATTTGCAGAGGAAAATAAATTATTGGAACTCTTGAAAATTGGATAAAATCGTAAATTGGGTATTGTGCAAGGCATATGTATGCCAAGAATTCCAAGAATGATTTAATGATATTGGGGATCGCAGTTTATTCTCGTGTTTGTGAACGTACATGCATGTACGAATATACACTGCGCACTAACAGTATTCGTACTTTATGTACAAAAATGGAAATAACAATATTTGGGTAAATTTAATTAAAAACTGTAAAATTCATGTACGAATGTCACGCTAAAAGTATTAAGACTAAAAAATATGGTTCATATTATTTAGAATTTTATTTTAGATATGTTCAAAGTAGTTCCGTTCAACAATAAAACACATAATCATTCTTTCCTTCCACTTTTTCAGAAGCTCACAACCAATCTTCTTTTTACCTTCCGTCACTTTTAGGTAAGGAAGGTATTGTCTTTGGTCAAAAAAATCGATGGTGAATTTTTAATGAATAAGCACGTTTTAGGGTCTCTAGAATACGATTTTACTAGTTTTACGATGATGTATATATATATATATATATGTGTGTGTGTGTCCGTGTGTGTGTGTGACAAATTTTTCTCCGACGATAATTCCAAAACTACAATTCTAAAAATTATGATTCTTTCATATTCCTCTTCTTTGCATCCATATGAAGAGCTGATTAGATTTTGGTCAACCGGAAGTTCACTTATTTGAAGTTCTTAACAGTTTTTCTTGAAAAAATGCAGTTAAGTACCATTTTTCGACATTTTATGTGATTATCAATATGAAAGAATATATTATTCTCTATACGGTTTGATTAAACATTTTCCTTCATATTCAATAGATATAGTTATAGAAAGATTAAGAGAGATTAACTTTCAAAAATCAATCACCTTTGCTAAAATTATGGAAACAGCAGATATATTCAAAAAATTCTAATATTAACAGATGTCAATGTCAAGTGCAAAACCAAAGTGGAAAGTATAGGTTCAGAAACAGATATAAGTGACAGAGTCCCTCGCAAATGACTTGCAGTTGCAGCCTCGCCTCAAAATTGAAATTTTCAATGCCAGGAGTACGAGGAAGACCAAAGAGAAGGTGGAAGTACTGTGTAGCAGAAGATATGAGAGAGGAAGAATTGTGTGAAGAAGATGAGTTGGACAGGAATGAGTAGAAGACAAGAGTAAGAAATAGCGACCGCTAATAAAATAGGAATAAGCTGAAGAAGGAGGAAGTGTTAAGTGCAATTTACATAATGTACGTTCGTGTTATAATTTTATTGAACTTATAGAATCTTCTCAAAGGAACTTTCAGTATGGAATTTGTAAAAAATAGTGTGTTCGTGTTACAATTTTACAGGATATATACCTATAGAATATTTTTCAAGGAACTTTTGTACGGGATTTGTACAAAATACATTGAATTGACGGGTTTTGTGCTGGCCACAACAGATTTTTTTAGAATGCTTTCAAATTAATTTCGAAAAGACTTAAAGACTGTTCACGTTCCACGTTGTTAAATCAATAACGGGCTAACTGCTAACTTAAAAACTGTCAAATTATAAATTGATTCTAAAATTCTCTCTGTTTAATTCCATATTTTTCCTCAAAAGATACTTTTTAAAAATCTGCTTTGTATGCAGATATAGGTAATAATAATGATGACATATTCGTACCGTGCGGGCGTTTACCACACGTCATTTCACAGACACTCATACTCACTTTATGCCAGAGTATGACCAGATTCATATGTGTGCAATTTAAAAATCCTTTTGTTTATAGTATTTAAAATAAGTGTGTAATGTCTGTGTTGAAAAAGATGATTTTTAGGGGATGCAATTAAAGCAATTTTTAAGCGTATTATATTATATTTGGATCTCATAAAAAACTTCTTTAAAGAAAATTAAACAATATTTGGGTATAGTTCTGTATAAATTTATTATTCTGTATTTATTTATGTTATTATTACAAAAACCTGAAGAAGACAGCACCTTGCTGTTGAAACGTTGTTGTTTTTAATAAATTTATATAGAACTATACCCAAATATTGTTTAATTTTATTAATAATGAGTTCTGAAAGCATATTTCTTTAAAGAACTCAAACCTAATTTCTGTTAGGTTAGTTCTAGAAAATCTGCTATTGAAATAGTAAATGCTTACGAAGCTATATGATCTAAGAGTAAATTTCAATCATAGCTACCAACAATCAAATAAAAAATTATATTCCTAATCAATGTTCATAAATTAGAAAATGAAATAACGAATATTTTTAAATAATAGGCTTGTTCACATTACAAAATATGCAACTAATTGATAATTTTTTTAGTGCACTTGCGTAGTTTGAAACTAAAATGTTTTTATGTCAATAGTTGTTGTTGGTATTTGTCTTTGTCACATAATGATATTATAATCTTACTTTTTTGTTTAAAATTTACTTCCTGCATTTATTTCTAGTTCTCTTAAATTTAGACAGTCATGGTATATTCGAATACATTTTACTGTAGCTGAAGTTACTTGTTTTTTATGCCAATTACAAATTTGGTTTTTATTCACTTTATCTTGTATGACGTGTAGTGTAATCATCAAACGAATTTTTCATAAAAAGTTGTGTAATATGTCTAGTTAAAGCTTAACATTTTCTTTATGAATTGTATTATAACGCTGGCTTATTTGCAATAGGACGTAACCCACATTTTTTTTAAATATTAGCTTTTGACGCGGGTAGGTTGATGAAACTATTTTGCTTATGCCTGCAATATTTCGTAGGCCTAAAACCAGTGTTGTATAAAATACTTGAAAAAAACCTATTTCAAATAGAAAATATTAAATAATAAATAAAAGTATTTCATATGTTTGGTAAATTACAATTATTTTTTTAGTATTTCAAATATACTAATATTTCAATACTTTCAAGTATTTCTAACATTTTTACTTTTAATTATTTGAAAATAAATTCAGATATGTTGGGATATTGTAAAAATGTTTTTCGTAATCAACTTATTCGCGTATTTTTACTAATATTAAAAAGAAACTTACATTAACATAGGCAAGTGTTTATTTAAGAAAAAAATTAAAGAATTATTCCATGTTATATTACTAATAGACTACACACAATGGAGGGTTTCTATTTCAAATACATAAATCTGTTTCAAATACTTGTGTATTTTAAATATAAAAACGTATTTCAAATAAAAAAAATCTGTTGTGGCCAGCACAAGACCTCTCGCCATTTCCACATTAGGCTATATAATTGTATTGCACTTCGCTTTCGAACCGTCGTTTTTTAACAAAAAAATACAGAACTTTACCCAAATATTGTTTTTTATTGTATTTAACATGTCTTCTGCACACATATAATTCTTATTATATCTATTTTTCATTGTATGAGTAAGTTCCTATAAGTATGAGAGATTCTTCCAATTCATTAACCAGATTGGCGGTATTTCTGTCATGCATTTTACCTACAATTTCAAATATTTTATTAATAAAACAATAAGAAAGATTAAATATACTTCCCAGAAAAAGCTATCAGAATGTCAATAAAACTGTTGATTTTTGACACTGACATATGTCATTTTCAAACTATGTTAAACATTGGAATTTGTCAACTGGTTTCCTTAGTGCCTTAGCCTCTGCGATTAGATTACTCTATATATTATAGTGTCTTTATCTCTAAATCTATACATATATAATAAAAAATTTAAGTGTATTAAATGGAGAATTTTATGTTTTTCAATATTTAATAACAAAAATTTCCAAAAAAATTATATGTAGAAGAATGTTTCTAAGAAACTACTACTTCCGGTTGTTCAATTGTTACCAAAACCTTTTCAGCTCTTCCCAGGAATGTCAGATTGAGGAATCCATACTTAAACAGTTCTTAAGTCTTATAGTTTTTGAGGAATCGTCCCTACAACATCCAGACATACATACACACATACACACATACACACATCCACACACACACATACACACGCACACACACACAGACATCATTTTAAAAAAATTTAAAAATGTGGATATGAGAATTTTAGCATGAATCCAATACCTCTCTTAGCGAGAGGTAAAAAGAGTATTTCCTACAAATAATAGTATTTTAATGTATTAAAATATAAAATACTTGTGAAAAGTATTTGAACTAAAAATACAAATTCTGTTATTTTTAAGTATGTCAAATAATTACTTACACTTTATCTAATTCAAATATTTATTTCAATTACTTATATTTCAATTTACTATACAACACTGCCTAAAACCAATCATATAGGAGAGAATTTGAATGTTTAGTAATACGTAGTATGCAGTTAACAATTTTAGATTATGCGACATACCATTCAGATTGTTTCTAATTCAGGAAAATGCATATTTATTCATTTTTTCACCTCTATTTTGTTTTTATGTACCTTGAAAAATTAACTTCTTTAGTGTTATGTCCTAACCAGGATATCGAACCCGAACCTGAACCGAACCAAAACCGAAACCAAACCGTAACATTTTAGCGAAATCAAACCCAGAACTGAACCTCATAAATTTCAAACAATAAAGTGAGAATTATTTTTAAATGAGAATTTAATTCATTAGTCACGTGACATGTTTTCTGCCAGTCAGCATTAAGAATCTCCCTAGTTACATGTCGTAGCGATGATAAAAAACAAAGAAATTATCACCTTATTTATATTCGTTACTAAGGGATTTTTACAACATTGGCAATTTTAACAAAAAATCATTTTATTCTCTCATTAAATATAAGCTCGTGATATGATTAATAAGCGAAGATATTGCTCGTGAGAGCGAAGCAGCATATTTCACTCGTCCTTGAGACTCGTGAAATTTGCAACTCGGTTCCACTCGAACATATCATCGGTGATAATCATATCACTTGTTATACTACATATGATAATGCCTTAGTATTCTGAAGATTTTATTGAACACAAATTTCAAATGATACTGTAATAAGATTTACAGTTTCATGGTATTTTCATCGTTGGAGAAAACTGCAAACTAGATGCTTATAAATGCACACTAGTTACCTCTCGCTAAGAGAGGTATTGGATTCATGCTAAAATTCGCATATCCAGATTTTATTGAATAAGCACGATTTAAGGTCCCTACAATCCGATTATTACATTTTTAAAATGATGTCTGTGTGTGTGTGTGTGGATGTGTGTATGTGTGTGTGTGTGTGTGTGTGTGTGTGTGTGTGTGTGTGTATGGCTGAATGTTGTAGACACGATTCCTCAAAAACTATAAGACTTAAAAAATATTTAACTGCAGTTTCCTCAATCTGACATTCATGGGAAGAGCTGAAAAGGTTTTGGTAATAATTGAACAACCGGAAGTAGTAGTTTCTTAGAAAAAATCTCCTAAATATAATTTTTTGGGAGTTTTTTTTTATTAAATATTGAAGAACATAAAATTCTCCATCTAATACACTTAAAAAATTTATTATATCTTGTATAGATTTAGAGATAAAGACACTATAATTTATGGAGTAAACTAATCGCAGAACGCCAAGGCACTAAGGAAACCAGTTGACAAATTCCAATGTTTATAACATGACACATGTCATTGTCAAATATCAACAGTTTTAGTGACAGTCTGACAGCTTTTTCTGGGAAGTATATTTAACTTTTCTTATTGTTTTATTAATTAAATATTTGAAATTATAGGTAAAATTGTGGTAAAATGCATATATCCATCAGAAATACCGCCAATCTGGTTAATGAATTGGAAGAATCTCTGACATTTAGAAACTTCCTCATACAATGAAAAATAGATATAATTACAATTATATGTGTGCAGAAGACATGTTAAATACAATAAAAAACAATATTTGAGTAAAGTTCTGTAATTTTTTGTTATAAAACGACGGTTCGAAAGCGAAGTGCAATACAATACTTTTATAGCCTAATATAGAAATGGCGAGAGGTCTTATGCTGGTCACAACAGATTTTTACCTTCCGTCACCTTTAGGTAAGGAAGGTATTGTCTTTGGTCAAAAAATTCGGTGGTGAGTTTTTAATGACTAAGCACGTTTTAGGGTCCCTACAATACAAATTTACTATTTTTAAGATGATGTCTGTATGTATGTATGTGTGTGTGTGTGTGTGTGTGTGCGTGTGTGTGTCCGTGTGTGCGTGTGTGTGTATGTGTGTCCGTGTGTGACAAATTTTTCTCCGACGATAACTCCAATACTATAATTCTAAAAATTATAATTCTTTCGTATTCCTCTTCTGTACATTCATATGAAGAGTTGATTAGATTTTGGTTATAAGTGATCCACCGGAAGTACCCTTATTTGAAGTTTTTAACAGTTTTTCTTAAAAAAACGCAGTTAAATATTATTTTTTGACATTTTGTTATTATATTTATTAAAGAAAATACTCTTCTCTATATGGTTTGATTATTCATTTTCCTTCATATTCAATAGATGTAGAGTTAAAGCATTATAAAGAAATTAATTTTTGAAAAATTAGTCAGCTTTGTTATTTATCATGGAAACAGCTGACATAATTATTCAAAAAAATTTAATTGACAGATGTCAGTTGCAAGTGCAAAACCAAATATGGAAAAAAGTATAGGATCTAAAATTGGTATGTCATAGTGTTGCTCGTAAGTGACACGCAGGGAAAGGCCAAAGAGAAGATGGAAGGACATTACTTAGTGTAGTTTATGTTATAATTTTATTGGATTTATAGAACCTTTTCAAATGAACTTTTGGTATGGAATTTGTAAAAAATAGTATGTGTTCGTGTTCGATTTTACATGATATTATATAGAATCTGTTCCAAGGACCTTTTGGTATGGGATTTGTACAAAATACATGGAATTGACGGAAGGTCTTGTGCTGGCCACAACAGATTTTTTATTATGTGTTCACACAGTAAAATTCAAACAGTTTGATTTTCAACTAGTTTGAAACCAGGCATGCGCATTGGATTTCAAACTCCAACCGTTTGCAAATCGTTCTATGAACCATATGAACAAAGCATGTTATTTGTAAAATATTAATTCAATTTTCGTTAAATCGAACCGAACCTGAATCAATACCTGAATCCGGAACAAAACCGCAAATTTTATTAATGTTTGAACCAGAACCACACGCGAACGCATATCTCTCAAATAAGAAAACCTGAACCGAACCAAGTTTTTGGCGGGTTCGATTCCCTTGTTCTATCTATTGCAAATAGACGATCGCTAAGATATAATGCAGTATTTTCATCTCACCTGAATTGGGGTATTAGGTGGTTCTTCCACCGAAGGCAAGTTCGTATTTTCTGGAGAGTCTGCTCCAGGTCTAACAGCTCGAATCGCCCGAGACAAATAGGTGAAGTTAGGCATAGTATTTTGCCCCAATGGGGCCACCATATCTACAAAATAAAATATAATAATTATTAATATCCAACTATAGCTTAATAACTACGACATGCATAACAACATTCAAAAATATCAAATTATTTCATTATTTCAAAATAGTGTATTGTTGACGGTTATCATAAATGCTGCCGGCATCAGCTTAAAATAAAAAATCTGTTATGGCCAGCACAAGACCTCTCCCCATTTTCATATTAGGCTATATAAGTATTGTACATAACATTCCTGGTATACACAAAAAATTCTAATTACATATATTCTTTATTTTTCAATTAATTCTATGAACAAGTTTCCTCCTACTTTTCTAAATGTTCGAGATTATCCAATTCATTGACGAGATTGACGGTATTTCTAAATGGTATATAATGAATTATATGTATAGTAAGCGCGTGTTTAGTAGACACAGATACTGTACATACTTCGCCTTATAAATGAATCCCATGAATCCCCTTTCTTTTTATACCAATTTTAGATGTTGACGGAATCTTTTCCTCATTATAACAACAGCATATTATATTACTATTGCATTTTGCATTTTTCATGTATGAATTCAATATCTATCTATAATTTTAAATATTTAATTAAGAAATATAAAATGTACTACCCAGAAAAAGTCTTCAGTAATGTCTGGATTTTTGACACTGACATTTATGTCAGTTACAAACATTTTAATTTTTCAACTGGTTCCATGGGCTGATTGATTCATTATACAATGGGTTATTTTTTATATAATTGTAATTCAGTCTATCTCTAAATCTATAGAAGATATAATAAAAACGTTCAATGTATTGGATAGAGAATTTTAATTTTTTTAATATTTGTAACTACATAAATTTTCAAAAAATAATATTTACAAGAATTTTTCTAAGAAACTACTACTTCCGGTTGTCGAATTGTTACCAAAATCTAATCAACTCTTTCCAGGAATGTCAAATTGAGGAAACTGCAGTTAAATATTTTTTAAGTCTTATACTATTTGAGAAACCGTAGTTCCAACATCCACATACACACACACACACACACACACACACACACACATACACACACACACACACGCACACACAGACATCGTAAAAATGTTATAATCGGATTATAGGGACCTTAAAACGTGGTTATCCACTAAAATCTGGATATGCCATTTTTAGCATGATTCCAATACCTTTCTTAGCGAGAGGTAAAAAAGGCTTAATTAACGTAGGTCTGATCTTCAACTGTTTCTGAACAAGAGGCCATTTTGTATTAGAATTGAAAAAAATCTGATGTGGCCAGCTCATGACCTCCGGCCAATTCCATGTTCAAAATAGCAATGAGCTTTAAGTAAAGTAACACTTCTGGTTGATTGTTTTGTAAACAAAATCTAATTTGTTGTTCCAATAAATAAAAAAGAAATTTTGGATTATATTTTATTAGGTATGTTTTTCTCAAAAATCTGTTAAGATTAAGTGCCAGTTCCGGTTTATCAAAATCTAATCTGTTGTTTCAAATTATATATGAGTTTTAAATATCAAATTTGAATTGTTTTGGTTCATATTTTAATACATATTTCAACAAAATCTGTTCAGAGTTTCAAGTAAAGTACCACTTCCGGTTTATCAATTCAAAAATCTAATAGTCGTTCTAGTTAATACAGAAGTCTTGAATACTAAATTTGAAAAGTTTTGGATTATATCATATATTTTTCATGAACATCTGTTCAGAGCTTCAAGTAAAGTATTTCTTCCGGTTTATCAATTTTAACCAAAATTTAATATGTTGTTCATCTTGATATAGAAGTCTTAAATAGTAAAATTGAACACACCACATAATTGTAAAAATAACAAAAACGTGTTGTAGGGACCCAATGCAAGTAATATTTGTTCTCTTCATGCACTTACATACACCACAACTATTTTTATTTACAAGAAATAGTAAATGATGAGTTTGGACCTATACTAATTGGTTTGTCCTTTTTCCAATACAATATACAATAATAGGTAAGTAACTAACGGTCGTTGAAAATGCAACACCAAAAAATATTAGGAATAAATAAATGAGATTCAGCGTAGAAGTTGCTCATTATTAGTAATGTAAACGATTAAAATTTCATAACTCAAAACAATAAGAGCAAAAGAAAATTAATCAGAGCTATATCCATCGCGCGCATTAATTACCGCTACTAAACGCCGAAGCATGAACTCAATAAGGTGGCGAATAACATTTTGCGGTATTTCATTCCATCCACTTTCAACTGAAATCTGCAAACTGAGTACGCCTCAATGCTTACACAATCACTGAATTAGTGTGGGGGGGGGGGGTCTAACGAAATGTTTTCAGGTTATATTGTTGACATTTGCGTTTGTTTCATGGTTGCAGGTAAAGATTATGGAAAGAAAAAATGCATCATAATTCAAATAAAAAATAAAAATCTGTTGTGGCCAGCACAAGACCTTCCGTCAATTCGATGTATTTTGTACAAATCCCATACCAAAAGGTCCTTAGAACATATTCTATATAATATCATGTAAAATCGAACACGAACACATACTATTTTTTACAAATTCCATACCAAAAGTTCATTTGAAAAGGTTCTATAAATCCAATAAAATTATAACATAAACGTACACTAAGTAAAATGCACTTGACACTTCCTTCATTTATTCTTCAGCTTTCCCCTATTTTATTACGGGTCGCTGTTTCCTCTTCTCTTCCACTCATTCCTGTCCAACGCATCTTCTTCACACATTCTCTTTCTGCGATACAGTCCTTTCATCTTCTCTTTGGCCTTTCTCTGCACGTCACTTGCGAGGAACACTATGACATACCAATTTTAGATCCTTTACTTTCTATATTTGGTTTTGCACTTGCAACTGACATCTGTCAATTAGTTTTTTTATAAATTATCAGCTGTTTCCATGATAAATAGCAAAGCTGACTAATTTTTAAAAATTAATTTCTTTATAACGCTTTAAATCTACAGCTATTGAATATGAAGGAAAATGTATAATCAAACCGTATAGAGAAGAGTATTTTCTTTAATATGTATTATAACAAAATGTCAAAAAATAATATTTAACTGCGTTTTTTTAAGAAAAACTGTTAAAAACTTCAAATTAGGGTACTTCCGGTGGATCAATTATAACCAAAATCTAATCAACTCTTCATATGGTTGTACAGAAGAGGAATACGAAAGAATTATAATTTTTAGAATTGTAGTATTGGAGTTATCGTCGGAGAAAAATTTGTCACACACGGACACACATACACACACACACACACACACACACACACACACGGACACACACACACATACATACAGACATCATCTTAAAAATTGTAAATTCGTATTGTAGGGACCCTAAAACGTGCTTATTCATTAAAAACTCACTACCGAATATTTTTACCAAAGACAATACCTTCCTTACCTAAAGGTGACGGAAGGTAAAAAACATATCTCGTTCACAACGGAAAGTAGATGGTTATAGATGTAGATAATTTTTACTATAATTATGAATTCCATATCACTGCTGATATTGCTGTCATCAGATTCTTCATTGTTCGATGAAGAATCTGATGATTGCAATACAGCGACGGTCTTTTTAACTAGAAAACTTTCCATATCTGTTAACTGGTGTGGTAGTTAACTGTCAGTTGATATTTAAGGTTAGGAGATTCATCGCAATTTTCAGAAACCCGTTTCCTTATTCGGTCGCAGTGGCTATCCATCGGATCCATCAGGTATTCATCGTGACGTCATTTTCAATTGCTGATAGAATTCAGCGCATTAATTGTTGCTGAATAAAGAAACTCGCCCTATATTTCTTCAAAGAGTAAATTCAGCGATTTCAAATTTTAATCGTTTACACTCCTAATAATAAGCAACTTGTATGCTCTATCTCATTTATTTATTCCTATTATATTTTGTGTTGCATTTTCAACGACCGCTAGTGTATATTTAAATTCGCATGCCAAATTCAAAACACACAGACAAATTTTCTTGTTTGTTTTTCTAAGTCAAAAGTAAAAATTATGAAAACAGCTCATAGTGCTAACATATGGAATATATCGGAAATGAGAAATGGATAAATTCTCTTTTATGTGATATATTCCAAGAGTAAACAATCCTTATGACGTGAAGGCAATGTATTAGAAGAGACAGCTGTTTGTTGATCTAGTTTTCAATAGTATTTTTCCAAGCATTTGCCAATTTCATGAGACAGAAGAATGAAACATTCGATACTTCTTTAAATAAACACTGAAACTGGAGAAAACTAGAAAATATTTCATTTCTCTGAATGAATTGGTGCGGTAGTACAAATTTTAATTTGAAAAACGTAATTACACACCATTAAATAATTACACGCACATATGTTTTGTAATTATTCTATTAATAGTTTTTCTAATAATATTAATTATTTTTCCAAGTATCCATCCTAGAACATTTCTATGAATGAAATAAGAGAAATTTTAAAATATAACGTGTGCCTTATAAGTTATGGCACAAATTTCAACATTTTTTTATTTTTTAAATAAAATGCATTTTGAACTCAAATTACAGCGTGTTTTACCACAAGGAATACTGCATCCCCATGCATCCGTATTCACGTATACGTGATCATTTGTAACCAATCACAATAGCAAATACATACATCGGTCCGTTGTAAGAACGCAACGGACGAAAGTTGGTTAATTTTAACTTTTCACGGATACGGATTGCTTGACGCATGCGTATAAACGCAGCAACAGCAAGTTTGTTTGGATATTTTGTTGACAACCATTGATAAGCTTGAATTTTGTTGTGGTTCACTTTTTTGTTTAATTTTTATGTACAATGGAGAACAATTTATTTAAATGAGGATATTGTGGTTGGGTTATAAATTCGCATTGTGATAATTTAATGGAACATAACTGTTTCAAGGAGAAAATTGTAGGAATCAACGAAACGTTTGACATTTGTGTCAATGAAAACAAGCCAAACTGAGTACAGTTAATAATAATGTTTCCGAATCCATAATATAAAACACTTCACTACACATCAGCTGAGTTTCAAATTTAATATGGATACCGGATACGGATACGGACAACGTAACTACATGTTTTCATGGGGACGGGCTAAATTTTTACGTGCGTGAATCACGTATCACGGATACGTGAATACGGATGCATGGGGATGCAGCCTTACTTTCTACGGTCATCCACCATTAGGTTTTGGATGATATTTACATCAATTTCTCGGACTTCACACTGAGCAACTCAGAAATTATGGGAAATGATGGTTTTTATACTGATTATTGCAGAGATCAGAGGGTCCTAATAAAATCAGATATAAACAAAAAGCCTAATTCGCATATAAGGTGTTGGTATGGTAGGCTATTTCCACAAAGGGTGCATCCAGGTCTTATGTGAGCCGAGTGAGGTCAAGCCCGGGGTAATCGAAGGTACATCGATAACAAAATTGGTTAATTTTATTGAAGAAGAACACGCTGGGAATGATTTTAACTTCTGGCCAAACCTTGCGTCCTGTCACTAAGCAAGAAAAACTCAAATTGGCTAACAGAACAAAAAGTACCAATGGGCCTATAAACCATAAAAAAGTAGATATTTACACACCAAGTGAGCTAAGGTAATGTTTATTCATGAGAAGAAAGTTTAATTTCTTCGAGTGAATAAACATTCTTAGCTCACGTGGTTTGTACAATATTTTATTCAATTTTGACGAAATAGTAATAAAAACTATTATAATATTTAATATTGACAAAACAAACTGTGCAAGACAATCGTCGATGATAGTTGTCAAGTCATCTATTTAAAAAGATTTATTGTCTGTCATTTGTGCCATGAAAAATAATGAAAATGGCTGATAATGTCTGATAAATACTATGGTAAGTGTTAATTTCGTGCCTGATGTTATTTTAAATTCATTATTTAATTTAATTTAAGTTCACAATTTTGTTGCTTATGAAACAGTTAATTATTATGTAGTGTAAAGGTGAATCAAAAGGCATAAATGTGTATTGTAAAATTCTTTATTACGGACGTTTCGGGCTTATGGCAAGCCCATCTTCAGCTAACGGTGAATATACAAAATACTGATGAATTTTATTACAATATCTTAAAATTACCTATATAAGTTAGGTTGATAAAATTTTAAGATACAGCATTTCAACAAACCTTCGAATTTACCGTGACCATTTACGAGGGCGGTTTGACGGAAGAGTGACTTTTCAAAGGTTGGCAACACTTTCGCTACGATGATTATATTGCTGGCTTCCATCATGTTTCTGATGTCTACTGTTAAAATTTCACACAAATCTGACGGATAGTTTATGTTTTATAGTAATCTAATGAAAACTGTTTTCCTTGTTCTGTAAATATGGAGAAAACCGAATTTTGAGTGTTAATTAAACATTATTTTTTATGTGGAAAAACAATTAAAGAAACCCAGGAAAAATTACGTAAATATTATTCTGAATGTATTGCGTCCCATGGAATGATTTGTAAGTAGTTTTCTGCTTTTAAAAGTGGCCATATGAGTACAGATGATGCAGAACGTCTGGGACCGTCATTTACTGTAACTTCTCGAGAAATGGTTAATAAAATCCATGCCCTACTAATTAGCTATCGTCGATTAAAAGTACGTCAGATAGCTAATAAGTCAACATTTTAACCGAATGGGTATGCAATATTTTGCATGAACGTTTACATATAAAAAAGCTATCCGCGAGATGGATGCCGCAGCAGATCAAATGCGCGCTCGCATTAAAAATTCAAAGAATGTTCGGTTATCTTCAAACGTAATCCAAGGGAATTTTTCCGCCGATATGTCACAGTAGATGAAACGTGATACACCATTATACGTCAAAACCAAAATGCAGCCGAAACAATGGATTTCTCTTGAGGAAAGTGCTCCCAAGAAGGCAAAAACCGTTGTTTCGGCCAATAGGGTCATGGCTGCAGTATTTTGGGATCCCAAAGATGTGATCGTTATTGATTGTTTACAAAAAGGAAAAACGATAACTGGCCAATATTATGCTGATTTGTTGACACGTTTTGATGCCGAACTAAAGAGAAAACGACCTCATTTGTTGAAGAAAAAGGGTTGTTCCATTACGATAATGCGCCTTCTCATTTGTCCGCTATTGCTACAACAAAATTAGTCGAATTGCGTTACGAGGTGCTACCTCATTCGCCATTTTCACCATATCTGGCTCTCAGTGATTTCTTCTTATTTCCAAATTTAAAAAGATGGCTCGGTGGAAAGAGATTTCATACCAATGAAGAGGGGATATCCGAGAAAAGTGCATATTTTGAAGAGTTGCAGAAAGATTACTTTTTGGATGCTTTGAAAAAATTGGAAACTCGATGGGTTAAGTGTGTACAATTAAAAAAGGATTATGTTGAAAAATAAAATACTTGGAAAAGTAAAATAACTTTTTTTTAATGAAAAGTCACTCTTCCGTCAAACCACCCTCGTATGCCTTTTGATTCCCCTTTAAACTACTCAACGGTTGGTCCTTCTATCCCTTAACAATTAATTATTAAGTATTAGAAAACTTTAAATAAATGCATTTTCTTTTACAAGAAAAATTGTTGAAATTTGTGCAGAACTTGCCTCACCCAATATATCACATACGAAATATGATATCTTACATTAAACATTTGATATTGATGAAATGAACAAACGAGTATTATCAACTATCCCCCTTATATTCTATTAGGTTAAAAATATATGTAACATATCTTAAACAAACATTTGTTTACCCATCAATTATATAGAGACTGTCCTCTATAAACAAATCAGTAAAATTAACCCTTATGACGTCAAAATCAATTTATATTTTGTTGTTTTATTGCACAAGATTTTTGAGTTCAAATCCGAGACCCAGACCCAACAAGAACAATAAATGGAACAACATATTACTTTATTTCAGAGATTTAAAGTTCCTTGCAGAATAAACTACAGCCTCATAAAGTATTAAAAATGCAAATAAAGTACGTTAGGAATAATATTTTTCTGTTCATTGGACACGACCTGTACCTGTTATGTTATGTAATCAATTTAAAATAATTACTAATTACTATATAAGCTTCAAAGCTCTAGGAAATATCTAGAATTATGTAAATCGTACTTTTCCATTGTTTGTTTGCCATATTATTAATTATAACTGATGATATTGTTTACCTCTTTAATACAAAATGTAGCTAATTTCATTAGCTAATGCAGCGTGATCGAAAATTGTTCCAAAAAAATTCATTTCATTATGGTTTTTAATGAAGAGCGTAAGAAGCATATTTTCGTTCGGGTGAGCATATAGAATAGCCTGATTTATAGATTACATAGAATAGAATAGAATGAGGAATGGAATAGAATAGGAATAGAAATTTTTAAGACCATTTACAGATTGCATAGAATAGAAGACTTGGAATAGAATGACGTCACTTTTGTGTCACTTTTATACTAAATTAACTATATTTATTGGTGATTTGAATGTCATTTTTTGTTTTTGCAATGTTTTTGCTATAAAATATGGTATTTCTGCAAAATAACTGTTGTCTACAGAAAGTTTTTACGTTAGGGGATGGGCCAAAAGCAACGAAGGCACAACAAGTCACCCGAATATTATCGGAGCAAGCCGAATGGAATTGAATGAAATAAAATAAGAAATAAAATTTGGTTATATCCTATTCTATTCCATTCTATACTATTCCATTATATTCTATTTCATTCTGTGCAAGTATAAATGGTTCGATGCATTTACATTGGTTTATATTTCTATTCCCTGTGCTGTTCTGTTCTATTCTATTCTATGCAATCTATAAATTAGGCTTTATTCTTATGACAGCTAGCAAAATTCGAAAGGTACTTTGTAGAATAATCTTTTATCCATTATATTTTGTATTATTTATATATTTAGGTACCTATTCAAATGATTTCTGGTTTTCTATAATTAATAGTAAACATACAAAACTGTTCACATTTTTATTAATGAATTATAATTTCAAGTCCGAAGAAAACATTGGCCTGTATTACGACCGTACTATTATAATAAAAGCGCTTTTATGGAGCGCGCTTGTACATTAAATTCTTTTGAGGAGTGCGCTTCATAAAAGCGCTTGTATTATAAAAGTGCGCTTGTATAATGCGGACCATTACATTTAATCATTTAAGAGTGGAGAATAAGCAGATTAGCAAACCCAATAATGGGTAGTAAACCGTAATTATATATCATACGAGGGTCACGGTAGAAAAAATATACATGCTTCATATTTTTCAGAATTTTATTTTAAATTTGTTCAAAGTATTTCCTTCAACAAGAATACACTGAAAAGCTCACAATTTATCTTCTTTTAGAATGCTTTAAAATCAGTTTCTAGGAGACTTAAAACTGCCAAAGCTGTCAAATTAATTACTGAGGAACTTAAAAATGATCATATTATTTCAGGCTTGAGAATTACAGCTGTCAAATTATAAATAATGATTTGAAAATGCGCTCTCGTTAATTTTCATTCATAACGATACTTTAAAAAATTGATTAACTAAATTAAATTGAAACTAACTTTCACAACTTTATTTCAAATGATAGAAAATAGAAAAAGTTCCTTGACTGGATATATTGATGAGGTAATAAAAATTTCTGGATTGCAGTCACAAAATTTTATTTTAAATTCTCGGGTCGACCGGTTTCGAGCTCTACATGAGCCTTCCTCAGGAGATGAGAATTAAGAAAATTTTAGATACATGGCAAAAAAATGGAAACGTAAGTGCAACATAAAGCACATGGATTTCGTCAAAAGATAAAAAAATAAATTTCAAATGTTCGATAAATAACTGTTTAAAATAATAATGCATATTTTGAATTTTATTTTCAATAATTCAAGCGAGACTCGTATTTATTTAATCAAATATTTCCTTAGTTTTAATTATTATCTAATTTTTTCTAATATTGCACCATTTTATTTTACATTACATTTTTACATATTCATCTGTATATACATAATAAGTAGATAGTTTCATCTGTTATAGTTACATTTGCTATACGTATAAGATTTTTTAAATTATTTATATTTATTTTAATATTTGCACACATTTTCTTCTAAAAAATTTGTTGACGTTTAAATTAATTATATGTGTTTTACTACAATTATCTTTTGTAATTTTCTTTATCACTTTTTAATAGTTTTTCTCAAGGTAAATAAAATTGAAATACAATAACAAAAAAAAAATAACGTTTTCCATTTGAAAAAAAAACAACACGAGAGAGAAAACATTGAAATGTAAACCGAAAGTTTTATTGTTTTAATGTATATTTAGAAAAATGAATGTTTTAATTAATGATTTGTATTAAAAATAGTTTTAAAACAAAACTTATTAACATGTCTTAAAATGTCTACTTCAACTTTTTAATTTGACAAGTTTATTATACATAAATACTGTACAAACTTTCATAAACTTCTATAAACTTTCTTTACAGATAACATATTTAAACTTTCATACTATAAAAAGTAATTACTATCTAATATTTCATAATATTTTCGGAACTACAAAAAAAATCCATTCAGCATTCGTATACAATAAAACAAAATTTATTTATAACAATGTGAACAAAATCTACTTACAATTGTTCCTCTACTTAAAGGCAACTCCGCGTAACCGCTGAAAAAACTGAAACACTGCTTTCACTCCGATGTTTGCCGCTAGATGTCCGGCGCGCGAGTGGACTTTCAGGGCTGACTAGATCCGTCACGGACGGTATTGTTTATCTGGCACACCCATACTCCGCGAAAGCTCCAAAGCTCCCGATAATATCACCAGGCGACGAGATAAAAGTAATGTTTATGTCTGTATACATTATGTAGGTGGAAATCACCGTGTAAATGAAAGAGATTTATTTTTAGAAGGGTTACAAATGTTACAATCACAGATGCGGAAAAGTTATTCACATAATCAGTTATGAAAAGAGTGATATTGTTTGATGAACATAATTTTTGCCAAAACGAGCTAAGCGAGTTTTGCCAATTATGTGAGTCAAACAATATCACGTTTTCATAACGTATTATGTACGAAACTTTATCTAAATCCGCTTAAATAATTTAAAAATACACAAAATTCTAGGATTTTCTATGATAGCTCAATATAAATAATAAGCGTTGCCGTGAAAATAAATGAATTTAATTTTTTAATTTAATGCTTATATCAGTGCATGTGTATCATCATTGAAAATGAGTTCTGAATGTGGCCTGGAACAGATATAGATCTTCCTTTTGATGTAAAGAAATTGAGTGTGAATCAATAATTCATAAACTGATATTAAAGATATCATTATTGATATATTCTTGTTTCTTTTATTATCAGTTGGCAGTTGTGTAATATTCTTTTTTTTACAATCATTATAGTAATATACTGATTCCTAATCTTTTGGAAATTGGGAAATACGTCATTCCTAACTTTAATAACAATCTCTTGGGTTGGAAACGTTTATCTAGGGGTTGCCTAGCAACATTGCCATAGATCCCTATAATTAAGTACGCTAAACAAATTTTAAGAGAGCTATCAAAAATATTAATAAAATTAAAGGTTACTCATTTGAAAATTATTGATTTAAAAGGAGAATGATTATGAATAAAATAATATACATAACCTCGCGCTTTATTTCATACGTACATGAGCCCTCGGCTGTAATGAAACATCTCCTACCTCGGATGTAATATACTATTTCGTAATACCATACTGTTACTATGATAGAACTAAAAACAAAAATGAAAAGATAAAAATAACGGACACCGGCCGGTATTTTTTATAACAGTCGCCTACAATTAAGGATCTTAAAAGACCGTTGTCAAGGAGAATTCATAAATCCACAAAAAAGTTGTTCAGTATGATAGCAACAGAAGAATTTTATTATTCCTAAATGTTTAAATTTCTAATGGTAACTCAGTTTTGAAAAGATTTTTACAAAACTCATTTCGAATTAATTTTGAAAAAAGTGACATTCATAATGTCATAAACTTAGATAATATTCAAATTTTTAAAACGGAATTAGATAAAGAATATTTCTGGAAATGAATCTCCTAGTTTCAAAACCCGACAAATCCACTTTTTTGGAAAACTGTTTCAAATGAATAATTATATAAAAACATCAATAAACATATAATGTTGATGATAAATAACCAGAAACTACTTTGTTTAATAAGAAAACATCTAATTAATATCAGAATTTAAATTTTAAAAATCTGTTGTGGCCAGCACAATACCGCTCGTCATTTCCATTTTGTTATATGAGTATTGTATTCCACTTCGCTATCGAACAGTCATTTTATAACAAAAATATTACAGAACTTTACCCAAATATTATTTTTATTGTATTTAACATGTCTTCTGCACACATACAATTCTAATTACATCTATTTTTCATTGTATGGGGTCCCTAAATGTCAGAGATTCTTCTAATTCATTAGCAAGATTGGCGGTATTTCTTATGGATATATACATTTTACCTACAATTTTAAATATTTAATTAATAAAACAATAAGAAAGAGTAAATGTACTTCCCAGAAAAAGCTTTCAGGATGTCACTAAAACTGTAGATTTTTGACACTGACATTTATCATTTACAAACTATGTTATAAACATTTGTATTTGTCAACTGGTTTCCTTAATGCCTTGGCCTCTGCGATTAAATTATTATATATATTACAGTGCCTTTATCTCTAAATCTATACAAGATATAATAAAAAATTTAAATGTATCAGATGTAGAATTTTATGTTCTTCAATAATCTAATCAGCTCTTCCCAGGATTCAGATTGAGGAAACTGCACTTAAATATTTTTTAAGTCTTATAGTATTTGATAAACCCTGGTTCCAACATCCACACACCCATACACACACACGGACATAATCGTAAAAATGTTATAACCGGGTTATAGGGACCTTAAAACGTGCTTATCCACTAAAAACTGGATATGCGAATTTTAGCATGATTCCAATACCTCTCTTAGCGAGAGGTAAAAATGGATTTGTCGAGTTTTGATTTTGAACTTTGGATTTTCAGGTTCAAAATTTGATTTCATTGAACTTCCTAAACTTCTTTTATTTTAGATTTATATGAAAACATTAGAAGTTTATCTATAATATTACAAAAATAAATGAATTGTACCATCAAAATTAAAGACAATCAATCTGACAATTAGATCGGGGATCTCATCAACTGGTTCCCACAAATTGATACTGGATACGGAATACTCTTTAACTATAGTAGCGTCCTCTGAAGAATCACTGTATTTGTTTATGTTTTTCCTATAGAACATTTACATCTTCAAATTATTTTTTTAGGCTCTAAACCACAGGATATTTTAAATTTTATTATGTTCGGCTCTACATTCTGCAATTCCTTAATTATTATAGATTATTGAAATTTTGATACTGTTAATAAAACCCAATGAGCACTATTTCCTTATAAAATAATTGCAAAGAAACAATTAACATTATTAAACAAAATGTATACCAAGTGATTTCCAAATCGCTGCTCTGATTGGCTAATTTGAATTTGCTGGCATTAGATCCCAATCGACTGTGGATTTGTCGGGTTTTGAAATTTACCTGATATTTTAAACGTAAATACATATATAGATTTGTTGAGTTTTGATATGTAAACATCACACCAAATTATGGAGAATGAGAAGACGAGTCCGCTGCAGTATCATATCATTTTTAGCCAAAAATGGATTTGTCGGATTTTGAAACTTACTGCAAAATATGTTTCTATTTTTGAATGAGAAACTAAAATATTACTTGCGGCGCGGCTAGTGCAGAAAATTATGCTTTCCCGGCTAGTCCTGTCAAATCTCTCTATAGGTGTCCTAGAATTCTTCAAAGTCCTTAAAATAATAAATTCAACAAAGAAAAAGGCAGAATAAAATTAAAATAAATGTTTATTATTATAAAAGAAATATCTTAAAATATTTTTAAAAAATATGTTTTGTTCCTAAGCACCAAGGAATTTCTTGACCATATAATTTGGTACTGAGTATATGGCGACTGCTAAGAAGAAGAAAATCAAACAAGTAAAAAATATACAGCACATTTGTTTCCGGAATCGCACACATAGTAAAAATCTAAAGGTTTTCCAGGGATTTGTTAACCAGAAAAATGAATTATCCGGTCGTCTGGAATGGAAAAAATGGTTAAGATTTAGGATATAAATATATCAAAAATATAAATATGAAGTATGCTGAAGAATGACAGTATTTGAAGTGGCAAGCTATGTAACAATTTCTGAAAAACTTGGGTATGCATATATGCGACAATAATTAATAGTTATTCATGTTTTAAAGCTGGAAAGTGCGTTATTATGGTACATTTTATTTCATACTGTCTACGTGTTTTAAAAATCTGTTGTGGCAAGCACAGTACCTCTTGTCATTTTCGTTTTGTTACATATGTAAATATCGAATTTAACATTTCTTGTACACGCAAATTATTCGAATTATGTATATTTATATGTATTCTTTCATTTTATAAGGAATCTTAAGAATATATCTATTACTTTTAATATACCTACATTACATACCTGCCTTTAATTTTAAATATTTTATCAATCATTCAATAAGACAGGTATTAAATGTATTTCCCAGAAAAAAGCTTTAAGTAATATTAACAAAACTGTTGATTTTTTACACTGACATTTATTTGTCAATTACAAACATTTGAATTTGATAACTAGGTTTCTTGATGTAGTCTGTCCTGTGCAATTTATTGCAATAGATTATTCTATATATTATATTTTTTTTATCTCTAAATTTATAGAAGTTATAATATTTTTTTTAGTGTATTAGATGGAGAATTTTACGTTCTTCAACATTTGTAATAACAAAATTTTTCGTTAAATTATATTTAGATCACTTCTGGTTGTTCAATTGTTATCAAAACCTTTTCAGATCTTCCCATTAAATTAAGATTGATGAATACGTAGTTAAACAGGTCTTAAGTATTATAGTTTTTGATGAATCGTCCTTTCAATATCCAGGCAAACACACATACACACTCGGACAAGCACGCACACATACAAACACACACTTATTCACTAAAATCCAGATATGTGATTTTTAGCATTAATCCAATACCTCTAGGTAAAAAATTATATTAATCAAAACATGTCTATTTAACTTAGATCACATCATCTTTGAATATGTGATATTTGTGTATATTTATTTTATTTGTATTATTTGTCTTGATTGTCAAAAATGACAGCTGCATATTCTTTTGGTGATATTTGTGATGATTTATCGAGTGAAATTTCTTCCAAATTTTGTGACTAACGATAAGTCTATAATTTTTTACTTGTACAAGTGCTTCAAAAACATCAAAAAGTTTCCAGCACCATAGTAACTATAACTATTCATAGGGCATGTGAACGTTTAGAATAATTGGTGAAAATTCGAACGGCCGGTTTTTCAATATCTGATTAAAATTTTAACTAAACTCGCCGTCAAATAAATATGGACTGATGCTCAAGTTTTCCCTTCTCCCCACCCCGTCCCATGCCATGCGGTGGTACGGCTTCTTCATAACTTAGCATTTTGAACATTACCAATGGAATTAGCACCATTGTACAAATCTCCAGTCCATATTTATTTGACGGCAATTATAAGAGTTAAATAAACAAAATTGAGACGAAATGAACTGTCAAATGACAGATTAATCATTGCTGTCAACAAAACGAAAACGATGCAATATTTTTTTACTAGAAGTTAAAATTTTAACCAGATATTGAAAAACCGGCTCTTCACAAAAAAAACTATCTAAATTGTAGTTAAATTAACTAAATAAATTCTTTATTTTTCAGCCTACTAATATGTTTCATTAAAATATCTAAGTTGATTTAATTAAATTTCCTAAATTTGTAATAACAAATTATAGTAAAATTAAATACAAAATTAGATGAAATGACTACATTTATATCGTAATAAGTATTGAACTAAATATAAATAAAGAAATAAACTAAATATGTTTTTAAATTTTCTACTGAATTTACCTAATTCATTAGACAAATTATCGCAAACTGTAGGACAAAAATAATGAAGCCAAAATATAGTAAAATTAAATGAAATAAGTAATTAAAGTAACCATTTGCACCAACACGGCTTAAATTTTAAGCTAGGCTTAAACAAAAAAATGCAAATCGAAATTTTGACAGCAATATATTATATTTCATTTGGCATTTAATTTCGATGCAATATTGTCAATTTAAGCCGACTTTAATATATAAGTTACGTTGGTGCAAACGGCCATAAATTAACGATTTTTAACAAAATATTTATTATCTATTTCGGAGTAGTTCAAATGCTAAAGTAAGATTTGTAAATTATACTAAATTATTAGACATATTGCCTAATAAAATAATATCTAAATATAATTAGACAAAATTTCAATTCTTTTTTTTTCTGTGTTATTGTACCGTATTAATCGTTCATAAGTTTCAAATTGTGTTATTTAAAATAAATTTGTCAGAAATTGAGTTTGACCTTGCTTTTTGTTAAAAACAGTCCAAGAAATGTTTTCATGCAGCTGTAATGTGCCCTTTTCCAGAACTCAAATTAGCAAAGAAAAGTAGAGCACAGTGGACCGTATGAAATAAACCTAATTTATTCATAAGCAAGTTTTTATAACATAACACCATCATCCACCAGCCCCTTTAATTGAATGAATAAATTAGAAGTTCACATCAACCCACAATGTGAGCAATGAGATTTTTTTATATAAAAAAGTAAATATGTGATAATAAAATTGATGATTCATTCATTAAAGTTTTGAAGTAAAACGTGAAATGACCAGAAAACAATCTAATGAAGAATGAAAGGTTCATATTGACATGTTTGTTTAATAGTGGCAACAGAATGGGATTAAATAATTTTTATAAAGTTTGAAGAAATATAGAGCTCGTACTTTTTTGAAATACAAATAAAATATTTAACATAATAAAAATTGTTGTAATTGGCTAATATTTATCAGCGATCACCCATCTACAAATTAAGTATACTGATCATATCTTGATTCAAATAATCATTAGGATTTCATTGAACTATCATTTAGTATTTATTACTTATACGCTATAAAAAAAAACTTAGACGTTTGGAGAAAAATAAGTGATTTTTTCTTTAGTTCGGTTCTGCAGCTTTTGCAAGGTTTCATTGCTTGTATCGTCGGTGGACGCCTTACGTCAGGCTTCAGTAAATTGAGTGGTAAATGTTATTATGTTTACACACCATCTATTCTAACAGCCTATACACAATATTATAACCGAGTTGCTTATTCATATACGCAGTAATACGTCATACAGAACGGACAAATTTAATCTTCAAAATACTTATTTAACTAGTTGTTTTATATTTTTTCTATTTTCTTTTAATGAAAATTAATTTGACTTTTTCTCAAACTTAACTTAGTTAACAGCTTTGATTTTGGTGATATAAAAGTTCTAGGAATTAAAACAATATCGTAACAATGTTGACAAACGTCAAAAGAAAACCCATTTATCATCATCGATACCATTATCCATCAGAAGATTTAACCTTGCACCTTTCGAACATACAAGTTTACTTAAAAGAGTAAAGACATTAGAAAAATTGTATACCTGACTTGCTTAATAAATATTTTATCAAGCAGGTACTATTTTTTGTCACATTTTAAATTTTTTCTGGATAAATTCTACATCATTTCTAATTATTTCCACCTTATAATAAATATTTGTATGGTGAATATTGTAGATTTATAATTACTACTAGGAAAGTTTTAAATTATAAGAAATGCTACTTATACGAATACTCGAACACCAGTTATGAGTTTAAGGCCCGGCATTTCAATCTCCTAACAAAGTTCCTTAAAAAACAATCTACTAAATAATACACTAAAAACTGCGCATCGAATTTATTATTCAAATTGCAATAATTTCACGTTGTCATTACTCTTATTTTTTTATTATTTTAATTGAAAGTTCATTTAATTTTGAAGCAATTCCTAGTAATAAAAAGTCTTAATTGTTTTTTTTTAAGTGCATTTGATTAAGGGCAATAAGTGCAGTTTACCAATACGTCTTGGTATCCAATATTATTCGAAAGCGGTATAAATGCATTTAACGTTTATGATTTTATAGTGTTTTTATACAAATGATCCAATAAAAATACAAATATTGTCACTACGAATAGTTGTTTTACTAACGGCCGAATTCACCATTATGGCGTTGATTAATGGTCAACTGATTAGGGAATTAAGCTGATTCGAAAATCAACTTAATTTCTGCACAAAGTAATCATGATGACCAAATTCACAGTTTTGTAACAGTCATATAATTTTATTCGCGGTAATTGTACTTTCCGTTAAAAAGCATTAATATGTAGCTTTTTAATGCATTTGTAAAATATATTTTTTACATCTGTTAAAAATGTACACTTTTTTCATTAAAATGGGTTTATAAAGTATGTCTTTTTTTTAATGCATATGCGTGAAATAATGAAACGTTACGGCACTTTTTTTCACACATTTGTTATAGACGTAAAAAAAATTGTATGTAACTCGAGCAAAAAGTGTCTTATTTCACTCATAGGATTTGACGAACTCGCCTACGGTTCGTTCGGTCAAACTTTCCTATTCGTGAAATAAGAATATACTTTTTACACTTGTTGCATAAATAACAATTTTATACTAGCGTTTCATAACAACTTTTTGATTGTCATTTTCGTTGCTAATGAAATACTTTTAAGCACTAGTGCTTAAAAATGACAGTTTAATGCGTAAAAGTGACAGTTTAATTCGTAAAAGTGTCAGTTTAATTCGTAAAAGTGTCAGTTTAATGCATAATATTTCATTTAACAACTAATAGATGAACCTGATGTCTGCCTACTTTTTAATTTTGAAAAATTAAAAATGTTGATATTTGAAAATAAATGATCTGTTTTAAAACTCTATTGCAAAAAATCTTGTATGTAATACATTGCGAAATGAGTATTTTACTTATTTTAGGCACGTCACGTGTCAAAAACACTATCATTTCGCATCTTATTAGATAAATAGCTATTATAATTTTCCTATAATAATATTATATTTTTACTTTGGTATAGGAGGAAATAAAGGAGTGTTTTTAAATATTGTGAAAATGAAAGAAATAAAAGTATATTTAAAAATAATGGAACCAATGAGGCTTTAAATAAAGATAAAGAAGAAACATGAGGTAAAGTTTCAACAGCCAGGCCAGAATTCTGGCATAGCTATAAATGTGAAAATTAGGATTCAAAGATCTTATCAAAGCTTGATTCATGGAATAAGAATTGAACTGATTCCGAATCAGGGTTTATCTGTCGGTCAACTCACGATCAAGGAATGGTGAATTCGGGGGTAAAGGCAACTATGATTTGCATTTATTCTAATTCTGTTTCTAAGGTGATGTACCTACAATTTAATTCGCTTACCGCCCATGGGCTTTTTATACGATTTACTGCCGTTGTTACGTTAGCAACAAAATGTCAATCAATAAATAAAACCTACTGCCTTGGAGTTTGGAAAAACTATTGCCCTATTGGTAAATACTTAAATAAAATCGTTCGTTCAAAAATATAACATGAAAAAATAACTTACTTTGGAGGTGGTAGAGCTTGCGGCTCTTCTCTAGCTATACCAGCTGGCGATAATTTGGCTTCGTCTTCTGTTAACAAATGAAATTCTGCTTCTACTTTTCCCTAAAAAAGAAGACATGGACTCTCAAAGTTAGCGTGGTGAAAACACCCCCTTTACGAACTAATAAAAGAAAATTAAATATGTTTGAAACGCAAATTAATAGAATAATTACGTGAGTATTTTTTAACGTGAAACATTGGCTTCGTCATATCCATGGTTACGACTTGACATTTGATTGACAGCAATGTCTTTGCCCGTTACATTTAAAATGAAACATAGGGAACGAATTTGAATTTTGACAAAACGTCAATAGAGATTAATTTTGATTAAATAATTATACCTGCTTTCTAAATTAAATTTAGTTGTAGAAAAAATATTGTGTGCACCTTGTGCCCAAGTGATTTTCTGACGGCCAAATTTCTTACAATATTTAAATATAATACTTCTGTCAAATTCATTCCCTGTTTCATTGCTGTCAATCAAATGTCAAGTCGTAAATTATAGGAAAATACAACGGTTATCTGTCATATTGATAAGATGGCATTAGAGGTTAATTTTGTTTAAATAATTATACCTGTTTTCTAAAAATTAACTTTAGATGTATAAAAAATACTGTGTGCACCTTGTGCCCAAAATATGTTTAGTACTCTCAAGTGGTTTTCTGACTCCGCTAAATTTCTTACAATATTTAAATATAATACTTCTGTCAAATGACTGTCAATCAAATGTCGAGTCGTAACTATGGATATGGCAAACCCAATGTTTCATATTAAAAATACTCACGGTATAAGAAAACTATTTAACGCGTGTTACGGAGTTATCTTACCTAGTAGGTACATATTTTAATTGCCGATAATAAGCATAAGAAAAAATATATCTATCTCAAACAGACAATTTTTACATTTTTACAAATAAATTATTAACATTTAAATTCATTGTCAAGTTTTACAACATAGGTATCTATGTACATATGTATGAAGAACTACCCTACTGAAATAAATTATTTCAAATTACTATTCGCATGTACGCTATCACATTCTTAGATATCTTATCAATATGAGAATATAGCGTCAAGGGTTTATGAATAATTAGTAGGAGTAGGAGTGTCTACTGCACTGCCCACACAGAGCCGCAAAAAAAATTATCAATGCCAACATTTTAAAACACTACCTATAGTTTTAAAGCAGACTATACGTCTTCAATAAAATGAAGCACTGGATGAAAAACTCTAACCGGCTTTACGGGTGTGATAAAAAACTGCGGCTCGGTGAGTCCGGTTAGAAAGGGTAAGCAGCGGCAATTGCATACAAACTCTAGATGAATAAATAAAAGTGAAACTCACCGCTAGAATAAAGTCTTTTTTTCCTTCTTTCTTACCACGAAAAGGCCACCATCCGCGATGCCTTTTCGTTTTGAAAAGATTGACTCTTGGTACATCTGGTTGCAATATGTTGAGTTTGCATAAATTTGGATTTTTCGCACCGCGAGGAAGATGGGCTATATTTAGTTGTACCGAGCCTAAAATAAATTAAGTCAACAACAACAAAATCAAGGATGTTTTGAATGAATGATTGAATGTTGAATAATTTTTGATACATGCGATATTGTGCAATGAGTTTTGTCAGTTTTACACAGCATATCTGCCTACTTGGCAATAGTATAATAAAATACAAGTATTACATGCTCCTTATTGTACATAATACGTTACACAAGTACGAGTATTACAAATGGACATTAATACGTGTTTTTCATACTTTTTTTCCTGTTTCGTATTAATATACTTTTTCGTAGTAGCATACTGTTATTATGACAGAACAGGACTAAAAACAAAAATGAAAAGATAGAAATGACGGCCTAGGCCGTTATTTATTATAACAGTCGCCTACAATTAAGGATCAAACTGTTTCTAGGAAAATAACAGCATATTGATGGACTGTTGTCTAGGATAATTTATAAATTAACAAAAAAATTTGTTCAGTATGACAGGAATAGAAGAATTTTATTAACCCTAACAGCCCGATTCACAAAAAAGTTTAAGCTAATCATCATTTTTGGATTAGCGAATTCTACTCTAATTTTGACAGTTTATATTTTAAAATTTCCCCCCTTGGAAGTTACGTTCTGTACAATTTTTATTATAGTCATAAAAAGTAGCAAGTAAATTTGTTTCTTTTTATTTGTACCACTTCTCTAAAACTCCTTTTTATTATTTCTGTATAACAATTTTTCTTAATTACTTGTAGATTTAATGTGAAAAAATAATATTTGAATGTTAATTAGTGTTCAATAGACGTGTGCCAAAATACGTTACTGGTCTAATCTATTCCTAGTATCCACCTTTATTGATAATATCATGATAATTAAATTTTAAATACCGGAATAGAATAGAATTCACTAATCCAAAAATGAGGATTAGCTTAAACTTTTTTGTGAATCGGGTTGTAAATGTTTAAATTTTATGTTATTACGAAAAATCTTGAACGCCACACGGCCGATATTCAAATAACGAACTCGACTGATTATACAAACCTGAGTCGCGTCCGTTATTTGCCTCATATCGGCCTAATGACGTTAATAACTAACTAACAAAATTATGATTAAAAGAAATATCTAAATATCACAGTTTCAATAAACATTTGAAATTTAATTTATTTTGACATATTGACAAAAGTTATTTAGTAGGTAGGTTAAAGTTAAAATTTATATTTACTATATAATGAACCTACAAATAAATAATTTGTATTTTAATTTAAAAGAGTGCTGTACTGTTTGATGTAATTATTAAAAAAACTATAAAAAATCTAATTGCAGTAATTTTCCACGAGTATAATTACAGGTTATGACAACTAAAATGAAAGATATATATTTGACACAGACTAAGTTACCAACTTCAAAAATAAAAAATCCCCAAAAACAACTGTACAAAATTGTTTATTGTAACACTGTTTTTGACACAATCACCCCAATTTTGTAAGGAAGTTGTTACGTATTAGCAACGCAAAACAAATATAAAGCCTATCATTTTCATGTTTTATTCAGTGTTCGCAATTATAATTGGTTATTTGCTATAGCAGCGTTGTTAAGACTTAACAACTTTCTTACAGAATTGGGGCAATTGAAAAATGTTTTATAATTATTTTTCTTACCAAGAAAATCATCAGCGCTTACAGTATCATTGTCCCACACTTGCAAATTGAATACACAAGGAAGTTTAACCTCTGATTCTTCGCTAAAAAACGATATTTTTTCCTTTATAACGATTTTGTCTTCTGCTGCTATATACGCAAAAGGAAATATAAATCTCCAATTAAAATTTCCCTCCCCCGTTATGGAATTATAGTGTACATCAGTTGTTTGACACTCTTCAGGCTTAGCAAGCCATCTGGAATAAAGAATATTTTATAGATTAATGATATTTGACAAGTATAGCTAATGAATTAAAATTAGGATATAAAAATGTATAAAGGAAGCGGTACTTTTTGATGAATTTATTAAATTGGTGGATGAATAATGATTGTATGATACACAAATAATTAGTAAAAATGTACGAAAATAGTCAATATATTAGGTAAATGAGATTTAGCATGCGAGTTGCTTATTCTTAGTAGCGTAAACGATTCAAATTTAAAATCGCTGAGTTTAGTCTTTGAAGATATATACCTACATGTTCAAACATAATGTCATTTTTCAATTTGATTCTGAAAGATTGAATAAAATAATGAATTTTAGCGTTTGTTACACTTTCCAAATGTGTATGGCTTTTAAAATATATATTTTTTTAATTTTACTGAATTTTAAATTTGTATGTGACGTCAGATCTCCAATTACATCTGTCATCCATTCATTAGCAGTGTAAGTTGTCATCTTAGGTGAAATTTTGTTTGCAACGTGTTTATTAAAATAATTTTATAATTTATAAACTATGGAAGATACTTTTGAGTGAGCAGATTTAAATAATTTGCCAAAAAAATATGTCGAGGTGGTTAACTGTTACAATGTCACTGTCACATAACTATAGTTGAACCTTGTCAAATAGAAAATTTGTTGTTTTAAAAATTTTAATAAATGTTTTATTTTAATAATAATGATCAGTGTTTCATACATTTCCATGTAATATAGAATTAAGTATAAATATGTGCATTTTATTTTCACAAATTTTGAATAATATAAAATTATATTGTTTTCGCTTAGTAGTACTATAACTACATTGAAGTTGTGACGTCATATCAAAGCGGTTTATCACCGCATGATATATAGTCCAGTGAACGGAGGCTGAAAAAGGGAGGTATCCTACAAAAGGTCGGGTAGTTCTGAATTTTTGATATGTTGTATAAGATGGTTGGATAGTGAAAAACCCAAATTTCCACAATCCCCCCTCCGCCGCTTCCTCCGCCATCATGTAAAAACCACCGAAAATCGGCACTTTTTTCAGTTTATTGCTTATAATTCCTTTCTGGTGCTATTGAGCACAAAAAAAGTTATTTGCCGACTTGTAGAGGACCAAATTTCCTGCAAAATAGTTAAGTGAAGTTATTTTGTACGATTAATAGCAATGGAGCTATGATGCTGACAAAAAGGTTAAAATTGCGTACTTAGCAACATTTTGAGTTTCTATCCACTTTACATCGCAAAAGCTCCGTAACACATCATTTTAGCGTAAAAGTCCTCATAGTCAAACTTGTACAGAATTTAATTACCTACAAAATCCAATTATAATTTTAAGATCAATGCAACGGAGTGAGGGTCAATTTACAAAAAAACGATAAAAATAGTTGTTTCTGTTTAGTGCAGCAACTCTTTTCGATTTATTATTTCTAATTATAAAACTATTATTCAAACAAAATAATATGTATAGATGCAAAATGAACGTAATTATGTGTTGGCAAACGTCAATGAAGTGTCATGGGACTATTAATTTTTTTTTTAAAAAAAAATAGCACTTCTTTCTTTTATTTGTCTGCGACATCTTTCTACTGTTCTTCAGCTCAGAATTATGTTCGTGGAATCCGTATTACGTTAATTCCGCATCATAAAATCATGTACTATATTGATAAAAACTGGAGGAACAACGTTGCTGCACTAAACTTGAAAAAAATCATTTTTTCGTATTTTTTTGTAAAGTTACCCCCACTACGTTACATTGGTCGAAAAAAAAATGATACATGGATTTTTCAGGTAAGTAAATTCTCAAGATTTATCATAAGTACTTTTACGCTAAAATGAAGTATTGCGGAGTTATTGCGAAATGTAAATTGGAAACTCAAAATTTAACTAAGTACGCAATTTTGTTCTTTTTTGGAGCTTTATAGCTCCGTTGTCATTATTCCTATAAAAAACTTTGTGAACCAAATATACAGGAAATTTTATCCTCTACAAGTCGTCAAATAACTTTTTTTTCGTTAAAATGCAACAGAAAGAAGTTATAAGCAAAAAACTGAAAAATTGCCGATTTTCGGTGGTTAAAATGTTAATAAAGCAATTTTTCAAAATGGATGTTTCGCGGTAATCTGTGTATTCTATATTTCACCCATTCCGTATCTGTAGGAGCTGGGTACAATATCTAAAAGAATATAATGAAATTTATTGATAATGATTAACTTATAGCTAGGAATAGTTATAAAAAACTCAATATTTTTCCAAGATCGCTACTTTCACCATGTTGAGAGCGGCATAGCTCCACCCCTATTGGTTTCACAAAAGACATAATACGCCAAAATCTTAGAAAATTGATTCTTAGAATATATACAATACTTGGCAAATAACTCACTCTGCGTTGAAGAGCAGTAGAAAGAAGTCACAGACATATAATAGAAGGAAGTGCTGTTTTTTTTAAAAAAATCTAATAGTCCCATGAGACTTCATTGACGTTTGCCAACACATAATTACGTTCATTTTGCATCTATACAGATTATTTTGTTTGAATAATACTAGAAATAGAAACTAGAAACAACTATTTTTTTCGTTTTTTGTAAATTGTTCCCCACTCCGTTGCATTGATCGTAAAAAAATATTTGAATTTTCTAGGTAATTAAATTCTCTATAGGATTGATTATGAGGACTTTTGCGCTAAAAAACTCAAAATGTTGCTAAGTACGCAATTTTAACCTTTTTTGTCAGCACCATAGCTCCGTTGCTATTAATCGTACAAAATAATTATACACAACTAGTTCGCAGGAAATTTTGTCCTCTACAAGTCGGCAAATAACTTTTTTGTGCTAAAATGCACCAGAAAGAAGTTATAGTCAATAAACTGAAAAAAGTGCCGATTTTCGGTGGTTTTTACAAGATGGTGGAGGAAGCGGTGGAGAAGGAATGGTGAAAATTTGGATTTTTCACTAACTCACCACCTATACAACATATCAAAAATTCAGAACTACCCGACCTTTTGTAGGGTAAAATGCTTCGGTTACTGGACTAATAGCAGCTGGTGTAAATGGTAACGTAATTACAATTTCACGCATTTATAACTGGAAATCTCAGTTAATACGCATTCCCGGGTACTCTAGACAGTCGTCAGCGGTACATTAGTGAAATTCTAGTACCGGAAGATGCGCCTCATATACAACTCAATCCGACAGCCGTATTTCAGCAAGACCACATATTGCGAGAAAAGTACTGTCATTCTCTAATGAGCAGAGAATATCAGTGCTTCCATGGCCTGTCCATGCTCCACATTTGTCACCAAATGAAAATCTGTATGATATCTTAGGAAGAGCAGTAAGGTGTACTGAGCCACCGGTGCAAACACTCGAAGAAATGTTGAATGCAGAGAAAGGAATGAAATACCGAAAAAAGTTATTCGCTATCTTATTGAGTTCATACCTCGAGGTATAGTAGCAGTATTAATTTTCTCTTGTTCTTTATTGTTTAGAGTTGTGAAATTTGAATCGTTTACACTACTAATAATTATAATCAACGTGTAGGCTGAATCTCATTTATTTAGTATTAATATTTTTGTTGAATTTTCAATGGCCGCTAGTGTATTACGTTACAATGATTAAGAAGTAACTGTAGCTTTTCATTAATGAAATGAAAATTTAATTGATTTTCATTATAAAAAAATAATTAATTTATAAGAACGCCATTATTTTTCCATAATTACAAGATAAAAATTATCCATTTTCACGAACAATGCTAATTTTCTAAAATAATTAAAAAGTAATTCATTATTTTCTTTATACGGACATTAATACTTTCATATACAGGGTGTTATGTAAGTAAGTGTACACCGCTTAACCCATGGTAGAACTGACCCCATAGATAGTAAATCTAGCAATAATTTTTTATTAACATGCTTTCTACAGAATTAGAGGCCTTTAAAACTCACCAATCACATCATAGTTCAAAATTTTGTAAAAAAGTAAAAATCAATGTGTTCTTTGGGAAAAATGTCACACCTGTCACAAATGACATATAAGATCATTGGCATAGGTACGTCTATTTGGAAATAACTCTCTGTGCCGTCTTGCAGCAGCACAACTATGTTGTAATGTCTCGCCATAAACAGGGGTGTAGTCGAGGGTATACGCGGGTATACGCCGTATACCCTCTGGATTTTTTAGGTGCCCGAGCGTGTACCCTCTGCTTTTAAA
Organism: Ophonus ardosiacus; assembly: GCA_943142095.1. NCBI lineage: Eukaryota > Metazoa > Arthropoda > Insecta > Coleoptera > Carabidae > Ophonus > Ophonus ardosiacus. The sequence continues at coordinate 39,679,320 of OW964826.1, forward strand.
TATTTGAGACAAAAATTATAAAAATTAAATCAACTAATGAAAATTTTATCCCACAATTAATATAATTTTTTTAGAAATTATATTAAAATTACCTTTATGTTTATAAAATGTACTTTATTTGATTGGCGTCGCCATCTATTATTGAAATTTTAATTTTATTTTTGTTATATAGAAACCGTATACCGTTTTCAGTTTTCGCAAAATGTACGATTCGTAGTAGACAGGTTTGCGACTTTGATACGTAAGGCAGTATTTAATTATTTTATTTTTTTCTTTGTGTTTATAGTTTTTGTATTTGGAATTTTAGTTGAAAATTTAAAAGATGACATTAACTTCGTATTAAGTCACAATGTATAATAGTCGCGCGCATGTTGTGTTGTTGTGTTTCGATTTTAGACAGTTTATCCAGATAAATATATTCTCTTTTGTAAAATGTTCTGTGATCTGACAATTTATTTTTACACATGAAAGGGAAAAAATATGCAACTTCATATCCCTTGAAAAAATGTAATTTTCAATTATAAGGCATTTGACCTTGAATGAAAAAAAATTCCGCCTGCGGCGCCATTTTTTTTTAGTTATTGCTCCCCCCCTGCGTATTTTTTTCTTCTTAATTATTGTCACCCTCCCCCCCTGCGTATACCCTATGTTTATAAATATATTTTCAGCGTATACCCTCTGCTAATTTTACGACTACAGCACTGGCCATAAACCATATGCATGTCTGCATACTCTTGATTGGTGAAGGTAAATGGCATTTTGAAAATATTGAAAAACAATATAAATTGTACGGCTATGCAAAAAACATATAACGTCAGTTTTGACCCTGGTTTTGACAATCTATATTTTTTCCAGAGAATACATTGATTTTTACTTTTTTTACAAAATTTTGAACTATTACCTGATTGGTGAATTTTACAGGCCTCCAGTTCTTGTAGAAAGCATGTTAAACAAAAATTATTACCAGATTTACTATCTATGGGATCAATGGGCTACTTGCGTACCTTTTTTTTATTTCATATTTTTGAAGAGCAGGTAAAAACTTGCTACCCCTATTTTTTCTTTTGACAAAATTTTTATTAATTAGCCAGAAAAAAAAATAATGAAATTTGATTATTTGAATTACCGTCGTGTATAACGTAGAATTACGCCACACCAATAAGTGGTCGTAAAGCCATAGCGTTTGTTTGTACGGGTAATGTAGATTTCCTGTTTGACGTTTCAACAATAGTTTGGAGGTTAATATTTTAGTTTGTCTTTTCCGTATCAATATTTTAAATTACATGTAACTACCTATGTGTTTATTTGTGAAGTAATTAATATATATGAGATCCCAGAGAGAGAAAAATGTCAAATTCAAATTAATATTTTCTCGCACGCAGTGCCATCTACAAGTTACATTCTTAAACATGGTTCTCTTTTTCAGTTCAATATAATGACGTCACAGAAAATTTTATTTCTTAATTTACTAAACAACAAATAACTTTTTTAAAATAAAATTTGTATTTTTATATGTTTTCAACATATCATTACGTATATAGTGTTAAAAATCGGATTTTCAGTACCACGCAAGTAGCCCATTCTACGATAGGTTAAGCGTTGTACACTTACTCACATAACACCCTGTATAGGTGTGCCAGAAAAGACGTCCCCTACTAAGCGAAAATAAAGATGGTAGTGTCTCACCCTTTGACATAAATGTCTGATTTCTTCTGCCCGATAAAAAAGTCATCTTCATCCAATGTAATATCTTGTGTATTCCAAATAATACATCTTAATTCGTAAGATACTGGTACGCGCGGTTTCACATCTACCACAGGCGGCAACGCTGCGTCTGTACATGGAAAAATATCTACCCACAGCTGGACTTTGCCCTGGAAAAACAACCGGAAAAGTAGTGCCAAGAAACAAGAAAAAGGCGGGAAAACAAGACGAGAAAAGGCGGGAAAACAACACGAGAAAAAGGCGGGAAAACAAGATGATAAAATGGCGGAACAATGATGTCAAAAAAGGCGTGAAAGATCGTATGAACAGAATATCTTATTTTCGATGTTTTTTAAGGGTATTTTGGGAAATATTAATGATAGAGCAAAATCGTTTGCACATTCCAGGGTCAACTCTTTGACAAGAGTTTAATAGTCACCACAGGAATTTTCGATCTTCTTTTGCTTCCGAGTTACAAGTAAAAACTGATTTTTTGCTCATTTCGAAAATATTTCATATCTTATTTATTATGATAGTTAGAGAAAAATTGTTTTCACAAATTTTGTACCATTTTTTAGGTAGAATAAAATGGAGTAATAAGATTTTTTAATAATTCTCGAGATATAACACAAACATATGATTTTTTAAATGGCAACCTTTTGTTGAAAATGGTATCATCTTTTTGTTTATTTCTAATATTATTTGTTACCTTTTTACTTATATTTTCAATTTATTTACTTCAAAAGTAGGTATATTAAACCAATTTTTTCCAAAGCCAACTGTGACGTTGATAAATAATAATTTAATTATAATCCAAAAATAATTGGTTTAGAATAATTTTGAGAACATGATTAATAGATATGGAATCAAAATAAAGGACAAACTGTAATAGATTTTTTCATTTTTTACCCCAAAAATTAATAATTCATTTTTTATACATATGTAACACACAAGAATCATACTATTTCCAATATAGGTGGCCATTTAAAAAATCATAAGTTTGTGTTCTCAAGAATTATTAAGAATGCATCAAATCTAATTAGATCATTTTATTCTACCTGAAAAACAAAACAAAATTTGTTAAAACAATTTTTCTCTATCATAATAAATAAGATATGAGATATCAAACCAGTTTTCCTTAGCTCACAAACAAAAGAAAATCAAAAATTACTGTGGTGACTATTAAACTTTTCTCAAAAAGTTGACCCTGGAATGTGCAAACGATTTTGCTCTATCATTAATATTTCCCGAGATACCCTTAAAAAACATCGAACACGACACGAGACATCCTGTACAGGGTGTCTCATTTTTCTCTACCTACCATAATAAATAAGTTATGAGATATTTTCGAAATGAGCGAAAAACAAGTTTTTGCCTGTAGCTCAGAAACAAAAGAAAATCGAAAATTCCTATGGTGAATATTAAACTTTTCTCAAAAAGTTGACTTTGGAATGTGCAAACGATTTTGCTCTATCATTAATATTTCCCGAGATACCCTAAAAAAACATCGAAAATGAGACACTCTGTACAGGATGTCTCGTGTCGTGTTCGATGTTTTTTAAGGGTATCTCGGGAAATATTAATGATAGAGCAACATCGTTTGCAAATTCCAAAGTCAACTTTTTAAGAAAAGTTTAATAGTCACCATAGGAATTTTCGATCTTCTTTAGTTTCTGAGCTACAGGCAAAAACTTGTTTTTCGCTCATTTCGAAAATATCTCATAACTTATTTATTATGGTAGGTAGAGAAAAATTGTTTTAATAAAGTTCGTACCGTTTTTTAGGTAAAATAAAATGGCGGAATTAGATTTTTGAAAAATTTATAATTCTCGAGATATGACACAAACTTATGATTTTTTAAATGGCTACTTATGTTGAAAATAATCTGATCTTTTTGCTTATTTTATAAGCTTTTCAACGATATATAACAAATCTAGATTCTTTTGTTTTACACATGAATAAAAGATGATATAGTAATTTTTTGGGCCATTTAAAATATAAGTTTGTGTTATATCTCGAGAATTATAAAATTTTCAAAAAATCTAATTACGCCATTTTATTTTACCTAAAAGACGGTACAAAATTTGTTAAAACAATTTTTGTCTAACTACCATAATAAGTAAGTTATGAGATATTTTCGAAATGAAAGAAAAAACAAATTTTTGCCTGTAGCTCAGAAACAAAAGAAAATCGAAAATTCCTGTGGTGACTATTAAACTTTTCTCAAAAAGTTGACCCTGGAATGTGCAAACGATGTTGCTCTATCGGTAATATTTCTCGAAATACCCTAAAAAAAAAAAAAACGAAAATGAGACACCTGTACAGTGGGGGAAATAAAAAAGAGAATGTTATTATAGTTACAGTATTAATATATTTTTTATATATAAAATAATTTATAATTTATACCTGTTCTATACCAGGTATATTATAATGATATAAACTCCTCGTTTCCACATGTTCTGGAACTAAGCTACACCCAACAATGGGTATTTCTTTCCAACGATTTAAAGCCATTAAACTTAATATTTCTTTATTCATTTCTGTTACTCCTCCTTCTACATATTTCAAAAAAAATTCTTATTTAATAATCCATTTTAAGTAGGTACTTCGTATTATAATTTACATACCTAATGTTTCATCATAGAAAAATCGCGGACCAACTTTAACAGACTGGTCATAAAATTCAGGACCCTCAATTTGATTTTGCTTGCACAACCCATAAAGAATATGAGATGGTTTGTGTTGGTCTCGCCACATACATGGACCTTGACTAAAACAAAGCATTTCGTACCCACAAATAGGTATAAAAAGTATGCGTAACGTATGTAACATAAGTTTTAACCGGTTTAACATAAATTTCAACATTTTTTGTAATACAAAAAATAACTTGTGGCCAGCACAATACCTCTCGCCATTTTCGCTTTCTTACCTAAGTATCGAATTTAACATTTCCTATACATTCAAATAATTCTAATTATATCTATTCTTTTAAGGAATCTTGTCCTACTCTTCTAAAACGTACTATTAATGTACATAGCTACCTAAAATTTTAAATATTTAATTAATAATTCAGTAAAAAATATTGAATATATTTCCCAGAAAAAGCTTTCAATTTTATCAGTATTGATTTTTGGCCCTGACATTTATCTGTCAATTACAAACATGTGAATTTGACAGCTGGTTCCTTTGGTGTAATCTGAACTGTATAGTTTATTACAACATATTATTCTACGTATATATTATATTTTCTTTATCTCTAAATCTATATAAGATATAATAAGTGTTTTATGTGTATTAAATGGAGAACTTTAATGTTCTTCAATATTTGTAACAACAAAATTTTCAAATAATAATATTTAGAAGAATAGAACTAGTACTTCCGGTTGTCCAATTGTTATCAAAACCTTTTCAACTCTTAACATTAATGTCAACTTGAGGAATTATTATAGTTTTTCAGGAATCGTCCCTCCAACTTCCAACATCCACACACACATAGGCGTAATTTGGGGGTGGCAAGGGGTGGCGATTGCCACCCCAGAATTGTCGAGCCCAGTATTTTGCCACCCCAGAATTTTTAAGTAAGAGTCTCAATAATTTACGAATACCTAATTGAAAAATACAAGTCTACAACAGGGAATTTTCTTAACTTTATCGATTCTCCATTAATCACGCTTAAGTTAGCTCAGTAAGATAACATATATTTGTAAATTATAAACTTAGATAGATATATTTGTCTGAAAATGCTTCAGAAACTAGCAAATTTAAAGCCAGGGGCCTGGAGGGTATTCCATATCTTCCAGACCCCCCGGTAGGTCTTGCCACCCCAGTTAGAAAGCTGAAATGACGCCCATGCACACACACACAGTCGCACACACACATACACACATATATATATATATATATATATATATATATATATATATATATGTATATGTATGTATGTATATATATATACACTTCTAGGGACCTTAAAACGTGTTTAATCACTGAAATTTGGATTTTAGCATGAATTAAAATTTTGTAATTCTTAATAATTAACTGTTTCATTAGGAACAAAATTATAAACTTATATAAAGATGGGAATGTCCCGCAACTTTTTGCGTACATCTAGCATTAGGTTTTAGATGACATTTTCATCGATTTCTTGGACATTCCTCATTCCTGTATTTTGCGTTGGAAGTTCGTTCTCATTTTGGGCTTCCCATTCTCCACCGTAAACTTTTCGAAAGAAAAAAACTTCAAAAATTTTCTATGGGATCAGCTTGGGGAAGATTAGGGGGATTGTCGTTTCCCGGAACAAATGGTACGGTTTAGTTTGTTAGCTAATTTTGAGTTTGTCTTGCATAGTGATAGGACGCAAGGTCTGTCAAGAAGATAAAATCGTCCCCAGCATGTTCTTCTTCAATAAAATTAACTAATTTTATTAATGATGTACCTTTGACTATTCAGGCAGGGCTTCACCTCACTCGGCCCACATAAGGCCTGGATACACCTCTTGTGGAAATAGCGCACCATACCAACACCTTACCAGCATATTTGGCTTTTTGTTTATATATAATATTATTATTAAGGACCTCTGTAATAATGTTAGTATAAAAACAAATCATTTTCTTTAATTTCGGAGTTGTCGGCGTGAAGTCTGAGAAATCGAAGTAAATGTCGCACAAAATCCAATGCTGGGTGTCCGTAGAAAGATGCGCCTTGTAGAGGAACAGGCCCATCTTTATTTAATTTAAGTTCAATTTTGTTGCTTATGAAACAATTAATTATTCAGTACTACAAAACTTTAAGAAAATGCATTTTTATTATAAAAAAAATCTGATGTGGCCAACACAATACCTCCAGCTATTTAATTTTTATTTTATTTTAATTTTTATTTATTTAAATGCATACCTACATATCATACATATTGTCGGCTCCGGTGGCTCAATGGTTAAAGCAATACCTCTTGTCATGAGTGTTCCCGGGGTCCTGGGTTCGAATCCCACTAAGGCATGGTTGTTTGTATATGTGAACCTACTCAGTAATTGGGATTTAATCCTGTTGAGAGGTTTTTAAAAATTAAAAATTAAAAAAAAAATTACTAATACTGTAAACTATATCAAGTTCCTTTGCATATACGAGCCCAGGCTAATAATAGTTCGGCCGGCTTACAATTTCAATTAAACGTCTTAACAAATGGTACAATCTGCACGAATGGTGAGAAATTTCTAGAATTTTTTTTTTTACTCCTTTAAAATATATGCTTCGAACATACAAAAACTGAATACTTTATTAAAGTAACTAACTAAGTATAAGTTATAAAACAAAAACTGTGGTCCAACAGTCGGGTCATAAGAGTTCGGCCGGAATTTAATATTGAGTTACATCGCCTTTATTACTGATAACAGTGTTTATTCTGCTAGGTATTGTGTCCACTAGCTTTGCACATTCTTCTGGTAGAATATTATCCTATATGTGTTGCAATGTATCTTTTAATTGGGGTACTGTACGCGCCGGATGTTTGCGAAGATGTTTCTTCATATATCGCCAAAGGAACTCAATAGGAGATAAATCTGAACTAGAAGATGTCCATTTTTAAACAGATATTTCATGCTCCTTCAATCACGTTTGAACATTTTTTGCCATATGACATGGTGCGCCGTCCTGCTGGAAGATGAACTCACCTTCGGTCGTTTCGCAATTAGCGATTGAAGGTAAAAAACTTTCTTCCAAAATGTCTCGGTATTTCTGTGAGTTCACTGTTCCATTAATAAAGTGTATTTACCCACGCCCCTTCCAGACATACAATCCCAGACTATAACAGACGCTGAGAACTTGACTTTTTTCACTAAACAGTCGTTTTGGTAAGTCTCCGCAGATGTACGCAACACTCGTTTCCTCGAGTTTTCTACGCAAACGTTTAATTTGGCGGCTTCGTTACTCCAAATTACGCTGTACCATTGTCTTTGAGTCCAGGCTCGGCGTTCTGGAACCCATTTCTGTCTAATACTATTTTGTAATTTTGTAAATAATGGTTTTTCTTTCGCCTGTTGCAAAAATTAAATAAGCTATTAACAAATTGTACAAAAAGAAGAATATTACTTTATGCAACTTGTATCCTATATTTCGAATAGTTCTCTTTGTTGTAGACATCAAAACTTCCTTTGCTATACCCTCCCTCTATAGCACAGTTATTTCTTTAGTATTTGACTGCGGATTTTTTTTTACTATTCTACGTAAAGCTAGCTTGTTTACTTTTGTAATAGTAGATGGTTGGCCGGTTTTGGTTTTTTCATCTACTCCACCTGTTCTTTTACATATATTAATGGTATATTGCACTGTCGAAATAGGAACAGAATGCGAAACAGATATTCGACGTGGCAAAATTCCCTTTTACGGGCATTAATGATGGATAAGCGCAAGTCTTTACTTTGAGAGTTACCACGAGGCATTGTGCTTGAAAACCATTAATTACCAACCGATAACTAATACTAAGAGATATTTTGTTTATTTGTGCAATGGTTGTTCTGTATTAATAAGAGCGCATTATTTTTATGACTAGTATGATAAGTGGCCGAACTATTATGACCCATCAGTTGGACTATACTTTTTGTTATATAAATTTAGTTTGTTAGTCGATTTTAATAAAGTATTGAGTTTTTGTAAGATTAAAGTCTATATTTTAAAATAGACGAAAAAGGTTTGTAGAAATTATTGACCATTTGGGTAGGTGTAATAATTTGTTAAGACGTCTAGTAAAAAATGTAGGCCGGCCGAACTATTATGAGCCTGGGCTCGTAACTATTGCTTTATTTATTTATTATTTTCTTTTTAAAATGTCCCCATTACTAATTTAAAATGATCGTTTTTTTTTCAGTGTCATTTATCTGTCAGTTACATACATTTGAAATATTAACTGTATATCAAAGAACTTGTGTTTGTCTTTAAAACATAGACTCCGGTATTTATATAAAAGATTAATTTTTATATTTATCTGTTTAATATATAGAAAAAGTATTAATGTATACCATTAGAAAATTCCATAATGACATAAAATTCTAAAAGATTACATTTTATGAAATTTTTTGATGAAAAACCATTATGAGCTTCAAGTAAAGTGCCATTTCCGGTTATTCGATTTACACCGAAATCTAATGGTTTCTTTCCATTATTTGAATTAGAGCGTTGACAAAATCCATACACACACACATACATACATACATACATACATACATACATACATACATACATACATACATACATACACACAGACATCATTGTGAAAATATTAAAATCGGATTCTAGGGACCTTAAGACGTGGTCATTTACCAAAATTTCGACATGCGATTTTTAGCACGATCCCTATATCTCCCTTACCAAGGGTAGCAGGAGGTAAAAAATTGTTGAAATTTGTGCCAAAACTTATGGGACGTACGTTGAGAAATAAATAATACAAACTCGATATACATAGCCGGTAACCCACAGTTAGCTCTATGATTAGTGTATAATCGATTTTCAATGTCGATTTTTGTTTCACCAATAAGATCATCTCTAGATGTTATATCTTTATCCCAAATGGCAACTGTTAAACAATTATCATTGGGAAACGCTCCTCTTAACTCAAAGGATCTGCAATATTTATAATTATTTACGTATTAAATTTGATGATAATTATTCGTCTTGCCTTCCAAATGTGGGGTTAACATTATTAGCGACATAATTCTCATTATCTAATACTTCTTTATTGTCTCCTAACTTAACAATAATATATGGATCCGATTTTCCGCTCGCATCTTTGGGTCTGAGATTAAAACACCGAATAATGTACACCCTAACCGCAAATGCTATTTGTTCATTAGCAGGGTAATGCTGAAATGCTCCATCAGAAATCTGGTGACCAGTTTCCGTCACATATTCCTCTGGATATACTTCTGGAGGCCATTGGTAGATGCGAATGGCTGCTTTAAAAGTCGCGATGATGTTTTCTTCGTCTAGTACGTCATCCCCGGTACGTTTTCCGCGATAAAGTTTGAATTTGTGAAGCATGTCGTTGAAATTGTGGAATTCTTCGATGTTTTCCAATTCGCAAGGGTAGATCTAAAAGGAAAACAAAGATTTGTTGTTTGTACTACCCTTTTCTGGAAAGTACATTTTGTTAAGAATGTGTATAGAAATATATCATCACGGAATATTACCCATTGCTGGATATGCCAATCTGCTTTTTACACAGATCGCGGGTCTAGATCTAGAATAACAAGGTTGTACCTGCAAATTTTTGAAAAATGGGGTTATTGCACAACTATGTTATATCTGCCATATTCTATCTCTTTCTTATATTAAATTTTAATTATTACGGCGTTGTTTCGACATAGTACAGAAACAAAGTTCTATCTTTCAAAAATTTAATCAAATGTGTAATGACGAAGTTCTATTTGCAACACAGATAGAGGTACTTTAAAAAAAGTATTTCCTGAGCCAAATAAACTAAAAAAAGATTCAGAAATTAGCGTTGAGAAACGGAATGCTTTCAAAACAATGATGGTTGTAATGACTGCGCAAAACCAAATAAAATATAAAACAAATTTTTAATTTATTTTATTATTATTTTTATTAAATTTTATATTTTCATAAAAATAAATAAAAAAAAATTCTACGATGTTTTTTAAATATGCGCAGATAAAACTTTAATGCCATGAAAGATATAAAAAAATTAAGGTACATAGTTCTTCTAACATTTCAACTCCCCATTTTTACCTTTCGCTACCCTTGGCCTTGGTAAAGGAGGTATAGAGATCGTGCTAAAAATGAGCACTTTTTAAAGTCCCTAGAATCCAATTTTAACATTTTCACGATGATATATATACAGGGTGTCTCACAACACGCGCCCCAGACGAAACTGACACTTGCCGACGACAATAGGTTGCCAACAAATAGAAGAAAATAATTTGCGGCTGCTTGCATAACGGAGTTACAAGACTTTTTAATCCACCAATTCCGGAAGAATATCTTGAAGTGTGATGATATTATTACAAAATAAAACTGGTTGCTAGGTTTTAAAAATACTACTAGTGAGTTACAAAATTTGTTTGACTTACTGTAATTTTGACACTTTAGAGTTGACTTTTCACTGTCAACAAATTTAGGTTAACGAAGGTGTCATCCGAAATCATCATTTATATCGTACAGTGCAACGTGTTGTAGCAGCTGTGTAAAATGTGTTAAACGAAAATATTATTGTCATTTGAATTCTTTGAGATTAAAACAACAAATGGTGGTTCTAAAAAGAACCGTAAGAATTTGCATTTTTTTATTCACCTTGTCAAATTTAATTTGACACTGACTTTTTTCGAAAACTACAGTCGCCCACACATTTTAAAGAAGATTTGATTTGTATAAAACCATAGTAACGTAAAATTACGGCAAACACACGTTAAAGGTGTAGGTCTCTGATTGGTCAATTTTAAGACGACTTTTCTCTAATATCTTTTAAGCTAGATTTTTTTTCTTCGAAATTACACATCCGAGTGCAGTCTCGTGCTTCCTCATTCGCTATGGGGCGCGAGTTGTGAGACATCCTGTATATATATATATATATATATATATATATATATATATATATATATATATATATATATATATATATATATGTGTGTGTGTGTGTGTGTGTGTGTGCGATTGTGTGTGTGTGTGTGTGTGTGTGTGTATAGATTTTGTCTACGCTCTAACTCAAATACTATCCTTCAGAAAATTCTGAAACCTTGTATTTCCATCCTTTTGTAATATGGAAAGTAACCATTAGATTTTGGTGTAAATCGGATAACCGGAAATGGCACTTTACTTGAAGCTCATTTTTTTGCATTTTATGTCATTATAAAAATTAAAGATTACTGAATTTTCTACAGGTATACATTAATACTTTTTCTATATATTTTACATACCGTGAGTATTATTTAACGTGAAACATTGGGTTTGTCATATCCATGGTTACGATTCGACATTTGATTGACAGCAATGTATTTGCGTGTCTCATTTAAAATGAAACATAGGGAACGAATTTGACATTTGATAAGACGTCAGGAGAGGTTAATTTTGTTTAAATAATTATACCTGCATTCTAATTCAAAATTAGTTGTAGAAAAAATATAGTGTGCACTTTGTGCCCGAGTGGTTTTCTGACTCGGCTAAATTTCTTACAATATTTAAATATAATACTTCTGTCAAATTCATTCCCCATGTGTCATTTTAAATGAGACAGACAAATACATTGCTGTCAATCAAATGTCAAATCATAACTTATAGGAAAATTCAACGGTTATCTGTCATATTGACAAGATGTCTTTAGAGGTTAATTTTGTTTAAATAATTATACCTGTTTTCTAAAAATTAAATTTAGATGTAGATAAAATACTGTGTGCACTTTGTGCCCGAAATATGTTTAGTGCTCTCGAGTGGTTTTTTGACTCCGCTAAATTTCTTACAATATTTAAATATAATACTTCTGTCAGATTCGTTCCCTATGTTTCATTTTAAATGGAACGAGCAAATACATTGCTATCAATCAAATATCAAGTCGTAACCATGGATATGACAAACTCAATGTTTCTCGTTAAAAAATACTCAGGGTATAAATTAAAATTATGCTTATGATTTAAAGATTCCTTTGACATAGTTCATGTTTTAAATGTATGTGATTGACATATAAATGTCACTGTCAAAACAATAATTTCAAATTTATAATGGTGACCTGACATTTTAAAAAGAAAATAGTAAATAAAGCAATAGTTACATGCAAAGGAACTTAATATAGTTTGCAGCATTAGCAAATTATGTAGGTATGTATTTAAATTAATAAAAATTAAATAGCGAGAGGTATTGTGTTGGCCACATTAAATTTTTCTTATATTTTTTCGGTAACTAAGCATAACATTGTATTGTAATTTTTCTTGTATATTCTTATAATAGATTAAATTCATTATTAGAGTTAAAAAAATGGTAATTCAATAACAATAATGACCGATAGTATTTACTCTTAAACAGGGGTGATTAAGCGTTGACTAAAGTAACAAATTCAGTTGTTTTTTAATCACCCCAATGTAATTCTAAATGGTAGTCATAGTAATTAGTTAGTTAGGATGACTAAAATTTTGAGTAAATACTACCGATCAATGTGTTTAATAACAGCAAATCAGTTTCTTCGCTATATTACTTTCTTGCAGTTAAAATCTTGTTATTCTAGACCTGCGACATAATATTGAATGATGATGACATATTCGTACCGTGCGGGCGTCACCTCACGGGCACTCATGCTGAAGTGGAGAGTGCGCTTATGAATGTAGTTTACATTAAAAAGAGGGTTCATCCTCGTAAAATTTATAAATACCGTTATTTTTAACTTCTTTTTCAAAGGATCATTCTTGAAAGAATCTGAATTCTAAATTAAAAAAATATTAATCATAAATGATTGTCAATTTTGTTGTATTTCAACCTCTGCTGACATATAAAACTTTGTCCACCAATCTATTTCACCTATGTCTACTTTCTCCACATTGTCTATTATATCTATTTTTTGTGCCTCAATTTGTAACTGTTTAGTTTCTTTTCTTCGTTTCATTTGTTCTTTCAGTCTGTTGTACAGAAAAGTATTTGCTTGCTACTAAAATATATAATATTAACATTAAACCCATGTAATTATTATGATCATTACCTTAAACTTTTTAATATCAAAGTCAATACTAGTGCGTTTTAAATCTGAATTAAAATGGATTTCTTTCACTAGGCTACTACCAGTATCTATAGAAAAAATTGCTTTCATAGTATAATCATTGATTAAATAATTATGTATAATTTAATTGGTTAAACTGTAGATTGACAACCTTATGAATATTTGTGAATGAAATATATTTTACCCTTCGACGATTCATCACTAATTGTAGGCACATAACTTTCTGTCATTTTAGTCAGTCGTTCCATAGCGGTATAAGGTTTATACAAATAATCTTTTATTTCAGCCATATGTGTTCCTACATAATACATATACCCAAAACCACGTACATCATACATTCTTATACTTAATGGGGGGTAGAATTCTTCGTCTTCTGGTAGTTGCTATCAATAAAATATTAATAAAGAATACTTAATATATAATACACTAACTTTAAATAATGAATTTGTACTTTCAATGGTCGTGAATTCTGTTAAAAAGAGATTTTATGCTATTTATTGTTTTTCAAATATTCTGAAACATCTAAAGAATATTTTATTTAAAAAAATAACTGCTATAACTCAAATTTGGGAGAAAATATTACGAATATAAAACAAGAAATATGTGAAAAAACATTTCCATTTACTTTCTACAAATTAAACAAATTGAATCAGTTCTTTAAATGTTCTAAAAATATGTATACTTATGTAGTTTTGTCCATTCTATTTAGAATGTTGCTAAATCTGTATTCCTGCCCATTTTTGGGTAATGGCATTCAAAAGTCAAAAATTTCTCATTTTTCAAAATCTGATTTATAGTAGTATACTAATTTTTAGAGTATTTAAAAAACTGATTTAATATTTAGTTTAAAATAATCTATTTTTGCACTGTTACTTACAACTGCTACAAATTGATGCGGCTTGGGAAAATGTAAATATTTTCTTGTGTTAGTCAAAGTAGAAGAATGCAAAGTGACTCCACCACATTCTATAGTTATTTTTGGTTTTAAAATTTTCATTAGAGAAACTCTTTTCAAATCGTGCACACACCAAAAATAAACATCTAGTCTGTTTACAAAAAATATAAGCATCAATAAATCATTTATGTAAAATATTTGTTCAAAATACCTATATGGTCTTATAACCGGTCGAATAAAATCTGGAATATTATCTATAACATCATACGAAGTATTTGTATCGCCATCTGTCGGATTCTAGATAAAAGTAAAAATAAAATCTAGAAATTTTATAAGGCTAGCGAAACATACTCGCTGGGTAGCATATAGTGACTGACTTTTAGATAGAAGCATGGCATTACCAAAGTATTATCATCTCTATAAGTCAGTAGAAATATAGACACTAACAGACACGTATTCTAATATTTATATAGGAATACAATGTTTATTACAAAAAACATTGTAAATGTACTTTAAAAATAAAACTCATAAGACTCAAAATATACGTATAAAACTAATTTACATATCACATACTCAATAGAAAATGAGTTTTTAATGTATATGATTTAATTCGCTGATGAATTCTACTAAATACACTCAACTATATTCAGAAAAATTTACTCTGTCGGGTCCAGAATAAAACTATAAATATCGTAATTATGACAAAGCGGCATATCGCTTATTGATTGCTTTACAATATTTGGCACAAAACAGGCGATTATTTGTGCCGCTCTTTCGGAATACCAATACAGGCATATGTCACCTGGTACTTCTATCTGCTCTAAGTGTTCTGTATAGTAAAATAATCTTACAATCCATTTAACATAAATGCTATTTTTGATTGAAATAATTTTTGGAACTACAGTTTTCATTCATATAAGAAATTATTTCAAACAAAAATAGCATTTATGTTAAAGGCACAGTATGATTTAACAATACAAAGCATTCAGGACAGATAGAAGTACCAGGCGATGCATGTATTCACTTCAATAGAGCGGCGCATAATGGCCTGTTTTATCTAGTATTATAAAGCATACAGTAAGCGATATACCGGTTTGTCATAATTACAATAATTATAGTTTTATTGCAGGATCCGACAGAGGCAATTTTTCTGACTATATATCCCTGTTGCGAGGGTCAAATCAGTGCACTATATCTCTAACGAGGGTGTATAGGTCGTGCCAACTTTTAGTGCTATTGACTTCAGAAGTCCATCGCTGCAGGTAGTCCTTAAGAATATCTTAAATTAAAAATTCGTGAACCGTATTTATGCAATTTCTGCTATTTTAAAATCAAGAAAAAATTTTAAATAATTGAACAACAATGTGCCTCAAAACATATTTATTCATAAACTGGGATTAGGAAATAAAAAATATTAAAACATAACTAGTAGTATATAAACACCAACTTTTGTAAGATTCTTTGTATTTAACTTTTGAATATAGTCTTATAAACCGAAATCGAAATTATGTTACTAAATCAAAAATTTGTGAAACTTACACCAAGTGTTTTTTCTGTTGTAATTGCCAAAGATAATAACATTAAATCTCATGGTAGGTTTAAAATAAAGAGAGTGATTTCTAGCAAATCCGGCCCTTTCTAATAAGTAGCAAAATATCATGCTGCGAAGGAAATAACCCATTGATTAGAAAGTCAAGTCAGTAGACTAAAAGTTGGCACGACCTATACA
This sequence comes from Ophonus ardosiacus, assembly GCA_943142095.1. Classification (NCBI taxonomy): domain Eukaryota; kingdom Metazoa; phylum Arthropoda; class Insecta; order Coleoptera; family Carabidae; genus Ophonus; species Ophonus ardosiacus. The sequence continues at coordinate 39,695,352 of OW964826.1, forward strand.
GTGTCCGTTTTTCGAGGCTCAACAATGGGATCTCTGAAACTATAAGAGATACGAAGTCGGCTAAATTATCATTAAATAATTTACTGCAAAATTTGGGGTGACCTGACCTACAACATAAAGCTCATTTCTGTCAACAGCGGAGTTAACACACTTTAACTTTACCTCTGGGGTACAGAAATACATCTTTAAAATGAGCTACGAGTACTAATGGGGCAGCTTTACCCTAATGTAACGTATTTCGTATCTCTATAGTTTCCGGGATCCCAAGGTGAGAGATGAGCCTCGAAAAACGGACACGCTGTATACAGATTTTAGAAGTTATAATTAAATATTTATTTACAATTGTTATTATCGCCGACATCAAAATCTCTCCACTAAGTCTCTCCCCATCGTAAATTTTCTGCCAATGTAATTTAGGAAGAGTTGTTTCTTCAAACACAGTCGGTACGAAATCACTTCTCCCGAGAAACTCATATAAAGGCTATAATTAAATCAATGGTAAATATATCAACAGTTCATATAGACTTAACAACCTGGCAACATCTTTTATCAAGATCAAACGCTTCTACAACAATGTGGGGGATGTTTTCCATGAGAAATTCTTTACAACCAAAAGTGGCGATGTTATTATAGATTAATGTTTCGTTCCAGACTGGGGATATAGTTTTAGGAATCGCCTACAAGAAGCAAAAGTTAACATAGTTAATGAAATGATGGGTGACAGCTTTTTCGCAGTAAGAAATAATGTAAAAGAAATTATTTTTGTCTTTACCCGTGTTTTGAGGGTGTGTTCATTAAAACAAATTTGCAAAAAAGGATCAGAGAGTCCAGTTCTATCTGCCCCAGGTTCGAATTTTCCTTGATACACATACACTATACATGTAACATACTAAATAATATAAATAAATTATAAGCATATACGGGTGTATCCTTTAAAACAACCATCGCGATTTTGTGCTAACTAAACTAAAATAGTCAAGGATAACGGGCTAATTTATCTGTACTAATAACAAACCGAAAATTCAACCAAAGGTACTCAACCTGTAGAACACAATTATATTTTTAAATGATACCCTATATAATTTTTTAGTCCATTAGATAGCGATATTAAAAATTACAATACTGAAATAGGCTATGGATATGCAATACTCATGTGATGATATCTTCGAGCATATACTGACTAGAGGCCGCCTTACGGTGTTTGTTGTGATCGGAACACATACGGAAGCCGTGGTGTATTGCGGGCTGCGTATTGAAGCCGTGGTGTATTGCGGACTGCGCATTATCTTAATATTTGTACTACCTTATTTACAAAGTAATGACTAATTGCTGGTATTGAAATATGTAAATCACCTTTATTTCCAATAAATTTCGGTCTCGTTACTCTTACGTCATTATTAGTAGGAAACCTAAAAGTTACACTTTGTTTAATATATTATTTGTAAAAAAAATCCCAGTTACTTACACATGAAACGAAATATCCTTACTTTCTTTGTATTTTTCATTACAATTTGATATACTCCGAGATATACTCACAAACTACACGCAAAAAATAAGGTTTGGTTACAGTAAAATGACAAGTAGTGACATGTAACACAACAAAACACTTCCTGCAATTCACCACGACTTCTAGCCCCCCGCCTACATGTCTTCCGATCACAACATCTTATGAACTGGTATAGGGAATTACTTCTCTAGTCAGTATATGCTCGAAGGTTGATATGGCTGTTGCCTAGTTACATTAAGGAGTAAAGCCATTTTTATCTTGTCACCTTTAGGTGAGGAAGATAATATTATCTTTGGTCAAAAAATTCGGTGGTGAGTTTTTAATGAATAAGCACGTTTTAGGGTCCATAGAATACGATTTTGCTAATTTTACGATGATGTATGTGTGTGTAATAAAAATTTCTCCGACAACAACTTCAATACTACAATTCTAAATTCTAAATCTTTCGTATTCCTCTACTTTTACATCCATGTGAAGAGCTGATTAGATTTTGATTATAGTTGGTAAAGCGGAAGTTCCCTTATTTGAAGTTCTTAAGGGTTTTTCTTGAAAAATATCATTTTTTGACATTTTATTAAAAGAATATCTGATTGTCTACGTTTTAATTATACATTATCCTTCACATTCAATTAAAGAATAATAACGAGATTAACTTTCATGAATCAGGCAGTTTTGCTATAATCATGGAAACAGTTGATATATTAAAATAATTTTAATTGACAGATGTCAGTCTCGAGTGCAATGTACATATAATTTTATTGGATTTATAGAATCTTTTCCAATGAACTTTCGGTATGGAATTTGTAGAAAATAGTATATGTTCGTGAAACAATTTTACTGGAAATATAGAATCTTTTCCAATAAATTTTTGGAATGGATTTGTACAAAATACATAGAATTGACGGAAGGTAATGGTTACATCAGATTTTTTATTTCATTATTTCTAATTTTTAATACCATTTTTCTCGTAATAATTGTTATTGATATATACAATTTGTGTCGTTGAAATCAAAAAAAATCTCTAATGGAATAAAAATATATAAATGGTACCATTTAAAAAAATAAAAATTTGTACCGTTTGTAAACCAATTGGAGGAATTTTCGGTTTGTTATTACCTTCGAGCATATACTGACCAGAGAAGTAATTCCCTATACCAATGCATAGGATGTTGTGGTCGGAAGATATGCAGGCGGGGAGCTGGATGTCATGGTGTATTGCGGGCAGTATTTTGTTGTGTTATATGTCACTACTTGTCATTTTACTGTAACAACGTTATTTTTTGCATGTATATCTCGGAGTATATCAAATTGTAATGAAAAATACAAAGAAAGTAAGGATATTTCATTTCATGTGTAAGTAACTGGGATTTTTTTTTTACAAATAATATATTAAACAAAGTGTAACTTATAGGTTTCCTGTTAATAATGACGTAAAAGTAAAGAGATTGAAATTTGTTGGATATAAAGGTGATTTACATATTTCAAAAGCAGCAATTAGTCATTACTTTGTAAAAAAGATAGTACAAATATTAAGATAATACGCAGTCCGCAATACACCACCGCTTCAATACGTAGTCCGCAATACACCACGGCTTCCGCATATGTTCCGATCACAACAAATACCGTAAGGCGGCCTCTAGTCAGTATATGCTTGAAGGTTATTACTGATAAAATTGTCTCTCATTCGTGATCATTTTTCTCTAAAGTCATTAATTCGCCCAAAAAAGCACTGCTTGTTTTAAAGAAAACAACGTGTACATTAGTATAATTTCAACGTACAATGACATCTTCACAATTTAACATAGTTGGAATTTCATATTTTGTGAACGATTTGGGATGAAAACAGTTTTCAATTGTATCAAGTCCTTGAGCGCTGTGCTCTTGTAACCCGACCCATAATTGTACGAATAATCGAGAGAGGATAATAGAGTATTCTCCGAAGGACGACTTAGCTTTCTTTATATCCAAAGGCTGACAAATAAATTAATTAATAAATTATTACAATAAACATTTTTTTTTTATATCTACGCCACTGTATTATAGGCATAAAATTAATGGTTTTTTGATATACAGTGTGTCCCATTTAGAAGTGCCACCATTGGGATCTCGAGAACTATAAGAGATACGATGTCGGTTAAATGGAACTTTTTGTGCGCGTTTGGGAGGCCATCTCAGATGTGCTTTTGTTTTTCCAAAAATTCTCATAGGGCACTAGATAATGACGAAAAACTGAATATTGTTGATTTTTTCTTTTTCAAATAACTTCTAAACTATTAGTAATTGAGAAAAACGTTTCAAATATAAAAGATAAATATTTTTATTAACTAACCAGTGGCATACGAAATAAATTTTTATATCCGTAAATATTCAAGATATAACACAAACTTATATTTTTTTAAATGGAACTCATGTCTTATTTTAGTCTCAAAAAAATAATTATTTTTTTCTCTTTTCAATGATGTAAGGGTTTTTATGTTTTATATTTGTTTTACTCCTAAAATTTAATTTTTTTCTTTATTTTTGTGAATTTTCTTAATATTTTTCAAAAAAAAAAATATTATTTTTATTAATTATATTGTATTTGATCGATATAATTTATTTTATGCCTTTATTACTTAATATTTTTATTCTAGACTCATAATTACAAATTACACTATAATGTGCCAAGGGCGACCTGATACAAAATATTATAAAAATTAATTTGATACGAGTTTTGAGCAAATTTTTCTAACGAAATAAATTATTTAAATAGAAAGAGTATTTCTAAATAGAAATCTATCAATATTTTCAAAATAATTGTAAATTTAATACAAAATAAGGAAAAAATAATAATTTTGAAGGCAAAAAAAATATAAAACATAATAACCCTTATAACACTGAAAAGAGAAAAAAATAGTTAATTTTTTGAGACTAAAATTAGATATGGGTTCCATTTAAAAAAATATAAGTTTGTATTATATCTCGAAAATTTACGGATATAAAAATTTGTTTCGTACGCCACTGGTTAGTTAATAAAAATATCTATCTTTTATATTTGAAACGTTTTTTTCAATTACCAATAGTTTAGAAGTTATTTGAAAAAGAAAAAATCAACAATAATCAGTTTTTCGGCATTATCTAGTGCCCTATGAGAATTTTTGGAAAAACAAAAGCACATCTGAGATGGCCTCCCAAACGCGCACAAAAAGTTCCATTTAACCGACATCGTATCTCTTATAGTTCTCGAAATCCCAATGGTGGCACTTCTAAATGGGACACACTGTAGTCCACTCATTTGGTAGAAAAATAAGGGTTTATTCCACAAAAGGTCGGGTATTTTTTATTTTTGGATATATTATATATTTACGGGTCCTAATAAAAAATGCAAGTTTTCCCCCTCGGGGGCTTTCGGGAAGCACCGCCAACTTGGAAAAAAAGGCGCAAAACAGCGGTTTTTTCTAAATATCTCTTCACCTATTTGCATTAGGGCAAAAATAATTATTCTTCAATTCATTGCCACTAAAATTTCCTACAACTTTCATCTAATACATTTTTTTCTATAACCCATAGATAGCGAGCTACAGAGCTTCAGACAGAGCTAATTTTTGAAAATTGCCCTAATGCTTCATTTAGATCATATTTTATTTTATTTTTTTTTTCAAATTACTTGTTATTATTAATCAGTTATTAGTATTTAATTACTATACATACATATTAGTTATTGTTTATTGTTTTATTTTCATTCTAAATACGTTTTATAGTCCAGGAAATTTATGATTTTATCTCAAAGTAATTACAAGAAAAGCTTTTATACGGAATCCTATCCAGAAAACGCGCTGAATAACATATCAAAAATTTTCGGATATCAGAGGGCGGGAACCTCCCGCCAATTGGAAAAAATGGCGCCATATTTATGGTTTTGGCCATTTGCTCAAAACAATTATGAAAGATATCAAAATTATATAAAAAACAAGCAATATTACATATTTAATACATAGTCTAATAGATTTCACTATTTATAACAGTTTATATTCGTAGTGGCATCGAAAGAAGTAAATTATTGATGCCTTGTTTATAATAATTGTCGATGTTTTCTGCATTTTTTAAATTTTTCATCCACCACTCTGATCTTGTTAAAGATACGATAACGTGGTTTGAAAATTTTAATTTGAAAAAAAAAAATATTTTTAAATATAATAAAATATGATCTAAATGAAGCATTAGGGCGATTTTCAAAAATTAGCTCTGTTTGAACGTTTGAAGCTCTGTAGCTCGCTATCTATTGGTTATAGAAAAAAATGTATTAGATGAAAGTTGTAGGAAATTTTAGTGGCAATGAATTGAAGAATAATTATTTTTACCCTAATAAACAATAACTAATATGTATGTATAGTAATTAAATACTAATAACTGATTAATAATAACAAGTAATTTGAAAAAAAAAAATAAAATATGATCTAAATGAAGCATTAGGGCAATTTTCAAAAATTAGCTCTGTCTGAAGCTCTGTAGCTCGCTATCTATGGGTTATAGAAAAAAATGTATTAGATGAAAGTTGTAGGAAATTTTAGTGGCAATGAATTGAAGAATAATTATTTTTGCCCTAATGCAAATAGGTGAAGAGATATTTAGAAAAAACCGCTTTTTTGCGCCTTTTTTCCCAAGTTGGCGGTGCTTCCCGAAGGCCCTCAAAGGGGAAAACTTGCATTTTTTATTAGGACCCCTAAATATATAATATATACAAAAATCAAAAATACCCGACTTTTTGCAGGGTAAATCTACCTAATGACTGGACTAATAGTTTTGTTTACAACTTACTACTATGTAAACATATTGCATTGATCCACAAAATAATCCTCGCTCTTCGGAATTTGTGGAGAAAATTATATCTTTTACTTGTACCCGATAATATCCTATTCTTTTATTATTGTAGAGCATCCAAAGAAATACATCAGGCCAACAATTTTGGACCTTAAAATATGTTTAAATAAGTAATATATACGTTTATAAAATTAATATCATACATCATCTATTAAAGTATAAATTCTGTATAAAATACTCAACAATTTTCGAAAAACTTTCTTTTTGCTTTCAAGATAAGCTACTTTCTTTATATTTGCTTCTATATCTTCCATTTCTCTAATACAAAATTCTAATTTTTTTCTGTCCAATTCAACTTTTGGAGTTTCATACGCTTTTACTATTTTTAAATATATTCGACAATTCGTTTCTACTTTTTCTGATATATTTTGAAATAAAACTTGTAACTCTGGTTTGTATTTTTTGTAATTCTTTTCGAAAATTTCTTCTACTTTTAACATTTCATCTCTCTGCAAGAATAAATCAATAGTCTATTCCATCATTATTTTTATATTTTCACCTGATAGAATAAGTAAAATTAAAATTTGGTGAAAATCCGGTGAAAAATTTGTATTATAAGCGAGTTATATTCCCCCAAAGTTTGGAAAAATATGTGTAACGTCACGAATATGAATTTTCAAACTATTTTCTTCGTAGACCTAAATATTGTAAAATTCTATGTTTCTAAATTATATTTAAATAAAATAAATTAATATTGCAACACTGTATACAAGTCTACATACTTTATAATTGAAAGTGTATTTAAAATATTAAGTTTAATACAATAATATAATATTTGAAAAATTATATTTCATTCGTTTCACAGATTTCATTCTCTAAATCAACCTATCGGTCATCAGATACTGGCACACTCAACCAGAACCACAGACGCGTTTCGCTCTTATTAGAGCTCATCAGGGTGATGACGTAAAGTCTCTAGGTGGCACTGACTAGGTTGAGTGGGCGGATGACAAACCATTGTAGTAGAACAGTTTCACCAAGTATCGCAAAAATACTTTACTATACATTTATTATTTATTGCTGGCCAAGCTCATGGCGTTGTCGACAGACGGCTCTGTATGTGGTTAGTTATCCTGCAGGCATCATATTATCTTTGGATGGTTTATACCTTATACCATGTTTATACTAAATTTTCTTAATTCGATTTAGCTGGAATATTTTTTACAAAATGCAAATTGCAAATAAATATTCATATAAGCTGCATTAAAGTTACGAGAATTAAATCTGGGTTCGTGCAAAACCCAATATAAATAAATACCTCAAAAATAAATGATTTTTTCCACAATCGTTAGCAAAATTCATTATTATTCAACTTAAAATAATGAGCAAAGTAGCATGTTGAATTACAATTGAGCAAAGTAAATAACTTTCTTCACAAGTGAGCAAAATACACAAGCTTATAATAACCTACGTCCGGAGTCATAAATTTTGATGGAGTTACAAATTGTACAATAAATATCTACCATTCTACATGAAGGAACAATAATTTTTTACATTAAATTCAGTTATGAACATATGCACTGTTGAGTTTTTCATTAATAAAAACTGTGCAATGTTTCGTTTTTTAGAAAAATTATATTTCAAGATGTCCAGTTGAAGCAACGTGTGAAAAAAAGACATACTTTGCTCACTTGTACTAAAAATAGAGCTATTGTCTCACCATAAGTATGTAAATCTTTCTGATCATGTTAGTGTTGAAAATGCGAAGGCTAGCATTTTCCAGTTTTACTGAAATAGAATTGCACATAACTCTACCATTATATGGTAGAAAATAATACTCATTTATGTTATCAGGTCTAGGTTTCATCCGTTCCGTAAAATTGGTTGCATGAGCCGACCATCCTTCAACAATTGGTGCTCCCATAGTTAATTCAAAAGTTATATTTTTTGCGTTATATTTTTTGTCTATCATTCTCACAGCGTATATGTTACAGAAAAGTAAAATGTCTTCTATTTTCCAAAAGTTAAACTAAAAACAAAAGAAACTTCACATACACATGCTGTCACATGGTTTATAAGCTGCTAAAAATTAGTAAAAATAATAATACATTTTGTACTCGAGTATTTACAGTAGTAAAAATAGTATATCTATTCAAAATAGCCGCTTTACCGTATCTATCGGAAGTTCCCATACTGCAAGTGTACCAAGAGAACGTTCTAGATGGAGTTGTGTAACCCCTGAACAACATACTCTTTCCTTGCAAACACTGGGTATTCCAACAGGATTCAACCCCGGCACACAAGGCCAGAGCTACGCAGGCCTAGCTGCGGACCAATGTTCCAGCCTTTTTTGTGGTCGAAGACTGGCCCTCTAGCAGTCCAGACCTCAACCCTTTGGACTACAAATTGTGGTCAGTGTTTGAAGAGGGGGCATGCGCTAAACCCCCACCGAAATTTGGACCACCTAAATAGAAGTTTGGACAAGGCAAAAAGGGAACTATAGTTTGTACAGAATTCTACCGTTATGGCTTTGACTTAAGCCCCATTCGGATAGAGATTAGTGCAGTTGTGGCGTAGTTGTATTGTAGTGCAGAAAGATTGTATAGGGACAGAAAACGCAAGCGTTCACATTCAAACTTTCGTGGTAGTGCAGTTGTATTGCAGTGCAGAAGCTTGCAAAGTTCAATCTTCTGCACTGCACTACCAGCGCTGTGATGCAACGACCAATCAAAAGGAGGCATATTATTTGTATCTGTAGGGAAATCCGAAATGTCAATATAATCTATGTGATTTCTTTTTCATTGTTGGGCTTACCATTGCTAATAAATAGTCAAAACATTCTTGTATATACAAAGAACATATCTGTATCTTGTAGACGCATTTCGTTCACAAATTCAGTAGGCGTGTCTACTCTGTATTGCAAATACAACTGCACTAATAGAACGATACTTTCGCACTAGAATACAACTGCACTACCAACACTGCACGGCAACTGCAATAAGCTCTACCTTGAATGGGGCTTTATACAAAGCCGACCTGGCACTACCTGGCACTTAGGTCGGACTATAAAAAAATTAAATTTGCAAATCACTGTATGGATTTCGTATTTCAAAATTGGTATTTAATGGATTCGCAAATTCAAATTACGTCGTTGACTATTGTTATAAATTAAGAAAAAATAAGAAAACGCAGTTAAATATTCCTTTTTGAGATTTTTATTACAAATATGGAAGATTTGATTTTCTACACGGTTTAATTACACATTTTCATTCATATTCAATAGATATAGAGTTAAAGAATTATAAAGTAATTAACTTTAATAAATCAGCCAACTTTACTAAAATCATGGAAACAGCTGATATATTCAAATATTCTGACAGATGTCAGTGTCACGTGCAATTTATATATGTTCGTGTTATAATTTTATTGAATATATAGAAACTTTTTCTAGAAATTTTCGCTATGGAATTTGTAGAAAATAGTTACGTTTGTGTTAAAATTTTGCTGTATATATAGAATCTTTTCCAAGGAACTTTCGGTGAGGGATTTGTGCAAAATACTCGTTCATATAGAATTGACAGAAGGTAATGTGTTTTATATAGGTATATCATTTGTTTAATTAACATTAAAGGAGTTAAAAAAAATGTTTCATTATTACAAAAATAAAATAAAATAGGAAAACATTTAATACGTACCTGTCCTTACCCTGACATAAATCAAGCTTAAATTCCGAACAGTAGTCCTGCTGAAAGGGCCATAACAATAGATTGATTTCTGTACAAACTATACTGATAGATACGGTCCGTGTTGCCATACCAGAATGGCCAGACCGTCTTAAGTCTTGCGTTAAAGCTAAAGGTGGCCATTTTGAATAGATATATTTTTTTTATTCAATTTTGACGTTTTAAACTGTCATTATTAACTCCATAGCAATAACTATAAGCACAAATGACAGACAATAAAGCATTTTAAATCGATGAATTGACGTATACCAGCGACGATTGTCATGCTCAGCCTACTAACTAATGTTTTTTATTTTGTCAAAATTTAATATTATAATGGTTTTTATTATTATTTTGTCAAAATTGAATAAAATATTGTACAAACCACGTGAGCTAAGAAAGTTATTCACTCGAAGAAATTAATTCACTCGCCCTTACGGGCTCGTGAGCTAAACTTTCTTCTCATAAATAAACATTACCTTTAGCTCACTTGGTGTGTAAATATCTATTAAATCACTCAAACTTTTTAACTCACTCTGCAATAAATAATGCATTTAAAATAACATCAGGCACGAAAATAACACTCACCACAGTATTTATTAGATATTATCAGATATTTTCATTATGTTTCACGACACAAATGACAGACAATAATGCTTTTGAAATAATTGACTTGACGTCTATCATCGACGATTGTCATGCACAGCCTACTAACTGATTAGTTTTTTATTTTGTCAAAATTAAATATTATAATGGTTTTTATTATTATTTCGTCAAAATTGAATAAAATATTGTAGAAACCACGTGAGCTAAGAATGCTTATTCACTCGAAGAATTTAACACGTTCAGTGCCGGTGACACACATCGTGTGTCATACGCTACTTCCACCAGGAGCCGACGACACACGGTGTGTGTCACTGGCATACGTGACTTCAAGCATTCAGTATTTTCTTGGTTGTTTAGATGTAAGGTTGTGCTTGTGCCGGCCACTCAGATACGTCTTATATATCCTGCATATATCTTATCTTATGAAGACGATCGCCGTAACCTGGGTCTCCCTCGCTGCTTGGATTTTTCGAGAAATGAAGGCACCTCATTATTACCATGAACCGATTTCTGCCCATATATTTTTGTAAGCCGGGAATTGCAAAAAGTTCATCTTTCCTCCAATAGTCCTGTAGACGATTGAGATGTATGTTTCCCATATGAAACCATATGCCAAGGAAAACCTTCAATGGGGTCCTATACCATAGTCATATTTTAACTATCTTAAATAAGAAGACGAAAATATACATAAATTAATGAGTATTAGTGAAAAAAATTTCTTTAAATATTGACTAGGTCACTAACTATAAGCGATTGATGATGATTACTAATTGGGTATGACGCGTTAGGTACTAAGAATTTGATTGGTCGCCTGATTTTAAAATGGAGATTCGCGCGTCTTTAGCGGTCACCTTTAAAAGAATATGAAATGTCATGTTGTTCCATAACCTAACAAAACATTTAACAAGTTTGTGTTTGATGAATTTGTTTAATTATAACATCTAGTAATATTAACAATAATAATAATATATTTATAATTAAATCAATTTGTAATATTAATTAAATTAATAATAATATTAGTTAAATTAATATTGAAACTTCAAAACAGGCCAACACTGGCGCCATCCGTCGTCATGCTTTGTGTAATAATATTGTCAAACTGTTTCAATGTTCTATAATTTATTAGGAAAAAAAGGTTATTATTTACGTTATTTATACTTAATAATAATGTCTTCATGAATATAACGTATAAGTTTTTATTTACAAACATTTCAGCTATGCAAACATGAAAAAAATTGTTCCCTCTATAACTAACAGTTTGTCCCATTGTTTGTCGATCACTTGTTAGTACCTGCTACGTCCTACGTCACGCACAAATTCTTAAACTTTAAAAATTCATATCTCGCTTATTACGTAAAATTTTTAAGTCGCGTTTGCACTAAAATTCTTATTTTATCCTGTTCTTACAGAAAAAAAAATAAAAGAAAAATGGTATAGGACCCCATTCGGCTAAGGTGAGAGATTTCCAATCTGTGATTCTTGATGTTTTTGACGTAGATTCACTGAGAAAAATTTCCTCTGCAGAAATGTTCGTTTGCTCCACAATATGGTTTAGCAAATCGTCTGTGACTAACAAACTGAAGAAATCATACGGACGGGTACCTATGGGCGTTATGCGTAAGCCAGGGTTTCTCGAAAACAAAAATGTTTTTAGATCTGCGGTATCACTCCAGGGTGAAACCGGAGTTCCTTCAGTTTTCGCGTCGCTTTCGGTGCTGCTTGAAACATCTCTAAGATCGTTAACGGCATCAGCATCCACCCTGTCAGAATCATCTTCGTCATCCGCCCCTGACCACGAGTCTTCTGATGCCACAAATGGATCATCATCCGAACTTTCAAATAGCTTGTCTGCAATTTCCTGAATTTCTTTTTCCGTCAACGGCTTCTTTTTCTTCTACTCTGTACACTGCCTCTTAGGTCTAGACGGCCCTGGAACGGCTGGATCCATAACTACGCGAAAAATTCCCAAAACCCCGAAACGAATGGAAGAGGTGTATTATCCTGAAAAGGCACCTTCCTTGGATGAGTCAATGGTGCTTTGGCAAGGGAGGCTTTCGTTCAGACAGTTTATAAAAGGAAAGAAACATAATTATGGGATGAAATTATATTTACTAGCAGAGCCGAATGGTATGATTCTACGCTGTAACGTGTACGCTGGTGCTCAAGGGGAGTTGGGTGGCGTAGGACATGCTGAAAAAGTAGTAATGTCGCTAATGAAAGGCTTTGAAAATAAAGGACATACCTTGTATATGGACAATTTTTATAACAGCGTTTCTCTATCTCGTAAATTACTTGACAAGGGAACTTACGTGACTGGTACCCTTCGAAAGGGTAGAAGAGAGAATCCGGAAGTAGTCGCCAAAGCTAAAATAAAGAAAGGGGAAGTAATTACAAAATACGCTCAGGCCGTCGCAGTAAGCAAGTGGAAGGATAAGAGAGAGATGCTGTTTTTGTCCACAGAATTCGAAGAAAACATGGTAGACGTACAAATGAAATGAGGAGAGACTGCAAAAAAACCAAAAGCTATTGTTATGTACAATGAAAATATGTCAGGTATCGACCGCCAAGACCAGATGCTTGCTTATTATCCTAGTGAGAGAAAAACTCTAAGATGGTATAAGAAGTTAGGCGTACATTTGCTATCTATGATGCTACTCAACAGTTTCTTCCTTTTCAAAAAGGCTACGCAGCAGAAAACGAGCTTTTATGATTACCGTTTAGAAATAATAAAAACGCTTTTGTCCCATAAACCCACAGTTTCTGAAGACAAATCCGAGACTGCAACACATTTTCCGAGTAAGCTTAGCAGAACTCAAAGGAAGAGATGTAGGGTATGCAGCAAAAAGCAGATTCGAAATAGTTCTCAGTACTATTGTGCAGCCTGCGAGGAACAACCGGGTTTGTGTTTGGATTGTTTTTCGGAATACCATAAAAAATAAATTTTGTTCTTTTGCCTTTGAAGGAATACTTGTTTATTTTTAAGTTGTGTAATGTTATTTTTAGTTAGGTACCAAATGTATAGTGTTTCGATTTGTTTTTGGGGAAGCGTTTATTTTTTATATATTTTATTTTTTCAAGTTTCTTACTCTTTCTAGTTGTAGTTTATAATTGTTTTAGTTTGTACTTGATATAAGAATAAAGTTTGTTTGCAAGATGTAATTTTCACATATTATTTTCAAGTTCAAAGTGGCAAAAAAGCACGACACACATGGTGAGTCACCGGCTTCCCACAAAAAATTTTATGTGAGCGGCCAACGTCACACCACATGTGTCACAGAAGCAAATTTTGTAGAAACATACCAGATCAACTGTCATAGTTGTTAAATTAAATAAATCATAATAAAATCCAACTTTTGGATAATTTCAAGTGTCGGCATTTGAGATAGGAGCAGCAAATGGGCTGGCACTGAACGTGTTAACTCACTCGCCCTTACGGGCTCGTGAGCTAAACTTTCTTCTCATGTATAAACATTATCTTAGCTCACTTGATGTATAAATATCTATTACTACCGTAAATACTCGAGTCAATAAATTACTTGCTATACAGAATGTATTATTATTTTTACAAATTTTTAGCAGCCTATAAACCAAGTGAAAGTATTTATGGCCAGGACTATGTATATCTTACAATTGGAATTTGTCTCAATGGATGTACTTCAACACTATTTGTCGACCACATTAAATCAGTCATTATTTCAGTTCTTATTTCTATTAATAATTTACCACAGTAATTCATGTCAGTCATTTCAGAAGTATACAAATAAATATAAGATGGACCAAAGGTTGGTAAAAATCCTGACAATAATAAAAAAAAACATTTTTGAATCGTTTAAATAAAAAAAAAATGTTTCATACCATTTTCTCCGTCATTACAAATAGACTTTAGATAAATATAATGTATGGCCGGTGGGTGATTTTGCAAATAAACCAATTCAATTTTAATTCTTTGGCTCAAAGATGGAAATATTTCATTTATAACTATCTTTTCATTCCAGATAGGATTTGAATTAGATTTTCTAACACTAGTTTTGCCCTAAACACAAAATAATTACCAGGAGAACATGAATTAATAGAGAATGTCTTACTATTATACCAGCAAAAGTTATTTGAACATAAGTACTTGGTATAATTTCTGTGTCTAAAACTTTCTTGCAACATTTATTTTTAATTTTGGGTATATCGTGGGCAGTATAAATGTTGAATACGTAATTTGCTCTATTACGTTCTTGAGCCATGCTATCAGAAGCCAAAAGGTTTCTGGAATCATAAAATAAAAGATAATAAATTTCCATTAAAAATTAAATTTTATATTTTGAAAACTAAAGCCCTGGGATTTTTAAAATTATTTTTCCCGTAATCAGCGGGTCTGATTTAGAGCACTACAAATACTTATGCCCAATTGCACCGCTGACGCTTATTTTTAGATGTTCCTTAAATTAATAATAGATCAATCCAGAACAAATGAATTTCGTGAGAGGCAGCTGTCAGAAATAAATTTCATACATAATTTACTCAATAATGGAGCCATGGAAAAATTTATGATTTAATTTTATGAATGACTTGTATCAAAATCAAAATTTCTTGATATTTATCATAAGATATATAAATGTTTTTTAAAAATATTCAAAAGTGAGGTTAAAATCACTCCTGTGGAGGGCATGTGACGTCATTCTGGAATGGTCTATATCGTATCGAAACAAAATGTCAAATGAGCAAGTGTCAAAATTTCGATTTGGATAGCTTAAAATTTAAATGTCAACGGTGCAAATGGGCATTATTTATTTCTATATAGGGTGTCCGAGTTTTTAATGGGTTACTGACAATTTCAAGGTATAGTTTAGTTCACGAAACATGACTATTCAAGGTCATTTACAGGTTATTATTTGCAGATGACTTCACTGCATTTCGTATGCATAGGCGTACAACTTAAAATATTTACTGATACATTTTAACTGATAAAAATAAGTAATTTATTTGAAATTTTTTGGTTAAAAAATTATCCAATTGAATACCTGTATTTCTGATCACGTTAAAGTAACCAATCAAAATAAACTTACACCGATAATAATCCTAAGACAATTATCACATGTCAATTATGTTGCTAAGTAACAAACACTTTTTAAGAGATAATGGGCCCATAAACCATAACAAAAAATAATAAAATGTATACTTTATCCTTAAAGTACTACTCAATAAATAACAATTAAGATAAAAGACATTTTTTTTAATAATTACTTTGCGAAATATTTGAATTTATTTCCAGGGCCACAGATGATATCACACTATTGGTATATTTCTCGTGCAGCCTACTACAGAAACTGGTGTGGGAAAGATAGCTATAGGTTTCTTTAAAAATCAAATGCAGGTATACAAAAAACAATTATGACTTTTTGATACCACGAATTGCTTCAAAATTAAACGAACTTTCATTTAAAAATATTTTTAAAAATTGGTTTATGGGCCCATTAAACATCATTTGTTTTAATTTGAAAATATCGTTTTCACAGTATGACAGTGAACGCTTCAATTAATAAAATACACACTCACAATGAAGCACTCTATTATAAATAAAAAATTTGAAAATATTACTGCTATATTACTATATTATTACTATTAAACGTTTGTATAATAAAAGTAAACGTGTCTTGTCTTCTCGTTGTGTCAATGTCAATCTTATTATCGTTACACACTTCACGCTGAACATATTCATAGTTACTACTGATATCTATTGGCTGATTTTATAATTATAAAAATTCTGCTAAATACAAATTCGTCATAATTTTAATTAAAATTGCATAAAATTTTCTCACCAAATACCCCTCGACCATTGATAAATACTAACACGTTGCTTTTAGGTAACAACCGAAGGCCCGAAGGTAACAACCCTCCGCCTTCGCCGTCGGGCGGTTACCAAGCAATGCACTTTCGGTAACCGTCATAAAGTTATTTTGTAATTATTATTATATAGCTGAATATTGTTTCTTTTTAAATAATGCCTTGCTCAAATTTATGTTTTTACCAAACACAAAAACATAAACTTAACATAAATTATGGAATAAAAATTTGATTAGATATCGTCACTCGATAAATATTAATAAAGAGGGCAGTGTAGTAGATAATTAAATATCTGTAACTCTACAACATACGCCATTATTATTTGTAATGTATTAGACAGTAATGTCACCATTTACGTATATCTGTCACACAACAAAGTATGTACATAGATATTCCTCAAATAATCTTTTTCTTTCTAATATAAGATGTTGGTAAGCTAATGCTATATAAAGTACTGCGTATTCTTTTGAAAATTGGTACAGGTACAGATCATCAGCTATAGTCAGACAAAATAAAAAAAATGTGAGATTATTAAAAGAAATAATAAAAAAGTAATACAAACACAAAAAAATCGCAACAAATTAATATATTATGCAACCAACAAGCACTTGTACTGTTTGCAAACCGTTTGAAGTCTTACGAATCAGAGGAATTTTCTTCTAGTGATAAAAACAATCTGGAAATGTTTGTCGAAAATCCAAGAAATGTAAATTATTTAGGAGAAACAACACCCCAGTCAAACTTTTGACTGAAGCAATCCGAAATTGGTTCCAACAAACAGAGAGTAATGCATGAATACTAAACAAATCATATAAGCTTTGTTCACAGAACGGTTTCAAACCGTCAGCAACCGTCAGAGACATGCGCAGTTACATAAAAGCGTTCACAGAGTCACAAATTTCAAACTCTGACTACCAGTTGGTTGTTCACAGAAGTTTTCTGACTGGTTGGGGATTAGTTGGCAACGGTTGGAATAATTTCCAACTGAGTTGAAAATTATTCCAACCGTTGCCGTTTTTCCAATGTTTTAACCTAACATTTCCACATGTTCGAGTTGTTTACATTTACAAAAATTAGGTTATTCGTGAACTTGCTGGAATTTCTTTGGCGTTTAATATAATAATTTTAATAAATATTTTAAGGTGAGTATATTGCAAAGTAATAAGATATCTGTAATATTAAAGTTTACTTAATAATAGATGACGGATTCTGATAGCACCATGTCCAGTGGAAATTTTGATTTCTTGAATGATTCATCAAGTGAAGATGAAGATTTTCAAATAATAGCCACTAGAAAAAAACCCAAGAATGAGAATTATATTGAAGTGACAATACCTCAGTATTCGGAAGAGGATTTTTTTGAACACTTTCGTGTCAGCAAGCAAATTGCAAACGATATTGCAGTTCGATTTGCAGCTTCGCGGTATTTTCATCATCAAGCTGGAGAATACGGAAAAGTAGATGCTTATAAATGCACAATAGTTTTCCTATGGTTTGCTGGTCATGAAGCAGCTTCTTATAGGGATGTTGCCGATAGATTTTGTATTTCTATAGGAGCTCTATACAAAATCATCCATAAAATGATATATTTCTTAAGTAATCTCTCACCTCAAATTATAAAATGGCCTAGTGCAGAGGAAAAAGTAGAAATTGAAGAATATTTCCGGGAGAATAGTTTTCCAGGTGTCATTGGTGTAATCGATGGCACTCATATAAAAATTGATAAACCGGCTGAAGATCCGGATTCATATTTAAATCGTAAACATTTTTATTCTATTCAGGTAAATTATAAAAATTCTGTATTTACTTTATAATAATAATAATAAAAAAACATAATATTTTCAGGCTCAAATTGTTTGTGACCACAAACGAAAAATATTGGATATCTTCGTCGGTTTTCCTGGATCTGTACACGATAGTAGAGTGTTCCGTGCTTCTCCACTGGCAAATACATTACATGAAAAATGTAGAAATTTTTACGTATTGGGTGACAGTGGATACCCTTGTTTAAGAAATTTATTGACACCATATAGAGATAGAGGATACTTGACAAATATGCAAAGAAATTTTAATTACAAATTAGCTAAAAATAGGTACATTATAGAACACACAATAGGTATTTTGAAACAGAAGTTTAGACAACTGTATCACTTAAAATTACGAAAAATAGAAGATATTGTGCATTTCATCCGTGCAAGTTGCGTTCTACACAACATAGCAGTCAATGATTATTTTCAAATAAATGAAAACCTTAATGAAGCTCATCTACATCACAATGTACAACAAATTGATATAGAAGATGACGAGAATTTAGATGATAGGGATGGTATTCAAATAAGAGATCATGTAGCTCGTAATATGCTTAGGTAAATAATTTGTTTGTATTGTAGCAAAATCAATTTAAAATTCCATATTGTTTTATACCTGCATACATGTAGTATTCTCATTTCTTTATCTTTTCCTACTGTTCTATAATGTAATAAATTATTAATTTATAAATAATATCCGTATGTCCATGGAAAATAAATTGTTTAATTTAACACAAAAAAATCGTACATTATAGAGATACTATTTTTAAACATTATAATAACAACTAAGCTTTAAAAATAAATCGTTTTAATAAATCATTTTGCTCTTCTAAGAGTTTGTTTCTCTTTTCTAAAAGTAATAGTTTTTGTTTATTGTCTTCTAATTTTATCTGTTGCAATTCAACATATTTTTCTAATTTTTGTTTATCTAATTTTAATTTTTCTTTGTAATACTCTACTTTTTCATTTCTTATATCTTCTAAAATATCTCTTCTTAATTTTTTCTTTGGTCGACTTTTTGGTACGCTAGTCACCAACGCAGCAGTTTCAACAGCTTCACAAACTTGTTGTGCTACTACTACTTCTGATATAGAAGGAATTTCTGTTTCTAAAACTGTCTCTATGTTTTCACAAGGAATTGCAATTGTTTCTGTACTCAATAACACCTGCGGGCATATATTTTTCTTTTTTTCCTAATACTTCTGACATTTCTTCACTAAATTCAAAATCTTTTCTATCGCGACCAGTTTTATTATTATGGTCGACAATTTTTTTAAAATTCCTTTCTAATACCCTCCATCTATTCTCACAGTGGCCTGCGGATACTTCTACATTCTTTTTTCTAAATTCTTCTGCTATAACTTCCCACATTCGTTTCATGTTTCGTATTCTTAGAGTCCCCACATCTTTTCTATAAATTTTATATAAATATATAAGTAATTTTGTGTTATTTTGTGACCACGAAACATTTTCGCTTCTAATATCTGAAAAAATAAATAAATAAATAAATAAATTGATCTGTTACTTATTTGAAACAATTTTTAAATTTACTTACTTTCCATTTTGTTCATTTTATACGCTCGCTACAGGTTATGATGATAGTAGTTGATTTTATAGATATCTACTGTTTTATAGCACTTTTTTGAAAGTACGTTACATTTGTGTTCACAGAAGAATTCAAGCCGTTTGATTTGCAACTAGTTTGAAACCGGGCATGCGCATTCGATCTCAAACTCCAACCGTTTGCAAATCGTTCTGTGAACAAAGCTATTATCAAACCGTCAGAACGAACCTAGTCATTATACATTAGTTGCATACACTATTTTTTTCTACGGCTATTCATAATTAAAAAGTAAACTATAAACCCCTAAATTGGTTATAAAATTCATTTGTATCATAATGATAATCTGTATCGAAATTAAAATCTGTATCATAATGAGTGTCATTCAAGTACAGATAACACATATTTGAAAAGTATATTAAAGAATAGGAGTAGAAAAAGATTATTTCTCTTGAAACAATCATTTCAAAAAAATAGTCCTGTTTAATACAGGCAACGAATAGTGAGGCAAAATAATGGCGAATCTTATTTTTTTGATTCAAAATACAATTAGGTTAAAAATATTGGACATATGTCAGTACCCCAGAGGCAAAATCTGTTAAGTCCAATGTGGACGAAAATGAAAATTATGTTATAAATCACACATTTTGCTGAAAATATAAAATTTTAAGAGTGGGAGAACATTTATAGCCTCGCCACAGACAGTCTGTGGCCTCGCCCATCCTCTACCTTTCCCTTTACACTTGTAAAGCCGTAGATGGGATGAAACTGTAATAGTGGAGCCTTAATGGTAAACCGCATTAAGTCTCACTCAAAATTGGACTTAACACACTTTGCCTCTGGGGTAGTATATTTACAAAAATTCATTTACTACTTTATAAGAATTTCAAAATAATATTAACTTCTAATGTACACGAATAATGAGACAAAATAATAATGGCGTATATTAATTATCGGCTTAAAATTCAAATATTATAAAAATTATGGATTAATTATTACCCTTCAATATCATCTTCACCAGTAGTAGTTTCTGCTTCAACGGGAAATTTGGGCACTTTTCCTTTTGTTAAAATTCCTATATCAATTTTTAAATATCCTTTTAGTCCTGGTTTTTTATCTCCTGGGCCAGCAATAATCGTTACCCATTTGTGGTAAAATTGGTGATCTACATAATTTAGGAACTTTATATAAATGTGAAAATAGATCAAACAAAAATTTGAAAATGTATTAATAATAAAAAGATCTTATTTTAACCTGGGGCAGCCCAAATAGCAGCTATGTCTAAATAAAATTGTCCAAGAGTTTTTCTTATTCTCCATAATTTTCTGGGTTGAATTACCTTTAAATATATCAATTAATTCTACATATTTACACCATTTTTAACTTACTGTTAAAACTACTTGATGGTCTAAAAACTTGTTTAAAGTTTCGTTAAATTCAAATACAAAATACTGAAAAGAAACATATTCAAACAAATTTAAAACAATGAAAAATTTGGATAAACCTCATTAAAATATGGCGAATCCGTAGCTTTTCTAACACATGTAGATTTTCGTTGTTTTCCAACCCTAACATGAACTACGGAATCCATATTTAAAATATCAAAATGCCTTCCCTCTATAATTGTGATGTAAATTATATAATTCTCGACTTTTTCTGTCATTTTAATGTCAACGAGACGACAAATTGTCAAAATGTTTCCTTAATTACAATAATAATAATAAACAAAATGAAAGCTGAAAAAACAAAGATAACATACAGAATGTATCAAAAGCAACACCCATGCTTTTAATATGAATACTTATTTGACGGCGAACATAACAATATTTTTAAAAAATGTAATATCTCAAAAAATAAATAAGATATCAACTTGGACGTTACAGCATTAAAATCCTCGCAAAATTCTCCATAAGATGGGATATGTTTCATGTACTTAACATTTTTTATAAGTTCAAAATTAATTAAAATATTTTATTATTGGTTTTTATTTTTATTATTTTGTCAAAATTGAATAAAATATTGTATAAACCAACGACGAAATATAACTAGACAAAACATCGTTTCATTTGTTTTGATTTCGGCTGGCCAGACAGAGATATGTTTTATCTAGTTCGAGCATTTCTCACTAGAGGTGCAATATCATTGACATTTTACAATAGAAAGTTTTTTATCATGTTATACATACCGGGAGTTTATTTTATCAGTAAACATAGGGTATATCATTGCCATAGTTACGGTATGAATGTTTGACAGCAATGTATTGAAGCGTTTATTTTATGAGTAAACATAGGCGTTTAACATGGGAAGCAGTTTTTTTTGTAAATACAAAGTGTTCGGCAAAAATCAAGCCATGCTATCGAACATGATAATAGTACATTACGTCTTGTACATTATTTAATATTAATTACGTTAATAATATTGCAATAATTGCAATAAATTACAAAAATTATCAAATAAATAATTGTTTCAGTTTTTTATTATGCAATATGAAAATATTTACAAATGTCTCAGTGGCGCAGTGGTCATAACAGTAGCGTCTGAAGTTTTTGGTTGGGGTTCGATTCCCCATTGAGGTAATTATTTTATTTCTCTTACATACAAATTGTTGAACTTTTAAAAATCAGTTTATATTTCCATATTAAAATCATTTAAAAATAATAATAACATTGTAATACATAAAGAGAAAATGATTGAGAATAATTGATTACAATAATCAAAATATTGATGCAATAACAATGCATTGTATTTCCTTTCGATATTAATAAAAATAACTGAAATATAATAAAATTGTGTAGATATTGTCTTTACTGTATTTATCAAATAAAATACAATGCATTGTTATTACATCAATATTTTGATTATTGTAATCAATTATTCTCAATCATTTTCTCTTTATTTGTTACAGTGCAAGGGCGTCGCCAAGGGGGGGCAGGGAGGGGCAGCTGCCCCCCCCTAGAGAATAAAAAATCAACAGTTTTAGCGACATTTTAAAAGCTTTTTAAAGGAAGCACATTTAATCTTAATTATATATTTGAAATTATAGGTAAAATGCATAACCATCAGAAATACCGCCAATCTGGTTAATGAATTGGAAGAATCTCTTACATTTAGGAACTTCCTCATACAATGAAAAATAGATATACGAGCCCTAATCCATATTAGTTGGACTATTTTTTAAATTTGTTTATCGTGACTTAAATAGTATTATTTCTAATAATAATGGAGGAAGTTTTCATTTTTTATTTAAAGTAAAGATATTTTCACATTATAACGTAGTTTTATATTTCTATTTAAACATATATATTTAACATTATAAAATAACTGAAATTTATAGGTAAATTTCTATTATTTATCAAGATTGGACAATTCGCCGATTATTATTAAAAATTGCCGTCATTTTTTATAGTTTTTTATTTCTCTGACGAACAAATGAAGTCAATTATTTTCAAACTATTTGTTTTTCTTGTATTGTTAGTAAAACTATGAATTATTTTGTTTGACATTAAAACAAGAAAATATTTCAGAAAATATATCTTGCTATGTAACACAAAAACCACAAAATAACTATAACATTAAAAAAAATATCGATAATTATGTTAGTTATTATTTGTATTATATATGCACTAAATAAAATAAAATTTTAGCGACTAGACCAACTAATATGGATTAGGGCTCGTAATTAGAATTATTTGTGCGCAGAAGACATGACAAATACAATAAAAAACAATATTTGGGTAAAGTTCTGCATTTTTTTCGATAGCGAAGTGCAATACAATACTCATATAACATAAAATGGAAACGGCGAGAGGTATTGTGCTGGCCACAACAGATTTTTTTTTTACCTGCAATTCATATTTTCCCCATCCTCCCTTTCATTACCTCTCATCTTGCCCCCCCCTTGCCAAATGGCTAGCGACGCCCTTGTTACAGTGTTATTATTATTTTTAAATGATTGTAATATGGAAATATAAACTGATTTTTAAAAGTTCAACAATTTTTATGTAAAAAAAATAAAATAATTACCCCAATGGGGAATCGAACCCCAACCAAAAATTTCAGACTCTACTGTTATGACCACTGCGCCACGGAGACATTTCTAAATATTTTCATATTGCATAATAAAAAACTGAAACAATTATTTATTTGACAATTTTTGTAATTTATTGCAATATTATTAACGTAATTAATATTAAATAATGTACAAGATGTAATGTACTATTATCATGTTCAATAGCATGGCTAGATTTTTAACCGGACACTTTGAATATACAAAAAACTGGTTCCCATGTTAAACGTCTATGTTTACTCATAAAATAAACGCTTCAATACATTGCTGTCAAACATTCATATCGTAACTATGGCAATGATATACCCTATGTTTACTGATAAAATAAACTCCCGGTATATTTCGATTATAGGTGTAAGTCTTACAGATCTGTAAATCTGCAAAAAACTTACAAAAACGCATCAATTTGCATATGAGGCGCGGGCTTTGACATTGGTCGTGTTCAGCACCTCTCATCGATGGCATCGCTGACTTCCAAAGTTGGATGAACACAATGAATGGACGACTGTTACTGGTCCAGCAATTGCATTCGGCAATCATTGGCACGCAGCGGGTGCTCATCGCTGCCAGGGTGCTGAACGCGCCCATTTACTTCTATGACCCACCGCAACAAGGTTACCAAGAATACAGCTTGTGTACCTTGCCTGTGTTGCCAAATGAATTTAAGCGTAAAATTAATTTATAATAATATCCAATATGATTTGTTTATTTAATTATTTATAAGCTTTGGTATTAAATATAAACCAACGTTTCACTCAAAAACAAAGCCGCAATGTCAAATTACACTGATATATTCAAGTGGCCTCTAGTGAGAAATTCACAAACTAGATAAAACATATCTCTGTCTCTTTCTGGCCAGCCGAAATCAAAACATTCACAGCCCGATTCACAAAAAAGTTTAAGCTAATCCTCATTTTTGGATTAGCGAATTCTGCTCTAGTTTTGACAGTCTATATCTTAAAATATAGTCTAACCTATTCCTAGTATACACCTTTATTGATAATATCATGAAAATTAAATTTTAAATACCGGAATAGAATAGAATTCACTAATCCAAAAATGAGGATTAGCTCAAACTTTTTTGTGAATCGGGCTGTCAGTGAAGAGGGATAGGGAATGTTTTGTCTAGTTATATTTCGTCGTTGGTATAAACCACGTGAGCTAAGATAATGTTTACTCATGAGAAGAAAGTTTAGCTCGCGAGCCCGTAAAGGCGAGTGAGTTAAATTCTTCGAGCGAATAAATATCTATTATACGCCGTGAATTTTGCATTTTGCTGAACCAATGTACTTCGTATGAGGTAAAAATATAATATTATGTAACTTAACTTTTTTCAAATAAATTTCTTTTAAAAATG
This sequence comes from Ophonus ardosiacus, assembly GCA_943142095.1. NCBI lineage: Eukaryota > Metazoa > Arthropoda > Insecta > Coleoptera > Carabidae > Ophonus > Ophonus ardosiacus. The sequence goes on from OW964826.1 coordinate 39,720,614, forward strand.
GAGAAATAAAGCTATTATTTAATAATGTATGAATCAATAATTCCAATATATGTACAGCCACCTTTTGACCATAATTATAAACAATAATTATTGATGTTGAATTTTATGTTGTTTTTCAGAAATTATTATCTCAAAGCTGAGTAGTAAAATCGAAGAAAGGCTCAAATATAATTTACTCGTAATATTCTATTTTTGGAGATATACAGAATGTCCATTTTTAAGTGGCCACCTTTGCGATCTCGAGAACCATAAGAGATACGAAGTTGGTTAAATTAGCAACGAATTTCTATTTTACATGGGTATTTCAATGATAAACTGAAAAAAAAAATTCAACCAGTGGTTCTCAAAATATGGGTACCAACTTTTTTATTTTAAATGGAAACATATATTTTATATTTGCTCATTCAATAGAGCTCTTTATTCTGAATCCAACAGTATACAATTTGCATACCTTTACATAACAAAATTTTCGGAAAAAAAATAATAAAGTTTTAAATTAATTCCCCCTGAAATATGATATTGATAAGTGTGTCATGACTGAAAAAATTGAATATATTCAAAGAATTTATTTTAAAATGCAACATTAGGTGCGTTCGGTAAATCATACGGAGTTGGAGTATTTACGGAGCGGTGTTGGAGTGGGAGTAGAGCTGGAGTTGGAGTAGATCGAGGGAACAAGGTACACTTTTCACTCCACTTGACTCCATTCTGCATTTGCCGAACGCTCCAGTTTAAGACGCCTTATCACTCCATGTAATTACCGAACGGTGCTAGGAGTGTACAGAGTGAAAAGAGTGAACAGAACTCATTTGCCGAACGCACCTATAAAGGTTCATCACTTCCATAGTTACTCACTATTGGGTATTTTTTAACATTTATTACATGAAAGTTATGAATTTTTGTAAGCTAAAGTTTGTTAAGATGTGCAACATTCATGTTTTGATTTCTTGTTAATCGTATGTAGGCTAATTTAGTGTAAATTTGTTTTGGTAATACAAAATTACAAATTTTGTATGTTGCATTTTAAAATGGACAAATATTATATTGCTGTCATTTTTTGACAATAGCGAGTAACCATGGAAGTGAATGACCATATGTTGCATGTTAAAATAAATTCCCTGTTTAAAAGAACTTTATTTTCAATTAAATGATTTGTTGTTTATAAATACTGCTCAAAATTATCTCCATTTTTATGAATATATAATTGAAGTCTCCATATTAAATTACTCCTAACTTTTCTTCCATGTTCTTCAATGTTGTAAGTAGGGAATAGGGATGCACAGTACCATACACTTGATCTTTTAAGTAACCCCACAGAAAAAAATCAAGCTGATTTATATCGGGCGGTCTAGCGTGTCATGCAATAGGACCATTAGTGCCAATCCATTGGTTTGGAAAAAATATGTTTACTCTGTTACTACAATTATGAACTGGGGCCCCATCCTGCTGGAAGTACACATTTTGTACTGTAGCCAGTGGTATATCATCCAGAATATGTTCAAGTACTGTATATTAAAATTAGTGAACTATATTTTCATGTTGTAAGAAAGTACGTTGATGTATCGTGATAATTTGAAGAAATTCAGTGCTATCGACTTATCTATTAACGATCTATTTAATATCTGCTATTGCAAAAATGGCCGAACACGTTAAACAGCGCATACAAAAAATAAAAATTGTCACACTCTGATCATTCAGATGTATCCCCAAGGATGACGCTTGGGCAACAGAAACAAATCCAAAAGGACTGCAAAAGGGTATCTAGTGAAGGCACCTCAAGGGAAAAATTAGAACTAGCACCCTACCACCCGACACAAATTAAGCTTAGACACATATACAGAATGTTAATTAAAAAGCGGGCCATAGGCGTTTAACATGGGAAATCAGTTTTACCTTGCGCTAAACTTCCTATTTAATTTAAGACAATGTTTCAAATCAGATTTTATTTTACATACAGAGAATTTATTTTAAAATGCAACATTATAGTTCATCACTTCCATGGTTACTCACTATTGTCAAAAAATGACAGCAATGTAATATTTGTCCCTTTTAAAATGCAACATTATAAATAGTAGGTATTGCAGCACAGGAGATACCTCCAAAACACATCACAAGTGGTGTCAATTCTTATTACGACCGACTAGAATATTGCCTCAGTGTGATTGGGGGTATTTTTCAACATTTATTACATGAAAGTTATGAATTTTTGTAAGCTAAAGTTTGTTAAGATGTACAACATTCATGTTTTGATTATTTGTTAATCGTATGTAGGCTAATTTATTGGAAATTAGTTTTGATAATACAAAACTACAAATTTTGTATGTTGCATTTTAAAATGGACGAATATTACATTGCTGTCATTTTTTGACAATAGTGAGTAACCATGGAAGTGATTCACCATATGTTGCATGTTAAAATAAATTCCCTGTATTTGATAAGCTGTAAAATCCAATTTGAAATTTTATAATTAGGTATTGCTCATTTGTATAGTGATAGCCATAGAATTTAAACAAAATTACAAAGAAATGCATATCGTTTGAATTGTCAGAATTTCGATTTTGCAGGTTACAAAATAAAAATAAATAAAATCTGAGCGGTGATTTAAATGTAAATTATAAAACAATAGTTATATATGTAATAATTGTGTAAAGAAGTACTTTTTTGGTTGAATGCGGAAATAAGCACGAGATAAAAATACTATTTACATACGAGTTGCATACAATATGTTTTCTACGCTCGAAATGTTAGTGCTATTTTTAATAACACTGAGTATGTATATACAGGAATCTTCAAATATTGTTAGTGTTAGTTGACAAGTAAATTAACCGAATGTGCATGTTGCCTAGCAACGTATTTACTTTTCACGTACTAATGTTTGAAAAGTGCCACTTTACACATTGTAAAGAGTGCGTAAAGTATGTACTTTACGCACGGTTGAAGGAAAAATATTTTTAGGGACTTACGTATAGAATAAAATTATCTGTAATTTTTATTTGAAAATCGAACAACTGAACTTTTGTTTAAATTCCAAGGCTATCAAATACAAATGAACAATATTTATAAAATTTTAAACTGGATTTTATAGCTTATTAAATATGTAACATAAAATCTGATTATTTTTTTTAGATGTAGTACTTAGGGCCGGTTTTTCAATATCTGGTTAAAAATTTAAGTAAGAGTTAAATAAACAAAATTGACACGAAATGAACTGTCAAATGACAGATTTATCATTGCTGTCAACAAAACGATGCAATATTGTTTACTTAACTACAAGTTAAAATTTTAACCAGATTGAAAAACCGGCCCTAAATTCTCTACAACATTTATTTGAAACAGTATTGTCTTAATTAAATGGGCAGTTTTGCGCAAGGAAAAACTGATTTTCCCATGTCTATGGCCCGTTTTTTAATTAACACCTGTACTTTTGGCTGAAGTATTTTAAAGAAACAATTAACATCAATATTGTTATTTTTATTTAATCTACATTAAAATTCAAATAATTTCTCAAAATTTAAAATAGTAAAATTATTTTACACAATGTCATGTTACTATAAGTAAAATTTCAGTATAAATGGTATCCCATCTTTATATAAATATTTACAAATTAAATTATAAATACAACTACTGTGAAATAATTTAGCAAAGAAATTTATAAACTGTCCGGTATTAAATACTGTACAAAAAGCTGTTAAATCATGGCTAAACATTCCAGTATTGCACAAAAGCGAAAGATTGTCAAATCAATTTTAGAAAAACTTCATTGACACCAATTTATTGACATTCGACAATCAGTTCGCCACATAATTTACTGGATTCAACAGTAACAATTATAATTAAAGCACTTTCCTGCGTAATATAAAGTATTTTAAAATCAAAAAAATTGATTAAAAAAATAATATAGTATATATAATATAAATAAAAGATGAAATAACCGTGGATAACAATAGCTATATTAGTTAGATCTCGTCTATCCTTCGAGCTGCGAATCGGAATCTATCGAGTCGTATTCTCGAAAATGACGACAGTTTTCTATGACGGTGGTGGCCAGCTGTTTCACTCTCAAAGGGGGCGATTCGTGACGAAGAAGCTCTTCCAGAAGGATTAGACCACCTTCCGATTCCACCAGTAAGCAGTATTTGTCCGCTATAAGGAAGAAGAAGCTTGAGATTGATCATACGGATGACACTAAAAAACAGTATATCGTATTGTGTATTGATTATTTATGTAGCGTTCAAAAATGTTTGACCTTGAACCAAAAAAAGAATATATTTTTTGTCAATATTTGGCCTCACCTCACTCTAAATTCGCGCACCGCCACTGAATATTTGTAAACTAGGCTTAGATGCTCATAAATCATTGTATTTGGCATGATGGTAGCGATTTAACCGGAAGTGACATAAATTTTCATATTTCAAATGGATCTCCATATATATTTGTATACAGAGTGGCGCGTAAGACGATCCACCCGTAATAACTTTGAAACGAATTGTAATGGACATACCCGGTTTACGCTAAATGATTTAACATCTAGGGGGCCACATTTTATTAATATTTTTTTTTTTTAATTCACTAATCTCACCCCCACCACTCTCAACTTTTAAATCTTAAATGGCAATATAGCCCTTGTGATATATCAAATGAAAGCTCTAGAAAAATGCTATACAGGCATGTCAATAAATTGATATTTAAATAAACCGTTTTAAAGTTAGAAACAATAGTTTATAATATTTTAATGCATGCAGTGATATGGAAATGACAAAAAAAAAACAATGAATTTGTCGAAGGGGGTCAATTGATTGGCCAGCTAGGTCCCTTGATCTGGCACCCAACAATTTTTTTCTTTCGGGTATTTAAAATCAATTACTTATAAAACTCCACCTGTTAATCTCCAAGATTTAGAAAATAGAATTAAAAGAGAGTGTCAAGCAATTCCAGAAGAAACATTTCGGCGGGTGCAAATAGCATTTAGTGATAAGTTGTAACATTGTTTAGGTGTAAATGGCGCTCAACTTGAGCATTTGTTATAAGATTTTAAATTAAATTAAAATTACATTATTATTTCTAACTTTAAAACGGTTTATTCAAATATCAATTTATTGACATGCCTGTATAGCATTTTTCAAGAGCTTTCATTTGATATCTCACAAGGGGTATATTGCCATTTAAGATTTAAAAGTTGAGAGTGGTGGGGGTGAGATTAGTGAATTAAAAAAAAAAACAAAAATATGAATAAAATGTGGCCCCCTAGATGTTGAACCATTTAGCGTAAACCGGGTATGTCTATCACAATTCGTTTCAAAGTTATTAAGGGATCGTCTTAAGCGCGCCATCCTGTATATCTGGAATCTACGTAAAATTGTGAATGCAACGACCGCTTGAAGTGAATTTTTATTGGAGAAATAAATTACATAAAAGTAAGAGAAAGTAGGAGATTTCACTGATATCGAATTTTTATATAAATTATATACATAACAGGGGATTCCACTCATAACGAATTTTTATATAAATTATATACATAATTATTTCTTCCTATATAACTGTGTTATTGACTCAAATTTCTTTTCTATATGTTTTATCACTTTTTTTATAAATGATAAAATATATTACACACTTTCAAAACGCGCAGATATTTTCGGGCTTGATGACGTAACGGAACCCGACTCTCTTTTATTGGCCGACACTGTAACTAGGCGTTCCCATTATAAAACAAGTGACTGTCAGACTGTTCCACTGGAGTATTTGGTTATGGTGGTTCTGGTTATGCGGCTACACGCTACTATTTTTACAAATACTTAAATACTAATAAACTATAACTACAATACACTAAATTTAAGATAAATAAAAATAAAGAAAATAAGAACAAAATGATTTAGAACCTCTGATAACAGCAGCCAAGACAGCAGCTGTTGAGAGAGATGCCATTGCTCTTCACCACTGGGTTCGCTTACGTAGTACGGCGGGAAACGCTGGATACCAAATATTTGCCTTTTTTTCTTCCATAAGAAGCCGAATTAAAAAAAAGAAAACATATAAAAAAAAATAAAAATCGTGGAATCCCCCATTATGAATAATTAGCCTGGTAAGACTTTGATATCAGCTAGGATGTGAAAATAGTTGAGATAATTGTTTACTGTAATAAAGTTATTCCTTGTCATTTAGTTTTTTGCCAATTTTCTCTTCCGTTTTTGTAATTTATTTGTTCAATAAAAACTCACTTCGAACATAGATAATTTAGAGAAAATTACTTCAAGTAAAAGATGCGTACAATTAATTTGTGCTGAGTGGTTTTCGACATTTTCATACCTAATTTCTGCCCTTATAAAGCATGACATTTCAGAATTTTATGCTCTATAACTTTTATTTGAAGCATTTTTACCTAAAATCCTATGTTTATTGTTCAAATGACGATCACTACCCAGTATTATAGTGTTACAGCACTATTTACTCAAAGAAATCTAAAAATATATGTATTCGTTTTAATCCAAAACATTGGCAAATATTACATTGTTTGTTTATACATGAAATATTTTTATTTGGCAAACTTAATATGATGAAATGTGTAAAATAAGTATGATCTAAAAATTAATTTATGTGTAATATGCAATCTTATTTAAATAAAGCAACCTACATTAAAATATTTAATATGCAAATAAGTTAAGTTCACGTAAAATTGTTATTATTGCATAATGTTTATTTATATTTAAGTCATGAATAATAATTTTTTGTAATTATTCAACGTTCAAGGTAAAGAAAAAAACATAAAAATATGCTGTCACCTAATTGAAAAACATCACTGAATCAAAACACAAAGCAATGAGTAATTTTTTCAAACTAACAAAAATTATGAACAAGAAATATAATAGTAGATTATACACCAAGGTTACAAACATACACCCTTATATTTTTTGTGATTTACTAGGTTTTATCATAACATGTTTTATTTCAAATGTTCTTCTTTTGAGATATATTAGCAATAGTTTTGTCAAGATCTAATTAACACACAAAAAAATAGTAATTGATTCTTATTAGAACAAAAGTAAACGAGAATCAAAATGGATGTGCTTTCAGAAGAAACAACATTTGAGCAAAGTCAACAAAATTTGGTGGAAATTATCAACCGTTAGTTACTGGTATCGTGAATATAAATGTGAACGATGCTCTAGAAGATGATCCCAGAACAAGACAAATAAGAGATGCTGTTTGCTTAGAAAATGTTAAGGCCCATGAAAAGTTAATAAAGAAAAATACATCGAAGGATTCACAAGGAATCTCCGCGGTAGATATTTTACATCTTGGTGCTAAGAGGCTAACAATGGTGGCTGATTTCAAAACAAAAACAAGCACGTGTGGACTGGTACAGATTTATGAGAAGTTTGACGTATATGCTTCAAAACAGGTGTCGTATATCATTGCGGGTGACGAATCTTGGGTGTTTGGACAACTATGACCGCGAAACCAAACAATAATCAAGTGTATGGATTTTTGAAAATGAAAAGTTGCTGAATTTACAAGGCTGACGGAGGACTTCACAAAAACGGAATTTTCGTTATGTTTTGAAAAGTGATTCCAACGAATAAAAAAGCGTATTTTGGCTAGAGATGAATACATTGAAAAACAATGTTTTTTCTTCAAAAGTCATATTTTTTTACTAAAAATTTACAGTACAGCCCTCGTCTCGAAGTAAATTGTAATATTATGAAATCAGTAGTGGGATTCTTTAACTCGACCGATATAAAAGATACCGTTATCACTATGGGAACGTATTTTTCACAAGATGATTAGTACATTTACATTATAATTGTCAAAAAAATATAATTTTCAGTATAGGGATATCGGTACCAATTACTACCGGATGAGTTTCAGAATCCTATCCAATATTTGTTTGCAATTTACTTTGTCTTTATTAGAAATGTTTAGACAAATCAATTATTTGTTTAAATAGGTGTGAATATCTTTGATACAAAGTACAACTCATAAGCTTGTAGAATTATTTTTACTAAAAAGAATTAAATTTTTCTCATAGCATTTGAAAAATATTTACTTTTATTGTTGAAATGTAAGCTTATAAGATTAATATTATGAACAAAGTGTTGTACAAATAGTAAAATATTTTGACTAATATTATGAACCTTAGAGTCATAAATATTTAGAATATATTAAACAAAATCAAGAAGAAAATTATTAAAAACAGAAGTTGCAGCTGTTATTATTGTCTCGTGCAAAACATATTTTGTTGATTTCAAACATAAAAAATGACACAATAAAAATAATATTAATGCTTAAAATATCTACTTACGGTAAACTTTAGTTAAATTCGCTAAAGCCCAAACGGCCCAATGTTGACACTCCGGTGTATCATACGTCCTCACCAAATACAAAATCGGCTCAAACGACCTATAATTAATATTTCTTTCGGTATGAATATCCCATCTTTCTATCGCTTTCACCATTCTCCTCAACACAGATTCTCTGCTCGGGTCTCTAATTACCCACACGGCTTCTCCATCACTTGCCATGTGCGAAATGACCCCGGCCGCGTTGTAAGAGACCTCGATTCCGTCGCTACACGAATCGAGAAGCTCAGAAAATACTGTCACGTATTCTCGCGTCATTAGATAAGGTCTAAGGGATTTGACCTCGGCTACGTTGCCCAGAAGACCCATCATGTTCCGGAGGAGTTCTTCTTTGTTTGGAAAACGCTGAAAAAAATAGTTTTACATTTATTTTTGTTTGAAGTGGTGGAATTTGATCCTACCAAACACAACAGTTCAGAATCAAGTACAAAACAAATCCAATAACAGATAACCAGCTCACACCCAAAAAAAAAAACAGATTCAATAGAGTACGTACACTTTAACTTAAAGCCAGTTGCGATATGAATCGTCCGGTGCGCGGCAAGGAGAGAATGACGTTGACGTATATGATTGTTTAAAACTGGGGGCTAATTACGATCCGTAATAAAACGTTTATTAAGATATTTAAAAATAATACTTGACATATTTCCACAAGATTTCAGCCTATGAATCAACCACACCACAGACGCGTTTCGCTTTTACTGGAGCTCTTCAGTGTGGTGTACGGACGCCTCTAGGAGGCGCTGAGTCGGTTGAGCGAGCGGATGATAAACATCCCAAAAAGTGAATGCAGAAATAACTACATGCAGGGCCATCTATCGAGAACGCAGTGAGCTTAGTCAGTCAAATAATAATAAAAGTACAATAAAGTACAATAAGATGGCGGCAGTTGATGAAACAGTTCTAATAAGATATTTAAATTCCAAGTTGAATGAGATATTTCTAAAAGGGTTTTTTGACTTTCCCGGTCTGAATTTTTCTTTTTGGTGGATAGGAGTGCTTGACACTCGGCAAAAAATAAAAAATTGTGCACACCACTGAACAATTTGTTGGACGCATGGACTGCAAAACCCAGTCATGACGTAGCCGGCTTGATCTTAAAGTGTACACACTCTACTCTTGTTAAGTATTCTTAATTTGTTTTTACCGTGTTAATACACTTACATTTAAGCATCTGAGAAAATACTCCATCCCCTTCTCTTCCAGAAATCTGTGACAATTTCTCGGCGTTTCGTCTGTCACATTCCACATTGTTGACCAAGCCACTTCTAACACATCGTCACAAACGCCTCTATTTAGACGATCCGAAATTAAACGAATCATTTTCTAGAAAACAATACACTCAACACTTGTTCCACTGCAGAAATGAATTTATATTACTGTAATAGCGCCCAGATCTCCAAGCTTTTTCTTCTGCACGCCGTCAACTTGACACGCTAGTGAATTTAGGAGATATATTCCGATTCTTTGCACGAAACCTTCTTGTTCCATGCCGTAGACAGAATGGAGGAGGATGTTTACTAGACGTTCGTATTCGAATAACTAAAAATTTTATACTGAAGAGCATTTTTTTTAGTTATACATGTAACATTACCACATCTTGAGGGATTTTGAATTGGCATAAAGTTAAACAACCATTTCTCATCATTGTTTCGTCTGTTTTGTGAGCAAACATTCCGTTTAGTAATGATGTTATTATTCTACGTTTTACTCTAACGTTTATAGCGTTTTTCTCTTTGCCTTTCACTATGTAGAAGAGCGTCGCACTAAAATATTTCCATTATTATTATCATCTTTATTACCCATTTATGGGTGTGCCAATCTGTCAATAAGATCAATATACGAGATGCTATCGGAAAGTTCTCGAACTATAATTTTTGAAGCGATGCGAGGGTGTTCTGCTATTTATTCAATTTTGAAAAGTACATGAAATTCACTATCCAATAGCATAAAAATTTAAAGAAAATTAATTTATTAAAAATTTCATGTATTTCAATCCAAAATTTCATTATTATACTTGTTATTCAATATTATCAGATATGTGATATGTCTAATTCAAAAATAGTATTGCAAAGCCTTCTGTATTTAATAAAAATGTAATATTTAAATCATTCGCCATTGCATTTTTAATAAGATGGTTTTTATACTGTTAGATAGCAAATTGCATGTACTTTTCAAATTTGAATAAATATATAGTATTCCATTTGGAAATATAGTTACATATTATTGCGTAAAAATGAATGATTTATAGCCATTTTAATTTTAAATAAACTTCGTTTGAAATTTTTTCCATAATATTTAAAATAATCGAGTAGTTAAAAAAGAACAGACCAGATATAAATAAATATATCGTCGGTTGGAATCAAACTTGGGTCGTTCGAATGACAACAGATCAATTAACGCACACAACCACAAGTTCCCATAATGTAAAATAATAAAAATTTATGGTCGTTAGAGTCACGTGACTGCACGCGCCCCCCCCCCCCCCCCCCCACACCCCTCCAATTCATTTTCTTGGAACGAATCTGTCACAATACAGTCCAATAACTTTTTGTTTCCGATTACATCTCATAGAAATCTTATTGGCTTTTGTGTTTTAAATTTAAGCAAAGTTTTATTATGTTTGATTTTGGGGTATATATCAAAATATTCATACCTTCCAGAAATTTGTATGTGTTTTTCCTGTATATGCCTATCCATAGAATCCAATACAACTGTTAATGCATGTCCTATATGTTCACACGTTTCAAATCGGAATAAATGATACAAATCATTCAATACTCTTTGTAACGTTTCTGCTCTATCGTTATAGACTGTAGCCGCCACCAAAATTTGCTCCTCATTGGCATCGCCAGAAATCTACAAGAAAATTTATAAAAACTCTTCACTTCACACTTTTTTAGGAGGAGCGTTACTGCACTGTCCAGACAGGGCCGCAAAAAAATAGTGAATGGAATCTATCGGCCACTTCTCGAATCCATCTAAAAACCACTGTCTACCAATTAGGAATTGCTAGTTTTTTTAACAAACTATAACAATACCTAACTGACATATATGAGTTTGCAAGTTTTTTTTTTTATTTTTTAATATGTTAATCTGTACATAAAAATATTAGACCCGTATTTTGTACTTTCGCCGAAAAGTTTCTAATACGCCAGAAAAAATTATTACTTTCAATAAATGAGACCCGAGAAATTCGACGGCGCATATGACGTCATCTAGAGTAGCCGTCACTTATGAAAAATCCATTTAAGTCATCAATAGATGCTGCGAAGTGATGACGTACTGCCACAAATATTTTAGGCACTGGAATGCCATTTTATTCTTTACCAAATAGTAAAAGCGTATTTGATTTCAATTGTTTTCTTAATATTTATTTTAGTTGATTATTACTAAAATATCAAATGATGCGTTTCCATTGGAACTAAACCACTAAACGTCAGAACAAGACACTGGCTTGTCACGAGAACAAGTGGGACAGTTGCTAAGACATCTAAGAGCAATGACAAAAATCGGTTTCTGATGCTGATGGCGTAAATGGCCTTTTCTTATGAAACGGATTTATGATAAACGCGCTGGGTATGTAGTTTCAAGTCACGGCGAGAGTAAAACCCGTCCGTTTCTTGGGCGTTCAAACAGCCATTAGCCAATAGCAAGTGCCAATGTCGATCACGTCACAAACATGGCTTATAAGCGCTTGATTTAAATACATTAAAGTTTCATTTTTATATTAGGGTAATAAAAATTAAAAAAATAACGATTATATTCAACTTAATATTACTTATACATGATGAACATTAATATCCAATAAATATTTTTTAAAAAGCCGCAGACTTGAAAACCCTTATTGCTAGACAGTGGTTTTTAATTAATTTATTTTTTGCTGCTCTGTCTGAACAGTGTATTAGACATCCCCTTCCTTTAGTTCCGTACCATTTTCGCCGGTATATCGTGCCTTTGACACGCCCCATGAAGCGTTCCATAAAGCCCTAAGAATTGAAAAGGATTGCACACTCTGGAACTCAATCCAGGAATATCGGAAGCTGGAATAAACCTTCCTTTATTCGCTGGGCTGCATTCTGCCACTCCAGTTCCAGCAAGATTCGTCCCAGAAATATCCAAAGATGTTAAACAAGTTAGATGTTCAACAATCGTCGCTAAAACTTGGTTTTCGTTTCTATAAACTCCGCTTTGTTCCCGCGATTGGGAAATGTCTAGATGTTTGAGTTTTTTAAGCCGAATTATTGAAGGAACCGCTTCTTGAAGACCTTCGACGTTATATAGTATCAGAGACGTAAGATTTGGCAATGTGGGTAAAAAACACAAATTTCCTAATTCGCTGCAATCAGATAGGTCTAAATGGGTGAGATTCAACAACGGTTTTACTAATAAATGGAAGAAAGTTGGGTCTCCGGGAGTATCTACGTTTTTAATAGTCAATCGTTTTAATTTAGGTGCCAAAATAATGTAACCGCGTTCCATATATTCTTTTTTTAAATAGTTTGTAGGGAAAATATGAACATTTTCTCCTACCGTTAATGAAGTCAAACATTGCCCATGACTTGTAATGTATTGTAAAGAAGATTCAGTCAATAAATGACAATAAGAAACGTCTAATTCTATTAATTTATGCCTTAAAATAGTTTTAAAACCTGTATCGTCAATATGAGTGTTTCGAAGTTTAACTCTTTTTAATCTGGTGGCTAATTTATCTCGAAAAATATTAACAAAACCATTATCTAACGGCACTAATCCTTTCTGCCTTACATGTAGAAGTTTTTCACAGATTTCGTTAGGTAAAACAATACCATCTTTTAGCTTGCAGTCCTTACTAAAAACACCGACAACACAGACAGATTCGATGTTATTGACAATGTATTGAAAACACAAGTCAAGCAAACTTTCTGGAGCTGCATTGTTACAAATAGAACAGTCAGCAACAGCCAAAGATTTTGCGTGACTGCACTGATAATTACTATTTGTAGAAAGCATCTATCAAAAGAAGAATATTTGTTATGTGATATAGTTTAAATAACTATTGCGTTACTTACTTTTGCTGTACTTATGTTCTTTCAAAAATTTTCTTAAACAGTGACATGTCACGTTATAATTCTGTCATAAATCACAAATATGCGAAATTTTATTCAATATGAAAAACATAAATGTTTGATAAATAAATTTCCAGATGTTCACAACCACAATTATTTTTGCTATTGAGTAACTTTACTTTTTGACTCACAATCCCACAATTCACTTGTCAACATAGTTCAATAATATTTTCACGATTCATTAAATATCACTCTCCTATTGTTGTTATAAACACTTTACAATGTTCTTGTCTTACAAACTTCAACAGCTTTGTGTATTTTTTTCATGACTAATATTGGAAAACGAAGGATCAATTTGACAGCTGATAGTTCAAAAAATTTTATAGCAACATGATATTAGCCATTCAATTTATATCAAAATACACTAATAAAAATTATGATCTGTTATGTAGATACAACACGTTTACATCGAGAAATTTCTTGATAATCTTAAAAGACGCACAATTTTGGCTACGCAAAGATTTGGGAAACATTCCAGAAATCGCGTCTACATTCATCCAAGTTGATTTCTCCCTGATTTTGACGTTTTGGTATTTGTTCAGCTGATATGTGTCATTTATTTATACCATGGCATTGTACCGAGCTAGGTGCACAAAATAATTCATAAACTAATAAGACATTACTAATTTTTTAGTTTCAGATTAAAGGAATTCGATGAGGAACTAGAGAAGGATGATATTGACTTGACAAAACTCAAAAACCTCGCGTTTAATGGTAAGGTTATGCCGTTAATTTGGGGGCGTCTACAATAAAAAACTTTCAAATTAATTTATAAAAAAATGTCAGTTATAAACTAATTAGATTTATATTACTGATAGATAAATCCCAACGTACGATTTTTGATAAACACAAATGACAATCGACACGGACAGTACCCAAACATTCATTTGTTTGCACCATGCAAAACGAACAAATGACTATCGCATTCAATTGTTTTCCTTTTAACTCGGTTTTATATAGCAGTTCTTTATAAATATTTTAGCATATAAAAGGCGCAAAATATAAAAATCTGATATGGCCAGCACATGACCTCCCGTCAATTCATGTTTAAAATAGTAATAAGCTTTAAACTTCCGGTTGATCGTTTGTAAATAAAATCTAATTTGTTGTTCCAATAAATAGAAAAGTATGCAATACGAAATATTGGATTATATTTTATTGTTTTTCTACGAAAATCTTTTAAGAGCTCCAAGCTAAGTACCACGTTCGATTTATCATATATAGCTAAAATCAAATACAAGTTTTAAATACCAAATTTAAGAAGTTTTGGCTCATATTTTAATACATTGTTTAAGCAAATCTGTTCAGAGCTTCAGTAAAATACCACTTTCTTTTTATCAATTTTAGCACAAATCTAATATGTCGTTCTCATTAATATGAAAGTCTTAAATACCAAATTTGAAAAGTTTTGGATTATATTTTAATATAGTTTTCCATTAAAAACTGTTATGGGCTTTAAGTAAAGCACCACTTTCGTTTATCTAATTTTACCCAAAATCTAATTAACTCTTTATATGAATGCAGAAAGCTTAAATACGAAAAATAGAAATTTTGGAAGTTTGATGTTACAGTGGACAAAAAATCGTTATACACACACATATACAGACAGACGAAAGACATTGTAAAAATAGTAAAAACGCTAATTCATGCTTATCCACTGAAAACTCACTATCGATTTTTTTGACCAAAAACATTACCTCCTTACCTGTGTATGTTGGTTGGCGGGAGGCAAAAATAGTATAAAGGACTTATTTTCTATAAGACTATTTTTCACACTTGTCATTTAGAAAACTCGTCGGGGCTCGTTTTCTAATTTATGACACCTGCGAAAAGAAAATGTCTTATAAAACTTGTTCTTTAATACTATTATAATGGGATCCTCCACCGTAGTAACAAATTATAACACGGGTCATTTATATTAAAACTTGGCTTTCAAACTGTATGTAATGGACAATCATAGTTGAAAAATAGTTATTAGTTTTTAAAATATTCGACTTTTTAATACCATTTCTTCATCTCTATTTATTCTATTCCAAATTTTCACTTTCTCTACTTTTAAACCTTCTGCTATCGCAATTTTAAAATATGGAATTTTCAAGTACATAAATACAGAAAATAACTACAATAAAACAACAGAAATTAACCAAATACAACTAGTTTAAATTTATGATGCCACGACCGATTTCAACCGTTGGTATGAAAGTGAAAGATTTGTCGAATGACATATTCTACCAGTGGTAATCAAATCTTGAACTATATTATACGTAATATTTTCACTTATTATGTTATTAAATTACATATTGTCCACCAATATTTCCAATTATTGACCGCAAGAGTTATTTTAACATATGTATTTTTATAAGTGCTTAAAAATATTAATTTATGTGACCTGAATTATTAGCAAAGTCCATAGTTTGAGAACAAAACCATCTCCATCTACGTCACAGAATATTAAAAAAAAATATTACAGCTAAACAAATAACAATAAAGACTGTTTAAAATTACAAATCGCTTTCAGTTTAGATGAAGTTTCATAAAGAATATAAATAGAAAGTAGTGAAGGACCGCCATTAGAAAAAATAACTATTATTTGTTTGGACCAAAATATAATAATTTGCACAGTTGAAATGAAACTTACTCCCTAACTTGTACTATTGGAGAAAGCGTTGCCATTCGTGTAACAGATTCGTTGATTTACACTTAATATATTCTAATACGACGCAGACTTGTGCACGCGCACGTTTTGTCTCTCCTTTTCTATACTCTATCTCGCTTCCCATTTCCGTTGCCTCAGAGTTTCAATTTCCGTAACGCGATTTTTTAATTTACACCCTCCGTAAAAAAAAGTTTCACTTTAATAACATTATTGTTACATATTTTTGAATAAACTTATTTCAGAATAAAGACAAATGCTTTACGTAAAATTTTAGGTATTCCGGATGAGCAAGGAAGACGCGCTTTATGTTGGAAATTACTCTTAAATTATTTACCTCCAGATCGAGGCAGTTGGAGTTCGATTCTATCTCAAAAACGTGATCTCTACAAGCAATTTATAGGTAAAATAACTTAAAATCTCAAAATAAATCTTATTTTCACTTATATTTTTATAGATGAAATGATAGTTATGCCCGGTTCAAAAGAAACGGATGGTGATGTAACATTTGCAGATCATCCGTTAAATTTTAATCCTGATAGCCAATGGCAAGCATTTTTCAAAGATAACGAAGTCTTGCTCCAAATTGATAAAGACGTTCGTCGTCTTTGTCCAGACATATCATTTTTTCAACAATCTACAGAATTCCCTTGCCAGCAAATAGTTAATAGTATGGGAGTTAAAAGATTACATACTAGGGTCCAAAGAACTATTTTAAAGTCCGCAAATGTTGAAAGGAAGGGTTTAGGCGTTACCAAGGTAAATTTACTGAAACATATATGAGGGGGTACACAAAAATAACCGGATTTATTATCTGGCGGGTGGTAGGGCGCTAGTTCCAACTTCTCATTATTCTCTTATTATGGCCGTTTCAAATCGTTGTTTTCCCATATAAAATTTTATCGCGAGTTTTATAGATTTGGCATAGAACAGATAAACTAATACAGAAGCGACTTTCTTGGCTTGGCGTTTCTATGACCTTGAGTGACGTTTGGTCATGTTGTATACTTTGGCGCAAAATTTAAAGTTCTGTTATTTGCTATAATATTTAAAGAAATACTTTTGTCTTTTGAATTTTATAAATATAATGAATAAATATTTTTGTAATATAGACACTTAACATAAAAATACTATTTTTTAAATTACTTTTTAATAAATTTTAAGCAATAATTTTAATTTTGAAAGAAATTGAATTACTGAGGAAATAAATACACAACACAATAAATTAGAGAACTGTATCTCACAAAAGTAAATTAACAACTACGAATACCTAGTCTACAAATTTCCCAAACAACCAAAAATCAAAACAACTCAACACGTGTCGGCATATGTATAAAATTACATTTTTCTCTCTAATTTTAGTTTCCTTGTCTTACTGTCGCTTCTGTATCAGTTTATCTGTTCTGTGGATTTGGTACGGATAGTGCCGACATGTAGTTATTTTTATTTCAATTAGGAGGATAGTGTCGGTATCCCTTACCCTCCTTGGTTCCTGTCAATGAAGTTTAGATGTGCAAAATGTGTATTAGTTTATTAAAAGTAAATATAATACTTCAAAATTTAAATATTAATATTCAATATTTATTTTAACAGATTATTTGTCTAAATAGTACTTTGTTAGTCCGTGCCGTGGAGCCAATTGACGTACTCACCCATTAATTTTTGTTAGAGTAAAGGCAAGTTCTTTCGTCCATCGACAAATTCATCAGTGAAATTCATTGCAATTTGATAATGACGTCACCGATAGATATGTAATGGAACAGATAGATGGTGAAAATAAGTACTACTTGATGAAAGGGTGCTGGAAGTTATACATATTGTAGATTAGAGTAAGAATTATCGCTGTCATTAGAGAAGTTGTGGAGGTTTTTTATTGGAAAAATTACTAAGTTGTTCCGATTCGGATTCATTTTCCAATGAAGAAAATTCTACTGATTCGAGTATTGACAATTTAGAAACTCTATTAATAATTTACAAAATAAAGAAAAAAACATTGAGACAATGGTAATGAAATCATTTCTACAACATTCATAATTCACGACTTTTCTTCACTGATTACCGGCTAAAACGTCAACAAACTTGTGAACATAACCTGAAAACTATAGCCCCACTACTAATTCATCAGATATCAAATACATCGATACTCAAACCTGATGGATCCGATTGATTTCTGTTTAACTAATCGGTAAAAATAGGAACGCTATGTTGAAATTCATTGCTTTTAAAGCGCTGAATAAAAAGACCCATTGGTGATTTCTGCTTCACGCGCAAGACTCATCGGTGAATAAAAGAACTCGCCTTAATTTTCAACGACCAAATATAACTAGACAAAACTTCGTTTGGTTTGTTTTGATTTCGGCTGACCAGACCAGACAAAGAAAGTAGAGATAGAGATATGTTTTATCTAGTTCGATCATTTTCCCACTAGAGGCCACGTAGAGTGTCAATGTCTAGTCTAATTATCTATTTTGAACGATGCTCACTAGACGCCATGTAGAAATATGTATTTATGAATAAAAATGACGTTTAAATTTAATGCTAATACAAGGATTTGTGACTAATCCACTTGATGAATGACCACGAAATGTTAACTAAGAACATTTGCTCCTCTCGTGAGTATAGTTCAAACTAGACACTAGACTACACACTAAAGTCACTAAATATATAAAGTACCGCAATTGGACGCCATATTGTGTCTAGCTTAGGCGCCAAATTTAAAATGGATTATCTTGAAACGAGTGCGTTATTACAAAAAAAAAATAATCGGCAGTGAAATAAATCTATGAAGGCAAGTAATTAATATTGATTTTATGTTCATAATTTTTATAATATGCGCACATATAAGTACAAAACATAACTGATCAAAATTATAAAGAAAATAAAAAATAAATACAATTAAGGTTAATTTTCTTCAGATCGTTTGACATGATGACAGGATTGACGCTAAAGTCCCCAGATATAGTGACTTTTATAGGCACAGCCAACTACAACTAGATCCTGATGTGACCCTGATTGGCTTGATTCCGCCATATTGTGTCTAAAAAACGTTTTTCTCTCTCTAACATATTGGTACAATGAATTTATATATCTAGTGACTTTACTACACACTGATACTATGCGGCCTCTAGTGAGACATGGTCGAACTAGAAAAACATCTACTTTCTTATAGGGCAATTCTAAACAAATTTGTAAGTCTTACAAATCTGTAAATCTGTAAAAAAAAACTGCAAAAACACATCTAGTTTTGATCATTAATATAAAATTATACATAAGAGTGGCTAGTTTCGTTGCGATTTTGTTCATTATTTACAGATTTACAGATCTGTAAGAGTTACAGTTTTGTTCAGAATCGGGCAGTTAGTTCGTCCAGCCAAAATCAAAACAAATAGTGACGAGAGATAGGGAATGTTTTGTCTAGTTATAAATGGTTGTTGGTAATTTTAGTGACATTTGAATCCATCCATAATGGATGCATTGCACAGTAATTACCCTCTGACGTCATATGAAGTCTGTCATCTAGCGATATTTTTGTAAAGCTTTGTAGAGATGATGCACTGTTGCCACATAATTGATATATAATTAAATCAGATTGTATTAATTAAAAATTATTCTAATAATGCCAAAACAAATAAATTATTGCAATTTTGAATTTAAATATGATATATCCAATAAATAAAAATGAATTTTGTGTCAAAATTAAGTTTTAAACAATAGTAAAATTTAATAATAAACGCAACTGGCAACAATGGATTATCTGTCATGTAATGAATGTGCTTGTGCTTAGTTTGTGAAGCGTTTTGAAATGTTATAAGTTCAAAAATATCTCAAAACTATGGAACAAATAGAAGTAAAATGTGTTAAGAAACACAAATTATTTCGAAAATATTGTTCCGTAGCTTCTTGTAATGCGTCATCCCAATTATTATCGTATCATAGATTTCCGAAGAACCCAGAAATGAGAAAAAAGTTGTTAATTTTATTAAAAATTAATACAGAAGTAAAAAAAATCGTATTTGTCTGTTGTAAACATTTTAAGGAATCTGATTTCATACCAAGCTTTTTGAATTTAAAACTGACAACTATTTCATTTTATCATCTCTATGCGCAGAAAAACAACTGCGCTTTGAAAACATCTCATTTTTTACTATCTCTGTCACTTTGTGCAATGCATCCATTAGCGTAGCTGAATTCAATGAAGTTGGCCATGCCTTTCTGAAGAGACACTAATCAGACTGGACACGACCTATATTTACCATGTTTATTCGTTTCACTGCAACAAGGTTAGGAAATGCAGCAATTCCACATACTTCATGATCGACTTCATCAACAGATCCAAAAGTGTTTAACAATGACATCTAACGGGAGAAATTGGAACTAGCGCCCACCACCCGTCAAAAAATAAATCCGGTTATTTTTTGGTTTCCTTTCGTATTTCGTTAACACTATCAAATTTTCAAAATCTAAAAACATTTTTCTGTTTTGCTCACTTGGTTCTGTAGCAGGTACGCTAGAACAATTGCTTAAAACAAATGGTTGTTGACATATGGTTTTGTTTATCAGTCAACTGTTTGTGATGTAGATTGCGTTGTCAGTCAAGAAGGCGGTGGAAGATTACGCCCCTATGCCCGAAGGAATGGAGGCACATTGGGAAGTGGTTGAAAGAATTTTGTTCCTTTACGCGAAATTAAATCCGGGACAGGGTTATGTGCAAGGAATGAATGAAATTATAGGGCCAATATATTATACGTTTGCTTGCGATCCGGACAATGAATTTAGAGGTGAGAAAAAAGTAATATTTTCTTTTTAGCAGGTTTCAAAATGTGCTTTAGTTTACTCGGATCAAGTAGCATTTTAACAACTTATATTCAATTTTTTTAAATTGTGCTCAAATAATACTATAATTTATATTAGTCCAATCATTTGGTAGAAAAATAAGGGTTTATTCCACAAAAGGTCGGGTATTTTTGATTTTTGGATATATTATATATTTAGGGGTCCTAATAAAAAATGCAAGTTTTCCCCCACGGGGGCCTTCGGGAAGCACCGCCAACTTGGGAAAAAAGGCGCAAAGAAACGGGTTTTTCTAAATATCTCTTCACCTATTTGCATTAGGGCAAAAATAGTAATTTTTCAATTTGTAGACACTAAAATTTCCTACAACTTTCATCTAATACATTTTTTTCTATAACTAATAGATAGCGAGCTACAGATCTTCAAACAGAGCTAATTTTTGAAAATTGCCCTAATGCTTAATTAAGATCATATTTTATTATTTTTTTTTTTTTTTAATAATTTTTTCAAATTACTTATTATTATTCATTAATTATTAGTATTTAACTACTATACATACATATTAGTTATTGTTTATTGTTTTATTTTCATTCTAAAGACGTTTTATAGTCTAGAAAATTTATGATTTTACCTCAAAATAATTATAAGAAAAGCTTTTAAACGGAATCCTATCCAGAAAATGCGCTGAATAACATATAAAAATTTTTCGGGAATCGGAGCACGGGAACATCCCGCCAATTGGGGAAAATGGCGGCATATTTATGTTTTTGGCCATTTGCTCAAAACATTTATGAAAGATATTAAAATTACTTTAAAAAAACAAACAATATTACATATTTAATACATAGTCTAATAGATTTCACTATTTATAACAGTTTACATTCGTAGTGGCATCGAAAGAAGTAAATTATTGACACCTTTTTTATAATAATTGTCAGTGTTTTCATGCAATTTTTTATTTTTTTATCCACCATTCTGATCTTGTTAAAGATACGATAACGCGGTTTGAAAATTTGAATTCAGCATGAAATTCTCTCTGATATCAAGTATTACACAATTTTTTCCGATGAGCAATTTGCGAGTTACTAACAAATTAAACTCGCATGAAATTCCTCTACAATTTTAAACATCTGAAAATCGGCTCATTTCTCAATTTCTCATCAACCACTTTGACACATATTAAATACTTAATATTGTTTATCTTTAATCGTGTCGAAATTTTGAATCTGAAAAAATTGTGTAATACTTGATATCAGAGAGAATTTCATGCTGAATTCAAATTTTCAAACCGCGTTATCGTATCTTTAACAAGATCAGAGTGGTGGATGAAAAAATAAAAAATTGCAGGAAAACATTGACAATTATTATAAAAAATCTGATGTGGTCAACACAAAACCTCCCGCTATTGAATTTTTATTAATTTAAATACATACTTACGTATTTACTAACGCTGCAAACTGTTCCATTGCAGAAAACTATTGCTTTATTTACTATTTTCTTTTTAAAATGTCACTATTATTAATTTGAAGTGATTAGTTTTTTGACAGTTACATTTACTGTCAGTTACATTAATTTGAAATATGAACTGTGTAACAAAGGAATTGTGTTTATCTTAGGCTTCGCGACTAATAAAAAAAATTATTTTTAAATTTATCTGTAAAATATATAGAAAAAGTATTAATATATTCAAGTAGAAAATTCAATAATCTTTAATTTTCATAAGACATAAAATGCGAAAAAATTGCATTTAATGGTATTTTTTGAAGAAAAACCATTATGAGCTTCAGGTAAAGCGCCATTTCCGGTTATCCGATTTACACCAAAATCTAATGGCTTCTTTTCATATTAGAACGGGATGGAAATACAAGGTTTCAGAATTTTCTGAATGATAGTATTTGAGTTAGAGTGAAGACAAAATCCCTACACATACATACACACACACACATACAGACATCATCGTGAAAATGTTAAAATTGAATTCTAGGGACCTTAAAACGTGGTCATTTACTAAAATCTCGATAAGTAATTTTTAGCACGATCCCTATACCTCCCTTACCAAGGGTAGCGGGAGGTAAAAAGGTGTCAATAATTTACTTCTTTCGATGCCACTACGAATGTAAACTGTTACAAATAGTGAAATCTATTAGACTATGTATTAAATATGTAATATTGTTTGTTTTTTTAAAGTAATTTTAATATCTTTCATAATTGTTTTGAGCATATGGCCAAAATCATAAATATGCCGCCATTTTTCCCAATTGGCGGGAGGTTCCCGTGCTCCGATTTCCGGAAATTTTTTATATGTTATTCAGCGCATTTTCTGGATAGGATTCCGTTTAAAAGCTTTTCTTGTAATTACTTTGAGGTAAAATCATAAATTTCCTAGACTATAAAACGTCTTTAGAATGAAAATAAAACAAACAATAACTAATATGTATTTATAGTAGTTAAATACTAATAATTAATGAATAATAATAAGTAATTTGAAAAAATTATTTAAAAAAATATAATAAAATATGATCTAAATGAAGCATTAGGGCAATTTTCAAAAATTAGCTCTGTTTGAAGCTCTGTAGCTCGCTATTTATTGGTTATAGAAAAAAATGTATTAGATGAAAGTTATAGGAAATTTTAGTGTCAATAAATTGAAAAATAACTATTTTGCCCTAACGCAAATAGGTGAAGAGATATTTAGAAAAAACCGTTTCTTTGCGCCTTTTTTCCCAAGTTGGCGGTGCTTCCCGAAGGCCCCCGTGGGGGAAAACTTGCACTTTTAGTAGGACCCCTAAATATTTAATATATCCAAAAATCAAAAATACCCGACCTTTTGCAGGGTAAATCTACCTAATGACTGGACTATATTATATATTTTTATTTTATACATAATGATTATTTTTTTCTTTTTAGAGCATGCAGAAGCGGATTGCTTTTTCTGTTTCACAAACTTAATGTCTGAAATCCGTGATTTCTTTATCAAAACATTAGATGAAGCCGATTGCGGCATAAATAATATGATGACCAAATTGGCTCAAAAATTAAAATTCCATGATTCGGATGTTTGGTCTCGGCTTCAGCAGCTAGAATTGCGGCCCCAGTACTACAGTTTTAGGTAAAACACAAAAAAATAGCTTTAAAATAATGAGGATTTCAACTCAATCGAATTAAGAAAAATTAGTAAAAAAAAAAAAAATAGAAAAGTATATGCTTAATAATGAATATTAATAAAGAAATAGAATGATATAATTAAAATACTTCAGAAAGAAGGGGGAATTTTGTTATAGCGGCAAGTTACGAATATGAAAATATTTTGATTAGCGACAGAAAGACTGCTTATATATTAGCGACGTTACATCTATTTTTTCAAAATTTGGGGGACCATAACTCGCTTATTAATAGGAATTTTCCACCGGTTTTTCAGCAGTAGTCTTTCAGATGAAACTACAAAAAAATGCTGAAATCTCCAGTTGATTGATAATGTTTTTATTGTTTAGGTGGTTAACTTTAATGCTTTCTCAAGAATTTCCTTTGCCAGACGTGCTTAGGATTTGGGACTCGTTATTTGCCGATGAAAATCGGTTTGATTTTCTCATTGATATTTGCTGCGCCATGATAATGTAAGTATTTTTTTTTTATGAAACTTAATTTAAGTTGAAAGTAATTTATATTTGGAGCAAGTCTTAATTGTTATTCGTTAAACAGAAATGATGTTTTTAATATTCTATGATGTAGATGTTAACATATAAATTGATATGTTTTAATACTTATAAAAACACATAAATGTGTTTAAAATAACTTTCGAAATCAATAATTGGAAATATGATTACATGTGTAGATTGTAGATAATAAAATAATTAATGAAAAACTACGTATATTATACAAACAGTTTAAGATTTTATTGCCGCTGGCAGCCTATATCATACAACATATCTTTATTATCATACGCACGTGGTTTCTATCTGGCGTGGCATCAAAAATTCAAACAAGTATTATTTGATTTACTTTCGTTTTGTTTCTATGGGGTAGGAATGAGTTATTTAATTAAAATGTTCCATTTTTAGTCTGTTGCGACTGCAAATTCTCACCAGTGATTTCCCGTCCAATGTAAAATTGCTGCAGAATTTTCCTCCAATGGATATTCAGATAGTTTTATCAAAGGCAGTTTATCTTTCAGGTCGAAATATTTGATATATAGTTATTGTTCCTTGTTCTACATTTCTTTAATTTGTCGAATATTTAGCTTTAATTTTATGATCGTCATACGTATCAATTATTATGTAAGGAAATTTGGAGAGCAGTACTTTTTCATTCCTATTTTGATGTAATTTTAATACTCAAGTACATACTGCAAATATATTTGATATATTTTTGAAACTGAATTACGTACTATATACAAATTTTGTTTTATACGGAGCCTGTGGAACAAAACAGCATGTATATAACTATGTGATTGATTTTTACAGTAAATTGTATATCTATGCATAAAACTTGTTATTCTTATTGTGCAACCTCGTCCTCTGTCCACTTGTATACTTCAGTATTTTTACAATTATAGTTATTATAGTTGTAGGTTTTGAATCCACGTCCATTAATTTATAAACTGAGTAGGATACTCTTTTATAATAAATTAATGTAGTTGAAAAAAATGATCATCTTGTATATTTTGGTGTGTGCCGGCAGCTCACGAGAGAGTGAAAAAGATGTACCGTACCGGTAATACTTTGATATTGTTCCATTACTTTTTTTTATTTGTTTTCGTAATTTTCACGTCAAAATTTACGTGGCGTCCATTCAACCCTTTTTTGGTTGTTCATTTAAATTTAACCCTCCCTTTCCCACTGTCTAAAAGCTGGCAGCCGCACATCAAACCAGTTAGGGTGCGTTACGTAACTATAGCGTCATCGCTTATTTGATTAGTGTAGTACTTGTTAGCGCCGAGAAAAAAAAAATGTGTTGTGGCCAGCACAAGACCTCTCGCCATTTCCATATTAGGCTATATAAGTACATATTGTATTTCAAATTTCTGGTACACACAAAAAATTCTAATTACATCTATTATTCACATATTTTAATTCATTCTATAAATAAGTTTCTTCTCTTCTAAATGCTCGAGATTCTTCAAATTCATTGACGAGATGGGCGATATTTCTGATGGGTATATGTAATATATGTATCTGTAATTTTATATATTTAGTTAATAATAAAATAAGAAATATTAAATGTACATACTTCCCAGAAAAAGCCTTCAGTATGTCTCTGGATTTTGGACACTGACATTTTTCAGTCAATTACACACAGTTTAATTTTTCAACTGTTTCATCGAGTTGTTTGGGCTGTGAGATTCATTACAACGAATTATTTTATATATTTATAATTCTCTATCTTTAAATCTATAAAAGATATAATAAAAATGTTAAATGTATCAGATAGAGGATTTTATAATCTTTCATATTTATAATAACATAAATTTCCAAAAAATAATATTTAGATTTTTTTTTTAAACCTACAACTTCCAGTTGGCCAATTGTTACTAAAATCTTTTCAGCTCTTCCATTAATGTCAAATTAAGGAATACGTAGTTAAATTGATCTTTAGTCTTATAGAATTTGAGAAACCGTCCTTCCAACATCCACACAAACATAGACATCATTGTAAAAATGTTAAAATCGGATTCTAGTGACGTGCTTATTCGCTAAAATCTGGATATGCGATTTTTAGCATAAATCCAACTCTCTTAGGGAGAGGTAAAAATAAGTTGTGCTTTGAATAAGATAATGCATATCGATTATTGTACCCCCATTTTAAAATAATTTGTTAAATAAAACTACCAGTATTTTATTTTATGTAATATAAAAGTTCTCGTGTAAAATGTTTGAGTTTCGAATCAAACATGGCAGATTCAACAACCCCTTATTCTCCTGAGCCAAAAAAGTTAAAATTGGATGATAATTTATCCAAAACTACAACAATTCATAATGATTTGAATGATTTATCTAATTTTAAAACAGATAAACTATTGAACGTTAATACAAATCGCAAAACTATCACTTTACAAGGTAGTTTTTCTGGAAAAAATGGCGTGGGTATTGTATTGTTAGAAAAAACAGCGTTTTCCAGGGAAAATATCGAAGATTACTTTTCAAAGGAAAGTTTATTAGAGAAAGAATTTTCAAACGATATATACGGAAATTATAAATTCTTTCCTAAAGTAGAATTAAATGGTAATATACTTATATAACCTAAAAACATGTGTACATGGAATTATTTTAGGAATAAAAACAACTATAATTCATCCAGCTACAGATGAACATATAGTTAAATATTCATCACAAAACTTATATATTGTTGACGAAACATACGATATTTATAAAAATATAACTCTACCAAGTTTAAAAACTGAACAATTAGGCTTGCAGTGGGTTTATAACATATTGGACCACATTTCTGAAAAAGACCGAATTGTTTACGAAGACCCAGACCCTAAAACTGGGTTTGTTTTATTGCCAGACCTCAAATGGGACGGTAAGACGTTAGAAACTTTATATTTGTTGGCGATTGTGCGAGAAAGAAATATAAAATCTTTACGAGATTTGACTGGAGATCATTTAGAGTTGTTACAAAACATTTACGACAAGGGTTGTGTAAGTTTTACACCTATTTGAAGCTTTTTAGGTTTATAACTATGTTTGATATTTCAGGAAGCGATTGAACAAAAATACGGAGTACCAAAATCACAATTAAGAATATATTTTCATTATCAACCATCGTTTTATCATCTTCATGTTCATTTTACTTATTTAAAACACGACGCTCCAGGTATATTCACAGAACGATCTCACATGTTAAGTAATGTAATTAGTAACATAACTTTATTGTCTGATTATTATCAAAAAATTACTATTCCGTTCGTTATTCGCGAAACTGATAAACTATTTAAAGTTTTTGTTGAAAAAAATATCTTAAAACCCGTAACAAATGATTAAAAATGTTGGATTTTGTTATGGAAATTCGACCACGCTTGCAGTCATGCAATGTTTTTATTATTTTGAAAAGTTTGGATGAAAAAATTTCAGTTAAATTAAAAGAAAATAAAATTGAAATTATCACCAAAGAAAAGACAGAATTTATTACTGTAAATAATTTTTCAATACTTATAAACACTCTTTCAAATTTAAGAGTTGAAAATAGTTTTGTATCGTTTCGATTTCAAACGCAAAATATTGATCGAAAAGTTGGTCAGTTCCATTCAGAAATTTTGTTTTTAAACGGCAACAAAGCAGAAAATATTTCGCAAAATTTATTGGAAAAGGATTCAGAGTATATTTTAAAATGTAATAACTGCAAAAATTCTATAACCGATTCTGTAATTTTTGAAAGAATTTTGCCACTTCCGTCTGAAAATATTGAACCATCTGAATGGTTTTGTCACAAAGATGGAATAACAGTTTTAAAGTTATCTCCAAATTTAAAAGATTGCTTTTACAGCAATTGCTATGTACATATAAATAAAAATATTATTAAAAATTTTAAAACATCCCAAAATTTAATCGTTTGCAAACGATGTTTTTCTTGGCTAGGTTTAGAATTAAAATCAGAAACAATAAAACTTTGGTTCAACACTATTTTATTTCAAACTAAAGATAAAAGTATATTCAGCCATCCTTTAAAAGATTTTACGCAAACTGTTAAAGAAGAAGTACAAGAAAATATTATAAGGGCTTGCAAAATTATATTCGAATGCTGTAACCAAAACAACAATGAATATTTATGTTTGTGGGTTTTGGAAAAAAATTTGCAGCTTCAAATAAAAAATCTAAAGTTTAAAAATGAAATTATAAACGTTGCTAAGATCCTCTTTTATTTTAATATTGAAATAAATGAAATAATAAATGAATGGCTGAATGATTCAAATATAACTCATATAAAAATATCAAAACCGATGATGGTTCATGGTTTAAATCATTTGTACGAAATGTGTAACTTGATTCCAAGTTGTTTTAGAAAATCTAATGATTTTTATGTTTCTTACATAATTGTTTAATATATTCTTGCAAGAATTTGTGATTGAATTGTTATTTTACCTCTCCTACAGAGTGTGCTTTGAAAACAAAAACATCAACAATGTAGAAGCCATTTGTTCATCAAGTTTTTTAGTTACCGATGATGGTTCACAATTTAAATTATTTGTATGAAATGTGTAACTTGATTCCAAGCTGTTTTATAAAATTAATAATTGTTAAATATATTTTTGCAAGAATTTGTGATTTTATTATTTTACCTCTCCTATAAAGTGAGCTTTGAAAACAAAAGCGTCGACAATGAACTGGCAGCCATTTTGTTGACAAAGTTTTTATTTTTTCGTTGTTATCAATGCAATAATTATTACCTGATAAAAAGAATAATTATTTGCTTTTTACTTTAATTTTACTGGGAATTTCATTTGGTAAGTGAATTTTTGGATGGGATTTATTATCGTAAAGATGGCAGCAGCATGAGTAAAGTGCAAACTTGTGTTTATCACTGAAAAAATGTCAACTAATATACAATTATAAATTAATAATTTATTCAATGATGAAAAACTAATAAAATATCAAACATACCGTTCTGAAACTACTAAAAGTAGATTATTTTATGTTGATAAGTGACTCAACAGTTTCAACATATAGGTTATTACTCCAAGTCACATCACAAAATGAGTGGCCTGTTTTCCAAAGTAAAAAACTTTTTGTACCGCCATAAAAATAAGTTTATTGTAACGAGTACTATTGTTGGTGGTGTGTATTTTGCTTCACGTTATGCCCAGTATAAATTACGAGAATGGCAAGAACGAGAAACGAAAGATTTCTTAGAAAGAACCAGAAAAAGCCAACACTTTGAAAGTACAGAACGAACATGCAATCAAACAATTATCAGCCTTTCTGCTACTTTAAACGACACCTTAACTCGGCTTATAAACACAGAAGAAATCGTTGCT
The DNA here is from genome assembly GCA_943142095.1 of Ophonus ardosiacus. NCBI lineage: Eukaryota > Metazoa > Arthropoda > Insecta > Coleoptera > Carabidae > Ophonus > Ophonus ardosiacus. The sequence continues at coordinate 39,750,491 of OW964826.1, forward strand.
CAACTCCGAGACAATCCAGCTAACAAAATAGAGCTTTGGGATCGTATGAAACTATTAGTTTTTTCAAAAGTATGCATATTAGTTTACGTTAATGTTCTCCTCGTAATAGTCTTGCGGATACAGCTAAATCTAATTGGTGGATACCTATACAAAGATACAAAAGCAGTTACTAGTTCTCTGCAGCAAAACTATTTATCAATGTGCCATATTTTGCTCGAAACTGGGTTAGAAAAAATATCATCGATTATCAACGAAAAAGTTACGGAAGTTTTAAGCGAATTTGATTTGAAGAAAAAGCTCAGTTTATACGATGTGGAGCAAATATTTTGGTCAGTGCAAGTAAAACTATGTGACGATGAATTGGACCCCATAAAACATATAAGGCAGTATGTTATAGCTGATGATATTCCCGAAACTCAAGATGTATACCACAATATGGTAAGAAGTTACTTCCACATTTTGGGTTATTTAAAATCGATCCCGGCACATAAAAATTACACCATAATTTTACTAACAAATCTGATTACATTTTTTATTTATATTTCCCGTAATGTGGGTTCATACGAACCCATATTTACAATTGAGCAAAAGTTTTGAGCCAAAAACATTTGTGCTTAAAATATTTTCTTATTATAAAGCAGAGATAAGTAAATAAACTTATGTAGTAACAAAATAATATATCGTGCTGTGCAAAAATATTGCGCCAAAGATATACGTATTTCAAAACTACAAAAAATCGGTCCAATCTTTTTTTTACTTGTGATTTTGTACTCTATATTTAATAGATTATCGTCATTCCTTTTGATACAATCGCTACACAATCACTGCAGAATACCATGGAGGCATTGATTTAATTAAATATGTAATACTCTCTTGCTGTTCATTTTCTAAATGGTTTCACAATTCAGCCTTGTTTTTCTTGTCCGACGCGTATTTTTAACTTCTGTCATTATCGTTTTATGAGATTTTAATCCGGAGATTGGGGTGGTCATGCAAGAATTTGGACTTTTGTTGATCTACAAATTGTTTTACTACTTTCGAAGTATGTTTAGGATAGCTGTCCTTTTGAAAAACCTATCCCCGCGGACTGTTTCTTCGGGAAGTATATGCTTTGTTATTAAATAATCCAAAGTACTTTTTGTCTCAACTGAGGGACCTAAGCCTTCATGACAACAAATAAACCCCCTCCCGTTGTCTTTTTACTATGAATGACAGCTTTGTTTGTATTGTAACCTAGCAACGATTACTTCTAAGAAGTGTCGCTAAATGCGCTATGTGCAAATTACACTTGTGTGTGTTCATTCATAGGTATGTATATGTATTATACTTCATTTCACGTAAGAAAATAGCAGATGGCGCTTGAGAGTCGACCGTTTTTACATGCATTAAATAAATAATTTAAAATAAGTGAAATCAAACTTTCTCAATAATAAAAATATTTTCATCCTTAAAATGTACGTGTCAGTTATTAAATATTATATTAAAACATGGTTAAATATCAATTAATTCTATCAATTTTACTTGATAATTGACAGCTGACAAGTGATATTGTTTTCGCTTTTGTGAACTAGGTTAGCATTCTGACCAATCAAAGTGTAGAATTTATATCCCTTTCTAAACCTAGCACTATTTTCTTACATGAAATGAAGTATACAAAAAAAATATTGTTTTAAAAAGGATAAAATATTGGCTCAATACTTTTGCATGCAATTGTAAATCTCGTAATAATGAGCATTTTTTTTTCTTTCTAAACTAAAGAAATGCAAATATTTCATTTCTTTGGCAATCGCGCTTCTTTAACATTAGTAAGATGTACAGTCCCCTCAGAATAAGGTGGAATTTATTTTTGTTAGGTACGGGAAACCGCCGACCTTTTAGAGAGCGAAGAAGTCCGCTCCCTAGCAACAACTTGCACCAATCGCAGCTTTTCCTTCTTCATAGACAAACTCTCAGAGTTTTACACACCCAACGGTGCAGTCGCCACACCTGGAAGTTCCAGAGACACATTCCTACACCCAGCTAAAGTTCAGATAGCTCTAGCTAAACTCATACCAGTTTTCAATGGATTGTTATCGAGAAATTCATTCCCTGAAGCTTTGACGCAGCTGCTGATTTGTGAAGAGAAGTTGAAAGTTCTCGGAGCGAATATTTACGAAGTTTTTAGTCACAGGTAAACCTAGAATTGGGTGTGGGAGTGAATTGGTGTATAGGGGATGTGATTTTGTTATTTTTTTATAAAAGACGTATTTAAATATTTTATTATTTCCAATAAAGGCTGTTTACAAATTATGTTCAAAGAAGTTCGCTTCAACAATAATGCACACAACCATTATTTCTTTCCTTATTCCTAAAAGCTCTCAACCAATCTTTTTTTTACAAGTTCATTTGAAAATATATCTGTTGGTGAAAATCAGGTAAAAAAATTCTTCTTAATAAGCGAGTTAAGTTGACGTGACGTCACGAATATGTTTTCATATTAACCTGTTTCTTTGTGGACGTAACTGTACTTGAAATATATGCTATTTCTAAATTATATTTATAAAAAATAAATCAGTCTATATATTTTATAATAGCAATTATACTTAAATTATTAAGTTTAATTCAGCACATTTATATTCAAATATAAACTTTTTGAAAATTGCAGTGCTGAACTGATGGCCACGCCTCTGCTATTTTAATTTCTTTACTTCCATTGGTAGTACGGATCTCCTCATAACTATACAGGATGGTTGATTTTTCATTGTCCAGCTTATATCCTGAAATATTAAAGATACAAAAAAAAGTTAAATACAAAAGTTGCTTAATACAACCTGATCTATAATTTAGCATAAACAATTTTTTTCCAAGGCCTACCAATTTTTTGGAAAAATGTTTAAATTTAATTTTTTAAATGGAACAGCTGTATATTTTGACAGAATAAGATTCTTAATAAATTTCTCTTTACAATGATGTGTAACAAGTAAGGATTTACCTTTAAATTATGTCCTATAAAGCAAATAGAAATATGATAAAAGTAGGCTATGATAGTCTATTGTTTATACCTGTAACTTCTGTCACACATGAACATTGGCTACGTAGGGGTTTTCCTTTGAATAAAATTATGTCTAATAAAGCAAGTAATAGAATTACTAGCATTGATGATTTACAAAATTATTAATACTTTTATTTGTGACAGATGTTACTGGTATAAACAATAGAATATCACAGCCTACTTTTATCGTAATTCTATTTGCTTTATTAGACATAATTTAAAGGTAAACCCGTACTTGTTATACATCATTGTAAAGAGAAATTTATTTAGAATTTTATTCCGTAAAAATATACAGGATGTTCCATTTAAAAAATCAAAGTTTAATATTTTTCTGGAAAATTGGTAGGCCTTGGAAAAAAATTGTTTATTCTAAATTATAGACCAGGTTGTATCAAATAACTTTTCTATATATCTTTTTCTTGTATCTTTAATATTTCAGAAGATATAAGCTGGACAATCAACCACCCTGTATACATACATACATACATAAAATCACGCGTGTCCCACTTATGCCCATTTGCACCAACAAGGCTTAAATTTTAAACTATAGGCTTAAACAAAAAAATGAAAATCGAAATTTTGACAGCAATATATTATAATTCATTTGACATTTTATTTCGATGCAATATTGTCAATTTAAGCCGAGTTTAATATTTAAGTTACGTTGGTGCAACCGGCCATTAGTGGGTTAGCAAAAACCCGAAAACAATAGTAACAATAAGAAAAGGGATAAGAGTAAGAGCTCAGCTGACTCACTTCACTCTTTTCAATATTTATTCTCGGTATTTGTTATATCATTTTATTTCTTTTGTTAATATTCATTATTAAGCATAAACTTTCACTATTTTTTAACAATTTCTTTTAATTCGATTGAGATTGAGCTATAATTTCCTATAGCAAGAAATTGTAGAAAATTTTATTTTATCAATAGATTTGTGTTTCAGTTTAATCGAAATATATTATCTGTAATTACTGTCAGATAATTTAAATTATGCATATATTTTATCTTTTTGAATGACAGTAATTAGCAAACAAAGATAATAAAAAGGTTAAAGAAGGTTGCGAAAAAATATTTTCATATTTTCGCGCTTTGTGGCATACCAACTCATCAACATAAGTCAATACACTTCAAATCAATTTCAAAACATATTTTGACTAGTTTATTGTTTACAATTTCTATTTATAAATTATAATTTAGTCATTTTTGTGTCTAAAACATGTAAACAATCATTGAAATTGTGTTTTTTCTTAGTAAACATTACTTGCAAGTTTTCTTGAGATTGGCATTATCTTTCGCTCTTTGCCCCTTAGTTATTTTCGTGTCATATCTGGCGGAGGTGTGTGTAGTTTCTAAGTTCAAAGTACAGAGTCTTTAGTTAGTTAAGAATTATATCTGTGAAAGTTACGACAATTTGTCCACACAATATTGTCAAGTTTGCACATAAACATGGCTCTGTTAAATCAAGTAAGTGGAAGATCACAAGACAAGTGTTGTTATTGTAGTGTTACATATTTATTTTGGTTTATAGATTTTGGCCACTTCTGTTAAATGTGGTGTAAGGTCACTTTCTACAAGTAGTAGTAAATTCTGTGCACATCCTGTACCTCAAAATGGATATAATTTTGGTAAATCGCAGTGTATTTTTTATTTATTTTATGTTACGTGAATAACCTTTAATTTTTGGCTTAGGAGTTCTATACACTAAAACCCGCCGGCATTTTTTCATAATTGTGGTTGTTTTGATATAATAACCTTTGCCCTAATTGAAATAGATATTTTTTCGTATCTATTTATACATATATTAATGCTATATAACATTAACTTTTAAATAATTCCATTTTTTAAGAATTCTACCAATATTTATTTAGTGCGCAAAATAAAACCAGGTACATTTTTTAAAATGGGTAAAACACTAAATATATTTCTCATTGTTGGGCGCATCACTAAATATATTTCTCCTTGTTGGGCGCATCCGCATCAATATATAATCATGTTTTGGCTTACATAATTGCACATTTTAACATTATGCAGGATGGTAGAAGACGCACCTTAGTGATTTTTTAAAATATTGTCTCCCCTAAATATTTTTCAGCAAAATTGTTAAGTAGTTTTTTGTAGAGAAAAAATTCAGCATCTAATGTTACTTTAATTTATAATTTTCTATTATCTGCAACAGGAAAATCAAAGAAATTTATGCCGCAATTCTGAACAAATCTGTAAGTCTTACAGATTGGTAAATCTGTAAAAAATGAACAAAATCGCAACGAAAGCTGCAACTCTTATGTATAACTTTATATTTATCAACAAAAATAGATGCATTATTGTCAGTTTTTTACAGATTTACAGATCTGTAAGAGTTACAGATTTGGTCAGAATTGCGGCATTAATTGTTTTTAATTAAATCCGCGGTGCCATGAAATATATACAAAACACAATTATCATTGTGCGCATTTGTTTATTATTCCATGGCACCACTGATTTGATTAATATTTATTTATTTATTTATTTATTTATTTTTGTTATTTGGGAAACCAACAGATAAATCCATTTACAGGTTTCCTCGGTATACATATACTATTACAATTTGAAAAATTACAAACACATAAATTTAGCACAAAATAAAACAAAAGAAAAATATCGCTTGAAATTTTACAAATACAATACAAACAATAAACATTGAACGTAATTATACATCAATTTTGTAAGTCTCGTTTAAATTGAAATAAAGTTGAGCAAAAAGGATCTAAGTGCTGAAAATTTTCGTTATAGCATTGCATAAATCTTTGCACAGGAGAGTTCTTATAATTATTAGAATTGTAATTTTTTGTATAGAATAAATGCTTGTTGCGCACTACTACATTTGGTATATGAAAATTAAAGTTAACAAGAATGTCAGGACAATTAACATGATTATTTAAAATTTTATATAAGAAAATCATGTCAGCATTAGATCTTCTTTTCTCGAGGGTTAACATATTTAAAGTGCTTAATGAAAGTTCATAATTACTTTCATTTAGACCAAATTTAAACTTAAGCAGTGAAATAAACTTTTTCTGAACAGATTGTAATCTAGTAATATTACTGGCATACGACGGGCTCCAAACTTGAGAAGCATATTCGACAATAGGACGTACTAAGGTATTAAATAATAGAATAAATGAATTGATGTTATTGAAACGATTAAGTGACCTGTATATAAATCCTAATGTTTTGTATGCTTTTCTAGCTATGGTATCCGTATGTTCGTTAAATAATAATTTGGGATCAAACAAAACACCCAAATCTTTAATTGTTGTTTTTCTTTCTAAAGTACAATTATTCAACCTGTACGAGAAATTGAATACATTTTTATTTCTTGAAAAAGATACCACACAACATTTATCTATGTTTAAATGCAAGTCAATATCAGTACAGAATTGTTGTAAATTAAGCAGTTCGCTTTGTAATCGGATACAGTCTTGTACATCATGAATTTCAGTGAATATTTTCAGATCGTCGGCGTAAAGTGAGAACTTGCAATGTGTAAAACATTTATAAATAGAATTTATATACAAATTGAACAGCAAAGGACCTAAGTGTGACCCTTGAGGAACACCTGATGGTACTGGAAATGATCGAGACTTGTAACCGTTACAAAAAACGAACTGCGAACGATTTCTTATGTAGGAATCAATCCAACGTAATAGAGAGCCATGAATACCATAAGACAACAGAATGGCAATAAGATTATCATGATTGACTCTGTCAAAAGCTTTACTGAAATCAGTATACACCACATCAACTTGAACTCTTTTATCCATGCAACCACTGATGAATTCAGTAAAAGGTATTAAATTACTTAAAACCGACTTCTTCTCAGAGAAACCAGTTTGTTGAGGAATTAGGATGTTGTTATAGTCTGGTTTAATTTTATCAACAACAAGAGACTCAAAAATTTTGCCAAAACATGAGAGAATAGAAATAGGTCTGTAGTTGCATATATTATTTTTGTCACCTGATTTAAAAATTGGAGTAATATAGGATACTTTCCATTGATGAGGAAATACACCGGTTTTCAGGGAACTGTTGAATAAAAGGAAAAACGGGTAAGCAAGATAATGTGCGCAATTTCTTATGAACAGTGGGTGTATTTTATCAGGCCCGCACCCTTTATTTACATTTATGTTACATAAGCATTTAAAAATTTCATCTTGACTAATAAATAGATTAGCCGAATTAATAGAGTTGAGATTTGACGTCAGTAACCTGTTAGTACTATTATTATTAGTATTAGTAGAAGTGGTGTATACTGATTTAAAGTACGTACATGAAATGAAGTATAGAATATTATTAGACACAGAATTTTTACTCTAAAAAAAAAAAGAAAACTATTTTGCTGAAATATAATAGGAAAAACAATATTTGAATATTTCAAAATTAAATAATAAAAGTGTTACATTAACAAATTATGTTATGTATAGCAGATTGGCACATCCAATAATAGATAAAAAGTCCTTAAAATATGTTAATTTTTGTGTGTATCAATGTACGGTGTATTACCTTGCATTTTAAGGCTGTTTAACTGTTTAATAATAATTTTGTGACGTACATTGTTTTTGTAAAATTCAATTAAAAGAACTTAATTATGGCATAAAATGAGTCCAGTACACTTTGTACAACAGCTTCTAGTATCCGTAAAATAATTATATAAATGCAATGGCCCGTATTCTCTCATCTTGAAGTAGCTCTTCTTCCGAAAAATTGCTACTTTAACTGTCATATGTCAACTTTAATATTAAAAATTAGATAAATAAATTAAATTGTAAATAGCACTTATTTCAAATATTATAGGCTTCATTTACAAAAATATGAAATCTATTCTTGTCTACTTGTAAAATAAAATAAAATTTAAAAAATCGAAATAGCGCTACTACAAGATGTGAGAATACGAGCCTATATCATTAAGATTGATATACATCAGAATAATACACTCAAAAATGGTTTAAAAAAACTGGGTACTAACTTGGATAATGACGAATTTAATTAAATAAATATATTATGGCTTATTACCCATTTCTGGGTCTACCAATCTCATAACAAATTATACTAATTTTCCTCACAATCATTGTTTACCTCTCCTTTATCTACATACTTAACGTATTTTTAACTTTGGTATTTATATCTAACTCACTGAGTTGATGTCAGGACATTTGAGTACAGTTAAGTGCATTTGTCACGTGTCATGTTTTGCAGAACTCAATGAAACTCAACAAGAGTTTCAAAGTATGGCGCGAAAATTCGCCCGGGAAGAGATTATTCCTGTAGCACCTCATCACGACAAAACTGGGGAATATCCCTGGGGAATTGTCAAAAAGGCCTGGGAGTTAGGATTGATGAATACTCACGTGCCACAATTTTGCGGTAAGCGAAAAAAGACATTTTATGAACATTCTCAATAACTGCACCGGAACTCACATAGTGCATATTCATAAATAGTTGCAAATTTTAATACTAAACAAATATAAATTATCAGAAGTAATATCACAAGACCTCCTGATTTTATCGATAAATTTTTATTTTGTACGATATTTTTTGCTTAGCTACGAACACGAAAGCAAACTGCATGGTAAATCCCGACTCCGAAGGAGGAGGGGTTTTACCTAATGTCAGTTTGCTTGAGTGATTTTGCTTAAAAGCAAAAAAAAAAATGAGTGTTAAAAAATAAAAGTTTATCTGAGAAATTCTAAGAGGTCGTGTGGTATTTGGTGAGATAAATTCCAAAGACAATGCAAAATGAAACTTGACACATTAATTGTCCCACTGACAGTTATAAACAATAACAACTGTTTATTTACTTGATAGCGGAAAATTATCGGGGTAACGGGGTTTTATCAGTATAATACTGTTCCCATTGGTTGAATTTTCAAGTGTTTTGCATCATGACTGGTTAAAAACTAGTCGTTGGAATTTATCAAAAAAATACATGAAATAGTAAAATAGAATTTTTTGAACAAGTTTTTTTTTAGGCGTTTGTATTTTTTTTTCTTTTTTATTTTTAGGTGGTCTTGGAATGGGAATTTTTGATGGATGCCTGGTAGCTGAAGAACTCGCTTATGGCTGTTCTGGTATTATGACTGCTTTAGAAGGTAGCGGTTTAGGTGTAAGTACAAATAATATTTTTAGTTATGACTGTCTTCAGTACATTCGTGGCAAAAAAACACACACTATTAATCTAAATAAATTGTACCTTAGTTATAAATGACATTTGTTCAATCCTGTTATTGAAAATTGTTGTTTGTTACTTGGATACGGAACTTAAAACCTGCTGTTTTTTTCACTCAACTTTACCAATAGCAACGGGTGGGTGAAAGTAGGGCATCAACCCGAACCAAACCGTAATATTTTAGCGAACCCATACCCAGAACCGAACCTAAGTCGGAACCGAACCTGGTATTAAATTCGGGTTCAGGGTTCAGCTCCGATTCAGGTTCATTTTCAGTTCAAATACGAAGCGTAATCGTAATATAGCCTATATTGCTATCTGTGTTGACTTTTCGTGAAAATTATGCTCGCTTCTTGTCTTGCGTAAATTCCGGCTCGCATTTTAAACTCATCCCTCAAAAAACATATCAGGCTGAACCTGAACCGAACCCAGTTTTTGGCGGGTTCGATGCCCTGGGTGAAAGTAGTAAGCGAAAGTGCATTTCCGCCCATTCACTTGTCATTATCGAAGTAATTATGAAGATTTATTCATTATATTTCAAAGAAAACTTAGTTTAATAAAGAGGTTAGTTTTATAAATGTTTATAAAAATAAATAGTTATACCGGGAGTTTATTTTATCAGTAAACATAGGGTATATCATTGCCATAGTTACGGTATCAATGTTTGACAGCAATGTATTGAAGCGTTTATTTTATGAGTAAACATAGGCGTTTAACATGGGAAGCAGTTTTTGGTAAATACAAAGGTCTGGCAATAAATCAAGCCATGCTATTTACCATGATAATAGTACATTACATCTTGTACATTATTTAATATTAATTACTTTGATAATATTGCAAAAATTGCAATAAATTACAAAAATTGTCAAATAAATAATTGTTTCAGTTTATTATGCAATATGAAAATACTTATAAATGTTGGGGTAATTATTTTATTTTTTTACATAAAAATTGTTGTACTTTTAAAAATCATTTATATTTCCATATTACAATCATTTAAAAATAATAATAACACTGTAATAAATAAAGAGAAAATGATTGAGAATAATTGATTGCAATAATCAAAATATTGATGTAATAACAATGCATTGTATTTTATTTGATAAATACAGTAAAGACATAATATCTACACAAATTTATTATATTTCAATTATTTTTATTAATATCAAAGGAAATACAATGCATTGTTATTGCATCAATATTTTGATTATTATAATCAATTATTCTCAATCATTTTCTCTTTATTTATTACAATGTTATTATTATTTTAAATGATTGTAATATGGAAATATAAACTGATTTTTAAAAGTTCAACAATTTTATGTAAAAAAATAAAATAATTAATGGGGAATCGAACCCCAACCAAAAATTTCAGATGCTACTGTTATGACCACTGCGCCACGGAGACATTTGTAAATATTTTCATATTGCATAATAAAAAACTGAAACAATTATTTATTTGACAATTTTTATAATTTATTGTAATTTTTGCAATATTATTAAAGTAATTAATATTAAATAATGTACAAGATGTAATGTACTATTATCATGTTCAATAGCATGGTTAGATATTTAGCCGTACACTTTGTATTTACAAAAAACTGCTTCCCATGTTAAACGCCTATGTTTACTCATAAAATAAACGCTTCAATACATTGCTGTCTAACATTCATACCTTAACTATGGCAATGATATACCCTATGTTTACTGATAAAATAAACTCTAGGTATTTAATATGAAATTTTTGAAAAACCTGCGTAATTTTAGTATTAGAATGATAGGGACTTTTTGAATTCTAGAGAGATGCAGAAAACATGTAGATGGAAGAGAGAAGTTGTACGGAACATGAAGTGACGAATTTTGTTATTTTGAATGGAAATAAACCTATTATTTTATCAAAATACGGTGTTTTGAATGTCGTAAGTTTACATTCTTTTAATTTCTTTTTGAAGATGTCTTTTAGAAACGTGGTTGTACAACTTTACTTAAATTTTTTTTAATTGCACTAGGAATTTACAGTAATTTGCCTTTAATGGGTAACATAAATAATATGCTAAGGAGAAAAATCTACATAATACGATACCATGAGAAATACACACTTCTAAATATATAATGCTTTTTCACATTTGACAGTATAACTTTAAAATATTCGTTATTACCTGCAGTTCAAATTATGCCATCATACATTTGTCATTATATTCCATATTTTCTAAATCATAGACAAATAATACCCTTTAGACCGGAAACTTATGTGTACTTACACTGAACATTACACCTGGTGGTTGGAATAGAACTAAAAATGTAAATTAGGCAACCCGTTTTTAAATTTAATACAAAATATTGGAATTTTGTTGGATCATATAAATTTATTTTGATATTAAAATGCATGAGCCACAAATTTAATGTTTAAATATACTTTTTGATTTATGCATCATAAATTTTTAATTTTAAGATAGATTTATGTCAATTTCATTGAATAATTGTAACGGTTTAAAATAAAACACGAATTGAATTATATGAACTTATGAACACATAAAATTAAACAATGTTACAATAAGAACTTGCCTAATAGACACATAGAAGTTACAATGAATTATCAAAGTGAATTATATAGAACCGTGATAGAATCGAAAGCACAAATGGAAATATGTTAAATTCACAAATTTACGTCAAATTCAAATGTTTCCCACGCATCCTTATTTCACACTTCAGAAAAATACGTAGACCAATAGATGCTTAGTAATAAAATATGCAAGTTCTTAAATTGACGTTCTCGACATCTATTGACTGGAATTGAGTACTATTGGCGAAGGCCCGGCACTCGTCATATAAGTTTCCAAAGGTTGTTCTAAATTTTACACAATGTCACACTCAAAAAAATAATTTTGTTGACAATTGCAAATGTTTATAAAAACAAACAAACGATAGCAACGTAACCCGCCGTTTTTGTTAAATATACCATTTACATATAAATCTATTTAAATACTTTTTTGCACATCCGGGAGTAAAAGTCGGACAAATAGTATTGTTTTAAGGGCGAAATGATACTCTTTTTCGCCCGAGGGCGAAAAGGTAGTCATTTTCGCCCTAGAACTTTTCGTGCCCAGTTAAAATAATTACATCTATCATTAACTTGCTTGTTTCCATTGTTATCCGTGACAACGTACATATGTCAAATAGACTACTATGATCTGAATTTGATTTGAACATCGTTTTACTTTGATCACGGTGATGAAGTAACACTACTCAGGATGTGCAAAAAATATTGTATGTATTACGGGCGAAATATATTTCGCCCTTAATACATAAATAGCTATTTTGTTATTTTTCAATAGCAGTATTGAAGAAAACGCTATGTATCACTCGTGAAGAAAAGAATTCGTTCACTTATGTGCTTTTGCAAAACTGGTACATGCGTGAGCGAAATTCTTAATTTCTTCACTCGTATTATAATATACAGCGTGTTCAAAAAAAAGCCCAATTCTAAACAACTTAATTCTTGTACTTTTGTTCTAAAATGTAGAACCAATTTCCTTATATTTTTAAAATCCTATATTGCACAGTCTGTATAAAAATATTTCGGCTATGCGAACATGGAAAATTTGCTCCCTCTATAGCTAATATTTTGTCAACCACTGATGAGGACATGTTACGTCACACGTCAAATTCTGAACTTATTCTTAGTTCATCCTGTTCTTCAAAAAAAAAAAAAAATGGTATAGGGCCCCATTATTATAATTGTTTGTTTTGAAGTAGCTAATAATTAAATATGTTTACAGCAAACTCCAATCATCTTAGCTGGTACCAAAGAACAACAAAAGAAATACTTAGGAAGACTTCTTGAAGAGCCCATGGTTGCAGTAAGTAAAATATATATAAATATTCGTTTTATTTTCACATATACAAACTATAATACTCTGTCTAAAATATCGAAAGAATTTTAACAGTTAATTGGGACTTGGTTTAGGAGTCTGTTTAATAGCAAAACATTTTCGATGTTTAAAAAGAAGTGAAACTGTAAGAAAATAAATACAGGAAAATAGCCAGGTAAAACCTAAAAAACGGCAACACATCAACAAATACGTGCAGCACGTATAGGTGGGGCAGAGCAACTTGCTTATTTAGAAATTCAAATAAAAAAGTAATGCAGATGTATATTTAATTCTTTGAAAAGCATCAAGTACAACATTTAAATTTTATGAAAGTAAAGATGTACTCAGGATTTCAGTCAGTGATAATAATTTTATTCTACAGCCAACGTTTCGCCCCCATATGGAGCTTCATCAGGGCAAAGAACAAGTTAATTTTTTTTTTTTTTTGTTAACTTGTTCTTTGCCCTGATGAAGCTCCAAATGGGGGCGAAACGTTGGCTATAGAATAAAATTATTATCACTGACTGAAATCCTGAGTACATCTTTACTTTCATCCTTAGCACAGTCGTTTACTACTTCTTCATTTAAATTTTATGTTTACACAGTTTTAAAGATATCAAGCAGATGGCGTCCATTATTTTCAATACACTACGTTAATCGAACTCGGAAGTTTCGTTCAACTCTTCCCAGCATATCGACGGGTATGTTGGCGACAGCTTGACGAATGTTGTTCTTCAAGTGAGCCAGGGTCCTAGGACCTAGGATCGTTGTAAACAAGTGATTTTAGATAGCTCCATAAAAAATTGTCGCAGGGGCGACCGTGCTAGCCAGTGCAGATCGCCCGTCAAGGAGATGAGGCGTCCTGGGAAGTGTTGCCGCAAAACAGTCATTGACACTCTCGCTGTGTGTGTCGTGGCACCGTCCTGTTGGAACCTTACATCTCCCACATCCATCTCGTTGAGTGTTGGCAGGAAAAACTCCTGAATCATGTGGACATAACGGTCAGAAGTCACCGAAACTATCCGTTCATTTTCTTCAAAAAACTATGGAACAATTATTCCAATTCGCGGTAGTGCACACCAAACAGTTACACGTTGTGAAAGTAGAGGACGCTAATGAAGTTGTTTGGGGATATCAGGGCTTCAATAGCGATGTTCTGCTTATTTACACATCCCGAAAGTGGAAGTGAGCCTCATCACTGAAGAAAACAAGTATGTCGTGAGGCAAGATAATAATGGACGCCATCTGCCTGATATCAACTTTAAAACTGTGTAAACATAACATTTAAATTATTAAGGATGAAGGAAGGTTTTAAAAAAGAAAAACTCCGAAGTCTTGTTCACACTGTTCTTTAATTAAAACGTGGACCGGTTTCGGTTACTTAGTAACCATCCTCAGCACCGGTTTTTGACTACAATTAAATCAAAGCAATATTATGGTCACACGACACAATTTACAAATAAAAAAAAAATATTCAAAAACACAAACATATTATTAAAAAAAAAAGTTGCCTTAATTCATTATTAAATTAAATTGTTGAGTTATAAAAAAGTGTAAAATTCTAATAGTACAAATTGCAAAGTATAAAATTCAAAAACATTAAATGTATTTATAAAAAAATAAATAAATCATCATCATCTTTGGCGCTACAACCCTTGGTGGGTCTTGGCCTGTTCTAGGATCAGCTTCCAGTCCTTCCTATTCCTCGCCTTGGCCTTCCAGTTTCTAATCCCTAGTTTTTTTAGGTCTTCTTCTACCTGGTCTTTGAATCTGGATCTAGGTCTGCCTTTCTTTCTGGTTCCGGCTGGGGTTTGACGGAATATGTGTTTTGGGGGTTCCGTTTCATGCATCCTTTCCAGGTGGCCCAGCCACCTTAATCTACTGATTTTGATGGATCGGACAATATCAGGTTCTTTATAAAGTTGGTACAACTCAAAGTTATAACGCCTGCGCCATGCTCCGTTCTCCTGGACGCCTTTATATATATGGCGAAGTATTTTCCTTTCAAAGCAACCCAACAAATTTTCATCGTTTTTTGTCATCGTCCATGTTTCTGACGCGTAAGTGAGGACGGGTTTAATAAGAGTTTTATATATCAATACTTTAGTTTTTTTGGTTATTATACTAGAAGTAAGATGTTTTCTTAGCCCAAAGTAAGCTCTATTAGCTATATATATTCTTCTCTTAATTTCTGCACTTACTAGATTGTTTTCATTTAGTTGGGATCCAAGATATATAAACTCTCTTACACCTTCAAATGTGTATGGTTCTATTATCAGGTCTTCAGGTGGAGCTAAATGAGTGTTGTTCGTAATTTTCAGATATTTTGTTTTAGATATATTAACCTGCAGCCCTTGTTTCTTTGCTGCTGCTTCCAATGCCTTGAAAGCCTCTATTAGGTCTCTTTTTGTTCGTGTTAATAAATAAATAAGAATATATAAAATAATAAACCATAATTAATACTGTTACACTTTTTTATAACTCAACAATCTAATTTAACAATGAATTAAGGCAACTTTTTTTTTAATAATATGTTTGTGTTTTTGAATATTTTTTTTATTTGTAAATTGTGTCGTGTGGCTATAATATTGCTTTGATTTAATTGTAGTCAAAAACCGGTGCTGAGGATGGTTACTAAGTAACCGAAACCGGTCCACGTTTTAATTAAAGAACAGTGTGAACAAGACTTCGGGGTTTTTCTTTTTTAAAACCTTCCTTCATCCTTAATAATTCAGCTTCACACTTGGGTGTATCTTCATTCATTATAACATTTAAATGTTGTTCTTGATGTGAAGATAAGCGACTGGATGGTTGATGGAAGAAAGAATTAAGCAGGAATGCAGTCAATAAATAAAATTTATACAATCAAATGTCAACGTTTCGCTTCTTGCTGAACCATCATCAGAGAGAGAGGAGATTGATATCTTAAAATAATTTCTTACAGTTACGTTGTTTTTGATGCTGTTCAAAGAATTAAATATATACCTGCATTACTTTTTTTTTATTTGAATTTCTAAATAAGCAAGTTGCTCTGCCCCATCCTGTACAAAGAATGAAATCGAAATAAATATTTGAATGGGGGCATTTACCATAAACGAATTTAGTGTTTGTATTAATTAATAAAATTCATTAGTTCACATTTAAATAATGATAGAAAATACTACAAATCCATTCAAATAAATTTCTTAATATATTTAATTATTTTCTGAAAACTGTTATTTTTGCCCTCTATACAAGGTCATTGAAAGCTGTGACGTCACAATCACAAACATTAGAAAGGATCCACTTCGACACGATTTCAAGCAAATATGATAAGATGTGGTTGATTAATGTCATTCCGTGAATTCTACGTCATCAGAAAGGAATTCAAGTAACCGATACAACTTTAAAAAATTAATTTCTGTGTTATTACAAATAATTTTTAAATCGGACAAAGACCAAATACTATACATGAAGTTGAACTTTTAGAAAAAAAAAAAAAATATGGTAAATGACCCCAAACCACAAAAATCTGTCTGAAAATTCTTTCGATATTTCAATCAAAGGATAACAAATCATCTTCAACCGCCATCCATCTTTAATTTCTATCTTTTTAGGCTTATTGCGTGACAGAACCAGGCGCAGGCTCCGACGTAAATGGCGTCAAAACCCGCGCAGAAAAAAAAGGCGACGAATGGATCGTAAATGGTCAGAAAATGTGGATTACAAATGGTGGCGTTGCAAACTGGTACTTCCTTTTGGCGCGCACCAACCCCGATCCTAAGGTGCCGGCGTCAAAGGCTTTCACAGGGTTCATCGTCGAAAGAGAATGGCCGGGAATCACCCCCGGGAGAAAAGAAATTAACATGGGACAGAGGGCTAGCGATACGAGGGGGATTACGTTTGAAGATGTGAGAATTCCGAAAGAGAATGTGCTTATTGGGGAGGGGCAAGGGTTTAAGATTGCTATGGGGGCCTTCGACAGAACCAGACCACCAGTAAGAATTAAATTTTTATTATTTTAATAAACACATACATACAAATATTTACACTTTTTACCTCCCGCCATACCGTAGGTAAGGCACGTAATGTTTTCGGTCCAAAAAAACGATAGTGAGTTTTCAGTGAATAAGCACAAATTAGGGTCCCCACAACACGTTTTTACCATTTTTACATTGATGTTTGTGTAAATGACAATTTCTTCCTCCACGAATAACTCATATCAATCCTTCAAAAAATGTCTATTTTCCGTATTTTAGCTTTCTGCATTAATATAAAAGTTTGAGGAAAATTGTTTAACCGGAAGTGATACTTTACTTACAAAACTTTTCAAATTTGGTATTTCAAACTAATGAGAACAACATATTAGATTTTTGCTAAAAGTGAACCGAAAATGGTATTTGAATCCAAACTTTCATAGTACAGTCTTTTTTATTTATTGGAACAATATATTAGATTTTGTTTACAAACGTTCAACTGGAAGTGATACTTTATTTAAACACTAATTTAAGCTCATTGCTATTTTAAACATGGCATTGGCGGGAGGTCATGTACTGGCCACATCAGATTTTTCTAGTATATGGTCCATTAATTTTAATAATTTTATATAAATACGAGAAATGCGTTGGACTTATCTGTCATTTGAAATTAAGTTGAGAGAGTTAAGTTAGAACTGAATTAAACAATTTTTTAAAGTATATACATGTTAAATTAACATGGGGTCGATCTCGACCGACACCAAAAATAAATATTTTGAATTTTAAATGGCCCAAAAGTAACATGTTGATAATAATTTGAAAATAATATTAAAATATGTTTTGAATTGTAATTCATCTTTTAATTGCTAGCTATAAGTTAAACTAAATTTTTACTTATTTACATATTACAAATTTATATCTGCGTTTTATTTGAAAAATATTGAAATTTTTCATGAATCGTAATATATTTGAACGATTATCCATCTAAATATTATTGGCTCACATATTAGCTTGACTTTTTTATTGTTCAACATGTATTTGTTGAAAAATTTATTGTTTTTGCGCTTTAAATTTTGCTGCGTAATAACATTTTTACAATTTTTAAAAACAATAAAATAGAAATAGTTTGCAATAGATGGCGTACCTTGTACAAAAATTATAAAAATAAGACTGCATTTCTATTAAATAAATAATTTAAATTCGGGTAATAAATATTTTTATCTGCAAAAATGTACAAAATCTAAATATTAAAAATTGCAGTCAAAATTAAAAAAATATATTAGATTATATATGATGTTAATGAATACGTATTACAATTTTATAGGATACGTAGGGGATGTAAAATAGACTAACTTATACTAATGTACTTATGTATATCCGGAAAAACACCGTTTTCGAGTTACAGACTCTTAAAAGACTAATTATCTACCTTAATTTTAGTTGGCTGTGACCTTTCATATCAACCAACGACGAAATATAACTAGACAAAACATTCCCTATCTCTCTTCGCTGAATGTTTTGATTTCGGCTGGCCAGAAAGAGACAGGGATATATTTTTATCTAGTTCGTGAATTTCTCACTAGAGACCACTTGAATATATCAGTGTAATTTGACATTTGCGGTTTTGTTTTTTAGTTGGTTTTTATTTAATATCAAAGCTTATAAATAATTAAATAAACAAAACATATTGGATATTTTTATAAATTAATTTTACGCTTAAATTCATTTGGCAACACAGGCAAGGTACACAAGCTGTATTCTTGGCAACCTTGTTGCGGTGGGCCATGCAAGTAAATGTCATAGCCCGCGCTTCATATGCAAAAATGGATGCGTTTTTGTAAGTTTTTTACAGATATACAGATCTGTAAGACTTACAGATTTGACCTATAATCGAAATATATATATAACTTGATGTATATTTTAAAAAACTTTCTATTTTAAAATGTCAATGATATTGCGCCTCTAGTGAGAAATGTTCGAACTAGATTAAACATATCTCTATCTCTGTCTGGCCAGCTGAAATCAAAACAAATGAAACGATGTTTTGTCTAGTTATACTTGGTCGTTGATATCAACTATTATTATTATTATTTTGTTTATTATGGATGAGTATACTGTTCGCTATTTCGCTAACATAGTATTAATACGGCCGAGTGTGCAGCAACACAAGAAATTTAAACAAAACCTGGCGACTTTGAACGAATGTATCAAAATATACACCGAATGTGTAATGCAATGGGTTCTCCACCGTAGTATCAAATCAGAACATGGGTTATTTATGTTAAAACTAGACCTTAAAACTGTATGCTAGAAACTATCAAACTTTTAAAAAAGTTATTGGTTTTTAAAATAATCGAGTTTTTAGTATAGTCCTCGCTTCCTGAAAATAAACATGTGCAGAGAGTAAAATTCGTCCGGGCGAATCCAACTTGTGAAAGTGGGGGTACATATTACGATGTTTTAACAAATAGCAGCTGTATTGGCAACTGACTTTAAGCTCGCAGCGCCAAAGCGGAATTTACTTGAACTCACGGAGTTGAGATAACCATATGATAACTATAATCTTTGTAGGAGTGTTTTTGTGTTTTCTTCGTGTTTTTTACACTAATAAAGCTTCGGCAGCAACAAACTCTGCTTAAGAATGCAATACATTTTCAACATGATAAATATTAGTTTTATTTTTTCTATAATTTCTTGCAAATAAGCGAGAATTTCGGCTACTGCTAGTGGAAGGTTTGTCTTGATGCTTTAAAGTGGGCAAATTTTTGGAAGGTACAGCAGTTTTTTTAAACATTTTCGTTTATTTGTATTAATATTTAAAAAAGAACATATACTTATTGCAAATAAAACTTTTCCTCTTGCAGTATACATACCTCTGGTAAAATAATCACTATCAGCCAAATGTAAAGACCTTTATAAATTTAGAAACTGGTTTCCCTATTTTAAATTTTATTATTCAGGTTTTTCGCCGGTCAATTTTCTCTTTATCTCCAAATTTGTTCTCGATGATAACATAATCTTTATTTTTTTTTGAGAGAAAGAATGTAACTTACATATTCTGTTTTTTTAAATAACGACCTGCATTGGGGTACAGAACAGTAAATATTACTCATTTTAATATAAAAAACAATTATGCAAAAATTAACGAAACTTCGAAAACAAACTTGTTTTAAGGTTAGAATGCAATATTTGTATATAATAATTAATACAATAAGTTAATTATTATACATACAATACACTATCTGCAAAACAGATCTACGGTGGCAAATTTCACAAATTATTATAATAGAAAGCAAGAAATAATTAAATAATATTAATTTTTTCAGATACGACAATGTTTTATATACAGAGCGCACCAAATTTATCTCAACTCCTAGAGTTGGAATTTTTGCCACTAGTTAGCGTATCGCTTAAAGTCAGTTGCCAATAGCGTACAGGTATTTTTTAAATATAATTTTTGAAATTATAATGCTATTTTGTGCAGAAAATGCTTTTAGATTTATTGGTTTCTATTTTTGTTGTTTAATATTGCAATTGATATTGTAGTCAACATTTGTAGGCTGGGTAATTTAGATACTATTGCGCTGATATGTTTTTTTCTCTAAACGCACGGATTCTACCATTCTCTCATCTTTATATATATATTTTTTTTATTATTATTAATTGGATTTTACCTGTATATCTACGTCACATATATATTCTATTCCGAATTATCACTGTTTTAAATCTTCAGCTGTCGCTTTTATAAAATACGGAATCCATCTTCAATTATAAAAATGCAGAAAATAAACGACAAAAAAAAAACAACGGAGGACGGAGGTAAAGATGTATTGAATGATTATAGGCTACCAATGGTAATCAAATCTTGAACTATATAATATACGTAGTTTTTTTATTAAATATGTTATCAAATTGCTTATTAGCCACCCATATTTCCAATTACTGACGAAGTCCACTTTTTGATAACAACTATCTCTATATCTACATCACATAATATTTAAAAAATTATTACGCCTAAACAATAACAATAAAGAAGATGTAGATTCTAAGCCGGTTAGGCAAGAATAAATATAATAATAATAAATAACAATAAAGACTTTCTAAAATTATTTATTGCTTTTAGTTTAGATGGAGTTTTATATATATACAGTCGAACTTCGATAACTCAAACCATGACTTGCCACAAAAAAAGTTCGAGTTATCAAAGACTTCGGGTTATTAAATAAAATGCATATGTACATTATTTATGTATTTATAAATAAATAAATATATCATCACGGCATATTACCCATTTCTGGGTGTGCCAGTATCTACTACACATGTAGACATCGGTAATGATGACGATATATTTTACCGCGTGGGCGCTTACCAGGCGTCACCTCACGGGCACTCATAGCTGGTGTGAAGAGTGCACCACAGGGGTCACTTTTGTGCCATTTAAAATTGGAAATATTTGGCGTCTGTCGGGATCGAACCCGGTTCCCCTGGGTTTGCGACCAGACACTCAGGCACTCAGTAAAAATCACTTACCTTATGATATACATATACAGATTGATATTTTCAGATCAAAGTTATAAACATTATTTTAGTGTAAAAAAAGTCAGTTATTTGTGACTGACGAGAGAATTTTTTATTTTGATTTTCAATAAAAAAAAGCTTCAATCCTTCAATGTTCATCAATAGATAAAGTTTTTAAAGTACGTTTCAATGACATATCATCAGGAATAAAAATGTCTTAAACGTGATAAATCAAGTAGGCACACTATTTTTTTTTTTCACTTAATAATAATTAACAAAGCATAAGTTTGAACTTCAGTAGTGCAGAACCCAAACTGCCTCCGTCATCATGTTAAAAAAAAACCTGTTACAAAATCACGTAATTAGGGGATTCCCTCAGAATTCGACTTATTGAAGCTGGCGCCAAATATTCTGTTCGAATTATAAAGATATTCGAGTAATCGAAGTTCGAGTTATCAAGTAAAAATTACCCATAATTCTCACTCTTGGCGCTATTGCCAACCAGTTTGATTCGAGTTATCAAAAATACGAGTTATCGAAGTTCGACTTACTGAAGTTCGACTGTATATAAAAAAAAAAATAGAAAATAGTGGAGGACCCCAAAATAAACAAAGTGACAATTCACAGCCAACTAAAATTAAAGTAGGGAATTACTTACAAGCCTGTAGCTCGAAAACGGTGCGTTTTCTGATATGAGTTTATTAGTAAAAGTTAGTCTATTTTGCATCTCCTACATATCCTTTAAATTTGTAACACGTATTCATTAACACCTGTACAGTTTTGATGTAAATTCATTCAAATATTCAATTATTCATTTGGAAAGATTGCTGCGCTCTAGATACAAAATAACTATAGGCCATCCAGCGAATCAAGCGGTTTACGTCATAAATACAATATCACTAGAAACAATGACGTCATATATTAAAAAGTTTACATGAGCATGTAAAATGGATTAAAATCTGTGGGTTACCTTCATAAACCCGAATTTTTCTTAAAAACACATCTGGTATAATATTTTTCCAGCGAAATCCAATTTTATTTAAAATATTCCGAACGATACTGCTTACGCCGTTATAAATACTTCATTCTTGTAGTATATGCAACAAACTATCTAGTATTATGTGAGATCCTTAAAAAAATACAGAATACTACATACCATACAATTTCTTACTGTCTCTGTACATTGCGTAGCGTTTGCCACACGCTGTACATATAGATTTAATTTTCAAATTATTACTAACAAATAGAACCAAATATTACCTCAATATTAGATTTCAGTGAAAGTAAGAGCCCACCAATCTATTTTACATTTTCTTTTTCAAAATAAGTCAATAAATTAACTACAAGCTTTTGAATTTGACATGACAGAACATTTGACATCTTGACAATGAACAACGAAACCAAAAACAAAATGAAATCGCAATACACGTTGAAAAGTATAATATAGACATATAATATTTAGTAATATGCATGTTCAGAATTACCAATATTAAAAAAATATAATCAAACGTCATTTTGCAAAAATTTACAAAATTTTACTTAATAATAACATATCCAAATATAATTATTTCTATTAAAGGTGTCAAATACATGATAATAATAAAAAACAAATAAAATACCGTTAATAAAATATATTTTAAAAAATAAAGAAAATTTCAAAAATCCCTAAACGATGACGTAAACGGCTTGATTCGCTGGATGGCCTATATTTTATTTTTCGGTAATGACAATATATCAACGATCACCTTTTGGACTATTAGAGCACCACGTGGATCACTTTTCGCCTATTTGTAAATTAGAGATAAATAAATACTTGTCCTGAACCCTTTATATTCCTTAACTATCAAAAAAATCAATAATCGATTAATAAAGGGTTTCTTTCATTCAAGGTGGCTAGCGGCGCCACAGGTCTAGCCCAACGCTGTTTAGACGAAGCCACCAAATACGCCCTAGAGCGTAAAACCTTCGGCGTTCCAATCGCGCATCACCAAGCGGTCGCTTTTATGCTTGCCGACATGGCAATAGCCGTTGAAACCGCTCGTTTGGCGTGGATGAAATCTGCTTGGGAAGTCGATCAGGGGAGAAGAAACACTTTCCTTGCCTCTATCGCAAAATGCCACGCGGCGGATATTGCCAATAAGTGCGCAACTGATGCTGTGCAGATCTTCGGAGGAAATGGGTTCAACAGTGATTATCCGGTTGAAAAGTTGATGAGGGATGCTAAGATTTATCAACTGTACGAGGGAACTAGTCAAATTCAAAGGATAATTATTAGCAGAGAAATTATTGCGGCCGCCAAAGCGAAAAACTAATGTAGGATATTGTATTTTAAGGTTATTATAAATGTTTTATCAATTTTATTCACTTCATTTTATTTCGAAACCTTTCTGTAGTTCATTTTTCTTCTGGTAGAATGCACGTCATGACTTAATCTTCGTATAAAGCAAACTAAAAGTAGTGGGAGAAATTTTTAACGTCATACGTACGTCATAGATAGATTTGGAATCTGATTGGTAGTGATTTGAAAACAACTGCTTCTATTCGTCATATTGATGACTTGTATTTCACTATCTCTTTTTACCCCTTTAGTTAGAAAGAGATGTATTGATTAGACAAACGCCTTCATTGTAGTAAATAATGCAACTACTGTACGAGAGAGAAAGGAGATATCGTACTTATTATTTCTTAGTTTGGTAGATAATGATGTGCTGTTTACTAGAATAAAAATGAAATATACAAATTATGAATGTTTTCTTTTATTAAGTTTTCTTGAATTTACAGTAAGTCCGAAAGAATATCACACTT
Organism: Ophonus ardosiacus; assembly: GCA_943142095.1. Lineage (NCBI taxonomy): Eukaryota > Metazoa > Arthropoda > Insecta > Coleoptera > Carabidae > Ophonus > Ophonus ardosiacus. The sequence goes on from OW964826.1 coordinate 39,774,876, forward strand.
ATCTTTTATTTTACAGCTTCGGGTACAAACTTTAAGGGCATATATGACTGGCCAAAATAAGTAAAAAAAGCTTAATTAACATGGGTCTAATATTCAATAGTTTCCGTGATAAAAGGCAGTGAGAAATAAGCTTTTTCGAGGTTTACCCTTACTATCTCGAAAACTATAAGAGTTACAACTTTTTGTTTACCTTTGAGAGGTCATCTTAGGCGTGATATTTTCCGAAAATATCAACTAATTGTACTATACTTCATTTTGCGTAAGAAAATAGTAAATGGCGCTTAAGAGCCTACCGTTTTTAAATGCATTAAATATATCATTTAAATTCGTGAAACCAAAATTTGTCAATAAACATTTTTATATGTAACAATGTACAAGACCTGAATATTAAAAATTAAAGCAAAACATGCTTAAACATCAATTAATTCTGTAGATTTTATTTGATAACTCATAACTGGCATTTTTTCGATTTTGTGAACTAGGTTTTGCATTCTGTTCAATGCCCAATGCTATTTTGTTATGTGAAATGAAATATAAATAAAATGTGACGACCTTGGCCAATATTTAATTTTCAAATAATTTGTTACCTATTACAAACTGAGAAAAATGTTTCATAGTATTCATGTTGATTAAGCTTTTTTTACTCACTTTTGTTAGTACTATATACATTTAAAATTTTAACACTAGTGTAGAGAAACAAGCTGTATAAATGCTATTTTTATATACATGATAAAGAAAATTTAATAAAATGAATACATAACATTAATTTTCTTTCCTTATGTCCTCATCCTTGTCAATATTTATTTTTTATCCTCAAAAAACTGATAAATTATTTTTATATATTTTGGATATAAAATTTCTTTAATTTTATGCTAAGCAAAAGGCCTTAAAATTCTAGTTGGTAACAAGCCTATTTTATATTTTACAGATTTTAAAATTAAGGGCCGTTTCCATAATAAGCTTTATCTTCACTTTAAATTAAAATTAAAGTTGTGATTGTTTTCATAATATAACTTTAACACTTTAGTAAACTTCAAAGTAATTTCAATTATGACCGTTTGCATAATAAACTTTAACACTAAATAAAGTTATGCTTTTTTTCATAATATAACTTTAGGGCCATTTTCATAATAAGGCTCATGATTTTAAGACTAATCAAAATGACTATTGCCGTCTTCATAATAAACTTTATCTTCACTTTAACACTTAAAATTCAAGTTGTTTTCGTTTTCATAATATAACTTTAGCTCTTTAGCGAGCACTGTAGCACTACTTTAAAATAAAGTTAGTCTTAAAGTGAGCCTGATTATGAAAACGATTCATGAGACTTTAACGTAATGCTACAGTGTTCGTTAAAGTGCTAAAACGAACACATTTAATTTTAATTCAAAGTATTAAATTGAAGTTAAAGTTTATTATGAATACGGCCCTTAGCACTTTAGCGAACAATTGTAGCATTACCTACTTTAAATCATAGTCTTAAAGTATTTTTAATTAAGAGCCGTTTTCACAATAAACTTTATTTTCACTTTAATTTAAAGATATTTTTGATTCCATAATATGATTTTAGCACTTTAGCGAGCACTGTAGCTTTTCTTTAAAATAAAGACAAAGTCAAAGTAATTTTATTTAAAGTCTTAACGTGAGCCTAATTATAAAAAGGGCATTAAGTCTTAGAATGAGCCTGATTATGAAAACAGCCCTTAAATCTTAAAGTGAGCCTGATTATGAAAACGGTCCTTAAAGTCGAGTGAGCCTGATTATAAAAATAGCCCTAATATCGTTTTAAATCTTCAAATATATTGACAAAATTTAAATAGTTTTTTTTTTTATCTATTTTTGATAATTTTATTTAAAATGTAATAATTTTGTCAAATTCAAAGTTTTAGTACACAAATATTACGATTACTTATATTAGTTATTGTAGAATAATGAAAAATGCATTTTATATATTATTAGATTGTATTTTTTCTTCCAGATCTCTCCATAATATCCATTCATCATTCATACATCATCCATTAGTCATCATCATCCATTCTTCCGGTGCAAAAGTAAGTAGAACACTTTTCATCTCATTTAACGTTTCAATTCCGAGAATGTAGGTTACAATGTTGTTTAGATTTCCTTTTCATTCGCATTACGTATTTTCACTTTTACTTTCGTTTAAATCTCTCTTTTATTACAATAATGTTTAGGATAAATTTAAATCTTTTCTTATTTTGGAGGGAATGCAATCAACAGGTCGCCAGCGATTCATTTTTTGGCGCCGAAAATTTTATACAGGACTGGTGTGCGCATGCGCGGACTAAGTAATTTGCTAGTCAAGTTTCGTTTGCATTTATACGTAATAATTTTGTTTAAAACTGCATTGACACGGGGAAATATTAATAAATAAGAGTGGGTTCATACTTTGGACATATTTTTACAACAATAGGGTTGTTATTTTGTGTTAAAGTGCTTGTTAAGCGTCTGACCTACTTTGTGATGTGAAAGTGAATACACACAATAAAAACCAGCAGAAAGACAAGTAAGAATTAAAGGAATAATATAGTAAAATATATTTAAAGTATAAATAAAACATTTTTAAAGTGTTTAGTGTTAATAAACTGTTGTTATGATGCGGGTATCGAGTGTACAGACAGTGATTTGATACCCTCGGTCATGTCTGAATGCAAAGTGTAAGTGAAGTGGCCTACAGACCTACATTTATACGCGTTCGATTTTTCCACCTTGGAATAGACTCTGGCTGATTGGTCTCATTCTCGGGCGCGTTCAAAGTGTCTGTCTTCACAATGCACGAGGAAGCCACCAGCATGAGTGTCCCTAACTCCGTGGCTTCTACCAGCCAGAACGGGGCCGTGGATTTGGAGAGCATAGCCACGGAAAGCAACATCTCCGACAATGTCGAACTGCAGGTCTCATATTCGAGCAACAGTACAGGTACAATGCATTTTTTATTAGTGTGCAGGGATCATGGAATGTAGGGTTGTCTGCTGCTGCTGTTGAGACGTGTGCGGGTTAGGGTCAGTAGATTGGGGTTGAGAATTTCCAGGCCAAGTTCAAGTGCAGTATCGAACGGGGAGCTGGATAAGCGCATGCGCCGACCTAACCTAACCACCGAAACACACCACACCACTCTTTTACCTATAAATACATATTTACAATTTACATTTTAACTAACCATTGTTTTCAAGTTCTCAAACGATTCATTGCTGAACCGAACCGAACGTCATTATAATTATATTCAACGCACATACACATTTACATTCGTACATAATGATAATAAATATATATGTCATTACATGCCACAAGCATATATGTCACTTTATGGTGCAAAAAAAAATCTCAAGTTAGAGTCTGAATGTCGCATCGAAAAATTTATACACATGTATAATTTTTACAACTTATGCTATAATATCTATTCTATATTTATTTTCATTTTAACGGACAATTAAATCAACAAGCCAGTTTAAGATAAAAATACAAATGATTAGGGGGTATAGCAACCGTGCGGTAAGTTGAGACTGTCACTACGCATGCTAGCCAATCTAAAAACATCAACTACAATTTCTTTGGCTTGTGAATGAATCCCAATTTTTACAGGCTTATTCTGTAAGAATGTCGTTATGATTATGGTTATAATATAACATCGTTATGATGAAAAAGTTGCTAAATAACGATAATTTTCAAGAAGCGTATTCTGTAAAAACAATGGCTGGTAGCACGAGCCCTGTTTTAACTAAAACGCTGTTTTAAGAAATGTCAGATTTCATTATTTAATAACAAAAATAAATAGTATCAAATTTATCAAAATATGATTTTAAAGCAGAACATAGTTTGTATTCAAATAAATATTTTTTAAAAAATCGTTCTTTAAACATAAAGGTGAAATTAAATATTGAAATTTGAATTTGACATTTCTTAAAACAGTGTTTTAGTTAAAACAGGGCTTGTGCTACCAGCCAATGTTGTTATACTGAAATCGTATTATCGTAGTAGTTCGTGAACGATAAGTATTCACTTCTTGTCGTTATTCAATCCGTTAATGTCAAATGTTGGAAAATGGAAGGATTATTTAATTTATTAGTTATATATGTACAGAAAGTAATTAAAAACAGATAACAAAACATTTATTTATGCATCAGATATATAATTAATAACGATAATTACATTTTAGAAGAAATGTTTGTGTACGTCAAAGTATTTTATGGGATAATAATAATCCATTTGATAATTGTTCTTTACACATATTCTTTAATCAATAAAGAATTATTAATGGAAACAATGATGCCAATATTTTTTGCAAAATGACAGGACAATGACAATTTAATTTTCAGTTAATAGTTACTTTTTTTCCTAAAAAAATTGGCTTATGGCGTTGTGACAAACGATATTATGACATTTGTGATATTACGTAGTGAATAGGATTTTTACTGAATATAGTTCGGAATCACATCGTTATATTTATAAATAACGATAGTTATATAATGATATTTTTACAGAATAACCCCCGGTTTTATAAAGGGCACAATACATATACTTCCGTAGTAAAAAAATAAACTAGCGAATTCAAAACAATTTTATTCAGTCTCAACATTTATAACATTACTGTCAAAAAATCTGGCATTGTTAATGTTAGAGTGTTGTTTTTCTTTTTCGTTGTAATAATAGCATATAGTGGGTTAAACGTCAATATTCGTAACCCCCCTATTTATTACAGTTCGACCCGTCCAAGTAGGTTCAGCACATACTAGATCAGTCTCGACTTAACGCACCCTAGCTATAGTGCAGTGTGTTAAAAAAACTAGCGCGGAGTAGGCTATGAACAAAGAAACATATGTCTGTAATTAAATGTCAATTTGTCAAGATATTGTCAAAAATGTTTTATAAAGAAATTAAAGCTTTTATTCTTGAATCATATTTTAGAAATGGAAATAAATTAGAAAACTGTTAGGGGCAAAATTATTTCTCCTTCAGAATTCAGATTAATTTTGGCAGCATGAGTCTGGAAATGAATAATGATCAGACATACGACATACGTTTATCTCTTCATAGCCTACACCGAATTTTTTTTTTCGTAATACCATACTGTTACTATGATATAACAAGACTAAAAACAAAAGTGAAAAGATAAAAATAACGGCCTAGGCAGTTATTTTTTATAACAGTCGCCTACAATTAATGACCAAGTGTTCCTAGAAAAATAACAGCATATTGATGGACTGAGGAGAATTTATAAATTAACAAAAAAAAAGTTCAGTATGACAGAAATAGAAGAATTTTATTATTCCTAAATGTTTAAATTTTATGTTATTATGAAAAATCTTGAACGTCACACGGCCGATGTGCAATTAACGAGCTCGGCTGATTATAAACCTCAGCCGCGTCCGTTAATAACTATTTAAAAGCTATAAGTAATACCTTGTAAAAATAGCGGAAAATACAAGTTAAATTTTCATAATACATGTTTCTGCCCGAAAAATTTGTGTAAAAATATACACAATCGACAGTCATAAATATAAATAAATAAATATATCATCACGGCATTTTACCCATTTCTGGGTGTGCCAGTATCTACAACACATGTAGACATCGGTAATGATGACGATATATTTTACCGTGTGGGCGCTTACCAGGCGTCACCTCACGGGCACTCATAGCTGGTGTGGAGAGTACACCACAGGTCACTTTTGTGCCATTTAAAATTGGAAATATTTGTCGGGATCGAACCCGGTTCCCCCAGGTTCGCGACCAGACACTCAGGCACGCGGCCACGGGACCCCATAGTCATAGACATAGTCATAAGATATTATTATTATTGTTTTTTAATTTTATAAATACAGGTTTGAGTATACATTATTCCAGAAGCTGAGTTTTATTTCTTTTTGAGGTGTAAAAATACTTATAATTAGTTTAAGTTCTATTAAACCAATCAACTGTAAAATTATACTAATCGACCTTTTTCAAATTTTTGCTAAATACGTAATTATAAATGTGGAAATTCTAATAAACATATTTACTCATGTAAGTCGCAATTTGATATCTATATACCCTCTTGTAAGTGCATGTAAGCAAAATTTTATCTTTGTGATATTGCAGTATAATGTAAAGTGTGTTTTCTTATTAGAATATGCGTTGTGGAACGCAAAAAATTCCAGAGTTGTCTAATTGGATTCCTAGAACGGTGTGGCGAATTTTCTAGAAGCAAAGAATACTTTGTATACGAGTAGGTAGTTATCGTAACAGAAGTAGTTTTTAATACGTTGGTATAAGAATTTTAAATTGCTTTTTAAAGTTTTTGATTGATATATTTGGTAATAAATTGTATAAAAATTGTTTTTTTTTATGACATAATCAGCTCTATTTTGTAAAAAAAATAATTGAGAACACTGAATAGAACAGGAAAGTGACAGGCTTTTCATTTGTTTCTATTATTCATTTTTTTTTGCAACGTTGCTAAGATTTAACAACTCTCTTACAAAATAGGGTTAAATATATGCGACTTTAAATAATTATTACATATTTATATTAAAATATTATGTTCTCGTAATAAACTATGAATATTTTTTTTTTAAATATATTATTACTACTTGCTACGACTAAAATCAAATACACCGCCTAATTTAAATGGCGAATGAGAACGTACAACTCTATACGAATCTTGTTAAACCAGAGAGTTTGCGTGTATATTTTCATTTATTACGGGTAATATTCGGGTTTCTTAAAGCCTGTTTTACATTTGTCAATTTTTCTGTTAATTTTAAGAACTAAAATTAAACGTACAATAATTTCACCAATTTCTAGGCAGCTGTTTACATTGTATCATTTTTTTCAAATGGAAATATCAGAAGTCATTGACATGTAACAGACAATTAAATTGACATATTGGTGTGTTATTAAAATTTCTAGAAAGCACTAAAAAATTTGACGAAAAATAGTTCATCCTCTTTTTTCCAGCTTATTCAGTGGCTTAAAATTGACAAGTGACAAGTGTAATGCAAATGTTTTAAACTCAATTTCTAGAATTTGGTCAAATTGACGAATGAAAAGCAAGCTGTATAAACGTAATGGGGTATTCCACTCAATTTTTTTTATTATTTTAAATAAAACTTCATTCGGTTTTGAAGCAATTCATAATATTAAAAAATCTTAATTGTTCCTAGTTCAACAGTATTTTATTTTCGAGAAATCAGTGAAACGTCACATTTCCTCTATACTTGTCTTTCTCACACACACTGCTCTGAGTACGCTACGAGAGAAAGATAACAATTTTATGACGTCAATTTTTCCTTTTAGCTTTTAGCAAATGTGAAATATCTCTTAAAGTAATTAATAAAAATGTTTTCATTGTTTTAACTATTATTTATTGAGCCATACTGTAAGTTAAATTGAATTTTTCTTTATTTTTTTGTTATGGTGGAATACCCCGATCCTTTGAGTTAAAAAATAAACTACAAAAAATGGTGCATTCTCCATAGCAGATGAATGTCTGTGAGGTGAAGAGGTGATGTCTGTATAACGCCCTACACGGTAAAAGCATATTTATTGAAATTTGGATAAAACATAGTAGCACACCCAGAAATGGGTAATAAAGTACGTAATTGAAATGTATACTAACATTTCAATGAGGTACGCTGACGTTCTACTTGTATTTGTATAATATGTTACGCCCGAACATCGAATTGGATGGTGCTGAACTACCAAATACCAAAATATGAACATTTTTCGCGTTGTGGTCGTGTTTTTTTAGAAATTGCCACTCAGGCATTGTCACAGTTTTTTTTTTTTAACTAACAATACCTAACTCACAATTCATAATAGGGCTGTTGTAAGAATTTTTATTTGACTTCTTCTAAGTACTAAATTTTAAAAGATATTGCCCTTTAAATAACCTCAAATTTGAAAATATCAGGAAATATCCATTTGATATTTTACAAAGTAATATTGAAATTTGTGAAAAAACCACGTGACCCGAAACAGAATGTGACGTCAGAGTACATACAGTTTAACATGTGGCAAACTATCGCCCACTTTTATTTATATAAATAATGTAAACTGTTTTCCTATTGATTAGGAATGACGTTCTGTATGTACTCCAACGTCTTTTCATGACTATTTTTGGCGCCAATATTTTTATTTAATTATTTACGAAAATAACAATAAATTATTATTAATATTTTTATTAATATGAAAAATATTGCGTAAACTTTCATTTAAAATACTTTTTTATTATACATGCATCATAATCGCTCTTTAAAACACGCAAAAGCGTGCGTAAATCGACCATTAAAACACGCTAAATTTTTGAGTTACCTAGGTAACGAAAAATGACAATAAATATGAATTACAACTAAAACAATGAAAAAAAAAAAAATATTGACTTGTTGACTTAACTTAAACAATACTAATAATTGCTAACTGTCTGCTTGGAATGCTCAAACTCACTAGATCAAAAATCAAAACCGTATGATTTGCAAAAATTAAAAAAGTTTTAAATGGTTATGATGCATTTATAATAAAAAATAGCGTATGATACACGTGTATAAGCTAGCCTTTAAAGCACTACGACATTAAAGACACTCCGCTACGCGTCGTGGTTTTAAACTTGTCGTGCGTGCTTTAAAGGCTAGCTTATACACTTGTATCATAATATACTATTAAAAAATGTGAAACGGGCTCATTGGTAGACAGTGGTTTTTTAGGTTGATCAGATCAGGTATTTTGGGTGTTCAACGTCGTCCGCAACGCGTTGTGGCTGTTTTTTTCCCTCTCACTGAGCGATTTCGTTATTTTGGCATAACATATACGCTCAAACCTGTTTTTACTTGGATTATTTTTACACTCTTTGGAAACAATATGGTTTAGAAAATCGCCAATTTTGTACCATATTTAATCAAATCTTTGTATTTATAAAATAAAAAGTCTTATTACTATGTAGGTATATTTCTACACGATTTTTTTTGCACGGATTATTCGGGAACAAATGTCCCGTGTAAAAATAGGTTTGAGTGTACTTATGACCCCCCTTTATGCATAATACATACCTGCTTCTTGAGATTAAAAGGCCAGGTACGAAGATCACGCTAGAATCGTTATGAGTGAAAATATGGAATTAACCAGAGCACTTTCGACTCAGCTGTACCATTTTTTGAGTCCTGAAATTAATTTGACAGCTTTGACAGTTTTTAAATCTCCCAGAAATTAGTTTGAAGGCATACCGGTTGTAAGCTTTTAAGAAGTGGAAAGAAAGAAAATGGTTAATTGTATACAGGGTGTTCATTTTAAATGGGCCACCATTGCTATCTCGAGAACTATAAGAGCTACAAAAACGGTTAAATGGGCAAACAATTTCTATTATACAAGACAAATTTAGGGAACAGAAAAAAATATTTTTCGACCAGTGGTTCTCAAAATACGGGACTCAACTTTTTTATTTTAAATGTGAATATATTTTTTTTATTTGCTTATTCGATAGAGAATTTAATTCTGAATTCAATGATATAATATTATCATATCCTTACATAACGATTTTTTTGAGTAAAATAGATATAAAGTTTTAAATTAATTTGATTAAAATATGATATTACTAAGAGTGCCATGAATGGAAAAACTGAATATGTACATGTGTTTTTACGCATAATTAGAGTGCCATGATAGACAGAAGTGAATAAAAGTATAATGAATGAAAAAAACTGTTATAATTTTTATTTTAATATTTAATTATAATGAAGAAATATGAATTTTATGCACCGTCCCTACACTTAATCTGCATTCATCAGAGGACATTCGTACAGAAGCTCTTGGATTGGCTTCAAAATATGCCAAAACATTTATTTCATTGTTTTCATCCACCGGTCTTCTGGGTTTATGTATAAATGCAGTAGTATTACCACGTAATATTAGGTCAAGTTTTCGGAAATATTTCCGCGACGGTACTACTCTTTCAGGATATCGTTCCCTATACATATTAACTGCAGCTCGCGAATTTTTTCTTGATAAAATGTATGTTTCAAACATCTCAACTTTTTCAATGTGAGTAAAATTATACATTTTTAAAATTAAATTAAATGATTTTGAACTTCAATTGACAGTTATGATCACTTAACAAAACAAAATATTCACTTATTTCATTCAGAGCACTCTAATTCCAGGTTAAAAAATTACTTGTATTCAGTTTTTCCATTTGTGGCACTCTTAGTAATATCATATTTTAATCAAATTAATTTAAAACTTTATATCTATTTTACTCAAAAAAATCGTTATGTAAGGATATGATAATATTATATCATTGAATTCAGAATTAAATTCTCTATCTAATAAGCAAATAAAAAAAAATATGTTCACATTTAAAATAAAAAAGTCGAGTCCCGTATTTTGAGAACCACTGGTCGAAAAAAAAAAAAATTCTGTTCTCTAAATTTGTCTTATATAATAGAAATTGTTTGCCCATTTAACCGTTTTTGTAGCCCTTATAGTTCTCGAGATAGCAATGGTGGCACATTTAAAATGAACACCCTGTATATTATTATTGAAAGGAAATATATATTTTTTTTAATGAATCTTAGGGCATTAAAACTCCAGTCCCTTCACTCTTTAATTATTTTTTGCATTGTGCGTCGCCTAGCAATTTAAGTGTGAACAATAATTATCTCGTAAATCCTTCATTCTATCGCAGAAACTGTGTCAATGCCATTGTTATATGACCTACTTTTTTGCTTGTCTTTATATTATTATCATTTTGAAATTACGCAAGCCTAGTCGCTTGTAGCGTAATCTAGATGGCGTGGAAATTCGCGCGTCGATTATTCGAATCCCGACACATCATACACAACCGGAAATAAACAGTCTGCTTATGAATATGATGTACGAATGTTTGGCTTCCGTGTTTAGGAATTTGCTGACGAGTAGTATTTATGTTTGCAAATATGGTGTATGGATTTTCATACACGTTTCCTCGATTTTATCTTATCTTATGTATATAGAAAAGTTATTAACCTTATGAGATATAAATAATATGTACACATATCGAAACGTTAAGCCAAAAAAATATTAATACACTCGCAAAAAATTTGCTAGTTTTAATCGCTCATCAAAATTTTATACACAATTCTTATAATGTGGCTTTTGTCAGAAAAATTGTCTCTTTCAGATCCAGCAATGAAACTATAAATATCATAATTATGACAAAGCGGCATATCGCTTACTACTTTATAATATTGGATATTTATACAAAACAGGCCTTTCTTTATTTGCGCCGGTCTATTGGCCCTGAGTGTTCTGTATAGTAAAATAATCTTACTATTTCTTTAATATAAATGCAATTTTTGTTTGAAATAATTTGTGGAACTACGCTCTGTTGAAATGAAGACATGCTTTGTATTGTAAAATAATCTTATTGTTCCTTTAACATAAATGCTATTTTTGTTTGAAATTATTTCAAACAAAAATAACATTTACCTATGTTAAAGGACTAGAAAGGTTATTTTAACTATACAAAACACTCAGGCAGGTAGAAGTACTAGGCGATGCATGTTTTCATTCCGATAGAGCAGCACAAATAAAGAAAGGCCCCATTTAAATACTAGGATCAGGAAATCTCAGAAATACTTCAGCAGCTAAGTTGCCATCATCAGTAAACTTATGTCTAAGAACAGATCAGTTTTGGATTACTCAACATGTCAAGCATGCCAGAGGTCCAAACCAAATCTAAATCTGCCATGTTTTTCAGATGTTTTCGGATCTCTGGCATGGTTCACATGTTGAGTAATCCAAAACTGATCTGTTCTTAGAGATAAGTTTATTGATGATGGCAACTTAGTTGCCGAAATACGTATTTAGTTTTAGCGATTTTATTTAAGGTTTAGGGATTTTTTAACTATTACGTATTTAACCTTAGACACCAATAAAGTTTTATAATTGTGCATTTAAATTATTTTAAACAATTTTCGTTTATTTTGATTATAACAAAATATTTTGAGTTTTAAATTATTTAGTTTGACAATTCTATGAAATACGATTATTTTTAATTTCATCTAACAGTAGTTCCAACTCGAGGGTTGTCTACACCTGAGACGAACGAAAAATAATTTGCGGTATAAAAATTTTAAATACATCCCTGAATCCTGTTGCTAAGATTATTTTAAATATTTAAATGCCTCCTAGTATTCAGTTGGTATTGAGTACCTATAATTCTAGTCTTCTCTAACGGGATACATAAAGGTCAGTTTCCTTTCAAATTCAAATCATAAGACAAAAGTTGTGAAAAGAAACCACATTTTTTTATGTAAAACCAATTTTTCCCCTAGTAATATCCTTATATTCCTGGTACTATCTGGTAATATCTTCCAGTAATACCTGCAATTTATACTATAATGTCATACTTTTTTGTGTATATCACAAAATAAAAATCTGATGTGGCCAACACAAAACCTCCCGCTATTTAATTTTTATTAATTTAAATACATACCTACCTACTTATTTACTAACGCTGCAAACTGTTCCATTGCAGAAAACTATTGCTTTATTTACTATTTTCTTTTTAAAATGTCACTATTATTAATTTGAAGTGATAAGTTTTCTGACAGTGACATTTACTGTCAGTTACATTCATTTGAAAAATGAACTGTGTAACAAAGGAATAGTTTTTATCTTAGGCTTCGCGACTAATAAAAAAAATTATTTTTAAATTTATCTGTAAAATATATAGAAAAAGTATTAATATATTCCTGTAGAAAATTCAATAATCTTTAATTTTCATAAGACATAAAATTCGAAAAAATGGCATTTAATGGTATTTTTTGAAGAAAAACCATTATGAGCTTCAAATAAAGTACCATTTCCGTTCATCCGATTTACACCAAAATCTAATGGCTTCTATTCCTATTAGAATAGGGTAAAAATACAAGGTTTCAGAATTTTCTGAATGATAGTATTTGAGTTAGAGTACAAACAAAATTCGTACACATACACACATACACACACACACATACACACATGCAGACATCATCGTGAAAATGTTAAAAATGGATTCTAGGGACCTTAAAACGTGGTCATTTACTAAAATCTCGATATTAGATTTTTAGCACGATCCCTATACCTCCCTTACCAAGGGTAGCGGGAGGTAAAAATATATAAAAAATGTGAGAAGGAAGACCCCATTATTTAATATAATAAGAGTTATATTTTATTTTCAAATTCTGTCTATAAACATAGCAGCCATATTTGTTTGTAAATATCGCCAAAAGTTAATCTTAAAAAATACTTGTAATATCACACACGATACGATAACATTTTGAAAACTATTTCTTATCTAACGTTTAAAATTTCTATTTGAAATACCTGTTTATATAGGTGAAGTAGGTACTTATCATTTATTAATAATTCATAATTGTTACATTTGATTCACAATAATGTCGGAATTAGAACAAGGACACAAACAAACATACAGGAATGTCCAAAATCACTTTCTCATTTAGTAAAAAAATTATACAAAGATCTAGACAAAGATGGAGATATAGAATTATTTGTTTATATGAAAAAGGTGAACATAATAATTCGGTGACCTAAATATTGTTATCTCCTTACACTAATTTACTCTTATCTCATGCGGTATAAAATTATTGTATGGCTGCATATTTGGTTTACAACAGATAATATGTTTATTTATTATAACAGTTTTTATAATATTTATATATTTTTAACTTATAATTTAAAATAACCTATGTAACAAAAGTTTTTAGAAAAAGATTTAGACTATTCACCAAATGGAAAGATTTTTTTAAATGAAACTGTGACATAAAGGGTCGTTTGCATAAACTTTTTTACAACACTAGTGGGGACTATTATCTTCAAGGTGACGCAGTTTTTGATACCTTGTCTCATTTGTGGACTATGTTAAATCTACTTCCCGGATCGTCAAAAATATTCTTGTACCAGTCATTGTATATTTTTCTGCTAAGAAATACCCAAAAGTCTTCAATCAGTCGTACTCTCGGTTTTCTATGAAATGTTGGCTCCTAATTGCTCCGCAACATCTGGAGATTCGCTCAAGGGGCCGCAGTCTATTTGATTTCCTTATTCCTTTTTCAAAATTTTAAATAATTTTTTATTAAAGTCTGCTAACAATCATCTTTAAAATTCTAAATTGTAGATTTAATTTCCACTTTAAATGAGTTTGCTGATTCGATTTGGGGGCAAAAGTTCGTCCACTTTTTGGTAAATTAATAATACATAATACACTTTCTTCTTCACTGTCCTGTATAGTTCGGTAAATAGTCGTCTGTCCAATATTTTGATCCCCAAAATTTTCAACAACTTTACGTTTCGACTATCTGCCCAACTAACCTAGATAGATTTGCGTATTTCAAGTTTTTATAACATCATCCAAAACTTTTTCTGACAATTTTAACATGGTATATTATAAAACAAATATTATGTATTTATTATGTCCAGTGACAACTAGATTAGATCTTATTTAGTAATAAAATTTGGAGCGTAAAATTTTTTAAAGCTTTTTTAAGTTGTTAATATATGGACTCACACAGCAGCATGTAATTAATAAATTAGGAATGACGAATTCCGATAATTTTGGTACCCGAGTATCCGAAACAACTACCCGGGTAGTACCTGTTACCCGTTCATTACATGATACTTTTTAATTTCCCGTTATCCTTTAAGAACATATATATATATATATATATATATATATATATATATATATATATATATATATATATATATATATATATATATATATATAATTTGTTAATTACCAGTTACACTTAAATTAGCGGTTTACTTTTAATAAAATTTATTATTATTGTTTTTATATATTTATTAAATAAGAAGTAATACAAATAAATAATATACTCTATACTTAACATAAATTAATTATGGTATGCTAATAAAAAGCTCTTCTTTTAAATACAATATTTTCGGCAGCTGAAAACTGTTCGGGTAATTAAAGGGTATCGTGTAATTAATGGGTAGCGGGTATATTTCGGGTAATCGGGTAAGAAATTTTATACCCGGGTACATTATTATCGGCTAGGGTACCCATCGTCATTCCTAAAATAAAGATATCTGAGGTCTAATATAATGGGATCATTTCATATTTTCTGATTTTTTTTTCTTGAAAAAATAGGTTTAATTAAATATGTAGGTGTTTGTTTTACTTATACCTTATACAAGTCTTCAGAATCAGAGATATGATTTTTTAAAAGTTGCGTTTAATTTCAAATATTTCAACGGCTGACGACATAGTTTCACGGATACGACAGTCGAGCTCTACCGGTTTAATTGTTTGGTTTGGTATTTATTTAAATAAATGGTTTATTTGCATACCTTATACTGTACTAGTACTTTAAAGAAATAGAAAGTAATAATAATCTTCTATCCTGTATATTTTGCTGTTAGCTGTCACAATTTTAGGTTAGATTACTGTTTCATGTTTGAAGCGTAAATTTGTATGTGTGTGAGAGAGAATTGTCTGTGTGTATGAAACAGAGAATAATAATATATAATATAATTAGACAATAATTTATTCCATGTTTAAAAGCGCGAAAGGTTATTAGCAAATTTATGAATGAAAAGTCGCATATTTCAAATTATTTTCTATTATTATATTTATTAAATGAGATGGACTTCATGATTTTATAAAAAAAAATTGACAATTTTTGTTATTGAAATGACCCCATTGCGGACTCCCCCGAACATTGCGTGTTCTTGATAGCGTGGTGTATGAATATGCACCGTGTTATAAAAGTATTTTGGTTTTTCGATATTTCATTAATATTTTCATATAAACTTTTTTCTTATTTTGTGCCCCTTTTTTCAGGCGTTCCCTCCGCTAATGCCTGCCGTCTTTCAGCGTCTTTCGGCGTCGTTATCCGCTCGCGGCGTCGTTGCGCGTTGCTATTTTTACTCGGGAAACAACGAAACTGGGCCAGGGTCTCCAATACATGCAATGCATACCTACTTAGGCGAACATTTATATTACGTTTATATACCGTGCACTTAACATACTTCATTAGCCCCGTATATCTCTATATCTACATACTCCGGAGGGTAACAATTAGCAGGGGAAGCTTGAGCACCGGAATTTAAAGTCCGGAGATCCGGACAGGCTTTGATGACCTGGTAACCTACTGACCCCAAAATGCGTTCGCAAAGTGTGAGGAATGAGATTATTACAGGGTATACGCGATGTGAAATATTAATAAGTCATTATGGAATTTATTAAAGCGGTTATACATCCATATGTTGACTGTGCCCAAGCATGCTTGACCTCTAAATCACATAACATCTCATAAATTAATTTATTTCAACACTTACAGCCGAATTCACCATTATTAAGGGATCAAGCTGATCCGTAGATCAAAGCATCACTGCTTATTTTCTAAAATGGACTCGTACCTTAACTGATTACCTTATGATACTTGCTTTTTATACAGGGTGTTAAAAAATATGTGTAACAATTTTTGAGGACATATAGTACTGACCAAAAAGAGTAAAAAAGTTTATTCACAATCATTATAGTAATATACAGATTCCTAACCTTTTGGAGGTTGGAAAATACGTCATTCCCAACTTTAATGACAATCTCTTGGATTGGATATAACAGATTTCACTTCCATCTCTTGGGTTGGAATTGTTTATGTAGGGGTTGCCTAGCAACATTGCCATAGATCCCCATAATTAAGTAGGCTAAACAATTTTTAAGACAGCTATCAAAATATTAATAAAATTAAAGGTTATAATTCATTGATTTATTTTGAAAATTATTGATTTAAAATGAGGATGATTGTGAATAAAATAGTATACATAACCTCGGTGGGAGTTTCATAACAGCTTCGCGAATTATCTCACCTCGAGGCTTCGCCTCTCGGTAATATACATAAGCCCTCGGCTCTAATGAAACATCTCCCACCTCGGATGTAATATACTATTAATCAGCATGGGGTCCGATCTACAATTGTTACCGAGATATAAGGCAGTGAGTTTTTACGGGAATTACTTTTACTATCTGGAAAACTAAAAGAGCTACGATTTCGATTAAATAAGACTTTATGTGTATCTTTTACAGGTCAATCAATGTGCTTTTGTTTTTCAAAATAATCAAATAATTATACTAAAACAAATTTTGTGGCGACCATGGTCAATAATTTATTTTCAAATAACTTCGTAAGTACCTATCAGAAATTGAAAAAAGTGTTTCATATAAAATTTTATTGTTTTTTTTTTATAGGTTATTTAATGACATAGACCAAATTTTGTTCGATCACTATCTTTGTCCTGCTTTCTTCGATTCTAATACAAAATGGCCTGTTTCCCGGAAACAGTTAAAGATCAGACCCATATTGATTAAGCTTTTTTTTACTCATTTTGGTTAATACTATCTCAATAAGCATGCTCACTATTGGTAACTTTTTTATTTGAAGAGATACGAGGTTGGTTAAATGAGCAAAATTGTGCCATTTTATATTATGTCATGTAGACAAAATAAAAATTGTGTCAGCGGTTCCCAAATGTTGTTTATGTACAATTAGTTTATTTAGTTAAGAAAAACAATGGAAACATTTATATTTTATAAAATTATTATTTTATTAATTTATTTTACAGTAATAACAAAACAATTACAGAAAATATTCAAATTGAAAGCCATTATTTCTTTCGCGCATTTCAGCTCTTTTGGAAAGACAGCCGACCGTTCTACGTAACTGGTGTCTAGATATAACTTTCCATATATCATGATCCTATCTAACATTTCTTCATTTGTATAGTTATTAAACATTATTAAACACAGAGAACTTTACGGGAGAAATTATTAAACATCAAACAAACAAAGAATCAATTGTTTCCATGGCTTACTTGGCTAAATAAACTAATAAAGCATTACAAAATTTTAATTTTTAATCGTAAATAACTCGTTTATTTGAAAAAATTGTACATGAACAACATTACCTTATTGGAAAGAGAAAATAATACTCTTTCCAATAAGATAATAAAAAATATATGGTTCCATTTAAAAAATACATATTTTGTCCGAAATTTGGGAACCGCTGACACAATTTTTATTTTGTCTACATGACATAATATAAAATGGCACAATTTTGCTCATTTAACCAACCTCGTATCTCTTCAAATAAAAAAGTTACCAATAGTGAGCAAGCTTATTGAGACAGCCTGTATATCCTCAAAAATTGTTGCAATTATTTTTTAACACCCTATATATTATTATAATTTTCCTATAATAATATTATATTTTTGTTTTGATATAGGTAGAAATTACAATGATTCCAATAAAGGAGTGTTTTTAAATATAGTGAACATGAAAGATATAAAAATATATTTGAAAATAATAAAACCACTGCGGTTTTAAATAAAGATAAATAAGAAGCATAAGACAAATTACAAATGAGTACAATAGCCAGAATCCTGACAGCCGTAAATATCAAAATTAGAATTCAAAGATGTGATCAGTTCTTGATTGAATTTTGGCCATTAGAGGAAGAAATTACAGTTTCCTCTTTCTATGTGTGAAACTTTGTTCTTTATACATCTCACCTCAGTTCAACTCAACTCACTTATCAATTGAACTGAGTAAAAATATTCCAAAAAGAATACAGCTTATGTTGTTGAACATTTCTTTTATTTTTATACAAACGCACGTGGTTCTGCCAGGCTTGGCATCATAAATTCAGGCAAATATTATTTGGTTTACAGTTGTTGGAAATGAATTCCGGATTTGAAAAAGGCAGAAGCAAAAGCAGAAGGCTTGAAAGTAGTAAGAATTTGGAATAGAATAATTTGTTACTTTACTTTGTTGAATTTTGAAAGTTAATTGGGGCGTGATGTAGGAGTGTGTTTTACCCCAAAACATTTTCGATGTTTAAAAATGTGCACCAGTTACACAAAACAGTAAGAGAATAAATACAGGGAAATAGCCAGGTAAAACTTAAAAAACGACAATACAACATCAAATAAAGCACAGCACTTACGAAAAACGAAATCTTAATAGACACTTACAAAATTGACGTCACTGCAAGAGAGATATAGAAGGTCATGCATACAAACAAACCTCCCCTCGATGTCTTGCGTCCCGTTCCATGTTCCTTGCAATTTTGTAAGTGTCTATTGACGTAATATTTGATTTGTGTTTGTGTAAATCGCGCTTGAGTACAGCGCATAGCAACCAATAATATAACCAGAATTTACCTGTCAAAATTCTTTATTTATTTATTTCTTGTTTTAGAAATGTACGCACAAGGTGTTACTTAAAAAGCGTTCCATAGGCGTTTAACTTAAAAAATCGGTTTATTCTTGCTCAAAACTTCCCAATAAAATTTAGACAAAACTGTTTTAAATAAAAGAAATGCATATTTGCATATCGTTCGAATTGTCAGAATTTCGATTTTGCTGCTTACAAAAAAATATAAACAAAATTTGTTCATTGATTTAGGTTGTAGAATATAAAAGAAAATATGTTTAATTACACAGGTGTAGAATGAAATTATCTGTAATTTTTATTTGACACTCAAATTTCGGACACTTCAAACGATATGCATTTCTTTATAATTTTGTTTCATTTCCATGGTTATTACTACAAATGAGCAATATTAATAAAATTTCAAATTGGATTTTACACGTGCGAAAGTCCGGGACACGAAAGATGAGCTATGGAAAATATGTTAGCGCAAATCACTGTCTAATATATGCGCACAAATCACTGTCTAATATATGCGCTTCGTTTAAATCCACACGAAATACAATTCCCGCATACCTAATATAACATATATAAACGTTACCCAAATAAGTTTTAAAACTACGCCGCCTTTCTTATACTGGCAGTTGATCTGTGCAATTACTGTTTGTATCAGTTCCTGTCCTGTTTACACTCGGATCATAAGCGTACACAAATGAGTTAGAAGCACAAAGTTACTGTAATAATTATTATTTGACTGCGTCTATGAAATATCACGATATGAGCATTTCTTTCCCTTGCCCCTCAGGTCAAGATTGGTGTCCCGCACTATTCGCTAGTGAAATAGAACAATATGACGTCTAGCGGCGAAAATATGAACTAGTACATGGTAGTAAGTCCTAGCCGAGGTAGCGGCGAACGCATCGTTTCTGTCACTTATTTAACAAATAAATCACGAGTGGATTGAAATTTGTAGGCTATACTTTATTTTACGTAAGAAAATAGTAGATTACTCATAACAGCCGACCGTTTTTACATGCATTGAATAAATAATTTAATTTGTGAAACCAAGCTTTGTCAATAATAAATATATTTATCTGTAAAAATGTCAAAATCTAAAATTGCAACAAAATATGGTTAAACATCACTTAATTCTGTAAATTTTATTTGACAACTGACAGGCGATATTTGTTTCTTTTCTGTGAAATAGGTTTATATTATGACCAATCAAAGGGGAGAATTTATATATCCCTAACTAAACCAACGCTATTCTTACGTGAAATAAAGTATAATAACAACATCTAAAACTACAACACGTTTTAGTTGCGTTTAATCTATGTACGTCATTAGCACGCAGAAATCCAGAAATAATTAATTTCCATAATTTCCCGAAAACAAGAACCTAAATTCTATAGAAAAATTTATTAGAGAAATTTGCCAATTTGATATAGTTATGCATTCATCTTTTAAAAATGGGAAAGGAACCGAGTAAAAATAATGCTTGCTCCTTGCATTTTGTAAAGCAAGATTATATTTTGCCGGGTATAACTACAAGATAATAATTACTTAGTGTCTTTATTAAAATACTTCGTAATGAAATCTAAACTTGTAGACCTGCCTGCACAAAGATGACAATAAAATAATAATACTTATCTCTCCATTAATCTACCAAAGACTGTAATAATGCAGTACTATGTAGATTCAAGAAAACAAAGTCTCGAATCATGTAAATTCAAAATTCGAGAGAATGCTGAACATAATTTTTATATGAAACGGACTAGTTCGCTAAATTCAAAATGTTATTCATACTAGAAACATTATTTTTATTTAATATTAACTATAATATTAATATTACTTTGTATTTCAAACGCCGCAGTGTATAAGAATACAGTTGCGGGAAACGAAGCATCTACCTTATACCGGCCATGTTGTTACGTCACGCGCCAAGCTCCTCCTCTTCTTCACTCGCGAATACAATCTGTTGAGTGATTTAGATGTAGAATTTAATTATCTACAACTTTTATTTAAAACAGTTTTGTCTAAAATTTATTGGGAAGTTTTGCGCAAGGAAAAACTGATTTCCTATGGCCCGCTTTTTAATTAATACCCTGTATATCAATTTGTATTGCGTTATACACACCCCCACTTTGGTATCGACCATGTCAGCTGAGGTGGCGATGACGTCAGAGGCAGGAATGTAGGGCAGGATCGAGCCAGGATAACAGGACAGCAGGACGCCACTTTATGTCCCGGTTCCTGCAAGGTTATTGGGTTACTGGGACTCGCGTACACGTGGTATCAAATACGGGACATCAGGGAGGATCACACAAGCACAGCGAAACGAAAGATATTCAATTTAATTAGGTGGAAAGTTTTACAGGATTTTACATACAATTTAGTTTATGGGATAGCTCTCGGGATAGCTTCGATTCCATAGCCAATAAAACATCGTATACAATGAATTGATAAACCATTTTCCATTCTGTTCTGTAAGGTTTGTCCAACACACCACCAAACCAGTTTACGAACTATCGAGTACATGTGCAATATGCATTTAGCGTTCCAACATAAAGTTTGACTGAATCATGTACTAAGCGTCGGATGTTCCAACACAAAATTGACCGTACATGAACTGGTTCGTGAACGGTCAAATTAGTTAGTGAATTTTTAGTTGTACTGTTAATCAGGTACATGCGCATTGCCTAAAAACAAAATGTCATTATTTGTTATGTACATAACTGAAATTATTATATTTTTACAATGGAAAGTAAAACGTTCCTGTAATTGGATTACTGGATTTATTGTATGTTCTATTCTTTATTTAAATTGCAACGTTTTGGCCAAGATTTTGGCCATTATCAAGCATATGTGTAATAGTACAAAAATATAAAAAAAATTGAATTTGGGGTCCCGTGGCCGCGTGCCTGAGTGTCTGGTCGCGAACCTGGAGGAACCGGGTTCGATCCCGACTGACGCCAAATATTTCCAATTTTAAATGGCACAAAAGTGACCCCTGTGGTGCACTCTCCACGCCAGCTATGAGTGCCCGTGAGGTGACGCCTGGTAAGCGCCCACACGGTAAAATATATCGTCATCATTACCGATGTCTACATGTGTTGTAGATACTGGCACACCCAGAAATGGGTAATATGCCGTGATGATTTATTTATTTATTTATTTGAATTTGGTTACATTTTTATCGTCAAAACTTAAAAAAAAAATAAATCTTGAAGTATAAAACCACTTCAAGATTCAACAGTTGAATTGCGATAAAAAAAGTAACGAAATTCAATTTTTTTTATATTTTTGTATTATTACGCCGGCTTGATAATGGCCAGGATCTTGGCCGAAACGTCGCAATTTAAATAAAGAATACAACATATAATAAAGCCAGTAATCCAATTAAAGGAACCTTTTACTTTCCATTCCAATAATTCCAATTCGGCTTACTAAACCTTACAAAATATTATATTTTTAGATGAAACATTATGATTATTTGTTTTTTGAACATTTCCGCATTAGTGAAATTGTTAATAGTATCGCAGAAAAATTTGCAACACGTGATATCAGGACAAAAGACATTTTTAACAATACGGAAAATTTTCTGCTTTAAACAAAGTATGTAATAATAATTTTCTTAAGTTTCCTGATTTTATATATTTTCTTCTCTTAGGTTCAATTTTTTATAGTTTATCGGACATCAAACAGCCAGCTTTAGAGATGTTGCTGACCTCTTTGCCATCAGTATCAGCTCGTTACACCGAATTATAAAAATATTAGCAATTTTTACCTCCCGCTACCCTTGGTAAGGGAGGTATAGGGATCGTGCTAAAAATCTAATATCGAGATTTTAGTAAATGACCACGTTTTAAGGTCCCTAGAATCCATTTTTAACATTTTCACGATGATGTCTGTGTGTGTGTGTGTGTGTGTGTGTGTGTGTGTGTGTGTGTGTGTGTGTGTGTGTGTGTGTGTGTGTGTGTGTGTGTACGAATTTTGTTTGCACTCTAACTCAAATACTATCATTCAGAAAATTCTGAAACCTTGTATTTTTACCCTATTCTAATAGGAATAGAAGCCATTAGATTTTGGTGTAAATCGGATAAATGGAAATGGTACTTTACTTGAAGCTCATAATGGTTTTTCTTCAAAAAATACCATTAAATGCCATTTTTTCGAATTTTATGTCTTATGAAAAATAAAGATTATTGAATTTTCTACAGGAGTACATTAATACTTTTTCTATATATTTTACAGATAAATTTAAAAATAATTTTTTTTATTAGTCGCGAAGCCTAAGATAAAAACTATTCCTTTGTTACACAGTACATTTTTCAAATGAATGTAACTGACAGTAAATGTCACTTCAAATTAATAATAGTGACATTTTAAAAAGAAAATAGTAAATAAAGCAATAGTTTTCTGCAATGGAACAGTTTGCAGCGTTAGTAAATATGTAGGTATGTATGTATTTAAATTAATAAAAATTAAATAGCGGGAGGTTTTGTGTTGGCCACATCACATTTTTTTATGTAATTTATCAGCTGAAATTATTATGTGGACTGCCGATAATGAGAAAATTACTATTGAACAATCTTTTAAAGAAAATGGATATCCAGGTGTAGTTGGTGCTATCGACGGATGTATCAAAATTGATAAACTGAAATATTAAATTAAAATTTTATAAATTTTTTAATGTGAGATGTCAGTTTTAAACCATGGACACTGTTCCAACACAATGCAGTTCTCGATCAATCCAAAACCAGTACTTTATTAGGGCATGCATAATAAATAGTTCATGAACCGTAATATGAACGGTCCTCAAACTGTATGTTTTAACAAACCTGTAATCTATGCGAAATGTATTCTCGTGTTAAGCACATTTGACATGTACACATATTCTCATACGGACATGACAGACAGTATATCAGACAAGTATGCATGTATGTATGATTTGTTGAATCATCGAAAGCGTATGTAGGTAACCTGTCTACATGTTGCTCTAAATACATTATTCCAATCAGTGAAAGTTTCGCCCGGCCGAATTTAAATGCACATACACTGGGCCATATCTCGCGAAAACGAAAGTGGAGACTGCACCAATGTGGAAAACATTGTCACACGATGTGGGTCAAAAAAATCACAGATAATATATTATGAAATATAACGTTTGTTTGACAGCTACATATTGTTGGAGAATTTTGACACGTTCAGCGATTCTGCATTAAATCGCTTATTCCCAAAATTAAGAAATGTTGACATTGGTTGTTCCTGAAGAAAGCCACATATACATTTACGTTATTTAAATAAATAACCTTAAAATTTAATTTTAATAAAACTAAATACATATTTCGAGAACTAAGTTCTCATCATCAGTAGTACAACAAGGAAAATTAAACAGAGTAGCCAAGATTACTCATGTTAACCATGCCAGAGGTCAAGACAAATCTGAAAAACAAGGGAGAGAACTGGGATTATATAGGGACGGGAGTCATGGGTGAATGATTAGAAACTAAGATAATATTATTAAAATTTAAATCGTTCAGTAACTTTAAAGATATTATATTAAATTAACTACTATGGAATTACCAATTAGAAAATTGTTTTTATATTAAGTCGAATGATTATCTGCGTTCATTAAATTATATTTAAATTAATTCATTATTAAACTTTCGAAAGCATCTAAAATAAATAAATATATCATCACGGCATATTACCCATTTCTGGGTGTGCCAGAATCTACAACACATGTAGACATCGGTAATGATGACGATATATTTTACCGTGTGGGCGCTTACCAGGCGTCACCTCACGGGCACTCATAGCTGGCGTGGAGAGTGCACTTTAAAATTGGAAATATTTGGTGTCAGTCGGGATCGAACCCGGTTCCCCCAGGTTCGCGACCAGACACTCAGGCACGCGGCCACGGGACCCCACCTAAATATCTATATCATTATTAATATGTTTTAATAGTTTAATATTAGATTCTTACCTCCCGCTACCCTTGGTAAGGGTGATAAGGGATCGTGCTAAAAATCACATATCGAGATTTTAGTAAATGACCATGTTTTAAGGTCCCTAGAATCTAATTTTAACATTTTCACGATGGTCTATCTCTCTCTCTCTCTCTCTCTCTCTCTCTATATATATATATATATATATATATATATATATATATATATATGTGTGTGTGTGTGTGTGTGTGTGTGTGTGTGTGTGTGTGTGTGTATGGATTTTATCTTCGCTTTAACTTAAATACTATCATTCAGAAAATTGTGCAACCTTGTATTTCTACCCTATTCTAATATGGAAAGAAACCATTAGATTTTGGTGTAAATCGGATAACCGGAAATGGCACTTTATCTGAAACTCATAATGGTTTTACATTACAGTAATACTTTTTCCATAAACTTTGCAGATAAATTTAAAAATATTTTTTTTTATAAATCCCGAAGCCTAAGATAAACACAATTCCTTTATTACACAGTTCATATTTCAAATGAATGTAACTGACAGGTAAATGTCACAAAACTAATCACTTCAAATTAATAATAGTGACGTTTTAAAAAGAAAATAGTAAATAAAGCAATAGTTATATGCAATGGAACAGTTTGCAGCATTAGTAAATACGTAGGTATGTATTTAAATTAGTAAAAAATTAATAGCGGGAGATTTGTGTTGGCCACATCATGTGTTGAGTTACTCTGGATTTTTCTGGATTACCGCTTTTTAGATGATAAAAATGTTCTTTAAACCGAGTATCTGTTTGTCTTTTAATATGACCGATGTAAACTTATTACAGTCATTACAACTAATTTTATAAATAACGGATTTTTTTGTTATTTTCTATTTTATCAGTAGGGTTACCTAAAAAAGATTTAATTTGTAAGTTAGTTACATTTTGATATTTTAAAATTTTGTTTAAACTTTTGGAAGCGTTATCGTACGGTAATATTATGTATTTATTATTATTATTATTATTATTATTATTGTTTTTGTATTTACTATTATGGTTATTTACATACTTATCGTATACCTACGTCGTCTTTTAGTATTGTTCTGTGTGTCTTGTCTATGTTTTTCTATTTTTTCGTTGTCGTGCCGGTGCCGTGCCATTTGGTGAACTTTGCAATCACTGCCTCTGCCGTATTAATATAAATGTTACGAGAGCAACAATAATACCAACTCCACTATCCTATAACATAGCATAGCATAGTAACAAGACAACACGCCGGCTCTCGATTGCTATATAGCTATTGCTGCAACATCTAATAGGGGTTTCCAAGGCTACAGCTTTTTAAGAAATACTTATTGGATATCAATGTTCATTATGTATAAGTAATATTAAGATGAATATAATCGTTAATTTGCTGATTTTTATTACTCTAAAATCAAAATTAAAATTTAATGCATTTAAATTGAGTGCATGAAATTCAGTATCGGCCATCTTTGTGACGTCAACGGCACTCTGAAAATTCTGATTGGCTAATGGGTTTTCGAGCGCGCAGTTCATGTTCGCGCTGTAACCTGACGTGACATTCAAGCCAGAACATTTGTTATTTTGATGTAATTTAAGGTTACAAGAAATATTTACTGAATTTCCTGTTAGTTTTTTGAAGAATCTTTTGAAAAAACAAGTAAGTGAAGTAAATAACGAATAATGCTGTTTATGTTAAAACTGTTCTCTTTCTTTAGAATATGAACATGGATCCTGAATTTGTGAAAGCAGACAGTCGAAATTTGCCGTATTTAGATACAGTCATGTTGCTTTTGTTTTACAAAGACAATTCTAGTTTTGTTAGTGCAGAAATAAGAAGTGTGAAAGCCCAGAGGTATGTAATGTTTTGTACGCAGATTTATGGAATATTTAATACAATAACATTTTCAGAGCACGTAAAAATAAAATTTACACTATAAAAAGTTAATGAAGATGAGCAAAAAAATATTTCTTGCCAATGTTATGGGTGTGCAGCTAGTCTTGGTTAGTATTTAAGTTTGTTAGTTATTACTATTTTAAAAAAGATCCTTTAAGGTGGTTGCAAACATAGTGTTGCCATTTTATTCTGGCTATACCGCAGAAGTTTAGAACCAGCTTCAACAACAGTAGAATGCTACTGGCGTGCGTCATCCTTATCCAGAGTCAAAACTTAAATCAATGTCATTAAAAGAAATGTTTAACAGAAATCCGCTTCCCTTCAAAAATGACATACTTTTAAATAAAATTCTGGCTCATGCGAAGGAAATTGGTAGCCAGAGTATTCTAATAAGACAGTATTTGGAACAAGATGCAGTGGAGAAAACTTCGATCCACAATCTGATTTTAAAGTACTGTAAAATAAAGGAAATAGTTGTTTGTTATTTTTTTTGTCTTAAATAAAACATCATTTTACCAAGTTCAATTTATTATTAATTAGAAAGTTAAACATGTGCTAATTTTATAATTTTAATGATAACAGGATAGGACAAGAATCAGGAGCAGCGTTTTTACTTTATGGCTGTAAATCGAATACACAAATAATTAAATTAGTAAATTAATTAACATGTTTAGATTTAACACCATTATAATACGGAATATTTATTTTTAGTCATTATAACTTGCATGTGTTTCTTCATTTTTTGGAACTGTTACATATGTTTGTATATTTTCTTTGGTTTATTTGCTGATAAATTAGAGCAGCCCGGTACGAAACAGTATTTCACCACCAGAAAAATGCTCATTATTAGAGCTATAGTAACTAGAAAAACAAATAAATAAAAAACTCGTCCATCTCTTAAAATAGAAAAATAATATTTAATTATCTCCTAAATTACTATAAGTACTCAAGTTTTACCTGATTTGTATGTACAATCACAATTTCTTTAAAAATATCTTCGATAAGTATTACAAAATAAGTTGAACAAAATTCAACAACTAGTTATTTTCTTAGGTTATGTATCATTTGTTTACATGTTCATGTGCGAAACGACATACCCACCGTGTTTGTTATACATCCGTCTCACTCAGCTCTAGAAACGTAAGTTCTCGCGGTGTCGGTGACGTCACACACACCGATGATTTTCTCGATCCTCATTTATAAAAACTTTAATAATTTTTTTCTGGCTTATTAGACGCTTTTTGGCGAAAATAAAAAACACGGGTCTAATATTTTTATATAGAGATTAACATATTAAAAAATGAAAAAAACTTGGAAACCCCTATTGTTCGTGTGGGTGTAGCTAGAATACATACTAGCCCACATCCATATCAGGAAGACTACAAAATGATACTATCGGAAAAATCATTGTGTTATAAATGGTTTTAACCCTGCAATGATGGTGTGGAGTTTGTGAGACTCCAGCGATTTTAATTGTTCGTTTATTTTCATAATAAATTCGAATATTTTCATGTTTGTTTCTATACAGTCCTAACTTTGTCTTTAGTAAAGTTTATTTAAAGTAGCGGATGGTTACTTTTGGTTAATTATAGATATATAAAGGAGTCTGTCAGACTCCGTGTCACTAGTCACGTTACAATATTTTTTAATTTTCTAATCTAAATTATAAGATTATTTCATAAACTCGGTAAGTTATAGCTAAATATTTATGTCTAAAACATGAAAATATAATTTGTTAACGCTGTTTAAACAAACATTAATTTAAGTTAATTTGATTATTTTTATATAGGTACATGTATTATGCTTTCCACATTTTTATAGTTTATGTATTATGGATTATGAAGTACCTGTATCTACCCATAAAAATGTGTATCTAAAAAAGTATTCATTTAACCTTAATACTTTCTATACAAATGAAAGAAACATAAACAAATTTCATGTTCAACTATAATGTATCATCGTATGTACTACAGTGTTAACAAAAATCCTAATTCGGAGTAGGCTATGAAAAAAAAAAACGTATGTTAATTTAACACAAGATATTGTCAAAAATGTTATATGAAGAAATCAAAGCTTTTCTTCTTGAATCCTTATTTTAGAAAACTAAATAAATTAAAAAACGGTGAATGGCAATATTCTCTATTCTTCTTTATTATCTTTTCTCTTTAAAATTACATTTCACGATCAATTTTGACAACTTGACTTTTAAATTGAATAATGATCAGACGTACGTTTCTGTGTTCATAGCCTACTCCGAAATAGGTTGTTTTTGACACACTATATTTTTTACCTCTCGCTAAGAGAGGTATTGGAATAATGCTAAAATTCGCATATCCAGATTTTTGTGAATAAGCACGATTTAAGGTCTCTAGAACCCGATTATAACATTTTTACGATGATGTCTGTGTGTGTGTGTGGATGTGTGTATGTGTGTGTGTGTGTATGTATGGATGTTGGAGGGACGATTCCTCAAAAACTATAAGACTTAAAAAATATTTAACTGCAGTTTCTTCAATCTGACATTCCTGGGAAGAGCTGAAAAGGTTTTGGTAACAATTGAACAACCGGAAGTAGTACTTTCTCAAAAAAAAAATTCTAAATATAATTTTTTGGGAGTTTTTTTTTATTAAATATTGAAGAACATAAAATTCTCCATCTAATACACTTAAAATTTTTATTATATCTTGTATAGATTTAGAGATAAAGACACTATAATTTATAGAGTACACTAATCGCAGAGGCCAAGGCACTAAGGAAACCAGTTGACAAATTCCAATGTTTATAACATGACACATGTCATTGTCAAATATCAACATTTTTAGTGACATTCTGATAGCTTTTTCTGGGAAGTATATTTAATTTTTCTTATTGTTTTATTAATTAAATATTTGAAATTATAGGTAAAATTGTGGTAAAATGCATATATCCATCAGAAATACCGCCAATCTGGTTAATAAATTGGAACAATCTCTGACATGAAAATGATATACAATAGATATAATTAGAATTATATGTGTGCAGAAGACATGTTAAATACAATAAAAAACAATATTTGGGTAAAGTTCTGTAATATTTTGTTATAAAACGACGGTTCGAATGCGAAGTGCAATACAATACATATATAGCCTAATATGGAAATGGCGAGAGGTCTTGTGCTGGCCACAACAGATTTTTTTTTATGGAGTCCCGTGGCTGCGTGCCTAAGTGTCTGATCGCGAACCTGGGGGAACCGGGTTCGACCCCGACAGACGCCAAATATTTCCAATTTTAAATGGCACAAAAGTGACCCCTGTGGTGCACTCTCCACACCAGCTATGAGTGCCCGTGAGGTGACGCCTGGTAAGCGCCCACACGGTAAAATATATCGTCATCATTACCGATGTCTACATGTGTTGTAGATACTGGCACACCCAGAAATGGGTAATATGCCGTGATGATATATTTATTTATTTATTTATCTATATTTTTCTAAGAAATCAAAAAAATTTCGTCGCCACCATTGCAGGGTTAACATAATTTTTAATTATTTGTTCTATCATTTTAAATTTTAAAAATTGCCGAGTATGTCAAATTATGCGGCTGATGTAAATTAAACCACAATGGTACCAGCATAATAAAAAAAAACCTTGTATATGGAATAATATCTTCAATAAATATTGGATATATTATCAGAAAATAAGAGTGTATCTCCATTTTGTATCCTAATAAAAATCGCGTCTCAATCTTCATTTACTACGATTCTAATTTCTAATCTAAATCCTCAGCCAACTCGAAAAGTAGGTCAGCGCGCCAAATGTCAGCGCTACGATCTCAAACACAAACTAACACCAACGTCGTGTGACGTTTATGTGTGTGTGAGACATCACGTGACGTCACATGTATGCTCTACGCATAGAAATAGACTAGACAAGGATGGAAAATGTGTTTGTAGGTATAGATAAGTAAATAAATAGCAGATTATGAGTACATTACTTGGGAGGGGCTCGGCATTTTGAAAATAAATAAATAAATATTTTATATTGGCTTATTGTACTTTTATGAGTGTAACAATCTGTTTTTTATTATTATTATTATTATTATTATTATTATTATTATTATTTTGGAAATGTGGACTTTTGAAGAAATTTTTATATGCTTTCTAAGTATTAAATTTTAAAAAATATTGTTCTTTAAATAGCCAACTGATTACATTTATCAATCGTGCTAAAAATCACATATCGAGATTTTAGTAAATGATCACGTTTTAAGGTCCCTAGAATCCAATTTTAAGCTCTAACTCAAATACTATCATTCAAAAAATTGTGAAACCTTGTATTTTTACCCTATTCTAATATGGAAAGAAACCATTAAATTTTGGTGTAAATCGGATAACCGGAAATGGCACTTTACCTGAAGATCATAATGGGTTTTCTTCAAAAAATACCATTAAATGCCATTTTTTCACATTTTATGTCATTATGAAAATTAAAGATTATTGAATTTATTTCAAATGAATGTAACTGACAGGTATATCCAGGGTGTATCAAGATAATGGAACAGTGCCGTTTAATCGTGTATGTGAAAAGATACAGAAAAAAGTGATTAGGATATTTTGTAAGGGATAGAGGGGGACACATTTTACCATAAACTTTATTATCATAAATCCAGTGGTACTCAAAATATAGGGCAATATTATATTTTTTTAAATGGCATTATATATATTTTAATAACTCATTAAATAGAGAATTTTGTTTTGAATTCAACGATATAATAATATCATACCCTTACATTGCGAAAAAATTTATAAAAATTAATTCAAAGTTAGTATTTCATTTCTACTGTGTCTAAGTAATCTGAGCAAACATTCAATCAACAAAACAAAAAAAAAAAAATTTAAAAGTTGAATTTATTGCCGAAATCGTAGCCTACTTGCATGTAATAAAACTAAAATAAATTTTATTTTGTTTTATTGATTGAATGTTTGCTCAGATTACTTAGATAAAGTAGTAAAGTAGAAATGAAATATTAACTTTGAATTAATTTTTATCAAATTTTTCGCAATGTAAGGTTATGATATTATTATATCGTTGAATTCAGAACAAAATTCTCTATTTAATAAGTTAATAAAATATATATGTATATAATGCCATTAAAAAAAAATTAATATTGCCCTATAGTTTGAGTACCACTGGTTTTAAGATAATGAAGTTTATGCTAAAATGTGTCCCCCTCTATGTCTTACAAAATATCTTAATCACTTTTTTCTGTATCTTTTCACATACACGAATAAAATGCACTGTTCCATTATCTTGATACACCCTGTATATCACTGTAAAAAAATAATCATTTCAAATTAATAATAGTAACATTTTAAAAAGAAAATAGTAAATAAAGCAATAGTTGTATGCAATAGAACATAATATAGTTTGCAGCATTAGTAAAAATGTAGGTATTTATTTAAATTAATAAAAATTAAATAGCGGGAGGTTTTGTGTTGGCCACATCAGATTTTTTCGTATTGAAATATTAAAAATCATTGCGGTGTAGCAGTCATATAATTAAATTGATATATTGATGTGTTATTAAAATTACTAAAATGGAAGAATAGTACACTCTCTATATCCAGCTTAATTAACGACTTAAAATTGAAAAGTGTAACGCAAGTGTTTTAAACACAATTTCTAGAACTTGGCTAAGTTTTTTGACGCAAAAATTGACAAATGGCTTTATTTATTAGAAGGGAATTTTGAAATTCGGAAAATAGTGAATGCAATTGGTGCTATTTTTATGTCCAGACAAAAATAAAACTTATACAAATTGAAATATTTTAAAACTTGCTATCATTATGACCAATAATGAAGTACCTAAGCAAGTTTTTTAGTGGTTAGTGTATGGTTATTATATTATTTATCCTCTCGATATTTATTGTGTCTTATGATGACGTACGTCCGTACAATTGAGAGTGAGTCTGTTCTGTTATCTGGTAGGTGTCCCACTGACACACTTACCTACTGACAATGACACTTTTCTTTTCATTCGTTACTCTATTGCGTCATCTGCACTTCACTCAAATCGTACCACTTGGATTTTACCAAGCACCACTTATCATAAAACATACACTTACAATCAGATAATCTGTCTTTAAAATCAAGATAAATGGTTGGGTGCCCTACATTTTTATTCAAAAGTAAAATGCATATAACCAGTACTATTAGGTATTCAATGCTTAGTTTAATAAGTTTTGCTATTTTTAGCAGTTTACATTCGTTGTGGTATCGAAAGAAATCCATTATCGATGATTTTTACATACTTTTTGTCAACTATTTCCTATAAATTAATCCACCACTCTGATTCGGTTAAAGATACGATAATGCGATTTGAAAATTTGATTTCAGCATGAAATTCTCCATCATCTCATATATCTCATTTTTCCGATGAGTGGTCCGCGATTTAGCAAGTTACTAACTTAATTTTCCATGAAATTCCACTAAAATTTTAAATTAAAAAAAAAGTCTGAAAATCGGCTTATGCTTCATTTCACGTAAGAAAATAGTAGATAGCGCTTGAGAGCCGACCGTTTTTACATGCATTAAATAAATAATTTTAATTCATAAAAAGTAAAAATGTACGAGACCTGAATACTAAAAATTACTATAAAACATGGTTAAACATCACTTAATTCTGTAGATTTTATTAAATAACTGACAACCGATAGATAAAATAAATAAATATATCATTATATATCGAGAGGATAAATATAAAACCCACCCGGGTTTTTTTAAAAAAACCCACCTAAAAAAACCCAAAAAAACCCATCTAAAAACCCACTTTTATGAAATCATATTTTATTAATTAAATATGGTACATACTTATATGGTACACATATATACATCAATTTTTGACACCGGCTACATTTTACAATCAATTTCATTTTGTGTATTTTGTGTTTGATAATTTTAAAAATATTTTTCATTGCTGTGCGAACTTTGCACGGTGTTTCTTTTATATTTGAACAACTCCAACCCTTGTGTTAGCATTTTCATTATTTTTTGAGTTGTGTATTAATCATACTATTTGTTTAACGTGGCTATAATAACTACTGAAATAAGTTGGATCTAATTCTTGTACACACTTGCATTGCACAGACTTGCAACTATTAATATTAATTCGTAACTTGTACACTCTCTAGTTAATTTATTATTTATTACATTAAAGTCTTAAAAAAAAGAAATAATAATATTAATTTCTATTATCTATTACGCCGACGTGTGTATGTGTATTAGGACACTTTATAAAATTAAAGTTAAAAGCGATACATACTATAATTCGATGTTTGTCAATAAAACCCGCTTTTATTTAATAAAACCCTGGTTTTTTTCAACCCTGCTTACCAGGCGCCACCTCACGGGCACTCATTGCTGGCGTGGAGAGAGCACCACAGAGGCCACTTTTATGCCATTTAAAATTCGAAATATTTGGCGTCGGTCGGGATCGAACCCGGTTCCCCAGATTTGCAACCGGACACTCTGGCACGCGGCCACTAGAACTAGGTTTGCATTTAGACCAATCAAAAGGCAGAATTTATATTCTTATCTAAACCAACGCCATTTTCTTTAGGTGAAATGGTGTATAGTTCTCATTTTTTCATTTAAAATTTGGATAGGTATTAAATACGTAATATAGTTTATCTTTAATCGTGTCGAAATGGATTCTTTCCATTTCATTATGGACTAGGAATATCAGTTTTCAAAATTTTCCGAATAAAAGAATCCGTATATACACATCTAATTTCATTTGGTCAAAAACTAATGTTGGCTATTCTCGAATTAAGCCCCTTTAAAACATTTATGTTTGAAATGGCGTCCAAAATAATTCCTTAAAGATCATTTTCTTAAAATACGTTTGAAATCCGTTGTGAATTATTTATTTTCAAAATGCCTCCAGATAAAATAAATTAAAATTAAGATTGTTTACAATCTTTCATCCTGAAAAATCGGTGGTTTAAAAACTAGGGCAGTAGGTCTTGCTTGGCGCATGCGCACTGCCAAGCCGAGAGCACCAAGTCAAATTCACCTACATTTTTATCTTGCGAAAAGGGGTCAAGTATAATTATAGCATTTACATGTATAATCATACACGCACTTACATTTACTGCGTAGCATAACTATCGGCTAATACCATACTCTCATCACGAATACCAATCGAACAACGCTGTCTTCCTTGTAATGTTGTAGGTTCTTTAAAATCAAAAGTGAAACTTGGAAACTTTCCGTTTCTATAATGAAAGCGAAATGATAAGCATTTAAATAAAGAGATTTGAAGCATCAAATTAAATCGAATTGTATAATTCACTTTTGTTGTTCTAAAGTGTTCCCATACAAACCAATGGATGTCATTCGGAGTTGTAATATGTAAAGTAGACCTAGGTCTAAATACTGAATGACAAATTGGGATATCGGACACAGTCTAAGTGCCGTTTTTATGTTTTAGATCCTAAAGTCGGATTTAAGATTGGCGCCTTTTTTCTATTTGGTCGGTATCTCTGAAACTTTGATACTTAATTATTTGTAATCTGTCAATGTTCCGATTAGTAAAGATGGGACGCTTTACGAAAGAACAACGTGTTGTTAAAGGTGAAAACCCATTTTTACTATTTTGAATTTTGGTATCAACTGGACCCTAGTGACATGTGGTTCCAGCAGGGCGGCGCGATCTATCATACATTTTATTTAAATAAAATATACTGAAGATAAGCTAAAAGGTTGTATTATTGTTATTTTAATATATCTATTATAAGTGCTGAAAAAGATCAATTTATGTAACTCCAATAATTATTAGTGTCCAGGGTTTGAGAACAAAATCATCTCTACATCTACGTCACAGAATATTAAAAAGAATATATTACGGCTTCATAATTAAATAAAGATTTTCGAAAACTAAAAATCGGAAAAGAAAATAAAAAATAGTTCTATCTTTGATTTTACATTTACCATATATTTTTTTGACACGTGGATTCTTTGAGTTTAAATGTTTCATATTGTAAATAAAAATAAGATGTCCATTTAGATATTATGCGGAAATGTTTTTGTTTTTACGTATTTAAAATAACGTAAACATGGTTGTTTTTATCATAGTTTGTAAACAAACTAAAAAACGCAGTTTATAAGATTAATAATTACAACAAACTATAAGCTTCAAAAACAAAATAAGTGTGGAGATAAAATTTATTCTTTATCTTTTATATGAAATGTAGGTAGTACACTTTCTTAATTAATTTTCATTGTCCATTAAATTCTATATTTAAAAATGAGTTGAAGTTGAAATACACATTCAGCACTCTGATTTTCAAATTCTACTTATTTTTTGCCCAAATTGGTTAAAAATTATAAACCCGAACATTAAGAATTTTTAAAATATTTCAGTGCTTCCTTGCAACATTAAGAACCCGTAAAAACCCGTTAGGTGACGCCTGGTAAACACCGTCAGAAGTAAACTTATCGTCATAATAGTCTTGATTATACAATTATATCAACGCTAATTTTTGGGAAAATATGCCTACCGATGTATGTACAGAAAAAACCTAATTCGGAGTAGCTATGTCTGATTATTATTCAATTCAAAAGTCAAGTCGTCAAAAATTGAACGTGGAATGTAATTTTAAGGAATAAAGAAGAATATAGAATACTGTCAATCACCGTTTTCTAATTTAATTCTATTTCAATAAGGATTCAAGAAGAAAAGCTTTGATTTCTTTAGATAACATTTTTGACAATATCTCGTGTCAAATTGACTTTTAATTAAATACTTTCAAATTGACAAACGTTTTTTTGTTTATAGCCTACTCCGAGTTAGGATTTTTTGAACACACTGTATAACTAATAAACCTAATTTAAATTGTACGCCATTTAAAAAAAAAAAAAAAAACATTTTAAACCAGTTCTGATAATCAAATTTTTCATCATTCATTTTTAGTTTTTACAATATTTTGAACTATGGCGTAATTGGTCAGTTTTATCATGTAAAACAAATTTTGTTGCCAGATTTACCATCTATGGGATTAGTTCTACCATCGGCTAAGCGTTTTATGCGCTTACTTACATAACATCCTGTAGTATTTCTTTATGTAGGTATTTTTAAAAATAAGATAGCACAGATTTTAGCATAACATTTAACGCATGTGTGTGCGTCGTTTGACTGTGGTGGTGGTGTATTTATTCACGCGTCATAGTGACACAGTGACCCGTTAAACCTGACATATTGACACATATCCACGGCCCAGTCTAGCTTCTTCTGTGTCAGGGCCAATCCAACACTGAATCACCTTCGGTTTCAGATCCATTCGCAGATATAGATATGTGTGTACTACACATATAAATAAGTATATAAACAAAAATATTATCACGTTTATAACCCACATTTATCAGAGATAACTTCGTAGTTTAATAGATTTTAAAGATAATAAATATTGTTATTTCAATTTATTTTCAAAAGTTTTATCTTTTAAATAGTAAAATATAAATAAATACCTACATTAGTTTTCTATTATCGGTAAAATTTTTGAAAGTATTATTAATATATTTTTCCATGAATCACATTTTTCTAAAATAAAAAAAAAGTATTTAATGTATTTCCGGAGGGAATAACCCATTAAACTTACATGAGTTTCAATAAAAAATAAAATCACTAACGACTTGTTAAATCGACCATTTAATAATCTATTAGAAAAATAATCCTTATTGTATGACATTAATGTATACTTCTTTAAAGGGCGACCCTAAAGAGTTCCCTTGCATTTGGGATTTCCTTCAGATGCAAAGCCTTAAAATAATGGGTCGTAAATAAAAATATATTTTAACTTATATTCTGAATTTCAGAGTCGTAACAGTTTTGCATTTAAACGGATAAAAATATGAATGAAAGACAAAGTTGCAGTTATAAAGAACACAAAAATTAAAGTTCAGAAATCAGCACTGAAGCATTCCATTATATACGATGTCATGCAAATGCAGTGTTACCAACCTTAAAATAATTTTTGTACTAATAGGGCGCGAGCAGACACGTGGCTCGAGTGACCTTGAAGTGTTTGGAATCAGCTGATATGCGCGCGCTTGTTACTTTGACAACAACAGTGTCACTTGACAAGAACAATGTTTTGCTGTTGAACTACTAAAAAATTATTATTTTTAATTTTATGTGCTTTACTGCCTGAAATATTGTAAAATAATAAGTTTTAAGTACCTAATTCAAAATCAAAATAAGTCAAAACATTGTTTTTGTTACAAAGTTATTGTTGATGTCAAAGTGACAAGCGCACACAATGGGCTACTTGCGTGGTACTAAAAATCCGATTTCTATCACTATATACGTAATGTTATGTTGAAAACATATATAAAAATATAAATTTTATTTTTAAAAAATTATATGTTTCTTAGTAAATTAAGAAAGAAAGTTTTCTGTGACGTCATTATATTAAAATGGAAAAGGAAACCATATGTTTAAAAATGTAACGTATAGATGGCATGCGTGCGAGAAAATTTTAATTTGAATTTGACATTAGTTCATTTTTTTCTCTCTCTGGGCTCTCAAATATATGAATTACATCACAAATAAACACATAGGTAGTTACATATAATTTAAAATATTGATACCAAAAAGACAAACTAAAATACTAACCTCCAAAGTATTGTTGAAACGTCAAACAGGGGATCTACATTATCCGTACAAACAAACGCTATGGCTTTACGACCATTCATTGGTGCGGCGTAATTCTACGTCATACATGGCGGGAATTCAAATAATCAAATTTCATTATTTTTTTTCTGGCTAATTAATAAATATTTTGCCGAAAGAAAAAATATGGGTAGCAAGTTTTTACCTGCTCTTCAAAAATATTAAATAAAAAAAGGTACGCAAGTAGCCCATTCAGCTGATTCCAAGCACTTCAAGGTTACTTGAATCACGTGTCTGTTCGCGCCCTATAAGACATTTTGGGTAGGTGTACAATAGTAAATTCGTACGTAAAATGACAAACTATATGTGCAAGATGGACGAATTAAATATCCGAAAGCCTCATTCACAGCTCCGAAAATAAAAATAAAATTATACATAAAAATAAAAATAACGATGTAAACAATAGATTCTTATGAAAGTGTTCACAGCTCACAAAAATAAGCACATACAATACATAACAACTGTCATTTGAGCAGTGGCGTAGCTATCGGAGGGCAAAGTGGTGCAGTGCACCAGGGCCCTAGAGTTCAAGGGGCCCTAACCGCGGTTTTAATTTTACTTAAAAATTCGTATAATAAATATACAAATAATATAAATAACTAGAAGCACTTTAAAGATTTTTATTTCGTACACATAAGTTAACATTTTACTTTCAAACGAAACATATTTATATTTACATTCATTCATATTTAGTCAATAGAAAGATAAATTGAGTTTTTAATAAAATATTACCCACAATTAAGGTGACCATACGTCCCGAATTTTCAGTCTCTGTCTCGATTTTTTACATCTCGTTTTTTGATCCTGAATTTACAGCATTTGTCCCGAATTGTCTCGAAAAACAGTAATGTGAGAAGTTTAAATGTATGTATTTATTTAAGTAGTGTAGATTGCAAACTGAACCAATATTATTTTTGAGTATACTACATCTTTTCCTTTATAACAATATTTAATTTTGTATACCCATGGATATTTTGAAGTTATGCTTTGTAAAAATATTTTGTAGCTATAATTTTCATGTTATAACGCAAATTATTTTCTTTTTTTCGTTTATTTATGTATTGAATAGACTTACATTAAATAATAAACTATTCTTTTATATATTTGTTATAATTAATTTTTTAATAATTTTTGCAATATATATACAGGGTGTCTCAGGACGAGCTTACGCTATCTCTATTTTAAATACTATTTAATATAATTTAACGAAATTTGGTATCTAGGGGTAATCCAACATGCCCCTTTTAACTAAAATATTTTCAAAGCAGTAGCACTTCCGGTTTGACCGGAAATTGACCTCAACTTTCTTATTTTAAATGGAATACGCTATTTTTTATTTTACCATTGAATGCAGCGGAAAATTTTACATATGAAGCAATAAAAACATTTTACTCATGATTACATGTTTTTCTAATTTACTGAAATTCTATCAACTTTCAACATAGGACATGTTACATAAAGTACCCTTATTTTTTGCCGTAGGACACATTTATGTAATAAAAAAGGGGGGGTTCCATTTAAAAAAATTGTCTTTTTTGAAGTTTGTCAACTGTAATTTTGGTATAACGTACCCGTCACATTTTTATAAATAATCGAGGATTCTTCTATGGATAATGTAGCTTAAAGTCTCCTTTATAAAAGGCTTTTTTCAGATTATAAAAATTCGATCTCGTTCCCGATATACAGAGTTTTGAAAATGTGCCGGATTTCAGACAAAAAATCAAAAAAAGTTGATTAACGCCGGAAGTAGTTGATCATGAGTAAAATGTTTTTATTGCTTCATATGTAAAATTTTCCGCTGCATTCAATGGTAAAATAAAAAATAGCGTATTCCATTTAAAATAAGAAAGTTGAGGTCAATTTCCGGTCAAACCGGAAGTGCTACTGCTTTGAAAATATTTTAGTTAAAACGGGCATGTTGGATTACCCCTAGATACCAAATTTCGTTAAATTATATTAAATAGTATTTAAAATAGAGATAGCGTAAGCTCGTCCTGAGACATCCTGTATATATATATATATATATATATATATATATATATATATATATATATATATATATATATATATATATATATATATTTGTTCGTTAGAGGGCCCAAATTATTTTTTTGCACCGGGGCCCTTAGCGGCCTAACTACGCCACTGCATTTGAGCTGTCAATTTCCATTCTGGCAGAAGGATTTCAATTTAAATATAATTTTAAAAAGCTGTCTTATGACAAGGGTTCACATATATGATTGCGCACAGTGCGTTGAAAAGTATGAAGTTGTTATTATTGCTTGTTAGTTATGAATATATTAAATGATAGTTAATGTTAATTTACGTTTTATTTTCGAAGCTCTGAACACCAACCATAGAGTCTTATTTATAATTTTATTTATATTTCTTATTTTTGTAGCTGTGAATGAGCCCGAAGGTGTGCAACATAAGTTTTTTTTTTTTTTTACTTACATCGTTTCAGCAACTGTCATATGTCAACATAAGCTATAAAAATAAATATTCCATTCATTTTCACAATTTTTGGGTTTCAAATAAAATTTAATATACAGTGTGTTAATTAAAAACCTGGCCATAGGCGTTTAACATGGGAAAACAGTTTTTCTTTGCGCAAAAGTCCCCAATTAATTTTAGGCAAAAATGTTTCAAATAAATGTTGTACAGTAAAATTTTTGAAAGAAGTCCGATCAAGGCCATCTACGAATTGTATCTATGAATTAAGATTTAGTGCTGTCAAATTCAGTAGTGTCTTTTACTTAGTTTTTATGGACATAATATCTTATGTACCTCATAAAAACTATGTAAATGACACTACTAAATTTGACAGCATAAAATCTTAATTCATAGATGCAATTCGTAGATGGCCTTGATCGGACATCTTTCAAAAATTTTACTGTAGATAAGTATATTCTACGCCTAAATCACTAAACAGATTTAATTTGCTCGTTTGGTAACTTGTAAAATCTAATTTGAAATTGTACAAATATTGCTCATTTGTAGCGATACCCATGAAATTGAAACAATATTACAAAGAAATTCATATCGTTTGAGCTGTCAGAAATTTAATTTTATAGGTTACAGAATGTGAAAAACTAATAATAAAAGTAATAAAAATAATAATAATACCTGTGCAGTGATTTAGGGGCAGAATTGAATTATCTGCAACTTTTAATTGAAAACCGAATTTCTGACAGTTCAAGCGATACGCATTTCTTTGCAACTTTGTTTCAATTCCATGGGTATTGCTACAAATGAGCAATATTTATACAATTTCAAATTAGATTTTACTAGTTACCAAACGTGCAAAATTATATCTGTTTAGTGATTTAGGCGTAGAATATACTTATCTACAACATTGGGGACTTTTGCGCAAAGAAAAACTGTTTTCCCATGTTAAACGCCTATGGCTAGGTTTTTAATTAACACACTGTACATCTGGGCACTAAAGTTCTTTTTCATCACTCATATGGTTTATTTTCTTCTGCCCTACGGCCTCTGCAACTAAATTCCACATTCGTGATAAAAACTACAGAACTTCTGCCATCTTTTACATACCTACGTATTATATTATAATATTATATAATTTTGCTAGTGAATCTAACACAGCGTTCACTTTCATGTGGCTATGATGCGACCTTGTGTAAGTGTGTCTAGTGTACTGGGTAAGTGGGTCACCGCTTCCTAGAGCCGTAGACACGGCCTTCCAACACGTCACCAGCTATGTAGCTGTAGCTAGGCTTATCTAATCCACATGGAACGGACATACACTCACACACACATTAAACATACACATCACATACAGTACAGCCAGATAGATAAATCACTGTGGAGAATATTAAAACAACAATAATACTTATGATGATTTTATTTTATATGTTCAAAATAGCTCCCTTCAACAATAATACACACAATAAATCTTTTGGAATGATTTCAAAATAGTTTCTGGAACACTTAAAAACTGTTAAAGCTGTCAAGTTAGTTTCTGGTGATTTCAAAACTATCAAAGCTGTTAAATTAATTACTGGGGGATGTAAAAACTGTCAAATTAATTTCAGGTTGACTTAAAAACTGTCAAAGATGTCAAATTATAAATCATGATTCAAAAATGCTCCCTGTTTAATTCCATAGACTTCAAAAATTCTTCGCGTCCCACTATAAACTCTTGTCCTATAGAACCACTCGTTTCTGAAATATAAATGATTAGAAATGGGGTATTCAACAATAGGGTAGTTGCGAAAAAACAAATGTTATTTTTTCCTATTAATTACGAAATATAAACTAATTCTAAACATATTAATG
This sequence comes from Ophonus ardosiacus, assembly GCA_943142095.1. Lineage (NCBI taxonomy): Eukaryota > Metazoa > Arthropoda > Insecta > Coleoptera > Carabidae > Ophonus > Ophonus ardosiacus. The sequence goes on from OW964826.1 coordinate 39,817,959, forward strand.
CAAAAATTATTGAAAATATAAAACTTTTCATTCACAATTTCCATAAAATTCGCGATGGAATTCTTGTGACCTAGATTATTAAAAATTATATAGTTCGACCAAGTTTGTATGACTCGAACAAGATTGTTTTAATACCACGACAAAGCGAAGAAGTTGAATTATGTCTTAATTGTATCATACAAATATTTACAGTATAATTCTAAAAGTAAAATAACAGATACAAAAATATTATTTAATAGTACGTATATTTTATAATGATTTACTTGAATACCAGACATTTTCAAGATGTTTAATTCTTATATAGACAACTACATCATTTTGCCACCAGGTGGCTACTTTCTTCGCCAATAACAAACGTATATGCTAGTCTGTAGACTCCAGGGAATGTACAATTGCGGCCAAAAAAATGGAAACACCTATTTTTTATTTTTGTAATTCAGTCTTTGCCAGGATATTCATACATAGGCGTCGTAAATTTTCTGTAATTATTTACATAAATGACAATGAAATTAAATGAAAATAATTTGAAAGCACTAAAATGCCTCGACATTTGAATGAAAAAATGGAGTCCCCATAAAATATGCATTCTTTGTTTTTTTTTGTTTATAATTTTGTGTTCACTGATTTTCATTATATTTTATTTTTGATATAAGTAATACACGTTTCTCTTTCTCTGTTTTGATTAAATTATTTAATTAGTAAAATAAAAATTAAGTAAATAAAAACAGTTTTATGGATTTCATAATGAAACGCCACTGCTTGTGTAACATTATTTGATGTCATTTTGACATGGAAGTCAAATTACAATGTTAAAAATTCATAAAAACAGCTAACTAGATAAACGTAAGTGTTTCTATTTTTTTGGCCGCATTTGTACATAAATGTCATTTTTAGTTTACATTTAACCTATGTTTTAATTATATTTAACTAAAACCTAATGAAAATATACAACTATCTTAGACAATATGCAAATAATTTGACACACGAACTGTCATAAGCGTAAACAACGTTAGTACAGAATGTAATACCGAGAGTGTACCGCTAGGGTCAGAAAGACTGTGAATGGTAATAATAATACACGTCACACGGGAAAATTTGAAATAGGAATTTAAAATATATATATATATATATATATATATATATATATATATATATATATATATACAGGGTGTTAATACTAAGTCGTTACACCCGAAAATGGTAGTTAGAACTCATTAAAACAAACAACTTTTCTTAGTTCCAATTTTTGATTTGGTGCTCCGGTTCATAGTTATTGGAGTTCTTTTGTTTTTCGAAAAATCGTCATAACTTCATTATTTTAAAGACTATTGAAAAAAATTTTTCTCTCAAATTTACTTTTAGGCTCTCTAAAATATTTTATATTTACAATTATTTTTTATTTTTTCAAATGACAAAATGGCGATCGATCAAAAATTTCAATACATGATTTTTTGATAACCACTCCATCGATTTTCAATAGTTCAACATTTATAAAATCCTTAAACTATCTACTACAATATTTGTCATAAACATTTTTTTTAATCTATCCAAAAAAAGTATTTATTCATTTACTTGATTTACAAGTGCAGTGTGTTCAGAAACAAAAACCTAATTCGGAGTTGGCTATGAACACACAAACGTATGTCAGATCATTAATCAATTCAAAAATCAAGTTGTCACAATTGATCGTGAAATGTGATTTTAAGGAGAAAAGATAATAAAGGATGATATAGATTATTGCCATTCACCGTTTTCTAATTTATTTCTATTTAAAAAAAAAATACAAGAATATTTCTTTAGATAACATTTTTGACAATACCTCATGTCAAATTGACATTTAATTAAATACTATGAAATTGATATACGTTTTTTTGTTCATAGCCTACACCGAGTTAGGATTATTTTTTTACACACTGTACTTACAAGTCTATTAAATGAATTTTTGGAATAGATTGAAAAAAATGTTTAGGACAAATGTTGTAGTAGATAGTTTAAGGATTTTATAAATGTTTCACTTTCGAAAATCGATGGAGTGGTTATCAAAAAATCATATTTTGAAATATTTTATCGATCGCCATTTTGTCATTTGAAAAAATAAAAAAATAATTGTAAATGCCAAATGTTTTAGAGGGCCGAAAGGTAATTTTGGAAGAAAAAAAAATTCAGTAAGCCTTAAGATAAGGGAGTTATAACGATTTTTCGAAAAACAAAAGAACTCCAATAACTACGAACCGGGGCTCCAAATCAAAAATTGGAACTAAGAAAAGTTGTTTGTTTTAATGAGTTCTAACTACCATTTTCGGGTGTAACGACTTAGTATTAACACCCTGTATATATATATTCAAAACTATACAGTACAGATGCCAGACGTAAAACATGTATTAAAGTGAATAACTTGATAACTTGAACAATTCTTTCAGAAAAATAAATAAATTGGAAAATGCGCAACTACCCTATTGCAATGAAATAGTAAACTTTTATTCGTATTTTAACATCGCTTATAAAAATATCGATAGAATAGGTACCCCATTGCAAAACTGTCAACAGATGTTACTAAACTTGGCAACATAATATTACAATCGCTTGTTTATGTTTCATGGCTAGGTTGATAAAATTCTAAATCTCCTATGGTCAGTTGCATCTTAAATTTTAAGCATCCCTTTAATTGACAATATTGCATCGGAATAAAATGTATCATGAATTATAATGTAATGCTGTCAAAATTTCGGTTCGCATGTTTATGTTTAAATGTAGCTTAAAATTTAAGCTTTATTGTTGCAATTAGACTTTAGACTATTTAGTGGTGGTCTGTGTCTATTTGTATGTAAATGGTTTTCAGTATAAAATATTGGTGACTTCGTTTTTTTTTTTGTGGGCAGAGCTGACACATATTCTCTACTTTCGATTTCGTTTCGTATCCATTTTAGCGAATTCGCGAGTGGTGCAGTGTGTCAAGGTTTCTCACATATCTAGTTCGAGGACCACACACGTGTACTACAAATGCATAACGCTCAAATCTTAAATTTTCCTACATTAAAATATATACGAGTATCATCCATAATTATATTCTTTCTTATCGTTTGTTATGGGTAAACTGTGGAAAATATTTTTTTATTTATACAAGTGTCTATCGTTTTTACTTATCATAAAATTATAACTAGAATTTTGTAGTAATAATAATGTTCAGTACTTAAACTTTTATCATTTTTTTGCTTGAAGATTCTAAGCTTTGTATATCCATTATGTTAAATAGGTATTCAATTGAAATTTAAATATTTAGAATTAAAATCTGACGTTGTAGTTCTTTGAAATACATTAACACTATAATATAAAAATAATATGTTAGTCACAGCTTGACCTAATTTCAATTTAGATAAGGTTTTACTGAAATAATTATTGTAAAATCGGTATTTTTTAAAACATCTATGTCCATATTCATAAACACTCGAAAAGTTACAAGATGGCTCGTTATAATTTTTGACAAATAGAACCAAACTTGACAAATTTAATTTCGATTTTTCATTCAATGTCGACTGTTTTTATTGGATAAAAATTATAACGGAGCGTTTAATTTTTTTTACGATTGTTTATGAATATGGGCACTAGACTGTTTATAAAACGCTGCCATATTGTCAAACTTTCGTTAACTTATAACGTTGTTTTCTATCTGAGTTTTATACAAAGACGAACAGATTACTTAGCTGTATATTTCTCTTATAATAACTTAACCTAACGCACAAAACTTTATTAAAAAAACCTGATACGGCCAGTACAATAACTCCCGCCAATTATTTGTTTATTAATTTAAATTGGCACGTACTTACATACTTAATAATGCTGCAAAATAAAAATACCTTTGCATATAATATAACTATTGTTCTATTTACTATTTTAAAACGTCACCATAAATAATTTAACATGATTAGTTTTTTTGCCACTGACATTTATCTATATCAGTTACATACATTTCAAATATGAATTTTGTAACTAGGGGATTGTGTTGACAAAATAGATTTATTTTTTAAATTTATAGCTGTAGAAAATTTAATCTTTAATTTGTATAATAACATAAATAGCGAAAAAATAACATTTAAAGATATTTTTAGAAGAAAAACTATTTTGAGTTAAGTAAAGTGCCATGTCCGGTCATGCGATCTACACTAAAATCTAATGGCTTCTTTTCTTATTACAATAAGGTGGAAATATATGGTTTCAAAATTTTCTGAAAAATAGTATTTGAGTTAGAGCACACATACGCACACACATTCAAACACATACAACATACACACATACAACATACACATTCACACATATACACACGGACATTATCGTGAAAATGTTAAAAACGAATTCTAGGGACCTTAAAACGTGGTCATTTACCAAAATCTAGGTATGCGATTTTGAGCACGATCCCTACACCTCTCTTACCAAGGGTAGCGGGAGGTAAAAGTCTGTTGTGCCTTGCACAATATCTCTCGCCATTTCCATTTTGTTATATAAATATTGTATTGCACTACGCTGTCGAAACGTCGTTTTATAATAAAAAAATTGTAGAACTTTACAAATATTGTTTTATTTATTGTATTTGAACATGTCTTGTGCACACATAAAATTCTATGTATTTATTTATATCTATTTTTTCATCGTATGACGAAGTTCCTAATGTCAGATTTTTCCAATTCATTAACAAGATTGGAGGTATTTTTTTATGGATATAAGCATTTCACCTATAATTTTAAATATTCAATTAATAACACAATAAGAAAGATTAAATGTACTTATCAGAAAAAGCTTTCAGAATGTCTCTAAAATTATAGGTTTTTAACAATGACTTTTATCTGTCAATTACAAACTATGTTAGAATCCTATGAATTTGTCATCTGGTTTCCTTGTACTTTGGAATATGCGATTTATAAATCAGATTATTCTATATAATTTATTTATCTCTAACTCTATAGAAGATATAATAAAAATTTTAAATGTATCAGATGAAAAATTTTATATTCTTCCAAATTTGTAAGAACATAAATTTTCAAAAAATAATACTTAAAAGATTTTTTTAAGAAACTAATACTTCCGGTTGTCCATTTTTTACCAAAACCTTTTCAGCTCTTCCCATTAATGTCAGATTGAGGAATACGTAGTTAAACAGGTCTTATGTCATAGTATTTGAGGAATTGCCCTTCCAACACACACAAACATCCACACATACACACACACACACACACACACACACACACACACACACACACACACACACACATTGTAATGACCTTAAAACGTGCTTATTCGCTAAAATCTGAATAAGCGATTTTTAGCATGAATTCAATACCTCTCTTAGTGAGAGGTAAAAATTATAAACAATAATATTTTTTGATATTTAGATCCTTGGGAGTCAATAATATGAGTCAAAATATTTTAGTATTTATGTAAAAATAAAAATAATATTGAAAAATAATAAAATTTAACACATTCATTTATACATTTTCTATTTTGTTTCCATAAAATCATTTCGTCTTTTCTTATAATGTTATCGCATTAAAATCATTTCTCAACATTCCCACACATTGAATGTACTCGTACCTCTTTTCGTCTCCTACATACATACGCCGCGCGTGTGTAATCACACATACATGTATTTGTTCACGTCATAGTTTCGTCAGCACTCTCACACACACATATACACATTCATTAAGTACACGTGTAGTTTTATTGATTGCAACTAGATGGCGCTGTGGTCTCGGAAGAATCGAAAATAATAAGACAAAAACATTATTTACTTTATAGAGGGTCGTGGATATATATATCGACAGATTAGCACACCCAAAAATGGGAGAAATTTGTCAATCAAATATTTATTTAATAATTAAAAATAAGATGAACACTTTACTTGATTTACCACTATTTATTTAAATGTAACAATTGTTTCGACTTTTCAGTCATCATCAGACGTACAGAGAAATTTTATGTACAGTTATAGACCACGTGAGTGTAACGGTCAAAGTGTGGCGGCAAATACAAACTACATATTGAGTAGGGGTGAATAGCTTACTTCTACTTGGTCATTACAGATATTTTTCCCCGTGTTGATGGCTTTCCTAATCTCTAAGATTTCGAGAAGGTTCATTCTACATCCTTTTTCGGCTAATGCCCATATTCATAAACACTCGTAAAATTTTTAACGGGGCGTTATAATTTTTATCCAGTAAAAACAGTTGACACTGTCAGAAAAATCTAAATTTAATTTGTCAAGTTTGTTTCTATTTGTCAAAAATTATAACGTGCCGTTTTGAAACTTTACGAGTATTTATGAATATGGGCATAAATGTTTAATTTCAAAGTTACCGTTAAAACTATAATTATTAGTAATGCAATGTTCTGAAAAACCTGTTGTGGAATTTTGTTTATCAATTGAAATTATGTGTTCTTTTATTCTAGTTTTAAAACTACGGCCGCTTTGTCCGATGTATATAGCATCACAATTACTGCAATTAATCTGGTATATACCATTTAGATCAGATTTTATTAATTTATCTTTATTATTTAAAAGTAACGTTCCTAATTTACATTTATTTGTAGTGATAATTTTAATATCAGAATGTTTCATTTTCTTAAGTAGTATGTTAGATACTTTTGGAATGTAATTCAAATAATGCCATTTGGATGTAGTATCAACCGTCTTTGGATTACAATAAATTTCTCTATGTATGATATATTTCTTTTTATTTTTAATAATATCAACAAGGTTTGCATTAAATCCATTATTTGCCGCTATATTTTTTTTTATTACTATTTTTTTTTTAATTTTTGGGAATTGCTGGCCGCATGTCTGTGTGTCTGATCACGAATCTGGGGAACCGAGTTCGATCCCAACCGACACCAAAAGAAATATTTTGAATTATAAATGGCACAAAAGTGACCCCTGGGCTGTACTCTTAATGCTAGCTATGAGTGCCCGTGAGATGTCGGCTAGTAAACTCCCACACGGTACAAATATGTAATCATCATTACCGATATCTGTGTACAAAGATGATTGACACACCCAGCAATGGGTAATATGCCGTGATGATATATTTATATTAATTTATTGAGATCTTAAATACAAATTAAAATTGCAATATCAAATAAGGTTCATGACTTGAAAATTAATTATACCCGTCTGTATTGTGTTTTTATTGTGATTGTAGTAGGTAATGAAATTCTACCCCATATAAACATTTAATAAAGGGGTGCACAAGGGACATACTTCAGATTCAGGTCAACAGATCTGGGGCACTGCTGCACGGAAACATTGGCGTGCAATAGGGGTTAACACGGAAATAAGGGGCAGAGAAATTGGGAAATAAAAAAAAATACCAATATCACGCTTTTCTTTTGGAAAAAAATTCTTGAATGATTTTTTGGGTTTCCACAATAATTTTTTTAATGAAACTTTTAGTTTTGATTTTCTCTAGCAGCCTGTCATTCAACATTTCTCTCACTTTCATGCAAACATAACTGGTTTCCATCTGTAAAAGTGTGTTTTGATATACACAGAAAAAAAAAATGAAATTTTGTCTAATTATAATTAGATATTGTTTTATTAGGCAATATGTATAAAAATATAGTATAATTTACAAATCTTAATTTAGCATTTTAAGTTTATCCGAAATAGATAATAAATATTTTGTAAAAAATCATTAATTTAATATGCAAATGGTTACTTTAATTACTTACTTTATTTAATTTTATTATGTTTTTTGGGTTCATTATTTTTTTCCTACTATTTTCGGTAATTTATCTAATGAATTAGATAATTAAATAGAAAATTTAAATATATATTTAGTTAATTTCTTTATTTATATTTAGTTCAATACTAATTTAATTTTACTTCAATTGGTTATTATAAATTTAGAAAATTTAACTAAATCAATTTAGATAATTAAATGAAACCTATTAGTACATTAAAAAATAAGGAATTTGTTTAGTTAATTTAACTACAATTTAGATTGTTTTTTTCTGTGGTACTCTTGTTATTATTTCGTTATTTTCTGCATTCATTTAGATTTAGGTACTGGAAAATGGACTCCATATTTCAAGTAAGGCGAGAGCAGAAGACTTGAAAATCGTAAGAATTTGAAATAGATTCTATTTCAAACTGTGAGACGTAGATATTAAAGAAATTCAAAATTAAATATTTTATTTCGGTGTTCTTATAAGCCTATAAAAGCACTGTTAACAAGTTGAGAAGATCTATAAGCGCACTATTTGATACAACCTATTAACGTATACAATTAGATAAAATTCACAACACACAATACACAAACTGTCAAAATAAGAAATTTCAATTGTTAGCGGGAAGCGCTACCAACATAACAGACAAAAAACATCAGGTCATATTTTTAAAAATACTGTAAATTACCTCATAAAACGTGATTTGTAAGGTGTGATAACGCACTCTTTTGTAAAACTTGCCTTGCGGCTTGTTTTCCAAACTTGGACTCTTACTTAAACAGATTGCCGTATGATACTACTTGTATATTAAAAGAATATCTTTTTTGAACTCTGATAGTCCCTGTCATACTGGTTTCAGATTTAGTTTTAATATGAATGATCCATATTTTATTTTGTTACTCTGGTGGAGTACTTTTAAAAAGCACTAAAGTGACCCTTTGGTGTACTCTCCTCCACAGCTTTGGGTGCATATTTTAAACATATAACATATGTACATAATTATACATGTACATAGATTCAATTTATATTCTAGGTTTTGTGTAGAAGATTAGAGTCCTAATTAAGATAATTTCTAACATTTTTGAAGTTCATGAATATTTAAAAAAATAATTCTGTTCCGTTGCACTTCCCAAAAAACAATACAATACCTTCTAAATTCACACATTATATTAACAATTATCTCCATTCCGTGAAGCATTTCACTGTGGTCTGATTACCACGATCCCTACCATGTAGCATGGTTCTCTACCTGCAGCCAGACATACAGTAATCAACAGAAACCATTAATTGTCTCGTCGATCCAGCAAGCCGTGATCACGGGCCGTAAAAAACAAACGCCTGCCGAGGCAGACAACGCAGGATACGGTCGGATGCGCGCGCAGCGGATGCCCCGCCGAAGACATACGAACAAGCACGAAGATTATGCTTACTCATAGTCGTAGTCGGCGTTAAACAAAAGAATGATGGGAATTTTTTAAGAATAGACAAATAAGAATTATTATGTTTTTAAGTTAATAAAAATATTGTTACACAGACATTTAGTATACGAACCGAAACTCATAATAATTTGGCCTGTTAGAAATTTCTACAAATTTTTTTCTACTTTAAATATAGATTTGAAAATTAAAAAAAAAAATGTGGATCCAATGATTGGTGATGATAGTTCGACCGGTATTTCAAGGGTCATCTTCTAGTCCAGATTTAGCTTCTGTAGCGACTCCTACTTTTGCCACAATGAAAAACAAATTCGTAAAAATCCAATGCGTAAAGTAAAACCTGCTCTGTCATACTATGGGACAATACTCACAGAAAAATTTGCAGGACTGAGGGATAAAATGCCTAATAGAATGGGGTATTCCACCATAACAACAAAATTAAGAATATTTCAATATAACATAAAGTATGGCTCAATAAATAATAGTTAAAACAATGAAAACATTTTTTAAATAATTACTTTACGAGATATTTCACATTTGCTAAAAGGGAAAATTTACGTCATACAATTATTATCCTTCTCTCGCAGCTTACTCAGAGCAGTGTGTGTGAGAAAGACAAGTATAGAGGAAATGTGACGTTACACTGATTTCTCGAAAATAAAATACTCTGAAACTAGGAACAATTAAGACTTTTTAATACTATGAATTGCTTCAAAACTGAATGAAGTTTTATTTAAAATAATAAAAAAAAAAATTGAGTTTAATACCCCATTAAAGCTGGTATTATTAATAAAGGGTATGTAACCGAATATTTATTAAATGACGGAATACTAGAATAGCATATTCAGTTTTTGTAAGTTTAAAATTTAAATACATATATACCGGCCAAATTATTTCTTACTTCCAAAAAATAACCATTTGTGCCGTTTACGGAGACAGCGTTATGGTTTTATCGTTTCAAGGAGGGTGATTTTGATATGAATTTCCAAAACCACTGGATTTTTCAGACGTGGATTTAAGAAATTGCAATCGTTAAACTATGGAGGAAAATATATTCTTGATTAAGTAGTTAGTTCATGTATTTTCTTTATTAAAAAATATTTTTATAACTAAATATCATTGACTCATTAAAGAATACTATTAAAAACTGTTCAACAATAAGTCTTATAAAAACTTGAAGGTAATAATATAAAATGAATCATAGTTACATACATAAGTATAATTTGTAAAGTATTTCACTTATGTGTGTTGCAATATACCATCAAATAATCGGTCGCAATCATCATTTTTGCTCATCAAACTTCTGAACTTTATAGAGAAAGTATCCAAGTATAATTTGTACCAAAAATTTCATTCTATATTTAACAATATAAACAAAACTTTTAGTTAACTTTTCACAAATTCAACTAGTTTATTGCTGATTGATTGTGCAATGAAATAATTAATTCCGCAAAAATTTCTCGCAAAGTGAAACGTATGAGAGGATGTGTCAAAAAATTGAAACTTATTGTGTAATTTACAAGTATGTATGTGGGTAATGAGTGCATATGTAAAGTGCAGTTCATATGCTGGGGTATAATTATTAAGAGGGGTGGACGGGGTGACGGATGTGCGTGTATAAAGTAGCATGCGACCGTGAAAATTACCGTACAAGAATTTGTAGATGCATGACAAAAAATAAATAGATCCTTATTATTCTATTACATTTTATGCTTTGAAATAAACCTCAGAAAATTTCAGCCATTTTGGATTCTTAATTATTGTTTGAGAGTTATTTGTGTTAATCGAATTTAGTGTTTTTATTAAAATGGAAATATTTCAATGATTATAAGAATTTCATTTAAGTTGTTAGTAACTCGCGAACCGCTCATCGGTAAAAATCGTGTATAATACATTATTATGAAAGATAATTTCATGCCGAATTCAAATTTTTAAATCGCGTTATCCTATTTTAAACTTGTCAGAATGGGGAAGTTTAGCGATTTTTTTTATTCTTTTATTCCATGGGAAATGACTTGAAAAATGATGTAACATGTTTTATTTTTTTCAAAAATGCCCAGATCTTCCGGAAAAGCCGATTTTAAGCTGTGATGACGTCGGTATAGGCTTGGTACAACGTATGTCGCTTATACACTGACGCACGCGGATGCAGTTAGGGCTGTCAATGAAATCCGGATTTTTATTTTTAAAAAATCCGTTTTTTTTCTATCCGGGTAAACCGGATATCCGAATATCCGGATTTTTCAATACAGATAACCGAGTATCCGGATTTTCAATCCGGAAAACCGGATAACCGAATATCCGGCTTTTTCAATCCTGAACACTAAATAAAATCATGTTATTACTTATATTTTTCCAATGATTACCTTTGTTCTTGTTAATCTAAAAAAATACGTATAATTATAAGTATGGATATGGTTAATATTTGTAAGTTGTAACTTATATTGTAAGTATTAGGACCTAGGGGTATTTGGTTTTTACCTTTTAACAATATGGCTTATATGAATTTCTGTTATAGGTTTTCCTGATATATCCATTACCGGTTTTCCGGAATTATTCGGATACCGGTTTATCCGGATATACGGTTATCCGGATACCGGTTTATCCGTATTTCAAACCGGATACCGGTTTTTTCGGATACCGGATACCCACTTATCCGGATATCCGGATTGGTATTTTTACGGATATTGACAGCCCTAGTTGCAGTTACCAGTCACTTGAGACTGAGGTGTTGTTCGACCTACGTTCAAGTGGTTCGCTTTCACCGTTCTGTCTGAGTTTGCGCATAACTGACTTGTGACGTACTTAGAGTTTACCCAAAAAATATTAATTATACATAAATGGAGCAATAATTTTAATTTTTAATTTCAATTTCAGCAGTCATTTGTGTTATATTTGTCAGAAAATAGTATGTTATGTAGAATTTTTACCATGCTAAACTTCCCCATTGGTGGAGAGGAAAAGATGAAATCGTTGAGAGAAAATAATTTTAAAATTATTCAAATATTACTTCCTTCGATGCTATAAGTGGTAAAAGCTATTAGACATAATATTGCAATTTTTTGCGTAATTTAATTTTTTTTCAAAAATTGTTATTTTGATTAATTATTTTTTACCGCAACTCTTTGACAGTTCATCCTAGGAAAAAAAATGTACGAATCCTTTTTGTATAAAAACATGGCGAGCTTCAACTTCGATTTTTTACTGGATATATTGTCAAAAAACTGATTTTGACCGCCATTTTTCTAATATGGCGGAGCGATCGGCAGCGCTCAAGGTTGCAAATGTAGTATTTTATTTAGGTTATGAAATTGACTAAACTGTCAATTAGCAAGTAAAGCTTCATTCAGAGCTACTGTTTTAATGCGTAATACTAATACATAACGCTAACGCATAACGCAGAAAAAGTTTGATAGATGGCAATCCATAAGACCATTCACAGCTACAAATTAATGCTAACACGTAAGCGTAAGCGTAATGCATAAACACAAAAGTTTGCAAACGCCAAACTTTTAACGCTATGCTTATGCATTAACTTTGTGTACGCATGCGTAGAAGGTTATTATTTTTATATTTGACTTTGATGACAACTGTCAACATGAATGCTGAACAATTTTTATTTATTCAACGCCAGAAAAAAATTATAGCTGCCGCAAGTACTATGTTTATAATTAATTGTGTAAAAAGTAAAATAGCACAAGAAAAGAAAAAATCAAAACGTCGATGAATAACTCATCCAGTAAATCAGCTCCGGTCTCAACAAAGAGATTGGGAAAACTTATGGGACGAAAGCATGTTTTTCAACTACACACGTTTATCCATAAATCAATTTGACATGCTACTTTCGTTGGTAGGACCAAAAATTTAAAAAAATGATACATTCCGATTAACTACTTCACCTGGGGGAAGATTGGTATTAACTTTACGGTGCGTATCAATTAAAATTTTTATATATGTATATATTTAATAATAAATATTTTAGTATTATTTTTGTAAGGTTCTAATATTTGCGAATAGATGTCCGAACCATCGTTAGCGTTACGCGTACCCATTAAATTAGTCGCAGCGAATGGATATTTTACTATTATCTTAAGTAATAGCACTGTGCATTAAAGTTATAATTTACGCATTATCACAATAAATTAAAACAGTAGCTGTGAATGAACCTTAACTCCTGGATTTTTTTGTATGCGGTAAAATTAATTATTGCTTGAACATTATGTTAAAGGACCATTATTTTTCTATAGAGAGTAGGTAGGGAATCCATTCAATGCAAGTCTGCATTTTAACAGAGCGGCACAAATAATAGCACGTTGGCATTCAATTTTAAAATAAATCCGGTCAAGGTCATCTAATCTACGAATTTTATGAATTAATATTTTAGCTCCGTCCATTCTGTCAAATTCAGAAATATCATTTAATTAGTTTTTATGAGGGTTTATAAGATACTACCGTATATGTAAATTACAGTAAAAGCATTCAAAATTGACACAGTGTCAGTGATACTAGGGTTCATTCCCGGGAAATCGTTGGGCTTTGTTCCCGGGAAATGAAGCTCGAGAAAAATCCAGAACTCGAGAAACCATATTTGAGTCTAAAAGATTGTAAAAGAAGACTATTTTGCTTTTGCCGTTTGGTTTATAAACGCGCGGCGCGGGTCGCAGATTTTGTTATTTTTGGTTTTTAAGAGAATCTAATTTTGGTTCCTAAAGTTTCTTTGAAAGAGATTTTGTTATGTGTTTAGATTTTGTTTTTAAGAGAAGAAAATTTTAGATCCTCATGTTCCTAAGAAAGAGATTTTGTTATTTTTTGTTTAGATTTTGTTTTTAGGAGAAGATAATTTAGTTAGTTCCTATGAAAGTTAAAACTGTCAATAAAAGTTTTATGATTATTTTGATACTTTTATTTGAGAGAGAAAACCACTTAATTTGTTGATTTATAAGAAGATATTTTTTATGATACATATTTTTAATTTTGTGACAACATTTTTCATTATTTGAACCGAAAAGATGCAAAAAATACGTAAATGTAAATTTCTCGACAACCCGAGAAGACTCGAGAAATTACCCTCGAGAATTCTCAGGACTCGAGAAATTGATAAGCTCGAGAAATCATGAACCCTAGTGACACTGACAGAAAATAACGTTATTCGTACGGCTTTGAATCAAAGTAATATATTTGAATTAATAAATAAAATTACATTCCAGTGAAAGTATTGTCAACAACGAGCTTCGTTCAGTGCAATATTTCTAACATAGTTGAAACAATATGAATTTTTAAAAGACAAGCGTGTTTTATCCATCCCTGTCGCACACGCTTCTTAGTCATTACAAACGAAAGAGATAAGTGTATGCCAATTTGTTAATTCGTTCACGGTACAGATGACCTTGATCGGACTTCTTTCAAAAATTTTACTGTAAAAGCTTGCACGATAGTTACATTATGTGCCGTCTTGTCAAAATTACGATATTTATGGCCTTACACCGCTTATAGTTCAATTTTAACTTTTGGTTACATTGACAATATCGTATCGAGACTAAATGTCAAATGAGTTGTTAAATATTACTGTCCAAATTTCGATATGCACTTTTTTTTGGTAACCTGTAGTTACAGGCTTTATCTATAAACGGTACAACTGGCTATTGTACTTTTATTGATCGACACGGCAGTCAATTTATCTGACTGTATTTCCAATAATCCTGTTCTATTTTTCATTGATACCGACTTTGTGATTTCTTCTCTGTGTCATCTTATTTTCACTTTTCGCGCGGTAGTATGCGTGCCGAAGTGTGTCAAGGCCACACTGTAGACAGCAGGCCTGCTTGAGTTGCAGTACTTCCACAGAGTGCCGCGTATGGCGCTAGTGTACTAAGGCGGGGTCACAGCAGGATTGCTGCAGTCCTGCAGGGGCGTAGCGTTGCAGGACACGCCTACAGACACGTGCAGGCGCTGTAGTTGGTATAACTGAATTGTAGACAAAAAATTACTAAATTTGTTTGTAATTTCGTAGTGAACTTTAGAAATATACGATTCAGAACAATACTATTCAAATTCTCGTGCGGTATAATTTAAGTATCATTAAGTGAAACCTGTGGTCTTAGTTTTTTTGTGAATATATTTTTGATTACAGTACATTGGGCAACGCATTGCCCAACGGATATAAGATTTTGGTAACCAGTTAGGAAATATGTATATTCCAAAACAGTCAAATTTAGTAAAATTATTATACACGCCATACGTCTTAGAAAATTGTCTACTGTCCCATGACAAGTTTACGCTATTTTTATTTTAAAATGTATTCATATTACAGTAGAACCTCGATTATCCGTGTTCACCGGGATCTAGCATGTGACGGATAATTCAAAAACACGGATAGTAAAAATGTTGCAAATGAATGAATAAAAATCATTTAATAATTAGAATAATACTACCTTTTTACCTCCCGCTACCCTTGGTAAGGGAGGTATAGGGATCGTGCTAAAAATCTCATATCGAGATTTTAGTAAATGACCACGTTTTAAGTTCCCTAGAATCCATTTTTAACATTTTCACGATGATGTCTGTATGTGTGTATGTGTGTGTGTATGTGTGTGTGTATGTATGTGTGTGTGTATGTGTAGGGATTTTGTCTTCACTCTAACTCAAATACTATCATTCAGAAAATTCTGAAACCTTGTATTTCCATCCCATTCTAATATGAATAGAAGCCATTAGATTTTGGTGTAAATCGGATAACCGGAAATGACACTTTACCTGAAGCTCATAATGGTTTTTCTTCAAAAAATACCATTAAATGCCATTTTTTCGCATTTTATGTCTTATGAAAATTAAAGATTATTGAATTTTCTACTGGAATACATTAATACTTGGAATACATTAATCTATATAATTTACACATAAATTTAAAAATAATTTTTTACCTCCCGCTACCCTTGGTAAGGGAGGTATAGGGATCGTGCTAAAAATCTCATATCGAGATTTTAGTAAATGACCACGTTTTAAGTTCCCTAGAATCCATTTTTAACATTTTCACGATGATGTCTGTATGTGTGTATGTGTGTATGTGTGTGTGTATGTGTGTATGTATGTGTGTGTGTATGTGTAGGGATTTTGTCTTCACTCTAACTCAAATACTATCATTCAGAAAATTCTGAAACCTTGTATTTCCATCCCATTCTAATATGAATAGAAGCCATTAGATTTTGGTGTAAATCGGATAACCGGAAATGACACTTTATCTGAAGCTCATAATGGTTTTTCTTCAAAAAATACCATTAAATGCCATTTTTTCGCATTTTATGTCTTATGAAAATTAAAGATTATTGAATTTTCTACTGGAATACATTAATACTTTTTCTATATAATTTACACATAAATTTAAAAATAATTTTTTTTATTAGTCGCGAAGCCTAAGACACAATAATTCGTTTGTTACACAGTTCATATTTCAAATGAATGTAACTGACAGTTAATGTCACTGTCAAAAAACTAATCACTTCAAATTAATAATAGTGACATTTTAAAAAGAAAATAGTAAATAAAGCAATAGTTTTCTGCAATGGAACAGTTTGCAGCGGTAGTAAATACGTAAGTATGTATTTAAATTAATAAAAATTCAATAGCGGGAGGTTTTGTGTTGGCCACATCAGATTTTTAGTTTAAATTCTGATATAAAATATAAAAATATTTTTTTTATTATTTATTTTTACCTCCCGCTACCCTTGGTAAGGGAGGTATAGGGATCGTGCTAAAAATCACATATCGAGATTTTAGTAAATGACCACGTTTTAAGGTCCCTAGAATCCAATTTTAACATTTTCACGATGATGTCTGTATGTATGTATGTATGTATGTATGTATGTATGTATGTATGTATGTATGTATGTGTGTGTGTGTGTGTGTGTGTGTGTGTGAGTGTGTATGTATGTGTACAGATTTTGTTGGCACTCTAACTCAAATACTATCATTCAGAAAATTCTGAAACCTTGTATTTCTACCCTATTCTAATATGAAAAGATCCCATTAGATTTTGGTGTAAATCGGATAACCGGAAATGGCACTTTACCTGAAGCTCATAATGGTTTTTCTCCAAAAAATACCATCATATACCATTTTTTCGCATTTTGTCATAATGAAAATTAAAGATTATTGAATTTTCTATAGGAATACATTAATACTTTTTCTATATAATTTACAGATAAATTTAAAAATAATTTTTTTTATACATCCCGAAGCCTAAGATAAACACAATTTCTTTGTTACACAGTTTATATTTCAAATGAATGTATCTGACAGGTGAATGTCACTGTCAAAAAAACTAATCACTTCAAATTAATAATAGTGACATTTTAAAAAGAAAATAGTAAATAAAGCAATAGTTATATGCAATGAAACAGTTTGCTGCATTAGTTAATACGTAGGTATGTATTTAAATTAATAAAAATTAAATAGCGGGAGGTTTTGTGTTGGCCACATCAGATTTTTTTATTTGTCATTTATATTCTTTTCCCCTGAAGAAGGCCGCAGTATATATTTTAATAATTTAAAAATCATTTACATTTACTCATAAGTATTTTCACAACACATAGGTACATACATTCTAGGATTTTTTTACAAAGAAATGTCATAGATGAAAATAAAAATTATTTTTAATAAGTACATATATAGTACATAATATATCATATCAAATTATAAAAATCATAAAGAACAGTGAATGATTTGGTAAAGTAACTAAATACTCTTACGGATTCAGAACAGAGCATCGCTAACAATTTTTATTCGTAACGGATAATCGGTCATTTACGATTGACAATTTTTTTGGCTGCACCAATTCGTGGTCCGATTAAACGACTATCAAGGTTCTAACTGTATTTTACGAAACGTAGTATCTAGGGGTTTTCCGAAGTACCCTTTTAAATAGCACTTTCGGTTTAATCCTAATTAGTTCTAACTTTCTTATTTTAAATGGAATGCTATATTCTTTATTTTACCATTGAATTCAACAGAAAAATTTACATATGAAACAATAAAAAGATTTTAGTCATGATCATCCACTTTCGGCGTAATTCAACTTTTTTGATTTTTTCCTCTCGCTAAGAGAGGTATTGGATTCTTGCTAAAATTCGCATATCCAGATTTTATTGAATAAGCACGATTTAAGGTCCCCAGAATACGATTATAACATTTTTAAAATGATGTCTGTGTGTGTGTGTGGATGTGTATGTATGTATGTGTGTGTGTGTGTGTGTGTGTGTGTGTGTGTGCATGTATGTCTGGATGTTGTAGTCACGATTCCTGAAAAACTATAAGACTTAAAAAATATTTAACTGCAGTTTCCTCAATCTGACATTCCTGGGAAGAGCTGAAAAGGTTTTGGTAACAATTGAACAAACGGAAGTAGTAGTTTCTTAGAAAAATTCTTCTAAATATAATTTTTTGGGAGTTTTTTTATTAAATATTGAATAACACAAAATTCTCCATCTAATACACTTAAAATTTTTATTATATCTTGTATAGATTTAGAGATAAAGATTCTATAATTTATAGAGTAAACTAATCGCAGAGGCCAAGGCACTAAGGAAACCAGTTGACAAATTTCAATGTTTATAACATGACACATGTCATTGTCAAATATCAACAGTTTTAGTGACATTCTGATTGCTTTTTCTGGGAAGTATATTTAACTTTTCTTATTGTTTTATTAATTAAATATTTGAAATTATAGGTAAAATTGTGGTAAAATGCATATATCCATCAGAAATACCGCCAATCTGGTTAATGAATTGGAACAATCTTTGACATTTAGAAACTTCCTCATACAATGAAAAATAGATATAATTAGAATTATATGTGTGCAGAAGACATGTTAAATATAATAGAAAACAATATTTGGGTAATGTTCTGTAAGATTTTGTTATAAAACGACGGTTCGAAAGCGAAGTGCAATACAATACTTAATAGCCTAATATGGAAATGTCGAGAGGTCTTGTGCTGGCCACAACAGATTTTTTTTTTAAATGCTACTTCTTTATTACGTAAACTTAAAATTCAAAGTATTTTTTAAATGGAACTCCCCGTTTTTGTTGAAAGTTAATTGATTTTTGGTAAAACGGAAAATATGTAAATTGCATGTGTTAGTATTTGATTATAAGTCTAGTTTAGTTGGTCATGATCATTTTGTTTTAGCTTTAGGTTATATTTTCTATTTCTGTTTATTTCATATTTTGCATTTAATATAATAGTAATTTATAAAAATTTATTAAAAATATTTCAAGGTGTGAAATGAGTCAAGAAAAAGGAAAATTACCGGTACACAAGTATGCTTTGATTTGTTGTTGCAAATCATTTATTTTAAACGACAAAGAGAGATTTTTTTGTCTGTGGTTACTACAGTGACTTTATAGTATTTTGCTCTGTAAATCCTTTAGTGTATCCTGGATTATACAGTTACTTACTAGACCAAAACGTGACGAAGTAGTTTCGGAACTTGGAAGAAAATGTTTAAATTATTTTATTCAAATATTTGGTCTTCGCCCTCTAGCTAAAAATTACACCAGGAGGCTAGACACAGCTTACAAAAGTAAAAAAATCTGATTTGACCAACACAAAACTTCCCGCTATTTAATTTTTATTAATTTAAATACATACATACCTACGTATTTACTAATGCTGCAAACTATATTATGTTCTATTGCATATAGCTATTGCTTTATTTACTATTTTCTTTTTAAAATGTCACTATTATTAATTTGAAGTAATCAGTTTTTTAGCAATGACATTTACCTGTCAGTTATATTAATTTGAAATATGAACTGTGTAACAAAGGAATTTGTTTCTCTTAGGCTTCGGGATTTATAAAATAATGATTTTTAAATTTATTTGTAAAATATATAGAAAAAGAATTAATGTATACCTGTAGAAAATTCAATAATCTTTAATTTTCATAATGACATAAAATGCGAAAAAATGGCATTTAATGGTATTTTTTGAAGAAAAACCATTATGAGCTTCAAGTAAAGTGCCATTTCCGTTTATCCGATTTACACCAAAATCTAATGGTTTCTTTTCATATTAGAATAGGGTAGAAATACAAGGTTTCAGAATTTTCTTTTTATTCATAAACTGTGATGTGAACTGTCGTTAAATATTAAGCAAATCTGTTGTTTATTGTATGAATTATAAAAAAGAAAACTCCATCGGGATACCATTTCTATAAAGCCAATGTAGTTTTGCTCTATTTTAACATTAAATGTCTCTTGTAAAAACTTGTGAAAAATAATATATTTAAATTTCATTTCATCGTAAATGCTTTCATGATAGAACCACCTTAACTTGTTTTTTGCTTCGCTTTTACGAGTAAAAAAACTGTTGGAAAAGTTGCCCCAAAATATATCCAGAAGGGACTGCACCACTTCTTTCTTCTTTACTGTTGGCACTGTTATCCCCATATATTTTTTTCTCATCCCTTTGAAAGTACACCTGACGACCTAGATATTTTTTCATCCCTTACAGCGTTACACAATAATGTCCCTCTACCCTATCGAATTTAAAGCACTAACAGATACCTGTATTTTCGTAAACAGGCACACCATGTCGAATTAAGCAAACAAACATAACAGCTTTACTCTATATAGAAAGAGAAGTCTTCTTCGTTTCTAGTTCAGGTTCATGAAGTAATGACGTTGTTCTATATAACTCTCTCTATGATCTAACGTCTAACTGTTACGTATATATTATGAGAAGAAAGTGAGGGCGCTAAGCTGAACTATAAGTCAGTGACTTTGAACTATCGTCTGTATGACGGTGAAGAAAGAAAGTACCTGGTAGTGATGGCCAATGTGCAGGATGCACTTTCTAGATTCTATGCAAGCAATGCAGGCCAAACACGTGCACTAATAAATACATACAACTCATTCTGTTTCATATTATTCAGATTCAGGGTGTATCAGGACAGGACAGCGTATTCTTGAGATCATTTTGAGTAAAAAATGTAGGTCTTATTCCTTTTGGTTGTGGAATTATAAGGGTTCAAAGTTTTATAAATACCAGCAATTAAAAATAAAAAATAAAAATCTGTTATAGCCAGCACAAGACCTCTCGCCATTTTCATATTAGGCTATATAAGTATTGTATTGCACTTCGCTTTCGAACCGTCGTTTTATAACAAAATATTACAGAAATTTACCAAAATATTGTTTTTTATTGTATTTAACATGTCTTCTGCACACATGTAATTCTAATTATATCTATTTTTCATTATATGAGGAAGTTTCTAAATGTCAGAGATTGTTCCAATTCATTATCCAGATTGGCGGCATTTCTGATTGATATATGCATTTTACCACAATTTTACCTATAATATCAAATATTTAATTAATAAAACAATAAGGAAGATTAAATATACTTCCCAAAGAAGCTATCAGAATGTCACTAAAACTGTTATTTTTTGACACTGACATGTGTCATTTACAAACTATGTTATAAACATTGGAATTTGTCAATTGGTTTCCTTAGTGCCCTAGCCTCTGCGATTAGATTACTCCATAAATTATATTGTCTATATCTAAATCTATACAAGATATAATAAAAAATTTAAGTGTATTAGATGGAGAATTTTATGTTCTTCAATACTCCCAAAAAATTATATTTAGAAGAATTTTTCTAAGAAATTACTACCTCCGGTTGTTCAATTGTTACCAAAACCTTTTCAGCTCTTCCCAGGAATGTCAGATTGAGGAAACTGCAGTTAAATATTTTTTAAGTCTTATAGTTTTTGGGGAATCGTTTTCCATACATACACATACACACACACACACACACACACACACACACACACACAAACAAACACAGATATTTTAAAAACGTTATAATCGGATTCTAGAGACCTTAAATCGTGCTTATTCAATAAAATCTAGATATGCGAATTTCAGCATGAATCCAATACCTCTCTTAGCGTGAGGTAAAAATTATTATAACGAATAGTTTTACAATCTCTGGTTAAAATTTTAAGTGTCAGTTAAATAAAAAAATTGAAATGAAATAAACTGTCAAAAGACAAATGGATTATTGCTGTCAATAATCCGATTCATTATTGTTTATCTTACAGTTAAAATTTTAACCAGAGATTGGAAAACTGGCCCTTAGATAGAGTAAAACAATTGAACAATATATGTAAACATTACAGTTACTTAAGTATTAAAGGCAGTAAGTGCTGCCTACCGGTTGAGGATGATATACAGGATGTTAAAAAATCTGGCCATAAGCGATTAACATGGGAAAACAGTTTTTCTTTCCGCAAACGTCCCCAATTAATTTCAGACAAAAATGTTTCAAATAAAAGTTGCAGATAATTATTTTCTACTCCTAAATCACTAAATAGATTTAATTTTGTACGTTTGGGAAATTGTAAAATCAAATTTGAAATTTTATAAATATTGCTCATTTGTGGCGATAGCCATGAAATTGAAACAGTGTTTCAAAGAAATGCGTGCACAATTAAATTGGTTTAGTGATTTAGGCGTATAATAAAATTATCTAAAAGTTTATTTGAAACATTTTCTCCTAAAATTAATTGGGGACTTTTGCACAAAGAGAAACTGTTTTCCCACGCCTATGGCCAGATTTTAAATTAACACCCTTTATATACATCGGATACCGGTAAAAGAGCACTTACTGTGCGTATAATGCTTATTAAGTTTTATGCACGATCTCGTCACAAAATTAAAAAACGATTAAAATTTTTTTTGACAATAAAAAAATTTAGTTGTTATTTTTAAAGTAAACTGTGTTCGTTGTTTTTATTTACTTACCGCGTCCGATCAGTAATTTCTAAATAAAGCCTACTGCCTTGAAAACCCTATCCAGTAAACATAAAAAAAATATCTGATGTGGACAGCACATGACTTCCTTGTACGCCTGTTACACTATACATATTTTGTTAATTAAAATATGTATTATAACAGACCCAATCATAAAATTGCACATATTTGACATAATTTGATATCAACATTTTATTTTTTTTGTTATTTTTTGTCCTAATCCATAGCAAACTTAATTAGAGAATACAAAGAGCTAATTTAATCATAATTAATGTTTTCGACGCAGAATTCAATTCTCTAAAACTTTTATTTGAAGCATTTATTACTAAAATCAAAATAACACCATTTTTTTCAAGAAAAACTGATAACATCTTCAGGTAAAGTATCACTTCCGGTTAGACTATTTTAACCAAAATCTATTATGTTATTCCCATTGATATAGAAGTCTTATATATCAAATTTGAAAAGTTTTGGATTATATTTTAATATAATTTTTCATTAAAATCTATTATAGACTTCAAGTAAAGTACCACTTCCGGGTAAACCATTTTAACCAAAATCTATTATGTTATTCTTATTGATATAAAACTGTTATATACTAAATTTGAAAAGTTTTGGATTATATTTTAATATAGTTTTCATTAAAATCTATTATAGGCTTCAAGTAAAGTACCACTTCCGGGTAGACCAATTTAACTAAAATATATTATGTTATTCCCATTGACATAAAAGTCTTATATATCAAATTTGAAAAGTTTTGGATTATATTTTAATATAGTTTTTCATTAAAATCTATTATAGGCTTCAAGTAAAGTACCACTTCCGGGTAAACCATTTTAACTAAAATCTATTATGTTATTCCCATTGATATAAAAGTCTTATATACCAAATTTGAAAAGTTTTGGATTATATTTTAATATAGTTTTTCATTAAAATCTATTACAGGCTTCAAGTAAAGTACCACTTCCGCAAGTTATGTAATGACCAAAAAGGGAGGTGCACAACTAGATGTTATAACAGTTCTAAATACAAAATTTTAACTTTCTACGGCTTCCCGTTTTTCAGTTATGCGAGATACGTACATACGTACGTACAGACGTCACGACGAAATTAGTCAAAATGGATTCAGGGATGCTCAAAATGGATATTTCCGTTGAAATCTGGAAACCGAAATTTTTCGCGATTACAATACTTCCTTTACTTCGTACAAGGAAGTAAAAACGATCATGCAAAAAACATATGTATTTTATTTCTTATAATAAAAGTTCAAGATGTGCCTCTTGTGCTCGAATGCAAACTGACATCGACGAATCAGATGATTATGAATTCTATAAACAGGTAAAAAATGTCAATTACAGATTAATTTTGCATTGTTGTTTCATTGTTCTTTTGGTTTTAAAAGTAAATGCCTACCTTCTTTTAAAAAACAAAATTTGTTTGAAGATTTGAAGAATTAAAAACGAAAATTCTGCCATATCAAACAGTGTGTCGGTATATCTAATCTCAGACAAAATATCTTCTGTCGCCATTTTGTCGGCATTTGAAAGTAAACACAATGTTTCAAAATTTCAATTTTACGTATTAAATCGTAGCAAAATAAACATTCCACCTTGTACTTTTAAATCTCCTTTATAGTTTAAAGTGACAGGTATTTTCCAACTTTAATTTTCCACACTACAGGGGGGTTAGAAAAGTAAAACCATTACGTACCCATAAGTAAAAGTGTATTTCTTCCACGGTTTAATTTCCAATATGCAGGTGTAAAATATTGTATTTCAAACATCCTTTGTTGTAAAACATAAAGAATGTAGGTCACCCATACAAAAGGAAGATTGAAAATAAAAGTATATTTATTTGAAAACATTTAGTATATTTTTAGCGCGGAGATAAAACTTTAAAATATCTCATTGACCCAAATATCTCAGTTAACAGCACATAAATGTAGAAACACATGAAGATCTATGGTGGGGTGATAGTGGATCAAGTGTATTGGGTCAATGTTAGTTCAGTAGGACGCCCACCGACGCGTCGGGGTGCCACCGACGCCCAGTACTTATCTGATGGACTATTTACATATCAAACAAACAATAAAAATTAGCGGAGGAAAGTTCGATATTTATTTAGAGATTTTTTGTTATTGCTATCTCCAAATTAGAGGTTGCAACATTTTTTTTGAAAACAGGTTTATTTACATCCATATTTTTGTATTTATTTTACTTTCAAAATTTTGTTACACAATAAGGTCTAATCCAGTTGTCACTAGACATAATAAATATACAATACAGTAGATCTTTGATAGTCCAAACTAGGGAAAAACTACCCCCTATTCGGACTCACGAAAGCTTGGGAATCGGGAATTTTCTTGTCATTATGAGTAAGACTGCAAAACATGGCGTTATCGGTATGAGGAGTGACAGTTCGGATTATAGCGCCGTTCGGATTATCCCATGTTCGGATTATCAAGGCTCTACTATAGTTGTTTTGTAATATAGGTATCATGTTAAAATTGCCAGAAAAAGTTTGGAAGATGTTACCTACACATACTTGAAATACGCAAATCTAGCTATAGGTTAGTTAGACAGGTAGCAAAAATGTAAAAAAGTGGCCAAATGC
Organism: Ophonus ardosiacus; assembly: GCA_943142095.1. Classification (NCBI taxonomy): domain Eukaryota; kingdom Metazoa; phylum Arthropoda; class Insecta; order Coleoptera; family Carabidae; genus Ophonus; species Ophonus ardosiacus. Next base: position 39,843,538 of record OW964826.1, read on the forward strand.
TGATAAATAAACTCATTTTTTTTTTATTTAATATGATTTTCCATTTATATATTTTGTTGTATACTTCATTTCACGTAAGAAAATAGCATTGGTATAGATAGGGATATAAATTCTGCCCTTTGATTGGTCAGAATGCAAACCTAGTTCACAAAAACGAAAAAAAAAAAATCACCTGTCAGCTGTCAATTATAGTGCGGAAAAGATTACATGTGTATGACGTCCATTCGTTGTATGACGTATGTAATGACATAAGAAGAAGCAGTGCGCCCGCCGTAGATGCTTTCTCAGCTGATATTTGTGGTTCTTGCTAGTTTTGATGTGTTTGTTTGTTAAAGTTTTTACAAGTTTTAAATTAAATTTAACATATATATATATATATATATATATATATATATATATATATATATATATATATACAGGGTGCAACAACATGATATGTCACAAATACGTGGACGTGTTCTAGTAACAAAAACAAGAAAAAAAGTCCTTTAAACTTTTGCCATACCTCGATTCGTTTTCAAGTTACAGGGTGTTAAATTTTTTCGATAAAAAGGCTATATTTTATAACATCTATTATTTATTATTATTTTATTGACATCTAATATTTACAAAAATTGTTCAAAGTGACGTCCTTGCACTTGAATGCAGGCTTCGGCTCTGCGTAATAGTGATCTCCGAACTCGTTCGAAATGTCCCGGGGTTTCTGAAATTGTTCTACAACTATGCTGTATGCGACTCTTCATTAGTAAATGTAACAGGTGCCATTATTGGAAAATAACTGTTTAAGTTAACACAATACGTATTAAGCTTAAGCAAACTGACACTTGTCTAATAACTTGGATTTTGTTTTCATGGCCTACCGGATTCAAATGCATTGTAGCGTGCGAGAACACAATCCGATTTTATCGAAAAATTTTAATACCCTGTAACTTGAAAACGAATCAAGGTAGGGCAAAAGTTTAAAGGACTTTTTTTCTTGTTTTTGTTACCAAAACACGTCCATGTATTTGTGACATATCATGTTGTTACACCCTGTATATATATACATATAGACAATTTTTAGTAATAACTTTCGTACTGAGTGAAAATATTCTACGGTATTACTGTCAGCTGTCAGCTGTCATAGTGTTTTCATAAACGACCGTTAGGCACCGCTGATTTCAGTGTTCTACGTCATGACGTCATGAAACGAATGGACGTTATATCTTATAATTCAAATTTTCAAGCATAATTCAGAAATTCATATCTTACGTAAACTACACAAAAAAATCAAAATTTCACATCACATATTTGTATTTTAAATATGTATTAATTTACCAAACAGTGAGCGACATAAACTTGTACCCCCAAATTGAATCAGCAGATTCATTCAAAGTGCTCAAGCCAAAGTTAGATCGTCATCGCGGAAATGAACTCGACAATTTAGAATTTTAAAAATGATTGTTACCAGAACTTTGGTCAAAATTGATTTAAAATTTCAAAAAAGAAATAGTGTAATCAAACAGTCAGCGACTCAGCTTGAGCGAATCTCCAGATGCTACAGAGCATTAAGGAAGGAGCCAGCATTTTATAGAAAACAGAGAGAGAGACAGTATAATCCCCCAAATATTTCTCAGATGCGACCGATTGAAGAGAGTTGAGCATTTCTTAGTAAAAAAGTAAGCAATAATGGCTGGGAATACTAAAATGAACAACAGTTAACAGACAAGAATATTTCTGACGATCCGGGAAGTATTTTTAACTTCGTCCAGAGACAAATGAGATAAGGTATTAAAAAATTGAATCACAATGAACATAATTAGATTATTTGCTTATGTCAAAGTTCCAATATTTTTTTTCTATTTGATGAATAGGTCTAACTTTTTCTCAAAACTTTTTATATACGTTACTATCGCTTTCTATTATTATTATTTATTCTATAGAATCGTCAGTATCATTAATATTTCGATATCCCAATTTTCATTTCCAAATCTGTAACAGATTTCAACACAAATTCCTCACATTTATATCCCTCCCATTGTATGTTTCCAAAATACAATTGGGTAGAAAAAACGTTTGATTCTGTAACCGAATCAATTAGTGTTTCCCGGAGGCAACAAAATTTATATAGCAATGCATATAGTGCGTTGCACACAACGGACAGCTCTGAAATTGTGTCAGTAATCAGTCATGGTTCAAAGGCGCCCTTCACGAGATGGAAACAAAATCACTAAAAAATATACTTACAGTCGAGAAATTTATCGCAATCAAAAATGAGTAATATACAACGAAAATGTTACACTGGACGTCAAACTCTTATACCTTGAAACAAATTTTGCTTATCCCTTAAATTTACTTCTTAATAGCATACTCTGTCTCAACGAAACCAAAAGGATCGCCATGAATCGTTTAAACACCTGTATACTATAAAATTCCACCTCAAATTGCCGTAGGTTTGTCAATAATTGCAATTCCCAAGGTTGGGTTAAAGGAAAAATGTAAATGATTTATGAGACAATATATACAGGGTGTATCAAGAACAGTGCATTTTATTCGTGTATGTGAAAAGATACAGAAAAAAGTGATTAAGATATTTTGTAAGGTATAGAGGGGGGCACATTTTAGCATAAACTTTATTATCTTAAATCTAGTGGTACTCAAACTACAGGGCAATATTATATTTTTTTAAATGGCATTATATATATTTTATTAACTCATTAAATAGAGAATTTTATTCTGAATTCAACGATATAATAATATCATACCCTTACATTGCGAAAAATTTGATAAAAATTAATTCAAAGTTAATATTTTATTTCTACTTTATCTAAGTAATCTGAGCAAACATTCAGTCAATAAAACAAAATAAAATTTATTTTAGTTTTATTACATTCAAGTAAGCTACGATTTTGGCAATAAATTCAACTTTTAAAATAATTTTTTTGTTTTATTGATTGAATGTTTGCTCAGATTACTTAGATACAGTAGAAATGAAATACTAACTTTGAATTAATTTTTATAAATTTTTTCGCAATGTAAGGGTATGATATTATATCGTTGAATTCAGAACAAAATTCTCTATTTAATGAGTTAATAAAATATATATAATGCCATTTAAAAATATATAATAATGCCCTATAGTTTGAATACCACTGGATTTATGATAATAAAGTTTATGCTAAAATGTGTCCCCCTCTATACCTTACAAAATATCTTAATCACTTTTTTCTGTATCTTTTCACATACACGAATAAACGGCACTGTTCCATTATCTTGATACACCCTGTATATATACCGTGAGTATTTTTTAACGTGAAACATTGGAGTTGTCATCCATGGTTACGACTTGACATTTGATTGACAGCAATGTATTTGCCCGTCCCATTTAAAATGAAACATAGGGAACGAATTTGACATTTGACAAGACGTCAGTGGACGTTTTGTTTAAATAATTCTACCTGTTTTCTAAATTAAATTTAGTTGTAGAAAAAATATTGTGTGCACCTTGTTCCCGAGTGATTTTCTGACAATACTTAAATATAATACTTCTGTCAAATTCATTCCCTATGTTATAAATGAGACAGGTAAATACATAGCTGTCAATCAAATGTCAAGACGTAACTTATAGCGGTTATCTGTCATATTGACACGATGTCATTAGAGGTTAATTTTGTTTAAATAATTATACCTGTATTCTAAAAATTAAATTTAGTTGTAGAAAAAATATTGTGTGCACCTTGTGCCCGAAATATGTTTAGTGCTCTTGAGTGGTTTTCTGGCTTGGGTAAATTTCTTACAATATTTAAATTATAATACATCTGTCAAATTCGTTCCCTATGTTTCATTTTAAGTGGGACACGCAAATACATTGCTGTCAATCAAAAGTCGAATCGTAACTATGGATATGACAAACCCAATGTTTCACGTTAAAAAATACTCATATATATATATATATATATATATATATATATATATATATATATATATATATATATATATACAGGGTGTAACACAAAAACCAGGCCATAGGCGTTTAACATGGGAAAACAGTTTTTCCTTGCCTAAAAGTGGCTTATTAATTTTAGAAAGAAATGCTTCAAATAAATGTAGAGAATGAAATTCTGCATCTAAACCAATAATCATATTTTTTTCGCATGTTTGGTAACCGAAAAAATTGAATTTAAAATTGTATAAAACTTACTTCTTTATAGTGTTAGCCATGTCATTGAAATAAATTTTCAAACAAATTTTGTGACATTTTATCTGTCAGAAACTATAAAATATAATTTTCATCAAAATAATAGTACTATATCTTCTCTTCCTGTGAAGCACACAGAGCAGAGCGTTTAGGTAAAATTACAAACAAATATGACATTTTACCTGTAAGAAACGTATCTGTCAGATTATGATATATTCACGATTTAAAATATACTGGTTATGCCACTTGTCATGTTTTTCATTGTTTCTGATGGTCCGCTTGATATGTGTTTCCTTGAATAATCCGCTAGATGCGCTACGTGAGAACGACCCTACCACAGCAAACTATTTTTACATACAATATAAAAAATGAAATGCATAATGAATTTATTTTTAATATAAATTTATATCTTTAATGGAAACATCATTCAATCTTAAATCGCGATCATCTCTACTAATTGCACATTGCCATTTTTTAAAAGGTGATATATCGAGTGGAGCAGCAGAGATTCTTTTTCAGTGGATTTCTTGTAACCGGTTTCACATCCAGGAATGAAACATTTTCTATTTAATTTTCTTTTCATTTTGCATTAATTACAATATCTTCCAACAAAATATTTATATTACATTACATATAATACGAATATGTACTTCAAAACCTGTTTTATTTACCTTTCTATAAGATATAACATGTAATATTTTTAAAATGACATGCAAATGACAGGTGTCAGTTGGGTCGTTCTCACGTTGCGCCTCTAGCGGAAAAAACGAGGAAACACGTATCGCTTTGGACCCTCGTTTTGTGCAGAGTGGCACAACCAGTATATTTTAAATCGTGGATATATTTTATCTGTCAGAAACGTATGTGTGTATTTCATTTTATCTGTCAGGAAAGCTCTGTGCTCTGTTTGAATTATCTTTATTGAAAATGTAGAATTATGCATAGGAAGAGAAGATACAAATCATTGAGTAGTTCTATTTTTATGAAAACTATATTTTCTCATTTCTGACAGGTAAAATTTGTTTGAGATTTAATTTAGTACCATGGCTAACACTAACACTATAAAGAAGTAACTTTTATAAAATTTTAAGTTCAATTTCTTCGATTACGAACCGTGCAAAAGAAAATGTGATTATTGATTAAGAAGCAGAATTTAATTCTCTACAACATTTATCAAAAGCATTTTTATCTAAAATTAATAGGCCACTTTTGTGCAAGAGAATACTGATTTCCCATGTTGAACACATACGGCCCGGTTTTCGTGTTACACCCGGTATAATCCATCATCCAAAGGCGCAAAGATACTTATTACAAAAATAAGAAATTATTATTGGTGTATTAATATGGTTCGAATTTAATTAAATTAGCCTGGATTCATTTAGCCAGTTTTAAGTGTCAATTATACTAATTTGATATAGTAAGGACCTGGTAAAGTTTCCAAACTAATTATCAAGTAGCCCGGATTAAATTTTCCCCTGCTATTTCATAGTTACTTTATATAAAATACATTATAAGAAAAACTTAGTCTTTCTACAAATTTTCTACTACTAATGTTCACAATATTAAAAAAATCTGTTGTGGCCAGCACAAGACCTTCCGTCAATTCGATGTATTTTGTACAAATACATACTACACATATACACATACTATTTTTTACAAATTCTATATACCAAAAGTTGATTCGAAAAGGTTCTATAAATCCAATAAAATTATAACATAAATATACACTAAGTAAAATGCACTAGACACTTCCTTCATTTCTTCTTCAGCTATCCCCTATTTTATTAGGGGTTGCTCTTACCTCTTCTCTTCCACTCATTCCTGTCCAACGCATCACACAGTCCTTCCTTTCTCCTCTCTTTTGCGATACAGTCCTTCCATCTTCTCTTTGGCCTTTCTCTGCGTGTCACTTGCGAGGAACACTATGACATATCAATTTTAGATCCTATACGTTCCATATTTGGTTTTGCACTTCCAACTGACATCTGTCAATTAAAATTTTTTGAATATATCATCTGTTTCCATGATAAATAGCAAAGCTGACTAATTTTTCAAAATTAATTTCTTTATAACGCTTTAAATCTACATCTATTGATTATGAAGGAAAATGTATAATAAAACCATACAGAGAAGAGTATTTTCTTTAATATGTATAATAACAAAATGTCAAAAAATAATATTTAACTGCGTTTTTTTAGGAAAAAATGTTAAAAACATCAAATAAGGGTACTTCCGGTGGAGTAATTTTAACCAAAATCTAATCAACTCTTCATATGGTTGTACAGAAGAGGAATACGAAAGAATTATAATTTTTAGAATTGTAGTATTGGAGTTATCGTCGGAGAAAAATTTGTCACACACGGACACACACACACACACACACACACACACACACGGACACACACACACACACACACGGACACACGCACACATATATACATACATACATACATACATACATACATACATATATACATACATACATACATACATACAGACAGACATACATACATACAGACATCATCTTAAAAATGGTATATTCGTATTGTAGGGACCCTAAAACGTGCTTATTCATTAAAAACTCACCACCGAATTTTTTGACCAAAGACAATACCTTCCTTACCTAAAGGTGACGGAAGGTAAAAAATCATCTGGTACACGTAACATTATCTGTACTTAAATAGCCTGATACTTTCATTTTTTTTTCATTTTCTTGACATGTTAACATAATATGGTAATATTACTGTACAGAAAGTACAGATACAATTATTATTATTATTATTATTATTATTATTATCATTATTATTATTATTATTATTATTATTATTATTATTATTATTATTATTATTATTATTATTATTATTATTATTTTTACTTAATTATAAGCCTACTTTTGTATATAAAGGCTTAATATCCAGAAGTCGATAAAATATAATAATTTAAGCCCTAACTTATAAAAAATTGTAATAGAAAGTTTATAAATTTGGGATCAAGTATGCGTACGTATGACGTCACGAGCAGTCCTCTGGTCCAGCCGTACGTTTATTCCGCATTTTGATTTTGTATTAATTCATTTATTTTTGTCAAAAAGTGCTCGATAACTACAATTTTTCTCAATGTTTTTACTTGTTTTCTCTGTGTAATTATTATAAAAATTATATTTTAAACAATTATTTAAATAATTTATACATGTAGTGATAAAAATTTTAATTGGAAAAACATTTTTTGAATAGAAATGTTCAAATAAAAATTCGCAAACTTCATTATGAGGTAAGCCATGAATAATTACAACAATTTGTTAATTTTGTAACACTCTCCTCAACTCTTATAGAGAGTGCACCCCAAAACTTCTATAGGTATATGTATATAAATTCCAAATTTTCAATCACATTTCTCTGTCATGTCCTTTCCCTTCTCAGGTTTTAAATTATGTCACACTATATCTTATCATTCCTTGCATATCTCCACAAGTCTTTGTGCATTGGAGTGTAACCAAACTAGCAAGACAACCACACCATACACAACAAACGCAATCAATGTCTATTGCAAGGCACTGGCTACACCGGCAGGCTGACATTTTGCCATACGCATTCCTACTTTGCTTAACATAGAAAACTCTTATTTCGTAGTAAGACGTAGACCAACTCGTGGGAATGGTTAGGCAACAGCTTAAAGCTAATTTTTACACAAGAAGAAAGCAGAATTGTTACATGGAGAATGAATATAGCTGTAGGAAGTTTATTGATCACTCATTGGCCTAATTTGAGTATTGATGGATGCGATAGTATAGTGAGTGCGTGTTTCAAAGCTGTTACTCTATAAACTTGTAAATTACGTACGAACTTTTTGACAGGGAAATTCGTATGTCTTCCTTATTTAATCATATGTTATTCAAATATTTTCAAAAGTGTTTTGCTCTATACTAAATACGGAGTGATCAAAAAAGAACTGATTCAGTTGGCAATAATAAAAAAATACTTAAAAATGGTAACACTGATACAAAAAATCTGTTGTGTCCAGCACAAGACCTCTCGCCATTTTAATATTAGGCTATATAAGTATTGAATTGCACTTCCCTTTCAAACCGTAGTTTTATAACAAAAAAAATACAGAACTTTACCCAAATACTGTTTTTTATTGTATTTAACATGTCTTCCGCACACATATAATTCTAATTATATATTTTTGTCATTGTATGAGGAAGTTTCTATATGTCAGAGATTCTTCCAATTCATTAACCAGATTGGCGGTATTTCTGATGGATATATGCATTTTACCTATAATTTCAAATATTTAATTAATAAAACAATAAGAAAGATTAAATATACTTCCCAGAAAAAGCTGTCAGAATGTCACTAAAACTGTTGATTTTTGACACTGACATGTGTCATTTAAAAACTATGTTATAAACATTGGAATTTGTCAACTGGTTTCCTTAGTGCCTTGGCCTCTGCGATTAAATTACTCTATATATTATAATGTCTTTATGTCTAAATCTATACAAGATATAATAAAAATTTTAAGTGTATTAGATGGAGAATTTTATGTTTTTCAATGTTTAATAACAAAAATTTCCAAAAAATTATATTTAGAAGAATTTTTCTCAGAAACTACTACTTCCGGTTGTTCAATTGTTACCAAAACCTTTTCAGCTCTTCCCAGGAATGTCAGATTGAGGAATCCATAGTTAAACAATTCTTAAGTCTTATGGTTTTTGAAGAATCGTGTCTACAACATCCAGACATACATACACACACACACAGACATCATTTTAAAAATGTTATAATCGGATTCTAGGAACCTTAAATCGTGCTTATTCAATAAAATCTGGATATTCGAATTTTAGCATGAATGCAATACCTCTCTTAGCGAGAGGTAAAAATTGATTTCATGTTGTTGACAGTCACATTTGAAAATATAAATTTGGGCATATTCACAATTTTTTATTAAAGTGGTTGTTGTTTCCATTAGCCACGTACTTTTATTTCTTACATTACCCATAAGCAATAATCTAAACCATTTCAATCACTCAAAATCCTATTAGTTGCCAGGTCCCTGCTCTGACATAACCTATTTGTATTTATTTTCAAAATGACAAGTGTGAACTATGTCAGGCAATAAAGGGGAAGTCAAAGTCAAACTTGCTCGAAAAAAATCCAGGAGTTTTGCAAATTGGCAGTTTAGTACATTTTCATATCTGGAATAAAATGCGGCCTTGGGGCGCTGCCGCTCTTTCCGCCGTATTGGAAAAATGGCGGCCAAAATCAGTATTTTGACAATATCTCATTTCCAGTACTTCCTACACAAAAAGTATAAGAGAAAGAAATTGAAGCTCGCTATTTTTAATACAAAAAATCTGTTGTGGCCAGCACAAGACTTCTCGCCATTTCCATATAAGGCTATATAAGTATTGTATTGTACTTCTCTATCGAACCGTCGATTTATAACAAAAAATTACAGAACTTTACCAAATATAGTTTTTTATTATATTTAACATGTCTTCTGCACCCATATAATTCTAATTATATCTATTTTTCATTGTATGAGGAAGTTCCTATTTGTCAGAGATTCTTCCAATTCATTAACCAGATTGGCGGTATTTCTGATAGATATATACATTTTACCTATAATTTCAAATATTTCATTAATAAAATAATAAGAATGATTAAATATACTTCCCAGAAAAAAACTATCAGAATGTCACTAAAACTGTTGATTTTTGACACTGACATATGTCATTTACAAACTATGTTACAAACATTTGAATTTGTCAAGTGGTTTCCTTAATGCCTTAGCCTCTGCGATTAGAATATTCTATATATTATAGTGTCTTTATCTCTAAATCTATACAATATATAATAAAAAATTTAAGTGTATTAGATGGAGAATTTTGTTCTTCAATATTTGTAATAACAAAAATATCCAAAAAATTATATTTAGAAATTTTTTTTTAAGAAACTACTACTTCCGGTTATCCAATTGTTACCAAAACCTTTTCAGCTCTTGACAGGAATATCAGATTGAGGAAACGCAGTTAAATATGTTTTAAGTCTTAGTTTTTGAGGAATCGTCCCTCCAACATCCAGATACACATACATACATCCACACACACACACACACACACACACACACACACACACACACACACACATCATTTTAAAAATGTTATAATCGGATTCTAGGGACCTTAAATCGTGCTTATTCAATAAAATCTGGATATGCGAATTTTAGCATGAATCCAATACCTCTCTTAGCGAGAGGTAAAAAGGATTATTACATTTTTTACTTAGGATGAACTGGCAAAGAGTTTACGTTAAATAATAATTAAGGTACCAAGGGAATGATAAGGATATAATGCTTGAGGTCAACACTGTACTTTCCGAGAGCCTCTGGCTCGAGGAATATACGTTGACCGAAGGCACTATTGTTTGTTTAACTCCCGTGGTGTCTTCAACGTTTAATGTCTCGCTATTTTTTAATATTCTACGAATTTAATAAAATTTACGAAATAGGTAATGAATGCTCCAATCAATCAATCAATCAATTTCTTGACATTACCATAGCAACAACTCATAATGCCCTTAGGCTTTATTTGTTATAATAATTACCCTGGAAGCAGGGTTATTATGATAATAGTAATATACCGGCTGGATATTAAAATAATTAACCAAAATTAAAAAATTTGCAAAAAATTTAAATTACACAAAATATTTGCGATATAAGGATTTAAATTTTTAGATTAATATAGCTTTTGTTATTATAACAGTTTGCGTTCGTTGTGGTATCGAATTACATATGTAAATTATCAATGATTTTAAAATTATTTTTGTAAACGATTTCCTTTTTATTTATATTTTTTTATCCACCACTCTGACATGTTTAAAGATAGAATAACGCGGTTTAAAAATATGAACTCGGTATGAAATTCTCTTTCATATATCATGTATTACTATTTTTACCGATGAGTTGTTCGCGTGTTACTAACAATTAAGTTAAATTCTCATGAAATTCTTCTAATATCTGAAAATTGACTCATTTCTCATATTTTTCATTGAAAATTTCGTCTCGATGAAAATAAACTATATTACATAGTTAATACGTGTGGAAGTGGTTGATGAAAAAATAAGAAAAAAGATCGACTTACATATATTTAAATTATTAAAAGAACTTCATGTAAATTTAAATTATTAGTAACTCGCGAGCAGCTCATCGGTACAAATCATGTAATACATGATATGAAAGAGAATTTTATTCCGAATTCAAATTTTTAAACCACGTTATCCTAATTTTAAACATGGGAGATTGGTGGATGAAAAAATAAATATTTGTAGAAAATCAAACAAAACTAATTTTAAAATCATCCAAATCAATCGAAATATTACTTACGCTTAATTCGATAGCATGACAATAATTCTAACATACGAAAAATATATTTTTTACTTTTAGCAGTAGAGGTTCAAATTATGAAACAAAATTGTTTACAATAATTCTTTGTTCATTATGTTAGTTCTATCTTCGTAGAATTTTATGACATATATTATGCTCTTACTTTTCAAAATTATCTGTTTTCATTTTCTTCCCTCTATTCTTTTCCTAATTTTCTTCGCTTTCCCCATTTCTAGAAAGTCTTTCACCTGCTCTAAATTGATGTGTTTACCTGTGTTGTGACAACTTAAGGTGAAAGAATATTTTATTAGGGTAGTTTGTTGACAGGTGCTCCATAGGGGAGAATGTAAATCACTTTCCACTTTAATTTATTGGGAAAGCTTCCAGAAAAACCATAGTGAAAGTCGTAAATTTTATTATGGGTATCTGTATTATTATAGTAAAAATAAATTTAGTAGCTTCCAGAAATATATATTTATGATTTAAATATGACAAAGGTATTTTTGAAAAGATGTATAATAAAGGCAGTAAAAATTAATAATTTGGAATCTAGAGTACGTGCCTGTGACGTCACGAGCGGTCCAGCTAGTTCAATCGCACGTTTGTTCCGCGTGTTGTTGTTTGTATTAATTCATTTGTTTCTGTCAAGTGCTTGATAACTTCAAATGTTCTCGTAGTTTTAAATATTTTCTAATTAAAATCAACGTAATTATTATCAAAAATGTACCATAAACTTTTACTTAAGTGATTTTGTAAGTGTAGTGATAAATATTTAAACTGGGAAAATAGTATTTAAATGAAAATTTGCTTACTGGAAATATGGGGTAAGCCATTGATTGTATTTCATTTGTATTTTAATTGTTTAAAAATCTAAAGTGGTAAGCACATTACCTCTCGCTGCTGGAAAATGTATTAAGTCTGCATAAATTTCCAATTTTCCTAATGTATTATTGTAATATTTGCGTTGACATTTATGATCAATTAAAAGAACAAAATATGCACTTGTCTTTGGCAGGGCATTCTAATTCTAACACTGGCACTCATATTATAGATTGTAGTTTGTATCCATGTTTTAATCAAACTAATATAAAACTTTATGTGCATTTTTCTCAAAAAATCACTGAATTTAGAATAAAATTCTGTAACTAATAAAAAATATATGGTCCCATTTGAAAAACATGAATATTATGCTCATTAAAATAGTCTGGCAAAATAAAAATTATTTTCTAATTTAACCGACCTCGTAGTTCTTATAGTTTTCGACATAGCAATATTGGACAATCGAACACCCTGTATAGCAAAAGTATCAATGCTTCAATCTTCAATATTTATAATAACATATATCGCGAAAAATGACAAAGACTACATACAGGGTGTAAATCGAAAAGTGGGCCATTGGCGTTTAACTTGGGAAATCAGTTTTTCTTTGCGTAAACGTTACCTAATTATTTTATTCAAATAATAGTGATAAAGTTATTGTTGCTCTTTGGCCAGATTACCGGATCCCGGAATTCCGACCTCTTCTTTAGCCGGATCTCCGGAATTCCGGTGGCCGAATCGTTCGTAATTTGTCGGTAAAAATCGTAAAATTTTTCTAGTCCTGCAAGTTCCGTGTATAGCGAGAGATCTTTTTCGGAGATAGGCCAAATATATGAAAACAGATCTCGAATTACACCAGCTAATGCGCAGAAATTATTATTCATCCACCGTAATCCAGAACATATTATTTTTTTGTGTATGTGTTTGTTTTTATTGTTTAAAATTTATATAAATGTTAATTTTGTATGCTACTTTGTGTGCTTAATTATGTTTTATTTCAATTATGGCCGGTTTTATAAACGGCAAATAAATTTACTTCCAAAGTAGGTAATAGTTATTTTTTATATAAGACGATAAAATTGTATTTTTGTATAATTTAATTTTATCGTCGTGCGTAAAATTCTATTTTTTTCTATAGCAGATTTTAAAGAGCAACAAATAGAAAAACCGATTATAAATAAAATTATTTAAGAACATTTTAAAAATCTCAGAAGCGTGGTAGTTACAGAATTTGTTTGAAAACAATTTCATTTTATTCAAGTATATAAAATTTAAGTTATATATAACATGAACCGGCAAAATGTATAATTTGTTTTTATTTAAATAAAAATTAAAGTTCTTTATCTACCCTTGCTGTTAAAGTATTATTTTATCTACCCTTTGCGTTAAAATGTCACTTAGTCAACTATTTCGAGTTGAACAAAGCACACTTTATAATCTTTTATAGAAAAAATAAAATTTATTCCTTCAAATGACAATCGAAATTATTAAGTTTGAAGAAATTTACTCTGCCCTTTATAAAACTGGGGGTTAATATAATAAATATGTTTTTGTTACCTACATATAATAAAATAAAATGAATAAATAATATTCAAATATAGATAATATTTAATAAAACAATCCGGTTGAATTTATATACGATTTGGCCGTAACCGGAATTCCGGCCAAGAGGCCGGATCAGCCGGATTCGGTAGGTATCAAAACCGGATTCTCGTTTCATCACTATCTAAAATAGGTAGTTTACATTTTTTGTGTTTTGTATTAGTTTACTACGGTAATCTAAATTTAGTTCTAATTGACTAGACAATCCATTTCTTAAATTCATATATTTGTCAGCTTTTAATTCTTAAAAACTTGGATTTATTATGTTTCGACCGCCGGCGGTAAAAAATTGCATCCACCTTGGGAAAGAATATTATATTTCTCTTCCTTGATAAACAAAATGCAAGTAAAATTATTACAAGTAAATTTTGATCTGTACTAGTATTATGCCTGCCCCATTTACTCCTGATTTATCAAAATTTAATCTTGCCTTACAAAATCAAATTTACCCTCATCCCCATTTCCAAAATTCCTGCTATCCGTCTCCTCTCCCCCTACCCCGTCCTTGATGTATTCGTGTCACCCTGCTTCAATGACCCACTGCCCCACTGCACTTGGCTTACTCCTGCCTCTGGCTCGCTCGAACCGTACCGCCTCGGCTGCTTCCGCCTCGCGTACGAGAACAGCCGACGCTTAAGTATGGAGGGGGAAACGGTGTCACGTTACGCAAGTGTATGACATCATCAGGTAACAGGTTGGATTCCACGTGCAGATGAAATTGCAAGTATAGTGGAAGATGGTTTCGCTTTCGTTTAGTTAAAAAACGCGAATGCACAGAAAGTAATTTTAAAACGAAAAGAAGATTTTGGAATATGGTTATATATTTGGAGAAATTGTACTTTTGATGTTGAAAATGTGTCAAAATTGTTGTACAATATTATTTGGGTGTGGCAATTTCTCAATCGCCTGTAAATGCCAAAAGTTTTATATGGAACATATTTTTGAATGTTTCTTATTTATTAGTTTATTACCCACTTTTGGGTGTGCCAATCTGCTGATATATTTATTAAATTTCGAGTAATGATGTCCAAATTTTAATTTTTACATAGATGCTCCATTGGAAAGTTACACAATTGAAAAGAAATTTTTTTAGCGTTCCAACGATGTATAATTTGTCTATTATCATTTGTTTCAAACAGTAAAAATTTCCTACGTATATATTTTCTTTTCAAATTTTCGAATTTCTTTCTTTTTCCTACCCTATCATATACAGTGGAGAAAGTAGCAGAAGTTAATTGGAGAAAGCTACTGCCTCCTCTATATAAACTTTTATAATCTACCCTTAAATATTTGCCGTGCCGACAAAGTTAACTATAAAATTGTAGGATTTTACTTTTACAGTTTGGCTATAAAATATTATAACTTTGTAGCAGAAGCAATGGTTGGGTTTTTTTGCAGGTAGTTCTATAAATTAGGACGAGGAGTTAAAATGTAGAAATTTTTATTTATTTATTACCTGGGACTACCTGAAGCTATAAAATAAGTAGCTAAAATACTAAAATTTGTGGCGTTATATTTTAACAAAACACTGTTAGAAACTGGAGTACCTACACAGGGTATACAGTAAAAAATATATATTTGAAAACAGTTATGTATAGATTTTTAAAAGGGGCGATTCTTTACAGTTAAAGAGTTACGTACGTCATTGAAAGTTAATATTAATGACAGTTGAGCCTTTAATACAGGTTTACATAAAGGACGAGTGCTTTAACAGGCCTTATGAAACGTGTTTTTTTTTTTAAAAAAAAAAATACGACTTGTCAAAAATATGACTTGGTGTTTTTTGTCATTTATGTTGGCAGCGCTTTTCGCTAACAATTGAAATTTCATATTTTGACGGTTTGTGTATTGTGTGTTGTGAATTTTATCTGATTGTGTACGTTATTCTATATTTAAAGTTCAGTTTTTTGTTACTTGTAAATATTATTTCTAGAGGACCTATCATTGAAGTGAAGTAATAATTACGATTACCAACAATCAAATAAAAAATTAAATATTCCTAATCATTGTTCATAAATAAGAAAATGAAATAATGAATATTTTTTTTTGACAGAACTAAAATAGAAAAAAAGTATAAAATGCACGTTTCATAAGACACTTTAGTCCTTAAAAAAATCGCGGCAAGCCGCTCTTTTCTAACAAAAACACGTGCACCAAAATCATGTCTTATGAAATTTGTATTTTAATATACTATTAAATGTAATTTTTCTATTTCGGTGTTATTATGGGTCTATAAAAGCACTGTGATAACACGTCGTTGAGAAGATCTATAATCGCACTGTTTAATACAATGTATTAGTCTAAACAATCAGACAAAATTCACACACAATACACTGTCAAAATATGAAATTTTGTTAGCGGAAAGCCCTACGAACATAACTGACGAAAAACACCAATTTGTTTTTTAATGTGCTATGTTAGCATGATAAATTGTCTTATTGAATTAATATAATAATGCGTATAAAAGAAAAGTATGTGTGTGTATGAATTAGAAATGACATAATATGAATAGTTAACCCTATCCCATCACTGGTACGATCCGTGGGGTTGAGGGTGTTACATACAGCACGTGTTTCCAAAGTAGGTCAGTAGGGCGCGTTATGCGCATGCGCTCCCTTCTCTTTCCATCCAGCCGTACACGCCGCACAGCACTCAGCACAGGCAAGCAGGCTAACATAGACCTGATTGTGCGAAAGTGGGTCAGCACAGCATAGCGTAGCTCAACACTGCTCACTCACTTTCACTTATTACATTACACATGGCCTAATCAGTTTCCATTGTGTGTGGAGACTTCGTACTAGCAACACACACACACACAGTCAGAGACGACAGACTTCAGTGCTCGTGGATTGTAGTGAACATGGTGACGGTGTATGCTTGTGAAGTGATTACTAGTGTTTAGTAGAGATGTTAATAATGGACCAACATTTAATGTCGCTCAATATGAGCCCTTTTCAAGGGGATTACTACAGCTGCCAACAGCAGCAGCAACAGCAGCCCTATATTCCTCAACAACAACCCCTAGACTCTTCTTGTTATTTATTCCCTGCAGGTGCTATGGACACCATCCCCACCGGTACACCATACACGCTCCCCCAGCCTCAACCAGCGGCAGACCTTCCCGATACGAAAGATGGTATCGAGGAGTTGTGCCCGGTCTGTGGAGACAAAGTGTCGGGGTATCATTACGGTCTGCTAACCTGCGAATCTTGTAAAGGGTTCTTTAAGAGGACCGTACAAAACAAGAAGGTGTATACGTGTGTAGCGGAAAGGAGTTGTCATATTGACAAGACGCAGAGGAAGAGGTGCCCATTCTGCAGGTTCCAAAAGTGTCTCGAAGTTGGAATGAAGCTAGAAGGTAGGATTTTCCATATTGTTTATTCTAACCTATAAAACTGTAGCGTAAAAGTTTCCATACTCGACGCGCAAAGTGTGCAGATTCTGTTAGCTGTCAAAGATAAGGGCCAATCGTACAACCTCCGGTTAAAATTTTGGCTGCAATTTAACATACCCACACCCCTTGAAATTTCATATTTTTTTTTCAATGTCTTCTTTAACTAAAATATAACACGAACACAAAATTAGAGCGCAGAAGCAGGTAATAAAGTCAGATTTTAACGGGAACCAAATGCACAGAGTTCATTTTGACAAAACTCAGATGGTTGCATTCATTTTATAGGAATTTAACCCTACTTTTTCTATAGAAAAAAAAGCCAAAATCACTAGAAATATTGCTTCCTAATTTTTGTTTGCACCGCTGTTACTTAAATTTTAAGTTAGGCCTAAATCAAAAAATGCAATTCGCAAATTTGACAATATTCACTTACGCATTTGCCGTTTCGTTTCGATACGATATTGTCCATTTAAGGAAGGAACAATTAAAATTTAAGTGTCAGCGGTGCAACCGGGCATTAGTGTTTTTAATGGTTTTACAACTATACCTATGTAGATAGGGTGAAACAGTGATAAAAATCTTCAAAGTTTTGTAAAAACATGTATTACCAGTCTAAAAATACTAAAAAAAAAAAATGTCAAAAGATGTTTGTAAGAAATATTGTTATTCTCGACGAGTTCTGTCAATGTTACTTTTTTCTATTTCACCAGTATATGTCTCAAAATTGGAAATATTTTTTTTCGAAAAACGAAATGCGATTTCAGAAAAAAATTACTAAGAAATATTGTTGCTCTTGCCCAGTTCTATCACTGATTAAATTTAATGTAATTATTTCTGTACATATATAACCAACAAAATAAAGTTCTTGAGGGGTGGATATTTGAGACTTTAACAAAAATATTAACAAAAGTAAAACAAAATAAACTGTTAAATGACAAACTTTAACTGCTGTCAATAATCCGTTTTAGGCCCTTGTAAGATTCTAGGCTTAAATTCCGATGAAGTTTTACCGTGTTTTTTAGATTTTATTAAAAATTAACAGTTAGGAAATCTTGAAAAGTCAGGAAATTTACAAAAAAAAAATCATGAAATTTTATCAATTGTGTCGAAAATAATTTGTTTTCTTGTTTTTGTTTGAAGACAGAAAGTCGATTTGTATGATTCGAAAATTTTGACTAAAATACTCAATACATTTTTTTCTCTAGAGCCAGAAGGGACTACTTTTGCCCCACGGGAAATAATCTAAATAATTACCCCTGCCGGGCGAAGTGTACTCAAGTCTGCCACAATATAAATTTCAAATTACTTATGTAGTTACATATAATTTAGCATAAATACTATAGTAAAGTCTATATTTAGTATTACAAACAAATTAATATTGTAAATTATATATTATTTTGACGTTTGCCGCGAAACAAAAAATAAGTAAATTTTAATGTTATTGATAATATTTTAACTTGAAATCATTGGCCTTCCTGTATAATATTTGTACAAATTTGGAGGTATACTTATATTTTTGGACAGTGATAAAACATCAAAATGGAAAATTTATTTACCTGTACTTTTGTGTATAAACAAACTTTAGATCGTACAAAAGATATTTTAAATTTACTTCTTTCACGACATGAAAATTGTGCGTATATCTTTTGTGGTACCTTTTCAAAACAGGTACCAATACCTTCAACAATACAAAGTAGACGTCTTTTGCAAAACTGTTTAACATATTAGTGTATGAATTAATATTGAATGTATTTCTAATAAAACATATTATTTATCGCTATTGAAATTTTTAAAAGTGTGTCTAAATTTGTCATACAATTATCTCATTGAGAAATACTGAAATAGATATAAACACAAAGTCAAATGATATCTACTTTCATTATGTTAAGTACAAAAGCTATTACTGCTCATAATTGACAATTTTTAATAAACTACATACTACATTGCCTCGTTCAAACTCTATAATACTGGAGGTACAGAAATTATGCTAAAAATAACGTATTGAGATATTGGTAAATTAACACGTTTTAAGGTCCTTAGAAACCGATATATAATTATTAAAATTTGTGTGTATTGGACAGTAAATAACCACACCCAACATTATGTGTAAATGTATAAATAAATTACATTTATTAGTAGTTATTTTACGTGTGGAAACTTTAAGCTACTCTGTTTTTTTGTGTACATAAATGAAACATAAGTTTTTGCCCATTATGTACAAAAGAAAAGCTTTAATATTATGTTGTGTTTAAAAAGTTGCGAATTAATAATATTATAATCAAATTATTTCATGTGGACAAAATGTCCGGGCGATATCTGATTAATATTTCAAATTTCCCGGGCAGATCTATGTACATACATACCAATAACAATAATTATAATTCTTGAATTTTATAGTTTAAAACAGTTGTACATATAATATGTGCATTAACTTATATTCACTTGTATCTGTTAATTTATAATATTTTTTTGTGCAAAACATACTGAAATCGCATATAAAATTAGGCCTATATACTTATTATATCAATTATTTTTGATAAACATAGCGATAATACAATAAAACATATAACAAAAATTGTTACAGTGTAAGAATTGCATAGGTAAAACTGTTATTTACTATTTAAAAACAGAACTACACTAGTTTAAATTAGTTTCCGTGAAAAGTTTGCTTGCTGGTGCAAGCCAAAAATATATGATGTATGATAAAGTATAGGTAAACAAACAAATGCTACATTACATCATAATATAGATATGTGCAATTGAAAATATCATTGGTATGTTATTTGTATTATAATAATAGCAGGTGCTCTTTCCACAATAGCTTTGAGAGCCCGTGAGATAGCGCCTTATAAGCGCCTTCAACGGTACAGATATATCGTCTTTACTGAAATTTGCAAATGAAAAACTTTTTTTATTTGTTATACACTTATAAACTTCATTTAGCTATTGATATCGCGTACTACTTTTCAAAAATTAACGTTTACTAGTTACTAACTTTTAATTCTATCCTAATGGTGGAGGACTCCAGCGACAGGTGAAGCGACACATCGGTTGGAGTAATTTTTACGTCGCATTAATCAAGCAAAGTTTAACTTGCAAGCAAGCGGACCCTGCATCATCGCGGGATTAACGCAAGGAAGAAGAAGAGAGTTACTAACTTGTAAAATTGGTTGATAACCGTCCCAATTCTGTAAGAAAGTTGTTAAGACTTAGCAACATTCCCATAGCAAATAAATAATTATGTACACTGAATAAAACATGAATATGACAGCCTTTACAATTGTTTCTATTGGTTATAATTTTTAGTAACGTTGCTAAGACTTAACAAATTCTTACAGAATTGGGGTGAATTTCTAAAAAATAGTTACCACGGTAGTAACGTTGTTGACATGTGAAAATTGTGTTTTGTTACTGTCATACGTGTTAAAACTAAGTATCACTTGCAACTGATTGGTTTAGGTTATAATTTGAAATTTGAAAAGTCAAGGAGGCGACAGGCTCGCCAGTCATTTTCTCCCTTCAGCAGAAAAAAAAAAACGTTTTACCTGGTTAAGTAGAAAATTTTGTGTAGAGAAAAATATATGTCAAAAATATATCCTAGAGTTTATATTGACATTTCATTTGTTTAATATATAGGTACAATACAAATTGAACACCTTTTATAGCTGTGAATAATATTTGAGAAATAGAAACAAATGTATCATCTGTCAGTTTCATTTTTTATTCCGTGTCTACTATAATTATTATTGGCTACAATTTCTTATCGTTCGATAAAAGTTATTGAGTTGCAAAATTACTTAAATTCACTTCCTTGTTCATTTTTTTTTTTTTCATTAACTTGAATGAAAACTAATTTAACAACTAGTACCTATTGAAATTAGCCAAAAGTATATGAAACAGGCGTTGGATTGATATTTAGTAAATATTTATAAATCAAAATTTACATCTTGTAACAGTCGAAACAATACAATAGTGCGCGATCGGCGATAACTCCAGCATACAATAAAATAATTTATAATCATTGCGACAATTTTCATTCTCTTTCATAATTCTTGGCACAATAAATAATTCGCACACCCACCCAGGGCGCGGCGAACCATTTTTCTCCATCTTATAACTCTCTTATACACACCATACAGCACTTAGAAATATCGGTTCGGATTTTCTTGTAAAGAACTTTAGAATGTTAGTTAACACCACAGTCGCAGCCGAAAATCGCATTTCATAACTTCAACCGACGAAACCCGGTCAACGAAAGCAAAAGCCAAACGATCGCATTCTTTCGAAATCGACAGCCGAATGAAATGGAATTAAAATGAAATGAAATTTAATTCACCAGC
The DNA here is from genome assembly GCA_943142095.1 of Ophonus ardosiacus. NCBI lineage: Eukaryota > Metazoa > Arthropoda > Insecta > Coleoptera > Carabidae > Ophonus > Ophonus ardosiacus. The sequence continues at coordinate 39,865,256 of OW964826.1, forward strand.
CACAGACACTCTGATCGCATAATACTTAAACTTTATACATATAAATGTTTAGCTTTAAGCCTGTCACACAGATATGACGTACAGCACGGTGTGCGATGGAAAAGAAGAAGTAACATATTGCCATGAAAAATTCTATCAATAGGGTGTCACACCAATGTAGCAAAAAATAATATTAAAATTTAATATCATTTTAATATATATTTTATAATATGTAATAAAAACTTTTAATAGTAGTTACCAAACCAAATTTATTATTATTTGTCGGTGTATTTTTGGCACAGGAATTTCTCATCTTTACTGTATTGTTTATTTAATATACTATCTACCACAAACAACTACACAAGTACATCAGCCACACGCCAAACGTCAAAATTAGAAATGAGTTGAAGTGAAATTATCGTTAAGCTTCAATGTGAAATGTTATGTACTTCTTTTCCATCGCACATTGTGCTGTACGTATGAACGTAGAAAAATTTTACGATCCAAATTTTATTACTAAATAAGATCTACTCTAATTGCCAACGGACTTAATAAATACGTAATAGTTGTTTTATAATATACCATGTTAAAATTGTCAGAAAAAAATTTTGAATGATGTTATACAAAATTGAAATACACATATCTATCTATAGGTTATTTGGACAGGTATAGCCGTATCGTGAAATTGTTAACATGTTTGGCGATCGAAATATTGGACAGGTATGACTATTTTTTTCCTGATACATTTACTATAGATTTGGTGCGTGATATTATGGAGATGAGATAGTTTTCGTTTCAAATATTGTTACTTTTTTGTGAAAAAGACATACACAACATTCAAGCCTTACCCGGGATTCGAACCCGGAACCCTTGGGTCGTGAGTCGACTTTATTGCCCACTACACACCGGGGTCGGCTAGACGATTATTTACCGAACTATACGGGAATGTGAAGAAAGTGTACCATACAGAGAATTTATTTTAAAATGCAACATTATAGTTCATCACTTCCATTGTTACTCGTTGTCAAAAAATGACAGCAATGTAATATTTGTCCATTTTAAAATGCAACATTATAAATAGTATTGCAGCAAAGGAGATACCTCCACAACACATTGTCAATTCTTATTACGACCGACTACAATATTGCCTCAGAGTGATTGGGGGTATTTTTTAACATTTATTACATGAAAGTTATGAATTTTTGTAAGCTGAAGTTTTTTAAGATGTACAACATTCATGTTTTGATTATTTGTTAATCGTATGTAGGCTAATTTATAGGAAATTAGTTTTGATAATACAAAACTACAAATTTTGTATGTTGCATTTTAAAATGGACAAATATTACATTGCTGTCATATTTTCACAATAGTGTGTAACCATGGAAGTGATTCGCCATATATGTTGCATGTTAAAATAAATTCCCTGTATATTAATTTACCAAAAATTGGCGACCCAAACTTTTACTCCCAAATTGAATCAGCATACTCATTCAAAGTACAAAAGTTAGATCGTCATCGCGCAAATTAGCTCCGTAATTCAGTAAAAATGGTTGTTAGCAAAACTTTGATTTAAAATTTCAAAAAAGAAATAAATGTAATGAAATAGACAGCGGCCCAGCTTTAGCGAATCTCCAGATGCTGCAGAGCATTAAGAAGCCAACATTTATAGAAAACTTTTGGCCATTTCTTAGCAGATAAGTATAGAAAAATGGTTGGAAATACCAAAACGAACAACTGTTATAGTCAAGAATATTTCTGACGATCCGGAAGTATTACACATAGTCTAAAGTTTTTGTATTACTGGAAACTGATGTCCAAATATTTGCAAATTCTCCCACAACTGATTATCATTGATTGATCTTGCTTTAATGTCTTGTCTATTCATTTTTTTCCGTTCAAATTCGACAGGGTTCACAGCTCGGTGCACAAGAATCGGTGGCAAAAATGAACAGTATTTTTGAACCCTGAAATAAGCAGCAAGCCATGATAATACAAAATAGTCAAAACATTATGCTTAGTAAATAGTCATATTGTTGATACTTATATTCCAAGTCTTATCATAAGTACGATATACAATTTTTTATCATAATTGATACTCGTATGTATTAAAAAATATATATTTTTTGTTATTTTACAAAGTTCATTCATTCATTCTTTCTTCAAAATTTATTTACTTGTAGGTACAATAAAAATATCAACTTGTATCATACATTACACTAAACAAAAACTAAAACGTGTCGCACATTTTTTGCTCAATCCTGTCTTTTTTTCTATGTTGTTTTGTCCAATTCTAACATCGTATGGTATGTAAAAATGCATGATTCATGTAGAAAACAGTAATTTGCGATATGTAATAGTTTCCATGAAAAACTAATCACGTATATAATAACTGTAAATGCCACAGACAGTAACTGCAAATTTACGAATCTTATATCGTTCGTATATCATTAAGTAATGACTGAATTTTTAAAGTAATCACCGGATTATTTACTACGGTAGATAAACAGGAATATATACCCAATTACATTCTATAATGTACAAAGTAATGCATTAATACAGTAATTGAAATTAAATTTACTTAGTAAATACAATACATATTGCAGAAGTATAACTATTTCTCTGTTTCCGAATTATGTCATATTCTAGCATACTTACTGATGTTACAATAAGCTTCATTCATAACCTAATTTTGGCATTTTGGGTGAATTTGTCTACTGCTTTTCTCAATAAATAATTTAAATTTAAAGCCGAAACAGAGAAAATAGTATAAAATTATCGTTACAGAACGCTACTCGTTCATTCTCTCGTTTCCCGGAACGCGGTTCGTGCCGCAGTATCTAACACGTGCTAGAATATAGGGCCTTCTGTAATTTATGTTTTAATATACTATTTTGTGGTTATAAGATTAGAACGTATACAGGGTGTTATGTAAGTAAGTGATCAACGCATAACCAATGGTAGAACTGACCCCAAAGATAGTAAATTTGGCAATAATTTTTGTTTAATATACTTTCTACAAGAACTAGAGGCCTTTAAAACTGACCAATCACGTCATCGTTCAAAACTTTATAAAAAAGTAAAAATCAATGTGTTCTCTGGAAAAAATATTGATTGTCAATCTGACAATAATGTTTTTTCGCATAGACGTACAGTTTTTAGACCTGTGTTCTCTCTTCACAGAAAAAAAAAACTATCTAAATTGTAGTTAAATTAAAAATTAACTAAATAAATACTTATTTTTGAGCCTACTAATATGTTTCATTAAAATATTTTAAGTTAATTTAGTTGATTGTTCTAAATTTGTAATAACAAATATAGTAAAATTAAATACAAAATTAGATGAAATGATTACATATATATCGTAATAAATATTGAATTAAATATAAATAAAGAAATGAACTAAACATGTAGGTATTTAAATTTTGTATTTATTTTGCCTAATTCATTAGATAAATTACCGAAAATTGTAGGACAAAAATAATGAAGCCAAAATATAGCAAAATTAAACAAAATATGTAATTAAAGTAACCATTTGCATATTTAAATTAACGATTTTTTACAAAATATTTGCTATTTCGGATGAGTTTAAATGCTAAAGTAAGATTTGTAAATTATACTAAATCATTAGACATTACCTAATAAAATAATGTCTAAATATAATTAGACAAAAATTTCAATAATTTTTTTTCTGTTGGGGCGCCTTGAAAAAATTTTATACTCTTATGCCCATTTGCACCAACAAGGCTTAAATTTTAAGCTAGGCTTAAACAAAAAAATGCAAATCGAAATTTTGTCAGCAATATATTATAATTCATTTGACATTTCATTTCGATGTAATATAGTCAATTTAAGGCGAGTTTAATTTTCAAGTTATGTTGGTGCAACCGGCCATTAAGGGCGCCAAGAACCGAAAAAGACTACATAATATTTTATATGGTCCGGTAATATTTGAGAAAAACTGTTCTCCAATGTTAAACGCCTATGTCACAGATTCTAGTGTATATTATCACGTCGTAATACCCATTTTTGGGTATTTCAATATGTTTTTTACTATTTTGGTAAAAAAAGTAATTTTTGTATAACTTGAAAGTTACTCAAATTTGGTCCGTGGAAACTAACCTATCATTATTACCCGCTTCTATTTGCATCCCTGCTTCCTTTATTATCCTTTCTATTCATGTACATCCTTCCCGCTATCCCTATTTTATTAATTTCTTTCCTGCTGTGCTGACCGTCCTGCATGAAAGTTTGGCGGTAGTGTTTGCGCTATACTATACATAATACGCTAGCGCTATGCTGTTGTGAGTCTGTGACCCAGTTTCGCATACAACGCGTTCATGACGAATGCATTACGCAATAAAACGCCAAGCGAACTGAACATCACACCGAGAATCTTGCAAAGATGACACGAAAATTATCTGCGGAATACTATAGTTGTAGTATATTAGAAAGATTTTTAGCTGGTTCTTGTAAATATGACAACATTGTCAATACTGACAAATTAGTATTTGAACAGGAAATAACAATAGTTATGTGTTCAGTAATAAAAAACACTCTTAAATACGTATATGCTATTTTGCGAGTAAAAATTAATTATTATGTTTACTAGTTCATATTTATTACTAATTATATATGTCAATTTTTTGTTTTATTCATTGTTGAAAAAATTTATATTAGGCTATATAAGTGTACATATTTAACATTTCTGGTACGTACACACAAAAACACTTATCTTTATATATTTTCATATTTTTAATTTATTCTATGAACAAGTTTCCTTTTATTCTTCTAATGTTTGAAATTTTTCCAATTCATTGATGAGATTGACCGTATTTCTGAAGGGTATATATGTAATATATGTATCTATATAATTATAAATATTTAATTAATAATAAAATAAGAAATATTAACTGTACTTCCCAGAAAAAATCTTCAGAAATGTCTCTGGTGTTTTGACACTGACATTCATCTGTCAATTACAAACATTTTAATTGTTCCACTTGTTTTCCATGGGGTGTGAGATTCATTACAACATATTATTTTACATATTTATATTTCTCTAACTCTATAGAAGATATAATAAAAAATTTAAATGTATCATATAGGGATTTTTATATTATTTAATATTTGTAATAACATAAATTTTCAAAATAATATTTAGAATTTTTTTAAGCAATACTTCCGATTATTACCAGAATCTAATCAGCTTTTCCTAGTAATATCAGATTGAGGAAACCGCAGTTAAACATATCTTAAGTCTTATAGTATTTGAGAAACCGTGGTTCCAACATCCATACACACACACATATACACCCACACACACACACATATACACCCACACCCACACACACACACACACACACACACACACACACACACACACACACACACACACACACACAGACATCGTAAAAATCTTATAATCGGATTGTAGGGACCTTAAAACGTGCTTATCCACTGAAATCTGTATATGCGATTTTTAGCATGATTCCAATTCCTCTCTTAGCAAGAGGTAAAAAAAATTATGTTAATTAAAATGACAAGTATTTTGTGACATTGTATTTCATAAGAATAATGCAAAAACGCGTTTTATAATAGCGCTATTAATATAATAGTGCTATTGTAATACGGACCAATATATTAATTTTTATTTTAAACCTTATATGGGATGCCCTTTTTTCGATATTTACCATGACAATAAGAGGTGTAGTGGGGCCGGTACTTTTTTCCATAACCGAATTGTTATTTTTTTTTAATATCTTTTAGTTTAATAGAATAATTATGAATGCACCTTTCACTGAAAAGTAAAACTATACAGCTTAGCTGTAGCTGTATAACGTTATATTCATTTCTACTAAAATCGTGAACGTGTGAGACATGGTTGCACTTTAATTCCTTAACAAATTCTGATCGTCTCGATACGTTATGCTACGTTGACTTTAACTTACAGTAAAGGCTTTAACGAATGGCGAAAGAGGTACACGCCTTGATCTCACAAAAGAAAAGAAGTCGTAGAGAAATTTATAAACGGATTTTTTTTTATTGTAGCATTATTCATTTCTAAAACATGCCGGAGAATATAATATCGTCTTTCTTCTTTCTTCCATTTTTGTGTTATTTACTATACCAATCTTTTCTGGTATTTGATTTCGCGGCATTTTGCCGAGTGAGAAAAGGACAGCCTGTCTATAAGTGAGAGAAAGAACTAGGAAAATGTAATACTTGGCTATAGATCGATTTAAAACAACACGATTGAAAATACCATTACACTCGTAACGCAGACGTACAACTATCATTGTATCTCTGCACTCATAGATGCGGCCTGTATAATGTTACTGCGAGCACAATCAATAAATGTTACAGAGAAGAGAATTATTATAGTTTGTAGTTCACTATTTGTACTTAATACGAGCCCAGACTCATAATAGTTTGACCGGCTTACATTTTCAATAAATAAGGTATTCTCTCATGATTGCAAATATTAAAAATTTATTAAAAATATTAAAGTTGGTAGGTAAACAAGAGGAATAAAACAAAAAAAAAAAAAAAAAAAAACACACATTATAAATTGATTGTTGCAAAAGAAATAAAGCATTGAAATTTTGATGACGGACTAGTTGTACCATCAATGGAAGATCAGTTGAAATCCCTACTCCATGTTTAAGTGTGGTACGATACAAGACAAGCGCCACCAATAGTTTGAGAATGTCAAAATGTTTTCCTAGAACAATGAAAAATATATAATCAATTACTTAGATTAATTATCTTATAACTTTCTTCAGTTTTTGGTAAAAGTATGTAAGATTGTAATGAAGTATATTTTATTTCCTGCCTTTTTCAATACTTGGTCAACACCTTCTCAAAAAGCTATGAACCACTGATTGTACACCACTAGTACTGACAACTAGTACGCCACTATCACGTGCCACAACAAAATCAAACTTTAAAAATTAATATCTCGCTTATTAAATGGAATTTTTAACTCGGGTTTTCACAGGTACTCTCAGATATACCTGTTCTTTAAGAAAAAAATTTAAAAAATAATCAGATAATACCCTATTGTAAAACCTACACAAATGGTGAGACATTTCTACAAAATTCTATATTTACAACCAGGGACCTGAACCAAAGCGTATTTATGGTTCAGGTTCAGGAAATAAATACCGGTTCAGGTTCAATTTCGACTCAAGGAAAATAAAATTATAACGGTTTGTCGACAAGAAGATGGTAATATTTATTATTTTTAAAATTTAATTTGAATTTACAATTTTTAATTTTATATTTAGCAGTTCTGAACCGAATCTGAATTTAAAACGGTTTAAATCAGTTTTATTGACTTTGACAAATAAAGGTTTTGTTTCGGGTTCAGGTTCATCAAAAATTCGGGTTAATTTAGGTTTTCAATTCAGGTTCGGGTTCACTCTGTTACAGTATGAAAAACAACTTCGTAAAATTCAGTGCGTGGAGTAAAACCTACCTTGCAAGACATATTCTGAAAGAATATGCAGGGCTTGTGGACCACTTGTGTAATAGAATTAAAGCAGTTATTACTAAGACGATGTAGCACTTAAATTAAGTGGCGGTATACTTGAATAACGTTTTGTAAATTTAAATTGTATGTATATTGTACTAATTGTACAATGTGGCCGTAAGTTGTTTGTCGTTTTGTAAAATGACTAACCATATTCGAAAATAACGTCAACGAAGATTTGACAATCTGGCCGCCTTTTATAAAAAGACAAATTTTGCTATGAGCTGGTTTCATATTTTCCAAAAAATATTTTGAGTGAAAGTTTATGCATTATTTTTCATATAACCCTCAACTGGTTGGTATGTTGAACAATCGCCTAAGGTATGGTGAGTCAATACTGACCCCCATTTTTTTTATTGTTTTATTGTAAAACTTTTGGCATGAGTAATATTTTGTTGATGGTGATTACTTCTATTTTAAGGTTTTAAATTGACAGTAATAACAAAATAATCTTTAATTTATACTAAGAGCGGAAACAATTACAATGAATATAAAACATGTACTTTTATGAGCATTTTATAGAAAAATATTAAAATGAAAAAAAAAATTATTCCAGAATTGGTTAAAGTACGAATTATTATTATACACTTCACAGGTCATACTATATGAAAAAAAAAAAATAATACAAAAAAATGTCATTACCAAAAAAGTCCCAAATGTTTATTTCTATCTTGTTTTCAATCACTACATTGCTGATGGAGATTGTAGTAGAGATGTTGTGGGCCTTACATACTTCATTATCGCATGTGTAGGTGTAGCATTTAAGGGTATGTTGGATGCTTGGATGTCATCGTGATATATGCAACACCTTCGTTTTCTATGTCTCATTTCTTTCACTGTCTAGTAAGTCATCCATCGTTTGAATCACTGTTCTGTTCATTATCTTTGCTATGGGTGCTCAATTCATCCTCAGCATCAGAATAATGACTTATATAGTCATCCAAGACCAATATCTCTAATTCGTGCTCTGTAAGCGGCTTTATATCCATTTTAACAAAATTTTGATTATAATAAATAATAACACTTATAATATGGGGGGTCAGATATGATTCATACGTTACTATATCTTCAAAACTTTGCAAACTACTTTAAATGTTTGAAGAATTCTGGGAGGGGCACGCGGATGTGCGAAATAAAAACAATAGTAATAATCGAATGAAAATGACTCAGATATAACCCATTATACCAGTTGAGGGTTAATAGAAAAATAATGATTGTTAGTTTTGTAAATAATGAAATAAAAAAAATGACTCCAGAAATAGTCATGAAAAACAACCCCTCACTCATTGTCAAATGTCAAATTACATACAACATATCATTCATAGCCAATAGGAAAACAGTTTGTCCATCACCTCCGTTATTAATATAAATAAACGTAGGTGATAGTTTGTTACATAAGCTGTATGAAATTTAACGTCACACGTCAGATTAAGTGATTTTTTCAAAATATATATTACACAAATTTCAATAATTAATTGTAAAATATCTAATGCATTTCATGATATGTTCAAACTTGAGTCTATTTAAAGAATAATATTTTTAACGTAGATAAAAACTTCTTGCAACATCCCTAGTTACACTATTTCAATTTATTTATTCAAGTAAATATTTCACTTTCAAAATTGTATATACGATGAATTTTTATTACAAACTTTTATACGTTTCTTGATGACGATGTTGCAAAAATTTAATTTGAGTTCCATCAGAGTTTTTAAATGTTAGAGTGCGTTAACGAAACGAATGAATATTGCTATTGCCGCCGACCTAAAATAGTGGGTCAATTATGTGAAGTGTTGTAAGTCTCAGTGTTTCAAAATGAGCTAAAGTTTCATTTACACGCGACCGAAATTTTAATCCACATCGCGCCAATCACGAGAGAGGATATTTCGATGGCTGAACAATCGAAAAATAATTGTTAAGATTTGAAAAATTCGTTTTTAGTAGTTTTGTATGTTTGTTGTATGTAGCGTGATTAGTATGCAATGCATGTAGAGAGCAAACACTTTATAATGTATATATAGTATGCACTATCTAATGCAGTAAACTACTACCAATTATAGTTGAGCTAAGAATGAAACTTACACGTGCCGTAAACTAGTAGGCGTTGAGCCAATTTTTTACGAAGAAAACATATGAAATCATCGGACTTTATAAAAGTAAATAAAATGTATGTAAGTCATAGTTCGGACCTCAAGATGTAATGAAAATATCACTTCATGAAATAGAAAGATTTTTTTTCCACAATTGTTAGCAAAATTCATTATTATTGAACTTAAAATAGTGAGCAAAGTAGCATGTTGAATCACAAGTGAGCAAAGTAAACAACAACATAACAAATACACAAACTTATAATAATCTGCATCAGGAGTCATAAATTTTGATAGAGTTACAAATTGTACAATAAATATCTACCATTCTACATGATGGAACAATAATTTTTTGTAGTTAACTTTACATTAAATTCAGTTATAAACTTATGTACTGTTGAGTTTTTCATTATTAAAAAATCTGATGTGGCCAACACAAAACCTCCCGCTTTAATTTTTATTAATTTAAATACATACCTACCTACGTATTTACTAACGCTGCAAACTGTTCCATTGCAGAAAACTATTGCTTTATTTACTATTTTCTTTTTAAAATGTCACTATTATTAATTTGAAGTGATAAGTTTTCTGACAGTGACATTTACTGTCAGTTACATTCATTTGAAAAATGAACTGTGTAACAAAGGAATAGTTTTTATCTTAGACTTCGCGACTGATAAAAAAAATTATTTTTAAATTTATCTGTAAAATATATAGAAAAAGTATTAATGTATTCCTGTACAAAATTCAATAATCTTTAATTTTCATAAGACATTAAATTCGAAAAAATGGCATTTAATGGTATTTTTTAAAGAAAAACCATTATGAGCTTCAAGTAAAGTACCATTTCCGTTTATCCGATTTACACCAAAATCTAATGGCTTCTATTCCTATTAGAATAGGGTAGAAATACAAGGTTTCAGAATTTTGTGAATGATAGTATTTGAGTTAAAGTGCAAACAAAATTCGTACACATTCACACACACACATACACACACACATACACACACACATACACACACATACACACACATACACACAAACACACACATACACACATACACACACATACACACATACACACACACACATACACACATACACACACATACACACACACACACATACAGACATCATCGTGAAAATGTTAAAAATGGATTCTAGGGACCTTAAAACGTGGCCATTTACTAAAATCTCGATATTAGATATTTAGCACGATCCCTATACCTCCCTTACCAACGGTAGCGGGAGGTAAAAAGTACAATGTTTCGGTTTTTAAAAAAATGATATTTCAAGATTGTGGAAAAAATCATGTTTAGTACTTGTCACCATGTTTTTTTTTCTCACTTGTCCAGTTAGTGTACTCGCTCCCGCTCGTGCGGCCAATTTTCGAACACGTGAGAAAAAGACATACTTTGCTCACTTGTACTAAAAATTTTTTTATTGAAACATTGACATAAGGGGTTGTTCCTATGAACTAAGGAGATAAGAAATTTTACAACACACTTATCTCATTTGTTTATGGACGATGTTAAATCTACTACTGGATCGTCAGAAATATTCTTATCTATACTGTAAATGTTGTTCGTTTTGGTATTCCCAGCCATTATTGTTTACTTTTCTGCTAAGAAATGCCCAAAAATCTTCAATCAGTCGTGCCTCAGAAACGTTTGGGGGATTATACTCTCTCTCTTTCTCTCCCTCTCTCTCTCTTTCTGTTTTCTATTTGATTACATTATTTCTTTTTCGAAATTTTAAATCATTTCTGTCAAATATTCTGCGAACAGTCATCTTTAAATTTTTAAATTGTCGAATTAATTTACGATATGGCGTTCTAACTTTGTCTTGAGCACTTTGAATGAATTTGTTGATCCGATTTAGAGGTAAAAGTTCAGGTCGCCCATTTTTTGGTAAATTAATATAAACTACAACTTCTTCACATACCCGTAGTTCGGTAAATAGTCGTCTGTCCAAAACATATTTTGATCCCCAAAAACGTTAACAATTCTCACGTTTCGGTTAATCTGTCCACCTACCTAACCTATAGATAGATTTGTGTATTTCAAGTTTGTATAACATCTTTCAAAACTTTTTCTGGTAATTTTATCATAGTATATTTTAAAACAACTATAATGTCCAGTCACAACTAGATTAGATCTTATTTAGAAATAAAATTTAGAGCGTTTATTTTTTTTAATACATACATACGTTATACCACATTTATGTGTATAATTCTCTTAATACTGTTTGCATTTAACATATTATTTACTTAAGTAATTCTTCCATTAATATAATGTACACATGCACACACACTTTCAAGTATGACAACAATTATAACTCTTGTAAGTATGAATTAATGAAGTCGTTAATTATGTTTTGTAGAGATAAAACAAGAGTAAAATTCGCGTAGATTGAAGGTAAAAATGTAAATCTGCTACCTTGACACACTTCTATTCACATGCTTTGATGGAGACGATAAAGCAAAACAGTAGGATGTTACGAAAAACAACCTAATTCAATATTCATCTTATAATACACACATATGTATACACACTGCCACTGCCCTACATTATACTTATCAACGAAATTTTAAACTGATAACACGATTAATAATAATATTAGCAAATGTACACATATACATTAGAAATATTTTTTAGTTTTTCTATAAATATGGAGCTATCTTGTGATAAGCTAAAAATAAATATAATAATATAAAAAATCTGTAATTTATAAAAAAATTCAAATGGTCTATAATTTATCTTTGAAAACAATAAGTTTTTTTATACTTTATTATATGCAGTAAAGGCATACATCTCTCTTCAGAAAGTTTTCAAAATTCACCCCATGAAGAAATAAACAATATTGCAAGAGTAAATTGTCCGGAAATTTTATCGCCGGCAAATTGATCGTGGGGAAAATTTATGGTTGGTATATTAATCGTGAGGAATATTGATCACGGGGAAAATGGGGTCCTCCACCGTAATAAAAAAGATTAAAATGTACAATGGGGGATTACACCATTTTTTTTTTTATAATTTCATCTGAAAATATTAGGAAAACTAAGACTATTGATGAAAATCCGGTGAAAAAATTCTTATTAATAAGCGAGTATGGTCTCCCGAATTGTGAAAAGATTGACGTGACGTCACATTTATGTGTTTTTATATCAAACTGTTTTCATCATGGACCTAAATGTTCTTGAAATATATGCTATTTTAAGTTATATTTACATAAAAATAAATGAATATTATAACACTGTATAAGTATACATACTTTATTATTACAGGTGTATTTAAATTATTAAGTTTAATGCAAGAAATTTATGTTAAAATAAAAACTGTTTGGAAACTGTAGTACAGGAATGTTAGCCCCTCCTTTCGAATTTGAATTTCTTAACTTCCATTGGTAGTAATCCCACCTCCTAACACGCTATTTGTAATGCATGTATAGGCGGTTTCTCGGTCGCCAATCAAAATATTTTCATATTAGTGTCGAAGCGTTATAACAAAAAACCCTTTATTTCCGAAATATCTCAATTATACCATTTCATTTTTTTATTAATATTCGTAACTCAGCATATACATTCGTATTTTTTTACTATTTTCCTTTAATTCGATTGAGCCGTAATCCCCCATTTGGACTTAAAGTAGTACTCAATAAATGTCGATAAAAAAGATAAAATATATTTTTTTAATAATTTACGAGATATTTAAAATTTGTTGTCACTGTGACGTCAAACTATTGCTATCTTTCTCTCGCAGCTTATTGCAGAGCCTGGTGCGGAGCGAGAGAACGATAGGAGTATCGCCGTGACGTCATACTGAGATTAAAAATCAAATGCAGTTAAACTAAAGACAATTGAGATTTTTTAATACTACGAATTGCTTCAAAATTAAACTAACTTTTATTTAAAATAATAAAAAAATTAGAGTGGAGGACCCCATTGGCCGCCAGAAAATTGATCCCTAAGAAAATTGAACGCTAGGATAGTTGATCGCTGCGATAAATTTACCGGCTATTAATTTTCCTCGCTATTAATATTCCACCGGTATTCCGGCGAACATTTTTCCTCGCGATCATTTTTCTGGCGTTGAATTCTCCTCGCGAATAATTTACCGGCGAGGAATTTTCTTCGCGATCAATTTTCCGCTTCAAGTTATCCGCGATGAATTTTCCGGGAACTCCCCTATAAGCGGAAGGGCATTATGTCTATATTCTGCGTAGATGTTGCGTCGTATTTTTAATAATTCAATTTATAGTTGTAAACAAATTCTATTAAATTTGTGTTTGTACGTATGTGAGATTTTAAATAATTTTCCTTCTGTGTATAGAAGTGAATAATGTATGTGGACACGCGTGTATGAAAATGGCTAGTATTATCTACATACAACGTTCAGATAAACGTTTCAACTCAATTCAATTTGCAACAGAATCGTGACGAAGTATTACGCTGCATGTTTACGGAGAATACAACATTAGTTTATTTTAGATTAACTACGTATACATACATCATCGTACGAGTAAAATACATGTACACGTAAAATAGCTTTCAAATCAATAACAATTTTTTTTTTTTTTTAGTAATAAATCATCTCGGCTTATTACTCATTTTTGAGTGTGCCAATCAGTGCAGATGAATGAAACTTGTACCATTCTAACACATTAAGTTTGGCTTATACCGTTAGTATTTTTTAACGTGAAACGTTGGGTTTGCCATATCCATGGTTACGATTCGACATTTGATTGACAGCAATGTATTTGCGTGTCCCATTCAAAATGAAACATAGGGAACGAATTTGACATTTGACAAGACGTCAGTAGAGGTTAATTTTGTTTAAATAATTATACCTGCTTTCTAAATTAAATTTAGTTGTAGAAAAATATTGTGTACCCCTTGTGCCCTAGTGATTTTCTGACTTAGCTAAATTTCTTGCAATATTTAAATATAATACTTCTGTCAAATTCATTCCCTATGTTTTAATTGAGACAGGCAATTACATTGCTGTCAATCAAATGTCAAGTAGTAACTTATAGGAAATTTCAGCTGCTATGTCATATTGACAAGATGTCATTAGAGGTTAATTTTGTTTAAATAATTATACATGTTTGCAAAAAATGAAATTTAGTTGTAGAAAAAAAATTGTGTGCATCCTGTGCCCGAAATATGTTTAGTGCTCTCTAGTGGTTTAGTGACTTGGCTAAATTTCTTATCATATTTAAATATAATACATCTGTCAAATTCGTTCCCTATGTTTCATTTTAAATGGGACGCACAAACATATTGCTGTCAATCAAATGTCGAATCGTAACCATCGATATGACAAACCCAATGTTTCACGTTAAAAAATACTCACGGTAGATCGTTTTCATTTAAAATCTTGCTATAAAGGCCAGAGAAACATAAATCCATGTGTATTTCTCGCACATGTTCTTTGCATATATTTCTTCTTTTTCGTTGCCAACTGTTTTGAATAATGATCTTGGAAATCGTTAAACATAATAAGAAGTGTCCAGCTGCTTCGACCACTTCTTTTGTCAAAACTCCACCTTTTGTTTATTCATAGGCGTGCGGAATATTTTCTCCAAAGGGTTGGCAATGTTCGCGAAATATTGCAATATGTATTTCCTGTTGCTATAATATCAATTATGAAATATATAAATAAAATATTTTTATTTCCTCATACCGAAATTATTGCAATAGTGTAACAAAAAGAATTTTTATCAATAAATCATGAATGTTAAATATTTACATAGTGGGCTGTGTCATAATTTAAACAATATTTGTGGGCTACAAAGAAAATAATATTCTTTATCGTAATTGAGTTGTAATAGTTATTTATATAGAGGGCCGAAAGAAAAGGTTCACGCCTGTGGACGAAATTAGCGGAGGGCTTTTATTCGTCCAAGGGTGTAAACTTCTTTCGGCCTGAAGTATGTACAACGCACTATTACAATTAAATGAAATGTTTTTAAATTATTTTTTAAATACAAGCAAAGCTTGTTGTTATCTAAAAATATTACGTGGCCAGGTTAACCTTATTTTGTCGTTATTTTATAAATAATTAAAGAAATACTTCTAATGTTTATATAATTAAATAAAGGTTAACATTATTACCGGGCGTTTTGGCTTTTTTACAGCCCGGCGGGCGGTAAAACTGGCAAAAAGCCCGGCGGGCGTAATGTTCAACTTTCCTCCCTGGTAACTAAGATGCAGTTGTGCGTAAAATAAATTACTGATACCCTCAAGTCTGTACCTACCTATTTTTGAGTTACGCCTCACCAAAACATATGTACACCCACTTTTGGATGAAATAGTCAAGTTTTCAAAAATCTACTTTATATATTTTATGCACAACCGCATTAAAATTGTTTGTTTATATCTTAGTTACCATGAAGGAAACTGAAAGATTACACCCTGCGGGCGATAAAGTAGCAGAATAGCACATGCGGGCGGTAAAGTACAGCAAAAGCCCAGCGACTGGTGAACAAAACGTTAAAAATACAATTGGAAATACCGTGAGTATTTTTTAACGTGAAACATTTGATTGACAGCAATGTATTTGCTCGTTCCATTTAAAATGAAACATAGGGAACGAATTTGACATTTGATAAGACGTCAATAGAGGATAATTTTGTTTAAATAATTATATCTGCATTCTAAATTAAAATTAGTTGTAGAAAAAATATGGTGCGCACCTTGTGCCCGAGTGATTTTCTGACTTGGCTAAATTTCTTACAATATTTAAATATAATACTTCTGTCAAATCATTCCCCATGTATCATTTTAAATGAGACAGACCAGGCCCGGGAAACGCAAATGGGGGATACCGGGATAGCATTTTTAGTTTTGCTTCCATACACTAGATATGGCGACACCAGTCTCATTAGTGTATCATTTTTTTTTAATTCTTTGCGCGAATTTTGACATTTGTCATTTTCATTTGAAACAATTCTGACTGTCATTGTGATTATATTTTTCGTGTCTTATAAGTAGTTATTTTGTGTGTAAAGAACTTGTTAATATTTAAGATGACACGAATAAAGTGTTGTGTACCATATAATATTGCTACCGGTAAGTGAAAATATATATTTTATATAATTGTATTTTTATACCAGTAAAACATATTACAAAATCGTATTCTAGGAATAACACAATATAGATTTTGACATCCTCGAACTCATCGAGATTTATTTGTCAAGTGGTTGGAAGTTTTAAACATGGATGAACTGCTATTAGTATTGTATCTTTCCTAAATGAAATTACATTGTTTTGAAAAATGCATTATTTTTTATTCATTTTATGTAATCTTCGTAAGACTGATTTGTAGTTGAAGTAGATTTTTCATAAAATACTACGCAATGATAGTATTTTGTGAAAAAACTGCTTCAACTTCAAATTGTACTAATTAGAGGTAATTAATAAACCGAATATAGCAATATTAATTGTAGGTAATGATTCTACCGACCGAGTTTTTACATTTAATTTTGCTTCCATACACCAGATGGCGCCATTGATGCGGTATCGATGGTCAACATGTACGTTTCTTATCTAAAATAGTGTATATGGTCTGTGGAGACAGACAAATACATTGCTGTCAATCAAATGTCAAATCATAACTTATAGGAAAATTCAACGGTTGTCATATTGACAAGATGTCATTAGAGGTTAATGTTGTGTAAATAATTATATCTGTTTTCTAAAAATTAAATTTAGATGCAGAAAAAATACTGTGTGCACCTTGTGCCCGAAACATGTTTAGTGCTCTCCAGTGGTTTTCTGACTCCGCTAAATTTCTTTTCTTACAATATTTAAATATAATACTTCTGTCAGATTCGTTCCCTATGTTTCATTTTAAAGGGAACGGGCAAATACATTGCTGTCAATCCACGATTTAAAATATACTAGTTATGCCATTTGTCATGTTTTCGACAAACAACACCATTCAATCTTAATTCGCGATCACCTCTACTAATTGCACATTGCCATTTTTTAAAGTGATATATCTAGTGGAGCAGCAAATAGAGATTCTTTTTCAGTGTATTTCTTGTAACCGGTTTCACATCCAGGAATGAAACATTTTCTATTTAATTTTCTTTTCATTTTGCATTAATTGTAATATCTTTCAACAAAATATTTATATTGCATTACATATAATACGAATATGTACTTCAAAACCTGTTTTATTTACCTTTCTATAAGATATAACATGTAATATTTTCAAAATGACAGGTGTCGGTTGGGTCGTTCTCACGTTGCGCCTCTAGCGGAAAAAACGAGGAAACACATATCGCTTTGGACCCTCGTTTTGTGCAGAGTGGCACAACCAGTATATTTTAAATCGTGTGTCAATCAAATACCAAGTCGTAACCATGGATATGACAAACCCAATGTTTCACGTTAAAAAATACTCACGGTATAATCAACACTCTTATTTTTACCTCCTGCTACCCTTGGTAAGGAAGGTATAGGTATCTTGCTAAAAATCTCATATCTAAATTTTAGTAAATGCCCACGTTTTAAGGTCCCTAGAAAGATGTCTGTGGGTTTGAATCCTTTTATTTCGGCTTTATTCTAATATGGAGAGAAGTCATTAGATTTTGATGTAAATCGGATAACTAGATATGGCACTTTACTTTAAGCTCAAAACAGTTCTCAACGAAAAATACCTTTAAATGTCATTTTCTTGCGATTTATGTTAATATAAAAATTAAAGATTATTAATTTTTTTACAGATATGCATTAATACTTTTTTTCTATTTATTTTATAGATAAATTTATAAAATAATCATTTTTATAAATCCCGGAGTCTGTTTTAAAGATTCCTTAGTTACACAATTTAGATTTCAAATGTATGTAACTGACAGATAAATGTCACTGCCTAAAAAACCTATCATTTCAAATTAATAATGATAACGTTTTAAAAAGAATGCGGTAAATAAAATAATAGTTATACAAATGCAAAGGAACGTAATATAGTTTCCAGCTTCAATAAATATGTAGGTATTTGTTTAAATTAATAAAAATTAAATCAAATTTTTTTTCGACTCTCTATACGCAAAAAACTATTGCATTCTTAATACTCAGTTATTTGCAAGTATGTTATTGGAACAAACTGCAACTTCTACATTATACCAATCTTTTTTGCGTTTTATTTTTATACAATTTCTTTTTTCAAAGTGTGTGTGTAATATTCTCTCTCATAGCAAACAGGCAGGTATTGCTCAAATGTTTGAAATAATTTGTGTCCATTTGAATTTCGGACATGTGCAATAATTACTAGATGTTGCCCAATCCAACTCCAACAGTTTGGTTTACACATTAATTTTAGCTGCTAGAAACTTATAACGTATGTTAGTGCTTTGCTAGTGCTACTAAACTAGCTATCACACGTTTCAATGACTCTGCTATTTTAATTCCCTTAGAATCCTTGGCAAAATCGCGCGCTAAAAATAATCAAGTACGTTCAACAGCGTGCATCTCTTGTCGTAAAAATAGAAGACACATAAGATTAGGACAAAACACGTGCTATAATAACAACAAAAATCAAATAAACACAACGAAAACAATAGAAATTACGAACGCACTTTTATAATAAAAGCGCTATTATGAACCACGCTTTTACACATTATTCTTATAAGGGAAAACGTCCCTTTTATCAAAATCATTATATAAAAGTGGGTTTGTAATGACGTAGTCACTATCCCTATTAAATTTCAAGATACGAATTTTGAATATTGATAAAATTATTTGTTTAAGGCGCTCTTTAAATCGAGCTTGTTTAAAAATTATTGCACCTTCACAAAAATTCTGAAAATATGTGTAAATAAAAAATAACATGCTGAATTCAAATTTGAAACGTACAAAACGCCATATCTCTTAATACGGGGGCAACGTTAGAAATATTGAAATTAGAGCCTGTTTCACATTTGTCTTTTTTTTTTAGAAATGTAGCTTGTCAATTTTAAGTTCTTAGGAAGTCATGGCTGACACATGTTGATGACTTCTGATATTTCAGTATGAAAAAAAAATTGATAAATATAAAAGGTTGTCTAGAAATTGGTAAATTTATTGCACGATAGGGGTTTTCAAGTCTCCCGCTTTTAAAAGAATACTTATTGGTTATCAGTGTCCACCATGTATAAATAATGTTAAGATGAATATAATAGCTTTCCGTTTTTTATTACCTTTATTGCATTTAAATCGAGCGCTTAAAATTCAGTATCAACCACGTTTGTGACGAGCTGGACACTGGCAAATACTATGGACCTACCTATTACATTTAAAGAGAGACATATTAATAAAAGTGAGATGTATATAGTGCGCAGTTGACTTTTAGCGCAGGTGGGTGATATGGTGGAGAATATTGAAATTTAAAATATGGCAACAAATACATGTTCAACAAATTAAAAAATAAGTAAAACTGAATATATTTAGGTATAGTATATGGTATATTCGATGAATACTTTAAAAAGAGAGGAAGAACAGATGGAAATCAGAAAAGCGGAATGTTTTACAGTATTTACTAAACTGTTTTCTTGTTTTTGTACGTTTCTGCATATTTGCACTTCGAACTTGCAGACTACATAAAACCTAAACAATTGAAAAGTGACAGTTAATAGTATAGTTGTCAAATGATTTGCTTAAACACGATATTACAATCTATGGTTAAACATAAATTTTACATAACATATATATTTTTTATTAGATACATTTTTGTTTGTAATACAGAAACAAATATATTATTTTTCTGTCGTTCTCTTTATAATTTTTAACATGTATGAATTTATTTTTTCATTCTCGTTATTTGGCAACAGAGTGTCACGCTCACGCACCCAATAATTCAGAAAAAATCCGTTAGGTGGCATATCTAAAATGACATCACAGCGTTATTAAAATGTAATAGGTCCATTGGCTAATGCTTGGTCGAAAGTATAAGCCGGGGTCGTGTCGTGCCTTCGCGAGGTTTTCGCGTTTGTTTTGACGTGACACTAAACGACGTATACAGCGCGTCGATTTTCTTGGGCCGCATTTATGAAAAATTTAACAATTTTTTGTAGCTTATTAAAATCTTTTCGGCTAAAATAGGTAATACGGGTCTAATATTTTTATCTGCAGATTAGCATATTAAAAAATGAAATAAAAAAATTTAAGTTCAATTTATTGTACCTACTTGGCCAAGTTCTTAAAATTGACAGTTATAAGACAGGTTTAAGCAGGCACGTGGCTGGCAAATTATGAATCATTCGAGAATGCTGTCTTGTTGATTCTATATTTCCATTTACAACGATATTGTAAAAATTTATTACTAAGTTTTAACTTAATTTTCGTTACTTAATTTCAAAAGAACTGAACTGTTTAACGAAAGTGCAATTTTTTTTTTAAACTGTTTTTTAAAGTTGTGAATGAAAATATGTACCTAACTATCCGGTTTTGACATAATTTTCGCTAGTTAATTTCAAAAGAACAGAATTGTTTATAATGAAAACACATTTTTTTTGTGGAAAACTGTTTTACAAAGTTGTGAATGAAAATATGTAACTATCCAGAGAGCATTTTCAAATCATGATTTATAATTTCACAACTTTAACAGTTTTAAAGTATCCAGAAATTATTTTGACTATTTGACAGTTTTTAAGTCCCAGAAATTATTTTGAAAGCATTCCAAAAGAAGATTGGTTGGAGCTTTTAAGAAGTGGAATGAAAGAATTGTGAAGTGCATAACATTGTTGAAGGGAGCTACTTTGAACATATTTTAAAATAAAATTCTTATTCTCAATAATTCTAGCGTAACTCATATATAAAAGAACCCTTTTTATCCAGATTTATACATCTGTAAATATTTCATCTTTCTTTAACACATTCCAAACATCTTCCCCATTCATTTCTTACAATTCTTGTACTATTAACTCCTCAGTGTTACTCCAGCAAGTTTGATTCTTTTTGTGTGCGTGTTTGTGTGTCGTGCGCGTAGATTTAGTTGGCTGGCTCACTAGTCTCGCTTGGCTGGCGATGCCTACAGCCCGCTTTACACACAAAAAGTATCAGGCCGGCCGGAGATTTCAACGCTAGAGTAACACACGAACTCGACCCGCCCAAAAAGTGACTGTTACAGAAAGAAAGAAATGGAGAGAATCAGAGGTGCAATTAGGGAATACAATAATAAAAAGAAAGATAGGAAAATAAATTTTCATCACAAATTGATGTAAAATAATTTGTTTCTTTTCTAACTTGTGCCTGTCGTCATAACTATCAAAATATTCGACAAAGTTGTACAGTTTTCATTTGGAAGTGTCAGCTCTCAAACGTTCAAATGCTTAGTAATTTGGACATCTGAAACAGATACCTAGCTAAGTAATTCCTCAATAAATATAGGAAAAGCTTGGTCGGTGGTTACAACATAATTTTGTTAGATAAGTATTGCTTTGGATACATTACTTAAATTTTAAGAGTCCTTGATGAAATTTTCGCTAAGAGAATAATAATAAGAAGAAATATAGATGAAGAAATGTGAGAGATTTCAACGATACGTTTAGTGATGAACTTAATTTTTTTTTAACTAAACCCGATATACCACTGTAATTTTTTTATTAAAATTTACGTAATTATTTTTATAAAAACCGTTGTGATAGTAATTTTTACAAAAACTATATTTATTTTGATGAAAGGTGCGTTCTGATTGGATGTTGATTTACAAAAGTTTTACAGTTGGTTATCGTAAAGGCTGAGCGATCCGGAGAAATATATTTAAGCCCTCGGTGCCTTGTATATTGTCTGTTGACATCCTCTATCAGTAAATACAAGTAAAATTTGCTCAAAAAGCCGGTAGAATTCGCATGAAAAGTTAAGGAATTTATTGACAAAATAATAAGTGAACCTTGTTTTGTGGTGCTTTTGCAGTGCACGACATCTTTAAAAGCCTGTCAGGTAACACCTGGCAAGCGCCCTTTACCAAAAATGGATAATATGCGATTAAGTTGATGAAATTTATACAATTCATATAATTTGTGTTTTAAAACTAAAAACTAAATTATAAAAGTGAAATCGTACATATTGCTAAATATCTATCAAGTATTTTACATATTAATCTAGTCATTATACATGTTTACGTATATTTTTATTTGAATTTTTTTGTACTCATCCTCTGAGGTAAAAAAAAATTGTCGCCATTACCGAAATGTGCGAATAAATTTGACACACCCAGAAATGGGTAATGTAATAAGCCGTACATACATTATACAATATGTTTATATATTTTGTAATTAACACTACCTATTAGGTAAATAAAATATATATACAATGCAATTTTTTTATAATATATGTAAGTATATATCTGTTATTGTCATTACATATACATAAATTAATGTATATTCTATTGTATTATTATATGCTAATTGATACTATTGTGCATAGAAGTTGGTATTTTAATATTTTGAATAATGCAATATTTTACAAACTTTATGTAGTAAATAGGGATTCTTAATATTATATTAAAAAATAAGTTTCATAAGGCATTATATTAACGCACGAGTCCGCGGCGAGTTTTACAAAGGACGTGTACGATAACAGGCCTTATAACCATGTTGTTTATACTATTTTTTCTATTGAGGTAATTTTATAATTCTTAGAAAAAAATTAAAAATTGTGACTTGTTAAAAGTATAACGAACACCACCAAAAACAATTTTTATAGATCTTCTTAATGACGTGCTCTCATTGCTTTACTAGACTCATAAAGACACCAACATAGAAAAAAATAAATATATCATCACTGCTTATTACCCATTTTTGGGTGTGCCAATCTACTTTAATTTGTAGATTTCGGTAATGACGACAATACGTATATCTATTCAAAATTTAATTTTTTCAAATATCATTTCGAGTATTTTGAGTTGTATTTTTTTTTTCAGCGAAGAACCCTCGGAAGAACCCTGTTAATTATTACTATATATTTGTACTGTTCAAGGCGTTTACCAGGCGTCACCTCACGGGTATTCAATGCTGTGATCTGAAATTTGAATTCATAATAATTTTGAAAGCCGAAAACATATCGTTTATTAAACTTGTCGTTCTGAATAATTTATATAGTACTTATAAAAATTTTGTAACATGTACGAAAGGGAAACCATTCTATGCACTTGTCTGTTGATTAGAATAGAATGTGAATATGTGTCGTGTAGTGTGAATCCGACTTTGGGTTCTGTGAAGTGGGACGAGGTCGCTGAATAACAATATTGTAATATCCGACCACTACAGCGCCATCAAATCGACGTGGCAACACTGTGCACTGACACATACACGCACACCTCAACTTGAGTACACACATAGGCAAGCAGTCAATCACCAACAAACAAAACAGAAAAAACTTTTAAATTTTCATTCCTGTGGGTGCACTCTCCACGCCAGAAACGAGCGAGGTGACGCCTGGTAAAACCTACATGGTCCGAATATGTCGTAATCATTTCTGATATTTGTGAAAAAAGCAGATTGGCATACCCAGCAATGAGTATTTTATTTATTTTTTACATTTTTTTCTTGTTACGGACGATGAGATAATCCATTTTTGAGTTATGTTCTCCAAAACTCAAATACACCTATTTTGCTTTTAGATAAATTTCAACGCGCTGATTCTCAAAATTTACAAACAGCAAATTAATATCTCTTTTAGTTCCCGATATATTTGAGTTCAAACTTGAATCCCAAAAAACTCATTTTTGGGCAATAACCTAAAAATGGATGGAGAATGCCTGGCAACTTTGACATTGTACTTGTATTACATAAGTATACAAGTTTTTAAAATTTTTGATTAATGGATACAATTACTAGAGTAAAATAAATGAAAATAGATTGAAATAGTAGGACAAATTTTATGAAAATTGGTGTACATATGTAATATTGCCTGAAAAAAAAAAAATGCAAAGTCGCCGGGCTCGTATTCTACCTATTTTTGGGTTATGGCCTAAAATTGGTTAAAGTTTTAAATGTAAATATCTCGAAAACGAAAAAAGATACTAACGAGTTGCGGCTTGAAAATTCGAAAACAGCGCGTTGAGATGATATGAAAAATGGAAATTTCAAAAATTAGAAGATTTTGGAGAAAATAGGTCTATTTTTTTTCTGCCATTTAAAATACAATTTACATTACTATAAAACTGTTTTTAATATTCTAATCTGCTGCGCCTTACTTTCTTTGGCGTATATTTTTATTTTTTATCTCGCTTATGAATCAGACAGCATTATAAGATATGCATAATATGTAGTAAACTAACTATACTGTATGCATAATTCTGAATGAAATATAGTAGTTTCTTATGCGAGTAAGAGAAAGATAAAAAGCTATACTATGTAAATGAAAGACAAAGATGCGAGACGTGAAAGACTGGTTTTTGTCAAGTGAATTGACGTAAGAGAGATGAAACAATTTCGTACATATAAACAAGTTTCCATAGAGTTTATTACGCCTATATTCAAATATGGGTTTATTTTTAAAATTTATTTCGTAACTTATGTTCGTTGACAGATCTTGTCGAAAAGATATTTTCGAGGATATTTTTTTTATTCCCGTTGTTAAAAATGTTATACAATATCCTAACCACCATTTGGCAAGCTGTGGTGAATTTAGTTAGTGAGGTACCATTATTAGAAGATATCTCGAGATAATTGGACAAAACGTAAAGGAAATTTATAACAATGTCACAGAATACATTTATACAGAAGCGACACTCCTTGCCGGCACCATTGTTGTTGCGATTTTACGTTTATGACCTTGAACTTTAAATTTGTTGGCAAATTTACGCGCGAAATTTAAATTGTTTTAAATGGTAAAAGAAAAATTAGAACATATAAGTACTAAAATTTTAATTTTATTAACGAATTAAAAAGAAATCAGATAAAATAATCACATAATTATATTTTTATTAAACAAATTTATTACAATGCAGAATTTTCTATATCTTTGATGTGGGAAACAAACGTCAGACTCGATGAATATGTCCCAAATATCCTTCTCCATCAAATCTTCTCTTCCACAGGCCTTGAGCCACATTTTACACCTATATTTATTAAATGAATATACATTTCACATGATATGGTAGTCGTTTTACATAACTTATATTTCTGGATCTTTCGGAAACAAAAAAAACTTACATTTCCCTTTTTCCATTTTTAAATCTATTTACACAGTCTTTATATGAACAAACAAGTCTTCCCGATTCTACCTTCTTCTTCTTCTTTTTATCCATTTAATTAGAAACTAACACCACTTCTAAAATTCACAAACAGTTCACAAAATGACATATGTAAAAGTGAGAAGACGTGTTTGGTTTGCTTGAATTAGCCATAACCCTAAAATACATAGGCGTGACAAGCTGAGACAACAGATTTTTCAGAATACGTGAAATATAATGTTTTTCCTTATGATAACGATTTTTCTTATCGTTTGTTGAAAAAATAGCATATTTGTTTTTATTAGAAATCAATTTGTGTTGA
Organism: Ophonus ardosiacus; assembly: GCA_943142095.1. NCBI lineage: Eukaryota > Metazoa > Arthropoda > Insecta > Coleoptera > Carabidae > Ophonus > Ophonus ardosiacus. Next base: position 39,891,338 of record OW964826.1, read on the forward strand.
AATTTGATAGAATCAATATCTCAATGTATTCTGGAGTTAAGGAGTTTCAAACAAGATTCGTCCTTTAATAACCAGCCGGTATAAGACTTTTATATGTAGTATGATCAAGCCCAATGTTGAAATGTTAATTTATCATAAAATTCTAAAAGTTACATGTAAATCATTTTGTTGTATAAAATTGAAATACAGGGTGTTATGTAAGTAAGTGTATAACGCTTAACCCATGGTAGAACTGACCCCATAGATAGTAAATCTGACAATAAATTTTGTTTAACATACTTTCTACAAGAACTAGAGGCCTTTCCAATTAACCAATCACGTCATAGTTCAAAATTTTGTAAAAAAGTAAAAATCAATGTGTTCTTTGGAAAAAATATCACACCTATCACAAATGACATATAAGATCATTGACGTCTATTTGGAAATAACTGTCTGTATCGTCTTGCAGGAGCACGACTATTCCGCCATAAACCATATGCATGTCTCCATACTATTTTGGTGGTAAAGGTAAATGGTCTATTGAGAATACCAAAAAAAAAAAAAAAAACCAATATAAATTGTGCGTCTATGCAAAAAACTTTTAACGTCAGTTTTGACAATCAATAGTTTTTCCAGAGAACATTTTTTTTTACTTTTTTACATAATTTTTAACTATGACGTGACTGGTCAGTTTTTTAAAGGCTTCCAGTTCTTGTAGGAAGCATGTTAAACAAAAATTATAGCCATATTTACTATCTATGGACTATGGGGTCAGTTCTACCATAGATTAAGCGTTGTACACTTACTTACAAAACACCCTGTATAAAATTTGTAATTAATTGTCTTGAATGGGGTCCTTTACATTAGTAACAAAAAATTAAAACATGGGTCATTTATGTTAAAACTAGACCTTAAATACGCTGTATAATAGTTTAAAAAGAATTAAAAAAAAATCTGATGTGGCCAACACAAAACCTCCCGTTATTTAATTTTTATTAATTTAAATACATACCTACCTACGTATTTACTAACGCTGCATTTACTATTTTCTTTTTAAAATGTCACTATTATTAATTTGAAGTGATAAGTTTTCTGACAGTGACATTTACTGTCAGTTACATTTATTTGAAAAATGAACTGTGTAACAGAGGAATAGTTTTTATCTTAGGCTTCGCGACTAATAAAAAAAATAATTTTTAAATTTATCTGTAAAATATATAGAAAAAGTATTAATGTATTCCTGTAGAAAATTCAATAATCTTTAATTTTCATAAGACATAAAATTCGAAAAAATGGCATTTAATGGTATTTTTTGAAGAAAAACCATTATGAGCTTCAAGTAAAGTACCATTTCCGTTTATCCGATTTACACCAAAATCTAATGGCTTCTATTCCTATTAGAATAGAGTAAAAATACAAGGTTTCAGAATTTTCTGAATGATAGTATTTGAGTTAGAGCGAAGACAAAATCCCTACACATACACACACACACACACACATACACATACATACATACATACATACATACATACACACACACATACAGACATCATCGTGAAAATGTTAAAATTGGATTCTAGGGACCTTAAAACGTGGTCATTTACTAAAATCTCGATATGTGATTTTTAACACGATCCCTATACCTCCCTTACCAAGGGTAGCGGGAGGTAAAAATATTGGTTTTTAAAATATTCGTGTTTTGCGCTAAATTTTACTGTATTTAGATCGCTTTAATAATAAGTATCTCTCAATTGAGAGTTGCATTTCACGATCTGCCTCTTGCAGTAATCGTTACAGAATGAAATGATTCTTTTTGTTCTCGTCGAGTGCTAGTATCCTTCATCAGTGACAGTGAAACTTTGAATGCTGTTGCTTCATAAGAATCGAGCTATGGTGCTATGCAATTAGAATGTTTTCGTCATTAAGATTGCAAAAGTTTGTCTTAAATGGATATTTGCGTGGGACATACTGTTGTCAGTCAGTCAGTCACTAAGTCTTTTCAACAACAGGATATTTGGGTTAAGTGACTGACAAGAAATGAGTATATATCATTTTGTAAATAGCACAAAAGTGGCCTTTGGTGCTCTCTCCGCTGCAGCTTTAAGCAAATTATTGTTATTATAGAGAGTAACGTACGTAACAAAAGTTTTAAGAAAAAGTTAGACCTCTTCATCAAATAGAAAGAATTTTGTTATTGAAACATTGATATAAAAGATGTTCCTACAAACTAAGGAGATGAGAAATATGATTTTTTTGTAATTCGCATCTGTAACAAAGCTGTTACAGCATCCAAAGGGGTTAATACTGTTATAGACTATTACAATTTATTATTATAATTTCAAAAAAAAATCCATGTCAAATCTCGTTAAATAAACGAACACAAACGTTTGTTAAGAATTTTATTTGTATATAATTTTGAAAATATCGTATAGTGTAAGAAAAATAAGATTAGAGTTGTCAATGAATTTTCAAACGTTACATATATCACCAACCGACAAAATTCCCTAAATTTTGGCACTACTTTTTATTTAAAAAATCTGATGTGACCAACACAAAACCTCCCGCTATTTATTTTTTATTAATTTAAATACATACCTACGTATTTAGTAATGCTGCAAACTATATTATATTCCATTGCATATAACTATTGCTTTATTTACTATTTTCTTTATTATTTAATATGTCGTTACTATTATTAATTTGAAGGGATTAGTTTTTTGACAATGACATTTACCTGTCAGTTACATTCATTTGAAAAATGAACTGTGTAACAAAGGAATTGTGTTTATCTTGGGCTTCGGGATTAAAAAAAAAAAATTTAAATTTATCTGTAAAATATATAGTAGAAAAAGTATTAATGTTCATTTGTAGAAAATTCAATAATCCTTAATTTTCATAATGACATAAAATGCGAAAAAATGGCATTTAATGATATTTCTTGAAGAAAAACCATTATTAGCTTCAAGTAAAGTGCCATTTCCGTTTATCTGATTTACACCAAAATCTAATGGTTTCTTTTCATATTAGAATAGGGTAGAAATATAAGGTTTCAGAAATTCCTGAATGATAGTATTTGAATTATAGTGAAGACAAAGTTCATACACACACACATACACACACATATACACACACATATACACACACACATACACACACATATACACACACATATACACACACATATACACACACATACACACACATATACACACATATACACACACATAACACACATATACACACACATACACACACACATACAAACACACATTCACACACATACAGACATCATCGTGAAAATGTTAAAATTGGATTCTATGGACCTTAAAACGTCGTCATTTACTAAAATCTCGATATGTGATTTTTAGCACGATCCCTAAACCTCTCTTACCAAGGGTAGTGGGAGGTAAAAAGGCAGCTGTAATAGACTATTACAATTTATTTTTATAATTTCAAAAAAAAGAAAATCAAATGTCAAATCTCGTTAAATAAACGAACACAAACGTTTATTCTCTAAATTTTGACACTACTATTTTTTTATTTAAAAGGCATAGAAAGCGCAGAATAGAAAAAGTATATAGTTTTTATTAATTGACATTCGTTGTTAATATACTATTACAATACTGATAGGGTACCATTATCTTCAGTGTGATGCAGTTTTTTAATACCTTCTCTCATTTGTCTCTGGGCGATGTTAAATCTACTTCCCGGATAGTCAGAAATATTTTTGTCTGTAACTGTTGTTCGTTTTGGTATTCCCAGCTATTATTGTATATTTTTCTGCTAAGAAATGCCCAAATGTTTTCAATCAATCGCTTAGATTTCAAGTTAGTATAATATCTTCCAAACCTTTTGCTGGCAATTTTAACATAGTGTATTATATATTTATTATGTGCATTAACAACTAGATTAGACTTTATTTAGTATAATGAAATTTGGAGCGCCATTTTTTTCCCAAAGCTTTTGTTACATACTTTATAACTCTGTCTGATATACAAGCACCTACCTAAAATTGAAAGTATTTTAAAACACGTATATACAAATATATAAGTACGTATGAAAAATAGATGATTCATCTAATAATTTTTATTCTGATCCAATAATGTCAGATTTCATTATTATAAAAAAAATCAAGTTAATATGGACAGGATGTCCGGTCATTTGTATAAAAATGATGTCCATATTGCGTAACTACAAATCATATACTACCTATGGACTTTCCATTTCTAAAACTAATTATAACAACAAATACAATGGTGGTGCTCTTTCGATGACAACTTGAGTGCCCGTGAGTAACGCTTTATAAGCGCCTTCAATGATTCAGATACAGGCTGCTTCAAAGAAAGTGTAAAAAAATTAAAGGCTTATAGTACTGACAAAAATGAGTAAAAAAAGCTTAATTAACATAGGTCTGATTTTCATCTGTTTCCGAGACAAATGAAAAATCGAAGAAAAACTGACAATGATGATGATGATCGAACAATATTTTGTCTATGTCAGTAAATACACTATAAAAAAATCTGATGTGGCCAACACAAAACCTCCCGCTATTTAATTTTTATTAATTTAAATACATACCTACCTAAGTATTTACTAACGCTGTGAACTGTTCTATTGCAGAAAACTATTGCTTTATTTACTATTTTCTTTTTAAAATGTCACTATTATTAATTTGAAGTGATAAGTTATCTGACAGTGACATTTACTGTCAGTTACATTCATTTGAAAAATGAAATGCGTAACAAAGGAATAGTTTTTATCTTAGGCTTCGCGACCAATAAAAAAAAATATTTTTAAATTTATCTGTAAAATATATAGAAAAAGTATTAATGTATTCCTGTAGAAAATTCAATAATCTTTAATTTTCATAAGACATAAAATTCGAAAAAATGGCATTTAATGGTATTTTTTGAAGAAAAACCATTGTGAAAATGTTAAAAATGGATTCTAGAGACCTTAAAACGTGGTCATGTACTAAAAAATCTCGATATTAGATTTTTAGCACGATCCCTATACCTCCCTTACCAAGGGTAGCGGGAGGTAAAAACAATAAAATTTTATATGACACATTTTTCTCAATTTCTAATAGTTACGAAGTTATATGAAAATTAAATATTGGCTAAGGTCGCCACAACATTTAACTTAGTACAATTATTTGATTAAAAAAAAAAGAAAGGTAAACAAAAAGTCGTATTTAATTAAAGTCGTAACTCTTATAGTTTTCAAGATAGCAGAGGTAAACCCAGTAAAAACTCATTTTTCACTGCCTCATTCTCGGAAACTATTGAAGATCGGACCCATGTTGATTAAGCTTTTTTTTGCTTACTTTGCTCAGTACTATAAGTTCTTAAAAAAATTTACAGTTTCTTTGAAATACCCTGTATGTGGTACAAAATATTTGCAATCAATTGTCAGCAATAGATTAGGTATTAGGCTACATTTTCGCCATGATTATCAGCGAAGAAAATATGAATTTAATTCAAAAGATCGTTATGGCAGTTCGGCGAATTAAGTTTCGCAAAATGGCAGAAGCTTTTCTATAAACAGGTTCAAAACATTCCGACTAATGAGTTAGGAATGACAAAAATTTCTGACGGTTCATCAACAAATTCCTTATATTACATTGTAAAAGGTCATTTATCATCAAATAAATTAGAATCGCTCTCAGCATTACTCCAAATAGAAGCTGTAGGATAAATTATATGTTGTACGTCAATGTAGAGAAGTAGTATGTAGTGTGTTGAGTGAAATAGGCCAGAGTCAAGGCTAGAGAAAGATGTTAGAGAAAGAGTAATGGTAGAAGTAATTATTCCGTGCAGCAGTGTAATGCGCACGGCTATGTGTTCGAAGTGCATGCGTGCGTGCGGTGAAAGTCTCTTCTTCGTTACGTTACGTTACGTCAACTTACAGCACAGCATACAATCTGACACGTAACATACAAGTAATAGTAATAGTGACAGTGCACTTGAAACACATTTCTCTGAGAGGTGATTGAGACTAGAACAAAATAAATGCGATCAACTTTTTGTAAAGTTTTTGTTACAAGCTATTACAAATTTCTCTCACGAAAGAAGCTTAACAGTGCTCGCCATAAAAAATGCAACATCCATAATTAAACAAGAAATGCAATATTTTTCATACTTGTTTATTATGGTATTCTCAATAAACAATTAAAAGTGAGACCAATTTTATTGACCAATAATATCAAGAGAGTCCGCTGTGCGCATAATAGCCGCTATTCTGCAGGGCATTCGATTGAAATAATGTTTGGATCACATGTTGTGGGTACATTCATCCATGTCGTTTCTACAACATTCCACATGTCATCTTCAGTCACAATATTTTGGGGATTTCGTTACACCTATCTACCAACTGTATCCCATACATGTTCAATAGGTGACAAATCTGGGGTACGCGCCGGCCATGGGATTAGTGCAAAATTGTGATGATTAAAATAAGCCTGTACTTTACCAGCAATGCGAGGGCGGGCGTTATCTTGTTGAAATACAACCACACGTAAACGATTTAAAAAATCTGTTGTGGCCAGCACAAGACCTCTTGTCATTTCCATATAAAAGTATATGTTACATTGGTACACACACAAAAATGAATTACATCTATTATTAATATATACATATATTTTTTTAATTAATTCTATAAATACGTTTCCTCCTACTCTTCTAAATGTTCGAGATTCTTCAAATTCATTGACGAGATTGGCGGTATTTCTTATGCGAATAATTTTAAATATTTAATTAATAATAAAATACGAAATAAATTAAATGTACTTTTCAAAAAAAAAAAAAAATATTTTTCAACTGGTTTCTATGGAGATATTTGGGCTGTTAGATTCATTACAATGGATTATTTTATATATTTATAATTCTCTAAATCTATAGCAGATATAATAAAAATGTTCAATATATCGGATAGAGAATTTTATATTCTTTAATATATGTAAAAACAAAGCCGTAAAAGTGGACGGCGTGCCCGTAGTCTAAAATAAATTAATTAATTGGCGCGAAACAGTACGGCCCAAAATTGGAACTCGTGTTAAATGTCTCCATTGCAAAATTAAAGCACTTATGCCCATATTCATAAACACTCGTAAAGTTTCAAAACGGTTCGTTACAATTTTTGACAAATAGAATTAAACTTGACAAATAAAATTTCGATTTTTCTTTCAATGTTGACTGTTTTTATTGGATAAAAATTATAACGAACCGTTTAAAAATTTTACGAGTGTTTATGAATATGGGCATTAATGTTGCTTGGGAACTTTACAAAGCCATGTAGAATATATAGCGATTTTCGCTCTCCGAAATAATCTGTAATCGTTCCAATATTCCTCTTTTTGCAGTTTGGTGTTTTCTTTGCCATTGTCGTCAACTCTTAAAATAGTGCTTGGGTTTCGATTCAAATGACAGCCAATTTGAGGGAAGTTGATACCGGCCTCGCGGAACCTTACAATTCCCCCTCGCTCAACCTTAGGCAATAGGGCTGTTGCAAAAATTTTTATATGACTTCTAGGTTCTAAATTTTAAAAGATATTGTTCCTTAAAGAGCCTCAAATTTGAAAATGTCACGAAATATTCATTAGATTGTTTACAATTAAATATTGAAATTTGTGTAATATTTTGAAAAAGTCTCGTGATCTGAAACAGAATGTGCCGTCAGACTACATAGTGTTTAACATGTGACAAACTATCGCCTAGGTACTTTTATTTATATAAATAACGTAAACTGTTTTCCCATTGGCTACGAATGACGTGTTGTATGTACTGCGACGTCACAGGAGTGGGGAATTGTTTTTCATTACTATTTCTGGCGCCAATCATTTTATTTAATTGTTTACGAAAATAACAATAAATTATTTTTGTTATAAATATTGCATAAACTTCCATTTAAAATACTTTTTAAAAAATGTGAAACCGGCTTATTGTTCAAAATGTTGTCGAATACGTCTACGTGGCATCTTTACAACACAGTGCTCATAATGCCCCCTAACCACTGATATTTTTTTCGCTTAATAGTCTATTATCGACATCCATATCCGGTCTCAAATTATAAGATCGCCGTCTTTGTTCAAACCGCTGTCCTATTTTTTGCGAATTTAGGTCACCACTAAACAACATATGTAGACGGTTGTATATTGGTCTTATAAATATTTTGAGTGCGTGTGAACGTGAGGAACGATTTTAGTGTTTAATACAAAAACTGGCAGTAAAAATGGAAAAGTACTAAAGGAAATATAATTAACACAAAGAGCAGTGTTTGCTAACTGCTATAATTAGAACGACAAAAGAGATAGAGTAAATAAAAAACAAAAATTGTGTCAATAGTGCGAAAAGTAATTAAAGTAATGTGCTGGCCACATCAGATTTTTTAATGAATGGAAGTGCAGTTTCATAGTAAAATAAATTTAGTTTGTTTTGTGATAAGCATTACTATAATATATAGACAGACTTCAGATAACAAGAAAGTAAATAACGATTTTTCAAGGATCTACAGTATTTCATTTATAAATATGTGCTTTGTACAATTTAAATACTTAAAAACTTGCATATTAAATTTTTTTATTTCATTGAACATATGCATAATTATTTGAATATGTATGAAGTATGTATAAAGATACAAGGATAGATAACAATGTATTATAATACAAAGCATACTAAAACCAATACATTAATATGTAATTAATAATAATAATAATAATAATAATAATAATAATTTGTATGCACGAGCGTAAGCGATTGACACAACACGTCAAGTGCCTAAAACACTCATTTCGCAATATATTACATACAAGATTTTTTATAATAGCGTTTTAAAACAGATCATTTATTCTCAGATATCAACATTTTCAATTTTTCAAAATTAAAAACTAGGTAGACGTAGGTTCATTTATTCGTCGCTAAATGAAATACTTTTAAGCATTAAATTGTCACTTTTACGCATTAAACTGTCACTTAAAAACTGTTATTTTTTAGCACTAGTGCTTAAAAGTAGGTATTTCATTTAGTAACGAAAATGACAATCAAAAAGTTGTTATAAAATGCTAGTATAAAAAGAATATACATATATGTTTTTTTATTAAATTAAACGTTTTCTGTCGTTATTTTGAACTAGAGAAAGGGAAGTATATTTAAGAATGTTACTTGCTGTAGATGGTGTGTAACAGGGTTGAAAAAAACCCGGGTTTTATTGACAAACATCGAATTATAGTATGTATCATTTTTAACTTTAGTTTTATAAAGTATCTTAATACACATACACAAGTATCGTAATAGATAATAAATATTAATATTATTAATATTTTTTTTAAGACTGTAATGAAATAAACCCATGGGGTCCCGTGGCCGCGTGCCTGAGTGTCTGGTCGCGAACCTGGAGGAACCGGGTTCGATCCCGACAGACGCCAATTATTTCCAATTTTACATGGCACAAAAGTGACCCCTGCGGTGCACTCTCCACACCAGCTATGAGTGCCCGTGAGGTGACGCCTGGTAAGCGCCCACACGGTAAAATAATAAAATATATCGTCATTATTACCGAGGTCTACATGTGTTGTAGATACTGGCACACCCAGAAATGGGTAATATGCCGTGATATATTTATTTATTTTATTTAATGAAATAAACAAAAAATTAACTAGAGAGTGTACATGCGTACAAGTGACGAATTAATATTAATAGTTGCAAGTCTGCGCAATGTAAGTGTGCACAAGAATTAGATCCAAGTGTGTAAGTTATCTCAGTAGTTGTTATAGCCGCGTTAAACAAATAATATGTTTAATACACAACTCAAAAAATAATGAAAATGCTGACACAAGGATTGGAGTTGTTCAAATATAAAAGAAACACTGTGCAAAGTTCGCAGTGCAATGAAAAATGTATTAAAAATGTTCAAACACGAAGTACACAAAATTAAATTGATTGTAAAATGTTGCCGGTGACAAAAATTTATGTATATATGTGTGTACCATATAAGTATGTACCATATTTATTTAATAAAATATGATTTCATGAAAGTGGGTTTTTAGATGGGTTTTTTGGGTTTTTTTAGATGGGTTTTTTTTTAAAAAAACCCGGGTGGGTTTTTTTGGGTCGGGCAAAATTACAACAACCCTGGTGTGTGAGGAATTTTTATTTTGAATTTGACATTAGTTCATTTTTCTCTCTGTGTCTCTTGTTTATAATAGTATGAAAATTATTATTTATTACCTCATTAATTTTCCTAAATAATAATAAATAAAGGAAAACTGGCTTAATGAAATGCCGAAGCAAACTTCAAATATTAAAATTCATAATATACTCTCTCCTCAAGAGCTTTGAGTGCGGTAACGTCTAGTAAGCGTCCTGAACGATATAAATATATCATCAAAAAAATAAAGATTAGCACACCCAAAATGGGTATAATAAACCGTTTCATTGTTAATATATATTATTTTTGTTTTATGATAGTAATATAATTATCTTGGATGTGTTTTTAAACTGGTGTCTTTCATTTCAATCGATTGTAAGCTATCAATTCCGTGATGAAATGTTTTCAACCGCAGTGTTGGTGATATTGCATTGCATTGCATGCTTAGCTGTGCTGTGCAGTCTCGCGACTCGTATATGGGCCAAGGCCACACGTTTCGCGCTCTCTATAGGTCCCTGGCCTAATTCTAGCTGTCGCACACACACCCACACACACAGTAGATATAAGTATACACACATACACAATAGATATACACATACATTTACAGAATATCTTGAGAGGCTATAACAATATTAATACAAACGAAAAAAAGAAAGAGAATACAATAATAGGAAAAAAGGGGGATAGAAAAATGGTGGAGGAGCTTAGTACCCTTATATTTTACGCTAAAAAAAAATTTTTTTTCATTTGTGTTTATTCTTGAGGTTAGTATTTAATCAACAATTAAAATACATAGACTTACATGACTTCATGTAAAAACAACCAATGACATATTACACTATTTTTGTGTTTATTATAATCATCTAACGTATGTCCTATAAGTTTTGGCAATAAATACAATAAACAACAAAATTGTGAATTTAATAATAATAATAATAATAATAATAATAATAATATATCATCACAGGACAAATGGTACGTTCTAGTCTGTTACCCAAATTTTGAGTTTGTCTTGTATAGCGACAAGGCCTGGGCAGAAGATAAAATCGTCCCCAGCGTATTCTTCTTCAATAAAATTAACCAATTTTCTTATCTATGTACCTTTGACTAATATCTGGATGTACCCCATGTGGAAATAGCGCACCATACCATTACCTTACCTTCGAATTTAGCTTTTTGTTTAAAACTGACATTATTAGGGACTTTTGCAATAATGTCAGTATAAAAAAACACCATTTCCCTTAATTTCGGAGTTGCACAGTATGAAGCCCGAGAAATCTATGGAATGTCGTTCAAAATCCAATGCTAGGTGTTCGTAAAGTTACGCCTTGTGGAAGATACGCCCAATTTTATTTAAGTTCACAATTTTGTTGCGTATGAAACAATTAATTATTAAGTGTTACATAATAAGTAAATGCATTTTATATTACAAAAAAAAATTGTTGAAGTTTTTGCCAAAACTTATGGGATGTACGTTATGAGTTATAAAATGCTTTTGTCCTTTTATTTTCTTCTAAAAATACAACAAAAACAAAATGAAAAAATCTAAATCTTACGGCACTCTGGCCTTGAAGTTTGCAAAAACTCAACATATGTCTAACACATTGTCTATACTCCATCTACCGTCTGTCTAGCTCAAGCTATACTAGTAAACAAAATACCTTATGAGATAAAGCGTAAAACACTTGCAATAATTGCCTTATAATTGTATTTCATTAAGTTGAACGGTAGTATGTAAGCACTACTATTTAAATTGGCTAAATATCTGAGAGAAAAATTCAGACATAACATAGTAGTAAACAGAGTAGTGACTGAAATAACTAGAGTAATAATAGTACCGCCTACAACTAGATATACGTGTTACTGACTCGGAAGAGATACAAAATAATTTATGCGGATTAAATTATAGTAAAAATTTAATAAAGCGAAACATGAATTATTAATAATTTTACTTAAAATTTAACATAATGAATGCTATAATTATTTCTATTTATCGTCGTGCAAGAGTGTAAATCTACTAAGTCCACTTTTTAAAGGAAAATGGCATTTTAGTACCATTTTGTTACTGAAATACGTCGTGTTAATTCGCTGTCATCATGTAACTCCTTTGTGTTACGAAAACTATAGTAATTCAATGCAAGTAATTCCGCTATATCCAAGTGGCCTGAAAACATTAACAGAATTTGTGCTAAGTCCGTCTGCCTTTGTTAGTGTTTATGAAACTGTCCAAGCAGATTTACACTATTAGCCGACGTTATTGTTTTATAAAAAAGTTGTCTTTCCAAATAATAAAACAAAATTTAGTTCAAAAATTTTTACGCGTGCATTTTTCCATTATAAATTTTCCAAGAAAAAAAAAATTAAATGTAAAGCAATATGAATATACTTGCCTTAATTCATAATAATTCGGCCAGTTTAAATTTTCAACAAATTATAAAATCTACATGGTTAGAAATTTCTACAAAATTTCTTTTGGTTATTTTAAATATAGACTAAAAACTTTAAAAAACTGCTGGCCAAATGAGTGGTAATTCGACCGGTGCTTTAAGGATCATATTCTAGTCCAGATTTAGTTTGTACCGAGACTCTTTACTTTTGGCTAGAGATGCACTCGATTTCGAGCTTTGGCCCGGCCCGATCCGAAGCCCGCCTCGATTTCGAATCGATCATCGAGCCGGGCCGAAGATATTTTTTATCGGACCGAATCGGGCTAATCATTTTCAAAAATTGAGGCGAGTCGAACATTTTATTTTGGCCCGGCCCGAAAATTCGAGCTTTTCGGGCGAGACCGAAATATCTTATAGTTCATTCAAATGCACAGTTTCCTTAATATTTTAATGAAAATGGATAAAGTTAAAAAGGATCAAAATGATTTAATAACAACACAGTTCACATATTAATAAATAAAAATGTATTATTTTACTTCAAGAATTCATAGTTATTCATTAAAGCAAAATAATTATATTGTAATGATGCTATTATTATTGTTATTACTCGTATACATAAATAAAAGTGATTTTTGTTCCTACCATAATGGTTTCTTGTCCTATTTTTGAGCAAAAACAAAGTTAGATAAAAAATCCTTATCCCAAATTAAAATTCTATTTTTTATATAAGATTTGTGAAAAAGTTTAAATTCTTTGGTAAACAAAGTGTTAAATACTCGTAGGTCTGTAATTTTTATAACAAACTTGCACTAGAAGGGTCTCTTTTTTAACTACTTATGTTAACTAATGTTGAAAGTTATAAGAATGTAGAGGTTTTTTATAAGTTTGACACGAAAAAAGTTAAACATTTCGCCTTAACATAAAAATTAACATTAGGAATGCCGAATGCACCCAATTTCGAGCTTTGGCCCGGCCCGATTTCGAGTCAATTTTCGAGCCGGGCTAGCTAATTTTTTCGTCGAGTCGATCTTCGAGTCGGGCCGGTAATTTTTATTTTCGGGCCGAGTCGATCCAAACCTCAAAGCCCGGCCCGGCCCGCCCGAATGCATCTCTACTTTTGGCACAATCAAAGATAACTTAGTAAAAATCCAGTGCATACAGTAAAATCTAACTTGCAAGATGTATGGGACAATACTAACAGAAAAAATTGCAGGGCTTAGGTAAACAATGCCTAATAGAATTAAAGCTGGTATGAGTATTAAAGGTGATGTAACCCAGTATTAAATGGCAGAATACTTGAATAACACATTCTGTTTTTGTAAGTTAAAAATCTATATTTTAAACTTCTGACAAATTTGTATAAATATCTCACCATTTGCGAAGGTTTTATAATATGTTGAAAATGTAATTCGGCCGAACTATTATGAGTTTGAGCTCGTATTTAATTTTGACCTGTAATTATTTATATGTATAGTTATTTATAAGTATAATAATTAACATACTTTCTTCGCACTACTGATGAATATGTACGATAAATTTATCTTTATGTTATGTACTTATGTGTGTGTGTGTGCTTGTATGTACGTAGCTATCTACCTATGTAATGTTTCTGTGTATAATTGATTGATTGATTGTTTTTCTCGTTGTCACCCTCTTGTGACAACCCTGAAGGCCTGGAGGCTCGGAACCGAAGCATGGGCGCGCCATGGCCTACATGAGCACACACCGTGCAACACCAGTGCCGTACCAACCACAACAAGTGGAAGGGGCACCCACAGAATTATGTAATTACATACCACGGCACGCACACATACATATACATGGCCGCAAAACGTGGAATACTACAAAGCGAAAATAAATTACAACAAGGAAACAAAATAGTGTTACATGTGTCATAAGTTTTCGGAAAAAAATTGAATGGATGGTAGTGTTGAATCTGCTTATTGCAACAATTGACGTAGCTTAAGCTTAATACTCATATTTAATATAGAGCTACTGGCCCGTTTCCTTCATTACTACGAAGATTAATAATTCTGACTTGCGCCATGAGTCTTTGGCGAATTTTAATAGTTATTAACGTCATTAGACCGATATGATGCAAATAACGGACGCGACTGAGGTTTATATTCAGTCTAGTTCGTTATTTGCATATCGGCCGTGTGGCATTCAATTTAAACATTTAGGAATAATAAAATTCTTCTATATCTGTCATATTGAAGAATTTTTTTGGTTAATTTATAAATTCTCCTAGACAACAGTCCATCAATATGCTGTTATTTTTCTAGGAACACCTGATCCGTAATTGTAGGTGACTGTTATAATAAATAACGGTCTAGGCCGTTATTTTTATCTTTTCATTTTTGTTTTTCGTCCAGTTATGTTATAATAACAGTATGGTATTACGAAATAGTTATTTACATTCTAGTGCGTGTAAGTTGTATTTTACAGCGCGACAGCTTTGTTTAAGGCACGAGTCCTTAAGGCGAGTGCCTTATTAGCTGGAGCGCTGTAAAATACTTCACGCACGAGAATTGTATCAAAGTTTTTGGCCGACGATAATGAAAATCATTTTTTTTAATGAGATAGGTTATACTTCTGAAAAGGGTTAGTTTAAAATACTGGGGTTAAGTCAATTTCCAAATTTGATTTTACTTACCTTTATTAGAGTACTTCTTCTAGGTAAAATTTATTTGTAATAATAGACGTTGTTTATGACTGATAATATATTTATTTGCTCATCTTTTCTTCGTAATAAGTAATAGGTAGGTGTCGATATTTGATATTTCAGCAATGTTCGCCTTCGTATTTGACAGGTATATCGATCGGTGACTATGTCGGTAACGGCGGATTTTTACAATAATGACAGATGTCGCTGCCGTGATTTTAGTTCATATAAATTAATTTTAAACATAGGAAATGTTAAAGTAAAAAAATAACTTAAGTAGGTAATACTTTTTTACATGAACTTTATTATAGTAAAGTTGATTTCTTTTCTAAATGCCCATAAACGTCCAGTGTATTTTGATTATTTTACCGCATAGTTAGACAAGTTACAACACAGTAAGCGTAAAATGTAGGTTACACTTGCTGTGTATACAATTGTAAAGTTCCCATTACACTTCAGGAGGGCAAAAAATTTATTTTACGTACCTTTTGAAAAATCCTACGCCGTCATTGTTTATAGTTTGGGGTTTCTACACATTGTTTTACTCATTTCTTACAAGTAACGCCTAAAAATTTTCGCCTGAGTACGTCAGGAGTAGAGATGCGCCGAAGCTTGATTTGGCCGAATAACGAATATTCGGCATGAAATTCAACCGAATCGCCGAATATTCGGCCGAAACATTTACATTATTTTTTTTAAATTTTTGTTGGAAAAATGTCTAAAGTCTATATCTTCATTAAAATTATATTTTTATTTAAAAAATCAAAAAATATAAAATCAATTAATTTAAAGAATGAATTTCTAAAAACGTAGGTTTTTGTGTCGTAAATATATAAATAACAAATAAAACCAAATACATATATGTAAACGTATATTTTCATAAATAAAACAGCTTTATAACGCAAGTACATAAAATAACTTAACTACATAATATAACTTAGGTGATAGGTGCACTCGTCAGAATAAGTTTTGTTTTTTTTTTTTTAAATGTAAAAGAAAAACGAAGGTACAAAGTATCGTTCAGATAAAAAGCGAATTAATTTAATTTAATATTCAAATTGAAGTTTAGGTAAATTATGATTTAAAAACAACAATTTTTCGCATATATCAAAAAAATGCCAAATATCACTTTTTTGGGATTCATTGTTAGAAATTTAAATTTTTATCTTACACAACTTAGCATAACAACTACACAACATACACTAAAAGCAATAAATAATGCAAAGATGCAAACAGCAATGGTGCACTGGTCTTGAATCGATAGTCGCACTTATCGCTTTGCCAGTTTCAACAGGAATTTTTTGCTTCGGCCGGCCAAATACTGAATATCGTCACTGCGTCGGCCGAAGCCGAATATTTTCAAAAACAGGCCGAATCGGGACGAATAGCGAAACAAATCGAATATTCGGCGCATCTCTAGTTAGGAGGATTGTTTTCGCGGGCTACAAATGGTATGTTTTTGCCTCCAAATACTGCGTTGTTGCTCGTTCATAGTGGTTTGAGCTGAGTGAAACCAAAACTTAATATCTTCGTCTACATGATGTAAATTGATGAAATCAAGTAACTTCGGCAGAAAATTTTGTGTATAAACCTCTATCACGTCCAACGTACTGGCTGGAGATGCCTGCTTCCGAAATTACACCACGCACCATTATTTTTATTAATAGAGTGGTAATCTGTTTATCTCAAAACTTTGCTTTCAGTTTAGATTCTATATTGAAACTTTTTGGGCGTTACTTACAAGAAAGATATACAACAATCGGTAGGAGCCTCAAAATGAAAATAATTAAGGAGAAGAATTTTTCAAAAAGTACTTAAGATAAAATTTTTAAAATTCATTAGTCAACTCTAACCTTATTTTTGTAACACCATACAATATTTTCTATTTTTTTCTAACTTTACTACTCTATTTCTTCTCTTCTTCTAATTCTTAGTTCTAAAGTCAAAATTTGATATTTTTGAAATCCTTTGGGGTCCCGTGGCCGCGTGCCTGAGTGTCTGATCGCAAACCTGGGGGAACCGGGTTCGATCCCGACAGACACCAAATATTTCCAATTTTAAATGGCACAAAAGTGACCCCTGTGGTGCACACTCCACACCAGCTATGAGTGCCCGTGAGGTGACGCCTGGTAAGCGCCCACACGGTAAAATATATCGTCATTATTACCGATGTCTACATGTGTTGTAGATACTGGCACACCCAGAAATGGGTAATATGCCGTGATATTTATTTATTTTATTTGAAATCCTTATCCGTCAACCTTATAAAAATAAATTGTACTAGTCTATTTACATCACCCGAATAAGCTAGTAACCAACTATTTTGAGTGCTGTAATAGCTTTGTTACAGATGCAAAATAGAAATAAATTTTTTCATGAGAGTTGCTTCATCAATTTTTTTCCTACAATTTGTTTATAATTCTCGTCACGATTTAGCGTTCCATTTCTTGCATTGGTCAATTTGTTGTCCAAAATATGAATAACAAAGAATGTAGAAATTCTCATATTACAAAATATAATAGAATGGTAAACCTGTATATAATTCATAGGATAAACATACAACTCATATATGTGTGTATGTATGTGTGTTTCACAATATGTGTTGCTTTACAGTGGACAATAGAAAATAGTTTTCATTGCATTTAGAAACACGTGTGTGTATGTCAGTTCAGTGTGTATGAGGATATCTCCGTTTATCTAGTTCCCTATTTTTGTAGGCGGTGTGCATGTGTGTGTGAGTGTGTGTGTGTGGGCGAAGATTAGCTCAAATGTGAAGCGAATTTTAAACAGTGAGAAATGGACAGCTCAGCGCAATGCACAGACACCAACATATAGATAGATTTAGATAGAGATATTTATTACATTATTGAATTCAAATCACATTGACATATTGCAAATTTTATAAAAAATGGACTTTAGGATATTGTCTTTTATGTTTTGGTGCAGAATTTTTTTTACCTTCCGTCACCTTTAGGTAAGGAAGGTATTGTCTTTGGTCAAAAAATTCGGTGGTGAGTTTTTAATGACTAAGCACGTTTTAGGGTCCCTACAATACAAATTTACTATTTTTAAGATGATGTCTGTATGTATGTATGTATGTGTGTGTGTGTGTGTGCGTGTGTCCGTGTGTGTGTGTGTGTGTATGTGTGTCCGTGTGTGACAAATTTTTCTCCGACGATAACTCCAATACTACAATTCTAAAAATTATAATTCTTTCGTATTCCTCTTCTGTACATCCATATGAAGAGTTGATTAGATTTTGGTTATAATCGATCCACCGGAAGTACCCTTTTTTGAAGTTTTTAACAGTTTTTCTTAAAAAAACACAGTTAAATATTACTTTTTGACATTTTGTTATTATGTATATTAAAGAAAATACTCTTCTCTATACGGTTTAATTATACATTTTCCTTCATATTAAATAGATGTAAATTTAAAGCATTATAAAGAAATTAATTTTCAAAAATTAGTCTGCTTTGCAATTTATTATGGAAACAGCTGAGATAATTATTCAAAAAAAATTAATTGACAGATGTCAGTTGCAAGTGCAAAACCAAATATGAAAAGTATAGGATCTAAAATTGGTATGTCATATTGTTACTCGCAAGTGACATGCAGAGAAAGGCCAAAGAGAAGATGGAAGGACATTACTTAGTGTAGTTTATGTTATAATTTTATTGGATTTAAAGAACCTTTTCAAATGAACTTTTAGTATGGAATTTGTAAAAAACAGTATGTGTTCGTGTTCGATTTTACATGATATTATATAGAATCTGTTCCAAGGACCTTTTGGTATGGGTTTTGTACAAAATACATCGAATTGACGGAAGGTCTTGTGCTGGCCACAACAGATTTTTTTATTTATAATCGTCACTAAAGTGCACAAATATCATCATTAAAGGCTCAGAAATCGATACTAAAGTAATACATTATACAATATACAACGATTTCATGCAATAGCAATGGTGCCAATCTTATGATAATTATAATAAAACAAGAATGAACTAAATAATTGCAATGAATACGTTTGAGATAAAACATATAATTTTGAGTGTTCTTTACGATTACTTCAATGTCCGAGGTTAGCAACATTGACTGTCAGACAGACAGATAACCGAACCTATGAAATAAATATTCCGTACATATTCACAATTTGTCGATTTCAAATAAAATTTATTGTAGAAAATATGGTTTCAAAAAAAAAAAAAAAAAAAATAGTTACATGTCTTACCACTGAGGTCAGCAATCATTGACCCCATATTTTACTAAATATAGGCACATGTTTTTTTGAGAATGTTTTTTTTTTACTATTTTCCATTATAAAACAGTCGAATAAGCTCTTGATTTGCTTACTTACGCCGGTGTTTTACAAACAAAATCAGATGTACACTAGCGTGAAAAAAAAAAACCACGACCACCGCTAGTGTCAAATAGGATGCCAAAATTGAAAAAACAAGAATATATGCTTGGTTGTTCTTTAATTTTTCTAGATAAACTCTATAAAGAACTTGCTTCACAATAGATAAAATAATGATATAATAGTGACGACAGTGACAAGTCCATTGTTATTTGTTACATAGCTAAAAAAAGAAATGTAAAATCTCAGCTTAAGGTGTACGCGATTTTTCTGCAAATCAGTCTAGATACCATATACAAGCTAATTCAAACGTACGAGTATAAGGTAAAAAGTTAAAGATGACCCATGACAATTTTTTTATATCATTTTAGATATTAGTGCCCTGAATGTTTATATTATATCATGTCATCTACTTCTCAAAGTCATTCAATAGAATTTCTAAAAGTGAAACATCGCAGGTTTTAGAAGAGCCCAGAGCCTTACATAAAAAATCTGATGTGGCCAACAGTGCCAACACCTTACCTTCCGTCAATTCCATGTATTTTGTGCAAATCCCATACCAAAAGTTCCTGGGAAAAGATTGTATAAATCCAATAAATTTATAATACGAACATACACTATGCAAATTGCACTTGACACTGACATCTGTTATTTGAATATATCAGGTGATTCCATGATTACAACAAAACTGGCTGGTTTATGAAAGTTTTAATTTCTTTATATAAGGAAAATGTAAAATCAAATCGTGTAGACAATAAGAAATTATTTCATATTGATAATCACATATGTCAAAAAAATTATGTTTAACTGCGTTCTTTCGAGAAAAACTGTTAAGAACTTCAAATAAGGGAACATCCGGTTGACCAATTAGAACCAAAATCTAATCAGTTCTTCATATGGATGTAAAGAAGAGCAATACGAAAGAATTATAATTTTTAGAATTGTAGCATAGGAGTAATCGTCGGAGAAATTATTGTTACACACACTCACACACACACATACATACACACACAGATTATATATATCGCCGTAAAACTAGTAAAATCGTATTCTAGGAACTCTAAAACGTGTTTATTCATTAAAAACTCACCACCGAATTTTTTGACCAACGACAATATCTTCCTTACTTAAAAGTGACGGAAGGTAAAAATATTGAAATCGTTATTTGCTCCGAATGTCAAACCAACGATATGAGAATTATATTACTATTTCTATTCTATTTAATTCATAAACTTTACCAGCATATTAAATTATTTTATTCAATTTTGACGTTTTAAACTGTCATTATTAACTTCCATAGCAACAACTATAAGTAACACTTTTTTCACATGTGAATTAAAAATTTTTTTAAATCACTCTCACAAAATTTTAACTCACTCTGGCATTCTGCAACAAAAAATGCATTTAAAAATAACATCAAGAACGAAAATAACACTTACCACATAATTTATCAGACATTATCAGCCCTTTTCATTATTTTTTACGTCATAAATGACAGACAATGAAGCTTTTTAAATATGTGACTTGACGTTTATCAGCGACGATTGTCATGCTTAGCCTACTAACTGATCAATTTTTTATTTTGTCAAAATTAAATATTATAATGGTTTTTATTATTATTTCGTCAAAATTGAATAAAATATTGTACAAACCACATGAGCTAAGAATGTTTATTCACTCGAAGAATTTAACTCACTCGCCCCTCGGGCTCGTGAGCTAAACTTTCTTCTCATGAATAAACATTACCTTAGCTCACTTGGTGTGTAAATATCTATGAAATGTCCAAAATTTTATAAAACCATGTATTTAATAACCTTAGAAATGAAGTATATATCTACAAATTTCATTACTCTGTGTATTAAAAAGCCTTGGGGTCTATACTGACCCCACTGGTATTACGTATGTACACAACAAATCCGGTATTATGAGGGTTAGATTTTAAAATCTACGTATTGGCAAAGGAAATACAATTATCAAAACATCCTTGTTTTTCTGGTTATAAAATTCTAACAAATCTCTGCCTTCCTTTATTGCTTCTGTTTTCCTGTGGAGTATAGTTATAGCAGGAGTGATTTCTAGTTGATCCTACTGCGTTGAGATGGAGCGTGCGTCGTTCACTATGCTATACAAATGTCAGTGTTTTGTAGTGTGCTGTGGAACACTGCTGTTTACTGTTGACTGTTGAATACTACATGTTGCAATGCTGCGAATATGACGAAATAATATTGCAGGAATGAGCTAACAGAAACACTAAACATTGTTGTACCAAGAGAATATAAACAGGCGTATTGTTCGGAGGGAATTTTGTATATAAAGCGAAAAGAAATATATTTGTCGTTTTCTTGATCAATGCTGGGTTGGCCGTGGAAAAAAATTGCAACATCATTTAAAAAAGTTATCTGTCATTTGAAATTAAGTTGCGAGATTTAATTTATACTTCATTTCACGTAAGAAAATAACAGATGGCGCTTAAGAGTCGACCGTTTTTATATGCATTAAATAAATAATATAAATTCGTGAAACCAAACTTTGTCAATAATAATAATATTTTTATCTCTTAAAATGTACTAGTCCTGAATATTAAAAATTACATAAAAACATGGTTAAATATCACTTAATTCTGTCGATTTTGTTTGATGATTGACAGCTGCCAAGTGATATTTTTTCACTTTTGTGAACGAGGTTAGCTTTCTGACCAATCAAAGGGCAGAATTTATATCCCTATCTACAGCAACGCTATTTTCTTACGTGAAATGAAGTATAGTTACAACTTGGTTAATCAATATTTTTGAGAGGGGTATTCTATCGACATTTTTTGGGTTCGAATCCCACTAAGGCATGGATGTTTGTGTATGTGAACCTACTCAGTAATTGGGATATAATCCTGTTGAGAGGTTTTTTTTTTAAAAAAAAAAATAACATCAGGTACGAAAATAACACCATAATATTTATCAGACAGTATCAGCCATTTTCATTATTTTTCACGGCACAAATGACAGACAGTAAAGCATTTTAAATACACTACTAACTGATCAGTTTTTTTATTTCGTCCAAATGAAATATAATGGTTTTTATTAGTTTTTCGTCAAAATTGAATAAAATATTGTATAAACATTACCTTAACTCACTTGGTGTGTAAATATCTATTATCTAATTGTCACTTTTAAATTTGTAAACGGTTGTTTATGTTTAGTAATAAGTCACGAGTTGCCGAGTAACGAGTGATTAAGATTTTTAAACATGCTAAATTTGCAAAAAGTATGAGGTAACCAGGGTGAATGTTTTGTTATCATGGCAAACTTCTTATTTAATATAAATAAATATATCATCACGGCATATTACTCATTGCTCCGTGTGCCAATCTGCTTTGTACACAGATTTCGGTAATGATGATGACAAGTTTGTACTTGACTTTCACGTCGCGTGTCTAAAACAATATCATTTCGCAACTTATTACATAAATAGCTATTTTATATTTATTGGGTTTTTAGATTTTATTGTTGACAAATTATTGTACGATACACATAGGCAAAGCATGTATAGTCACTCACGGGTTTTAAAAACTCTCGCTGCGCTCGTTTCTTGATTCGGACTCATTCGTGACTAGACTAGCTCTACGTATTTGTATCGTCAATAACAAATAAATATTTCAATCTATTTTATGAAACATTTTGAAAATGTCATTAGGATGACAGTTTTTATCATTTGAATTCAAGCAAAAATAATGAATAGTGGGTCTAAATTCTAAATCGACCGAATTCATCCGAAATTATACGATAATAATCGAGGAACTACTTTGAAAAAATATCTCTTTATGTTCATTACAGTTTTCTTCTTTCATTTAGTATTACTTCTTATTTTCTTTGTTTTCGGGTTTCCGCATCTGTCTAAACTAAATATTAATTTTGTCTCTTCCGTCTTTATTTATTAAATATTGTGACATGTCTGTTGTCTGGTGCGTTGTTTATTTTTGTCTTCACGTTGTTTCTGATTATCTCCGTCTCTTTTAGTTATTTCTGTATTGTTAGATAAATTTATATAGAAACTGCGTCGATATAATATACCAAATAATTGATAAATTCTCAATCAATACTCTAATTATATTTTTCGTATACTTGAACTACTTATCCCCTATAATTTATGTTAGAAACATAATTAAAGAACAGTTAATAAGTACGATATGTATGTAATGTAATTTGTAATAACAGACATATACTTGTATACTCATGTACTGTGTTGATATTATATTGTTTGTACTTCATAAGTCATGATGGTATAGCGCTATCTGACTGCAACAAATTGGTAGACTTTCCCTTGTCCTTGAACCACTTACACAACGCATCAACTTAGCCATGGTTAGCCAGGCGAGAAATGAAAAAGAAAAGATCTGAATTTGAGCTTTTAAAAAGAAAATAATCGAACGTTACAGAGAAATGAATATTTGATTAAGAAACTTGCTTGCGTACTTAATAGGTATTGAAGTATTAAGGGCTATAAGTGCTTCCTACTGGTTTTGGATTTCCAATACATCCGATACCGGTAGAAAAGCACTAAATGATCATAATGCTTATTATAGTTCGGCCCATTTTACTTGGCGAGCAAAAAGAATGTAGTTCGGTTCACTATTCCTACGAAAAGTTTTATTAAATATGTATATACTTTTTCTTAGATGCCGCACGGCGTTAAAAGTACTGTTTATTGCTTAACACAATAGAATAACCTTCCGAATCCGACTCTTTTATAGACCTCTACTGAAGCTTTTCTGTTTGCACATAGGCGTGCATAATTTTTTTTAACTGGCAGTAAGAAAACTACAAATGATTAAATTCTTTTTATATTTATTTCACGTATTACATATAACAGGTTATACTTGCCGTCAAATAAATATGGACTGATGCTCAATTTTTTACCATTCTTACCTTGCCCAGCGATGTTGCCGCTTCTTCATAACTTAGCATTTTCATCATGACCAATGGAATTGGCAACAGTGTAAAAATCTCCAGTCCATATTTATTTGACGGCAAGTATAGTAAAGTAAACGTGTTAACAAACATTTGCATTTTGAACCTTCGAAGTAAACTGTTATTTTAATTTACATATTACAATGTAACCTAAAGTCTGCTCATAATTACAATCTAAATAAGAACTATTGAGAAAATAACAATGTTGTATACTTTTTTATATTATTATTTTCATATTTTCCGTAATGTTTGTGCATTTTTTTTAACGCGCCTGTGGATTTTGTAATATTTCTCCTACCTCCAAGTAAAATCGTCCAGATTATACGTTTATTGCACGATCTACGCTCTAAATTAAAAAAAAAAGGTTTGAAAATTATTTTGACATTATAAATTTTTAGTTATCACTTTTTAAGTAAGCTTTGATCGTTGTTTTTAATTACATACCACCTCGTCTACTGATCGGTAAGTAATAAATCACTTACTGATCAGTAATTTGTATATAAAATCTACTGACTTGGAAACCCTATCCGTAAATATTTAAGAAAAAACGATCGTGCAAAAAAGGTTTGAGTAACAGAAAATGAGCTATACTCTTATAGATTTTCACAAAAAAATATCCTTGAGAGAAAATTTTGGAATCAATATATTATGAAATGATTTGTAAGAAAATGTTGTATGAAATGGAAATGTTTCCACATTTTTACAATACCTTCATGAAGAAATTCTTAATAACCACAAATAACCTTTCAGAAATTGAAAAAAAATACTGTAATTGCAAATTGTAACAAAACAATCATGTAAAATTAGATATGTATTAGAGTTCTACTTTTGCGTAACAGAAATTAAATTATTCGGAAAGGACACCAGTAGAATACTATTTATTAAATAAATGAATCGAACGGTACAGATAAGTGTCTTATTTTTGTATGGGGTCTCTTGGCCGCGTGCCTGAGTGTTTGGTCGCGAGTCTGGGGAACCGGGATCGATCCCAACCGACGACAAATATTTCGAATTAAAGCCTCATCTACACATTGGCCGGGGTTAGGCGAATGAAAGCCAACATCGAGTTTACACCAACGTGTGGAAAGGCTTTTTATAGCGACTTGCATTGGCCACTCGTCATTTGTCGAGGCTCGCCTCAGTGTCGGTTTTTGGTGCACGGGTCAAAGGAAAGAGAAACATATGACACTGACCTGATGGTCTGAGCCAAATACTGACCAACGTGTGTACGCAAAATACTTGCGCCGACTCGCCTTGCTTTGCCTTTATTTGTTGATATTGGTTTATTGGCGTTAGTTGGCCCAACGTGTAGAAGAGGCTTAATTAAATGGCACACAAGTGACTCCTGTGGTGCACTCTCCACGTCGGCAATGAGTGCCCGAACAGTACAAATATATCATCATCATTACCGTAATCTGTGTACAAAGTAGATTGACACACCCAGCAATACGTAATATGCCGTGATGACTGACATAACAGTATAAAGTCAATCTTCAGTATCTTGGAATACCAATATATGAACACATACGTCAACCCCATAAAATAAGGTCAGTCTTTTATATCTTGAAACACACTATATACAACTATTTCTACCCTATAAACATAAAGTCATTCAGCTTTAGGGCTTTAACTTGAGACACCCTACTTATTATTTGTAATAGTTTTTATTGAAATAAGTTATATTTTTGCCTCATAATGATATCCATAACAGTCTATTATGATACAAGTGTATAAGCCGGCTATTAAAGGCACGAGTGCTTTAATGGTTCTTATACACTTGTATCATTCGCTATTTTTTATTATGACCGCACAATATGCTGGAAAAATTTCATAATTTTGTGTGATATGCCGTAACATCTTTTACTGAGATTGACTAGCATTTGTTGTTTACGTTACTATGCGGATTTGCCGTTTCGTACTTGATTTTTTGACAATATTTTATATTTCATCACAGTCTAGTATGTATAAATCTTCAACTCTCTGGTGCATGCATTCAAAACTTCAAACAATTCAAAGAAACAAAAATGGAATAAATTTAGTATCCTTTCATAACAAAACCATATTTCTGTGCTGATTAGTATATAAGTCCATATTAAATCTTAATTTTAACTTCTTTTAGAAATATTAAAACGATGAACTATTAATTAAATATCAAAGAACTTTCTACTAGTGGCTTCCTATCCCTTGATCGTATACTTTCCTCATGAATAAGTCCCAAAATTGTTCATTTGTGCCATGGAATATTTGTTGTATTGTCTTGTTCTCATATTGTTCCTTAGCCATTGGTGACTGATTCTAGCAATGTGGCACGATGCTAAATCAGACCAAAATAGGAAAAAATCATTCCTATGTTACCTGTAAATGAATAATTATTCCAATTTATGAAGACAATTTCCTTTGTAGGTGTTATACATTATTAGTAATATTCTAACCTACAAACAGTCTTGTAAATTTTGATTACAAATATTGCGCATGTGCCAAGCACATGACGTGATATGTGTTATATTTTAATAGTTTACAAATGGTGGAAAGCAAATGAATTATTATTATTATGAAATTTGTATATAAAAATTTGACAGTTGCAGATAATTTGCTGAATTTACACGGATTAAGAAGGTTGGACCCTGATTTATCAGATTTTAACATAATTTTTGGTGAATTCTGATAGCAATGATGTTAACATAATCTGTTTTAATATTTTTATGTAAATTTTATATTTTTTTTATGGTCGTCGGAAAAGTATCGTGTATAACACGTGCTGAAAGGTATTTCACACACGTGTGAAATATCCAGCTTTCAGCACTAGTTATACAATGTACTATTTTTCTATAGTCTATTTACAAAGCAGGCATTTGCGCTCGTTTTTGTCAACGCAAAATGTCACTTTGCCGCTCATGCGCGACAATGTAGAAAAACCGTTCGCTGTCCGAATTTCTAACTATAAAATATTAAGAAATGCCACTTGTCTATATTCTTAATGTGATCGTGGCGCTGTAGTTACACACTTACCACCTCTGCAAGTCAATCTAACATATAACTGCTCTGTCGGTATATTATATAACCAAACAAAATGTCGTACTGCTGTTAAAGGAATACAGAAATAAAGTAGGGTATTCATTTACAAAAATGAAAGTAAAAAATGCTTAGATTAGATTGAAGCAATAGCTCAAAAAGAATGGAAAAAACGATAAATTAAAATTTAAAAATTCAATCGTTATTTATTGAGTAGTACTGTAAGTACAAACTATACATTTTATTATTTTTTGTTATGGTGGAGGACTTAATTGTGGCGACTGTAGAAAAAATCTTGTGTGTGTTTCGAGTGCAAATGGACACTGTCGCACTTCTCAATCGACAATATCCCATTTTGCGCTCTTAATACACAAATAGCTATTTACTAAACAGTAAAAAAACTTTTGTCGATTGCACTTATTTTAGGTCTTAAATTTATAACCCATGAAATCCTGCAATAGTTTTATAATTTTTATTCAAATGCCAGAAGATTACTTAAATCATTTAAATCTCTGATGAAACTACTGTTTTATCCTTGACACACTTACCAGACAAAGTGCAAAAAATAATTAACGGAAACACGAAATCCATTATAAACAGAACACTGTACTGTGTATACGACTATATTGCAATACACTGCTATACTGACAGTGCCTGTTTATAGCGACATACGTTATAAAGAGCTACATTACATACATCAATGTTAGCATTTCACAGACACGGAATTTCCTCGTCTATTCTTAGAACTATATTTATTTTCTATCAAGGTTACACATTTATTTTAATCTACTACTTTTTGTAAAGCCATTGTTGAGTTGTGCATAGTATTGATAGTACGATTTCCAAGAAATTTTATGAAGGTTCACCTATTTGGAAATGTTTGTAGAAAAACTGTTTTAATTTTTATTTACAATTGTAATTCAAAAAGCGTCTAGTACGTTACGCGTAGACAATGAAGTAGTCAAGTATTACAAACTTTAATGATATGGTCAATGTTTTATTTATTTTTCTTTGTGTTTTGGCACAAATTTGAACAAAATTTTATTGTAATAAAAATACATTTACTTAAAGTTTTGTAATACTTAATAGTTAACTGTTTCATAAGCAAAAAAATATGAACTTAATGAAATATAGAGGGCCGAGATCTTCCACAAGCGGACACCTAATATTAGGTTTTGGGCGACATTTACATCGATTTCTCAGACATTTTTGATTCCTGTATATTCTGCATTGAAGTTCGGTCTCATTTTGGGCTTCTCAACCTCCATCGTAAACTTTTCGTGAAAAAAAGGGCCCAACAATCTATAGGATGAGCCTGGAGAAGGTTAGGGATTGTCGTTTCGATAAATAGTACGTTTTGGTTTGTTAACCAATTTTGAGTTTGTCTTGCATATACGTAGTGACAGGACGCAAGGTCTGGCCAGAAGATAAAATCGTCCTTAGCGTGTTCTTCAATAAAATTAACCAGTTTTATTAGACAATTATCGATGTACCTTTGACTATTTATAGGGTTTCACTTCACTCGACCCACATAAGAAGTGGAGTTTGGATACTTGTGGAAATAGTGCACCATACCAACATCTTATCTGCGAATTTGGCTTTTTGTTTATATCTGACATTATTAGGGACCTCTGCAATATTGTCAGCATAATTATGAGAAAGAATAATTTACGTCATTTCCCTTAACTTCGGAGTTCCTCAGTGTGAAGTTCGAGAAATTGATGTAAATGTAAATTTATGTTTTTAGCTTCTGAATTCTTGGAGAAGCACTAATATTTAAAAATAATGTATTAAGTTCGCAGCTGAAATTTCACCTTTTTTTCTTGAAATTTCAACTTTCAGGATCGCGATTTAAAAAGTCGGGTTTATGAGTTGCCAGTTAGGTTACGTTGCAGTTTGTATTTATTTATTTAAAAAATACAAACTAAAACATAGCCTAACTGGCAACTCATAATCCCAGCTTTTTAAAGATCAAGTGAGTGAGATGCATGATGCATACGACACAATACGCAAAAAGTTTAAATTTCGGGTAAAAAAGGTGAAATTTCAAGTTTTAAAAAGTTGAAATTTTAGGTTTAAAAGGAGAAATTTCAAGTTTTAAAAATTTTTGCGTATGGCCCTTCTAGGCATCCGTAGAACCGGAGCCGAACCCTGAACCCGAATTTTAATACTGGGTTCGGTTCCGATTCGAGTTCAATTGAAAAATATATCTGAGGTTCAAGTCTGGGTTTGGGTTCGCTAAAATGTTACGGTTTGGTTCCGGTTTTAATTCGGTTCAGGTTTGAGTACAATGCCCTGCTTAAAAGGCATATTCAATTCTTTTAACAGACCTATTTTGAGACCATAAAAATTGAACATTTCATCTCAAAATAAAAATTAGAGATTTTTATGAATGTTCACAATTTCGATTTTTCAGCCCATCTTCGAATCATACCGATATATTTATTCCCTTTTAACACAATTTCTTTGTTTCTAGCTGTGCGAGCAGACCGTATGCGAGGAGGCAGGAACAAATTCGGGCCGATGTACAAACGAGACCGGGCCAGGAAACTCCAACTAATGCGACAGCGTCAAATAGCCGTACAGACGCTGCGTGCCGGTCAAGGAGCAGGCGATAGTACGGGAACGGGAGCGGGAATATCACTCACAGGATACCAACCGCCCCCTGGATCGCCCTTCGCTAATATTCATATCAAGCAGGAGATACAGATACCACAGGTAGGTAAAATATCATGTCAAGCTTGGGAGAACGCGGTTACAACTAAGATGGATGGCCATATAAAGATTTTCTTATTATTATACCTACTCTGTTTGAAATGTCAAAAAAAAATTGACAGATAATTAGGGCGTGGTTTAGGAGGCTGTTTTACACCAAAACAATTTCGATGTTTAAAAAGAAGAGCCAATTACACAAAACCGTAAAAGAACAAATACAGGGAAATAGCCAGGTAAAACTTAAGAAACGACAATACAACAATAAATAATGCTTACAAAGAAATAAATCATAATTGACATAATATTGAAATTGGGTTTGTGTAAACCGCACTTGTCAACAGCGCATAGCAACCAATAGAATCTCAAGATCCTTTCTGTCAATTTTTTTTCGATATTTCAAACAGAGTATAATCTACAATATTAAATATATCTATGTGGCATAATTCAAGAAAAACCAATGTCAATAGTTAATAATTTTGAATCAAAAATCAATGTTATTAATAATGAGAATTTTTATCATTTTGAACTCTTTAATGTTAATAACAAATGTCTCTAATTCTGTGATTAAAACTATCCATAGCTCCAAAATTCTTAAAGATTATTAGGACATGTCTACTTTGCATTTGGTTATTATTGCAATAAGTATTTTTTTTTTTTGTTTTACGATATAATATTGATTGAATTGATATGCCGATTCCTATAGATTCCTTTGCTTTACAGTTACACTTTGGTTATTCTTTTATACAGATGTCTCTAAAAGATAAACATGTCTTAACCACATATTCCCGAGGTTAAAATAAGACGATTTAACTAAACTTGCTTCTACCGGAAAGTGTACCATTTAGCAAGTACTTTGCTTCAAAGTTCTTTGAAAAAAAAAAATTTGCTTATAGTAACAGAACGCTTTATTCGATTTGGATGAAATTTGGTATGGCAAGTCATATGGTTCCAAGTTTTTTTTTAAGATGATACTTGTTATTATTAGTGACCCACTAGTGTATGAAACTTAGGTGTCCCAACATTGATTAGAGAGTAACTTTTTAATGGTCACGCCGATAAAAAAATTAAAAATTAGATGTTTTGCATTTGGATAGACTGCTAGATTAAATTTATTTTAAAAATTTCGCGGTGCAGACATTCAGATTTATTTTTTTCTGTGTGAACTGTAACAGATATCACAAATTACACAGAGAGAGAAAAGTTTACTCTTAATTGTAACTTTCTGAAATAAAATAATTTCACGTTATCGGCGTCCCCATCTTTTAGAGACACCTGTATTGGTATTTATTATTTACTGTTACACGCTTTTTTATTACATATATTACCTATATAAGCGGTGGGTGATTTGATGAGGATAAGACGATAATATAGATGAAATTATGAAAGACGTACACAACATCCATGCCTTACCCTGATTTGAACCCGGGACCCTTAAAGCGTTAGCACTACCGCTACTCCACCTGAGTCGGCTGTTCTTTTATGTATGTTTCACAATTTCATTTGTGTCGTAAACAAAAAAATTCACATTGGTTATTCTTGCATTAAACCCTAGATATACATTTTCTTAAATGGGTTAGACATGTTACGGCTCTATTTTAAAAAAGAGGACGGGATTTTTCTGGACCTCCTCCCCCTAGCTGCGCCTCTATTAATGTTACCGAATATATTTGCCCGTATTCATAAACACTCATAAAAAATTTAAACGGTTCGTTATAATATTTATCCAATCAAAAACAGTCAACTTTGAAAGAAAAATCAAAATTTTATTTGTCAAGTTGATTCTATTTGTCGAAAAATATAGCGAGCCGTTTTGAAACTCGAGTATTTATGAATATGGGCATTAATGATATAACAGTAGTTAATTTATTATAATTAATTTACCTATTAATTTACAAACAACCATAACCAACTACACTTCAGTTTAGTGTTGTTTCTCACTCATTGAGTGCAGATCAATTTGTACATAGCTATTATTTTATCGCCCAGTAGTTTGTCGCGTAGTAGTTAATTTACGATTTTAATATCGCTACCCATGCAACAAGGCTTCCACGTTCAATCAATCCAGATAATGAAAATTTTATTTTGATTTTCAACAGTCACTTGATATGAAATTGTGAAGGTCTTTATTTATAGCCAACAGTAAGGGCAAGTCTGAAAATAATGGAAGAGTTAGGGACTTTATTATTATCTGGTAAAGTCATGGAATTTAATTAATTACCTGGCAAAATAATTTTGGAGGCCTTGCCTATTTTGTATGGAGAATTTTTTTTTAAATAATTTTTGCTATAAATTAAATAATTTTGATGATACGCGTGGATTTTGAATCCTTTTTTAAAACAAAATTATCGAAACAAAAGCTGTATTACTTTTTGGTTGAAATCTGAATTGAGCGGTACGAGTGCACCCCTTACCGATGCTGCTTCACCCGTGAAATAAACTCAAAATAATCAGGGGTGGGACCCCCAAAACGCTATGATAGTGTAGCGAAAAATACCCCTTACGTTTCATCTTCCTTTTGTTAAGGAAACGAAGTGTTATTTGTCGCTACGCTATCATAGCGTAAGTCTTGGGATCCCACCGCTGAGCAATTCATTTCAGTAGAAGGGTAATGTTGAGAGAAGAATTGTCAACTTGTAGGTTGTAAATGTATGAAAGTTAACCCTTCATAATAAATTTGAATTACTCTTTCTTTGTGTGAATCGTTGTTCTTTATCTTTTCAATTGAGCTGAGTAAAAACATTCCAGATAGAATACAGCTAAATCTTCTACTTACAAGAAAGAAATACTTTTTTCAATCTTTGAAATTATTGGCCATCCTGAAATTGTTAAAATTTGTTACATAACTTATATAGTATCTCCCCATTTTAGGTGAGCTCTTTGACGAGTTCCCCGGACAGTTCCCCCTCACCGATCGCGGTAGCCTTAGGGCAAATCCCTGTCCCGTTACCCCCACCTCCTCAACCACTCCCCCCCTCTCATTCCCTCAGCCCCAAACATTTCCAATTCGACACCTCTCCTTCTGGTGGTCCCAGCACCAACCCCAGCGTGTCCCTATCCGCGCCGGCCAGCAGCCAGCTGCCGAGTGGGGCCGGCACCACCCAAGCACCACCACAGCCCAGCGGAGGACCTAAAGTGTCGCCACTCATCAGGGACTTTGTTCAAGCGGTTGATGATAGAGAATGGCAGAATAGTCTCTATAGTCTATTGCAGAACCAGACGTATAATCAGTGCGAAGTGGATTTATTTGAGCTGATGTGTAAGGTGCTCGATCAGAATTTGTTTTCGCAAGTGGATTGGGCGAGGAATTCTGTATTCTTTAAGGATCTCAAGGTGAGAAACACACTTTTTAATATTTGTAAGTAAGAATTTTAATTTAAGGTTATATATGGTCAGGGTTGAAAAAAACCCGGATTTTTTATAAAAAAAAAAAAACCCCAGCCCAATCGGGTTTTATTAAAAAAACCGGGTTTTATTAAATAAACCGGGTTTTATTAAATAAAAGCGGATTTTATTGGCAAACATCGAATTATAGTACTTATGTATCATTTTTAACTTTAGTTAGTACACATACACAAGTCGATATAGTAGATAATAGATATTAATATTATTAATACTATTTTCTACTCCCGTGCGTGAAGTGAGTACTTTACGTATCAATTTTTATGTGTGAAGTTTGAGTTTTTGCACACTGTGCGTGAAGTAGCATTTCACGCACCGTTCATTATTTTAAATATTACAAACTGAATTGTATTTTAATAAAACAAAGCTGTTAAACACCCGTAACGTTGGTAACCATGGTTACACAATTCGATAATACAGAGTCTTCACGTTAAAAGAATGACAATGTGAAGAAAAAATATATTTTATTGCAAGGTCGTAGAAAAAGTATAGTATGTAACACGTGTGTGAAGCCTATTTTACATTCGGGTGGTAAATGTAAAAATTTCAGCTTCACACACTTGCCACATAATATACTATTTTTTAAGACTGTAATGTAATAAAAAATAAATGAACTAGAGAGTACATGCGTACAAGTTACGAATTAATATTAATAATTGCAAGTTAATACACAACTCAAAAAATAATGAAAATGCTGACACAATGATTGGAGTTGTTGTTCAAATATAAAAGAAACACTGTGCAAAGTTCGCACAGCAATGAAAAATATATTAAAAATGATCAGACACGAAGTACACAAAATGAAATTGATTGTAAAATGTTGCCGGTGACAAAAATTAATGTATATATGTGTGTACCATATAAGTATGTACCATATTTAATTAATAAAATATGATTTCAGAAAAGTGGGTTTCTTAGAGGGAGTTTTTTGGGTTTTTTTAGATGGGTTTTTTTGGGTCGGGCAAAATTACAACAATCTTGTATATAGTTAAAAAAAAAACATTAAAAACACTAAATTCCACAAAAATTAGGGCGCGGAAAGCAAGATTTGAAGTAACTTTGGCATTTTTTCTGAAAAAAGTAGGGTTAAATTCCTATAAAATGAATGTAACCATCCGAGTTTCGTCAAATTGAGTTCTGTGCGTTAGGTTATCGTTAGGTACATTAAACTATTTTTTCAAAATTTAATATACTCGCCGTCAAATGATTATGGACTGATGTTCAACTTTTTCCCTTCTCCGCACCCTGTCCCTTGCCCTGCGGCATTGCTGTTTCTTTATAACTTAGCATTTTCAACATTGCACCTGAATTGGCAACAGTTCATATTTATTTGACAAATAAGTATAATAATCATTTTGTTGCGAAATGACTGCAACCACCCGAACAGATATAACATCTATTTACATTAAATGATATACCCGAATTTCGTTAAATTGAGTTCTAAAAAACAATAGCGAACTCTAGGTGAAACAATGTCTAATAAAAAATTTAAAAAATTAGATGCAGGTCGTGCTCAGCTAGTAACCACAGACGCGTTTCGTTGTTATTGCAGCTTATCATTGTGATGTAACTGCCGTCTCTTTGCAGAGATAATTCTTTATTAAATTGAGTTCTGTGCGTTAGGTTACCGTTACATTAAAGTCTTTTTTGAAAATTTGTAAGCGAAGAAGTCAATTTTCAGAAGTACAGCATTGAGAATAGATTTATTCTGACTTTATTTTAACTAAAAGAAGACATTCTAGAATTCAGACCTTTTTTAGCCATATCAAAATAAAACTATATTTAAACCTGCATTTTTTTACATAAAATTGTCATTTAAGAGTATGCAAATATTATATCACTTAATTCACAATAAAATTCTCTATCAAATAAAAAATATGTATATAGTTCCATTTAAAATAATAAAGTTGGTCTCTTTGTGAACTACTTGCACTGGTTGAAAAAAATATTTTTTTCTATTCCGGTAAATATATATCTCCATTATTTTGATTTTTTCGTTCAATTATAGTAGCCATAATTCACTCTTCTCGGCCAATCACAGAACTAGAAATCAATTATCACCATACCTACGACCGTCTGACAGTTGACAGTTTTGTCATTGCACTGTTGTCACTCGTCATTTTGCATTTTTGTGTTTGCGTTATTCAACAAATTTCTTTCGTTTTGAAAAGTGCTAAACTACGTTAAAATGGATAGTGAGAGCTGCGAAGAGAACTGCACCCCGCTAAAAATACTTTAGTGAGAAATTCATATTGGATATTATATCACCCTCTCTCTGAATCTTACACCAATGGGGTCCTCCACTCTAATTTTTTTATTATTTTAAATTAAAGTTTGTTCAATTTTGAAGCAATTCGTAGTATTAAAAAGTCATAATTGTTTTTAGTTTAACTGCATTTAATTTTTAAAGTCAATATGACGTCACGGCGACACTCCTATCTTTCTCTCGCTCCGCACCAGACTCTACAGTAGGCTGCAAGAGAACAATAGCAATAGTGTGACGTCACAGTGAGACTGACAATAAATTCCAAATATCTCGTAAATTAAAAAAAAAGTTTTTTCTTTATCTTAATATTTATTTATTGAGCAATACTTCAAGTACAAAATACAAATTGTTCATTTTATTATGGTGGAGGGCCCCCCATTGTACGAATTTTACAATACATCTTCACGCCAGTAAGTATGTAACTCCCTTATGCCCGTATTCACTAACATCAAATAAATCTTCGAATAGCTTATTCATTGAATAAGAGAAAAATATCGCATCAAAATATGACAGCTAGAATAAATACCTTCATTTTTGTTATGGTATCGATGCGATATTTTTCTCTTATTCAATGAATAAGCTATTCGAAGATTTATTTGATGTTGGTGAATACGGGCATTAATATCGTAAATCAAATTTCAGTTTGATATTGTTCCAATAAATTGTGAATTTATAAAGTTGTTTCTAAAATATTTATTCAAGTCATTTCCAAATTTACAGAAGTAAATAAAGCATAGTTTCGGGATTATGGTTATTATTCACTCGGATTATTTGCATCACTCGTCTACAGCTCGTGACGCAAACCTTATTTTCGTAATTAATGGCAACCATAATGCCTCATATAATAATATACTATTATGTCCACTAAAATAGTCTTATAAAATAGAAATTGTTTGCTAATTTAACCCGTTTCATAGTTCTTATATTTCTCGAGATAGTAATAATGGACAAAATAAAATGAACGAAAATATATATTTAATAATTGTTGTATAAAATCAGAATGACACTTTCAAAAATAATGATATTTATGTTTGTGTGTCCATCTTCATCATTTGTTCAGTTCCACACGCCATAAAAAGCTGTTTCGTTTGTGTCAATTTCAAGCTAATACGTTCCACAATACTTCCACATATTGTGTAGACTGCAATCTGTAAAGTATTGTATTATGCAAAGCGTGAATTCGCTTACCAACCGACCGAAAGTGAAACTTCCAGACTCACTCGCTTAAAACAGGCCAAGTTCACAACATTACGTCAACTTTCAGATGCGAAAGAAAGAAACAATGATTATACTCTTCAAAAAGATACATTGACATTGTTTTTATAATATAATAATCATTTAACATATAGTTGTATCAAATTGGAAATACATATATTAAAATATGTGATATATAAATTAATTTCTGGTGTGATTTATGAAAAAAATTAGACCACTTTCCCTATTCAACTTTCAATTTCTGCAATTGTTATAGATCTTGACATAGTAACAATGGCCTAGATTATAGATAATGCATTATAGATACAACATGTAGTCCAGTACTAGGGTATATTTACCATCTAAAAGGTCTGCTATTTTTGTTTTTTTGATGTTTTATGTTTAGAGGTGGTAATAAAAAATCCTAGTTTTCAACCTTGGTGCACTTCCGGAAGCACCGCCACCTTTGAAAAATGGTGCAAATAACCAATTCTTTTATAATTATTTGCTCACTATTAGAGCATTTTAAGCACTGTAGCTCGCTATCTATTACTATTGGTTATGAAAAAAAAGTTTTGAATTAAAGTTGTAGGGAATATTGTCTTCTACAAATTGATAACTATTTTTGCTCAAATACCTACTGGGTTGCGTTCCAAAATCAAGAGTACCTGGTTCCGGGCACGGAAGATCACGTGCGCTGTCATATGTTTTGTCTCTTCCTCACTTCAGACTCGATCTTAAGCTCTGTCCTATGACAACTTCGGACTGTATTGTATAACGCAGTACGCATGCGTAAGTTTGAACAGCTGTCATATTTCTAGCGGTACATACGAAAATACGAAATACAAATTGGCAACAAATTCGACGCAACCCGCAAACCCATTCGTAAAATTCATAACACAGTGCGCATGCGGCAGTTTGAATAGTTGTCACATTTCGTACTTACCGCTAGAAATGTGACAGCTATTCAAACTGACGCATGCATACTGCGTTATAAAATACAATCTGAAGTTAGCATGGGACAAAGCTCAAGAATGAATCTGAAGTGAGAAAGGGACAAAACGTATGATAGGTCACGTGATCTTCCGTGCCCTATTGTAGTAGGAGTTACTATGATGACATAATTTTAGTGTAGTGTGTTTTGGAACGAATGAGAGTTTTGTAGGAGTAACAAATTGAAACTAAATTAGAAATAATTTTAAAAAATTAACAAATCTACTTATAATTACTACATTATTGTCAAGCCCGTATTACAAGCGCACTTTTACAATAAAAGCGCTTTGATGGAGCACTCTACTCATAATATAATGTGAAAGTACGCTCCATAAAAGTGCTTTTTTATTACAAAAGAGTGCTCATAATACAGGCTAATGTGGTTACTTATGTTTATTTTCAAACAAAAGCATGTTTTTTTCTTCAAGAAGGCAATTTACTTTCATATGTTGAGAATCGTGAGCATCCAAGTTTGAAAATATTGTGGAGTAATTTCTGTTACCGTCTTCGATAGTACTTTGGTGTAAACTCTGGGCGTTTTGGACAGGTTAAGAGAGAGTTTATTAGTTTTGGAACGACTTTGAGTAACTTCATATTCTAGAGTAGGTACGGTTTTGGAACGCAGTCCTACTGAGGAGATATTTTTAAAAAAAT
The DNA here is from genome assembly GCA_943142095.1 of Ophonus ardosiacus. NCBI lineage: Eukaryota > Metazoa > Arthropoda > Insecta > Coleoptera > Carabidae > Ophonus > Ophonus ardosiacus. Next base: position 39,930,063 of record OW964826.1, read on the forward strand.
AATTTTTTGCTTCCTAAAGTGCACCAAGGTCGAAAAATCTTGGATTTTTTAGTTAACAAGAAATAAATATACATTATTCTTTTTAAATTCAAAGGGATCTTAAGTGTCATTGTTATGTTTTAAATCAACAAAAAGTGCAATTTTTCTTTTATTAATATTCTTCTGACCCGCGAGTCGAAATTATAAGTCAAAGAACACAAGCGATCCTTTTCAGATACTTGAATAGTATACAGGGTGTTATGTAAGTAAGTGTACAACGTACCCAAGGTAGAACTGACCCCATAGATAATAAATCTGAGAATAACTTTTGTTTAGCATGCTTTCTAGTAGAACTGGAGGCCTTTAAAACTAACCAATCACGTCACAGTTCAAAATTTTGTAAAAAAAAGTAAAAATCAAAGGGGTTTTCTGGAAAATTGCCACACCTGTCACAAATGACATATAAAATCATTTTCATAATGAAAAATTATATGTTTATGAACACTGAATATAAGAAATTAGACTAACAAATAAATAAAGTATATGAGTATAAATTAATTCAAAATAATTTTTATTGTTGAAATATCTAGAAAACATACATGCATACATAACGCATATTCAACTTTAGCAGAAAACGTTTAAAGGCAGTTTTGACAATCAATATTTTTTCCAGAGAAGATATTTTTACTTTACAAAATTTTGAACAATGACGTGGTTGGTCAGTTTTAAAGGCATCCAATTCTTGTAGGAAGCATGTTAAACAAAAATTATTACCAGATTTACTATCTATGGGGTCAGTTCTACTACGGGTTAAACGTTGTTCACTTACATAACACCTGTATAATTAAATCATGAAAATGCAGGTAAATATGTGCGGAAACAGGTGTAACAATTATTTGTCCAAATTGTTTAATATAATAACTTCCATGCCCAAAATTAGCATAGATATCAACATTCACACATGCTTCTATATATTAATATTTAATTAAAAATTTCGCAATGTGACATCAATTCAGTATAATTTATGTATCCATTACATCGCGTATATAAGTTGTATAAATGAAAAACTTTATCAAAAGTTGAAAAAATTATCTCCTTTCAACAATGGCGACTTTATTCCTCTACTTTCCCACAGTGTTCATCAATTATTACGTAACACACAGTTGCCAGACTTCCAAAAATAATAAAAAACTTTTCAGTCAAGCAGACAGTGGAACATATGCTGGCTGGCGAATTATACTCGTACTCGGTCGGCAACTGAATTAGCACGCAATTAACAGAATTAAAACACAAAGACAGCCAGTGGGACAGTGGACAGCGAATAGAAAATTGATTAAACAAAAAGAATGTTAATGAAAGTGGTGTTTTTGTTTGTATTTTTAAAGTTACCTCATTGTATATTTAAAAAATTAGGTCGAGGTTCAGTAATAATAGAGCGTGAATGAAAAAAGGAAAAACAGTTTCTTATTTACAATTTGTAATAATATTAAATTGTGCAATTTACTACACTTAAATTACGCAGTTTTCAATTACATGTTGTAGAAACAACACATTACATTTTTTCATGAAAATTATTACTTTTTTATTGTATTTGTAAGGCACCTATATGTGGGTAGTTTGGGGGTTCCAGAACGTGAAGCATCCATTAATTTTCTTCTCTTTCTTTAATTACGTTTTACTTTCCGTACATATTTACTTGCATTTCAATAATTTTTAAATGTAGTTAAGCTTGTTTCGGGTAGTTTGGCTGAAGTGTTTTTCGCAAAAAATAATTTAGTCAGAAGTTATGACATTTTAAAGTTTGTGCTTTTTTACATAAACGTTTTAAAAAAATGTCTACTACTTATGTAATTGCTCATTAATGTTTATTTTTCTATTTCTTAACACCCAGTAAATATTTTTTATCTACGATTGTGCGAAAGATTAAGGTTTAGTTGTCAGTTTTAAATTTGTAAAACGCACCGTAAAACGGTTGTTTAATAACAAGGTTTCATTAATCACGGGTGCCGAGCAACGAGTGATTCAAATTTTTAAATACACTAAAATTGCAAAACTTGGTTGAATATTTTGTTATCACGGCAAACTTCATATTTAGTTTCTAATCCGATTTCATAAATACATTTTTTACCTTCCGTCAAAAGGAAGGTATTGTTTTTGGTCAAAAAATTCGGTGGTGAGTTTTTAATGTATAAGCACGTTTTAGGGTCCCTACAATACGAATGTACTATTTTTAAGATGATGTCTGTATGTGTGTATGTGTGTCCGTGTGTGTGTCTGTGTGTCCGTGTGTGTGTCTGTGTGTGTCTGTGTGTGTGTGTCTGTGTGTGTGTCTGTGTGTGTGTCTGTGTGTGTGTCTGTGTGTGTGTCTGTGTGTGTGTGTGTGACAAATTTTTCTCCGACGATAACTCCAAAACTACAATTCTAAAAAATATGATTCTTTCATATTCCTCTTCTTTACAACCATATGAAGAGCTGATTAGATTTTGGTTATAATTGGTCAACCGGAAGTACCCTTATTTGAAGTTTTTAACAGTTTTTCTTAAAAAAATGCAGTTAAATATTATTTTTTGACATTTTCTTATTATATTTATTAAAGAAAATACTCTTCTCTCTATGGTTTGATTATACATTTTCCTTCATATTCAATACATGTAGAGTTAAAGCATTACAAAGAAATTAATTTTCAAAAATTAGTCAGCTTTGTTATTTATCATGGAAACAGCTGACATAATTATTTAAAAAAAATTATTTGACAGATGTCAGTTGCAAGTGCAAAACCAAATATGGAAAAAAGTATAGGATCTAAAATTGGTATGTCATAGTGTTGCTCGCAAGTGACACGCAGAGAAAGGCCAAAGAGAAGATGGAAGGACATTACTTAGTGTAGTTTATGTTATAATTTTATTGGATTTATAGAACCTTTTCAAATGAACTTTTGGTATGGAATTTGTAAAAAATAGTAAGTGTTCGTGTTTGATTTTACATGATAGTATATAGAATCTGTTCCAAGGACCTTTTGGTATTGGATTTGTACAAAATACATGGAATTGACGGAAGGTCTTGTGCTGGCCACAACAGATTTTTTTTCATATTTATTGGATTTATTAGATTTATCGTAGATAAACTATTGTACGAACGATACATAAACGTAAAGCATAACAACAACTTTTTGATAGTCATTTTCGTTGCTGAATGAAATACTTTTAAGCACTAGTTCTTAAAAATGACAGTTTAATGCGTAAAATGTTACTTTTAAGTACTAGTACTTAAAAGTATTTCATTTAGCAACGAATAGATGAACCTGACGTCTGCCTACTTTTTAATTTTGAAAAATTCAAAATGTTGATATTTGAGAATAAATGATCTTTTTCGGCACTTGACGTGTTGTACCACTCTTTTACTCTCGTGCGTACAAATTTCACGTCACGTGCCTAAAACACTTATCATTTCGCAACTTATTGCATAAATAGTTATTTTAGATTTTGCGTTCATAATGAAGTCATTACAAAACTCAAATGCGTATAGTAAGAGCGTTCATTTCGATAAGCAAGTTTTAATTTAGAAGGTTGGTACTAGATATTCTCTTAAAATTTTAGTTTATAAATCAGAATTGATATGAACTTTCAAAAAATTTAATAAATATCGATCCATTGTTACCAACTATAACATCACACATACAAATTTCCCTAAAACAACTCTATTGATTATAGCAGTTTTTCTTTTAAATATTTTAAGACGCAAAATATAAAAAATAGTATTATGGACTCATTTTAAAGACTTTCGCGTGCGAAAAATCATGTCCTATAAAACTCGTTCTTTAAACTATTAACAAATACAGCTTAGATTACATTATAACCTTTTGATATCTCCTCTAGGTGGACGACCAGATGAAGCTCCTGCAGCACTCTTGGTCCGACATGCTCGTGTTAGACCATCTGCATCAACGTATGCACAACAATCTACCAGATGAAACAACCCTACACAACGGACAAAAGTTCGATCTTTTATCTTTGGGGTTATTGGGTGTTCCTTCCTTGGCAGACCACTTCAACGAGCTCACAAATAAGCTGCAGGAGTTGAAGTTCGATGTGTCTGACTACATATGTGTCAAGTTTCTGCTGCTGCTTAACCCCGGTAAGGAAGGTAAATAATTGTATTTTAGGGTGAAATTGAAGGAGAAAATGAACTTGAAAATTTCGTAAAACAAAAAAATATTAATTGCAATAACGACCAATGTACACATGCCATTAAGAGGGCATTATTACATTAAATCACAGAACATTTTATCAAAATTAATGGGGCAAAATGTCAAATATTCTCGGTATTATTAACAGTGATTTTTTGTTCTTAAATTTTGACACTGGTTGTATTTGCATTAAACACAGACTGCTAGTATTTACTCTTAGGGTCAGTTTTACAATCCTCGATTAGAATTTTAACTGCAAGTTAAATAAACAATATTGAATCGGATTATTGACAACAATAATCAATTTGTCCTTTGACTTTCTATATCTGCCATACTGAACAACTTTTTTGGTTAATTTATAAATTCTCCTGGACAACAGTCCATCAATATGCTGTTATTTTTCTAGGAACACCTGATCCTTAATTGTAGGCGACTGTTATAAAAAATAACGGCCTAGGCCGTTATTTCTATCTTTTCATTTTTGTTTTTAGTCCTTTTATGTCATAATAACAGTATGGTATTACGAAAACATTTTAACCTGAGATTCTAAAACTGGCCCATAATCAGGGTGCTGTGACTAAAATAACAAATTATTTTTTAACGTCAAGCCAAATACATTTGTGACGCGGAGCATTGTCAAGAATAACACTAAAAATGTTAATAGCGATGGCAGATCGTTACTTAGCAATTATCAAAGTTTCTTAATTTAATCTTTTAACATCAGTATCCGCGATTAAAATAGTAAATAAAAAATATTGTTATTAGGAAAATTCATATAGTCAGAAAAGTAGAAACAAATCGAACTCCATTTCATTTTGCTGAAGCTGAATCAGAATTAATTTAATCTGTTACTCGTTCTGTTAGGAATTTTATAGTACCGAGCGACCGACGCTGCGTTCTTTCGTATAATAAATTGTTAGTAACTCTTGACATAATAAATATATTGACTTGATGTCTTCATTAAAAATAATTTTGAACCTTTTTTCACATTTCTTCCGCTGTATGTACTATAAAATTCCTAAAAAAACGAGATTTAGTAACAAGAGTACTTTTCTGAATACATCAGCTTTAACAAAAATAATATTTTATTTATTTATTCGGTTGTTAGATATATTTTACCATTTTCAATAAAACTGTGAGAAACTACATGCTTAGTGTTATAAGTATGTAAAATTTGAATATAATATCTCATATAGTTCCTACAAGATATACATTAAAAATTTATATTTTTTTAATGTCCCCAAAAATTGCGAAAAATGTAATTTTTGAACTTATTGATGGGGTCCCGTGCCTGAGTGTCTGGTCACGAACCTGTAGTGGTAGCACGCACTTTAGAATTCTATCATAGAAAGCAGGCGAATACGATTTTACTTTTACGAACCTTGGTAGCACGCACTTTAGAATTCTATATTCACTTTTTGTTTAGGAAATTATTGGATTTTATACTATTAAAATAAAAAATATTATGACAGTTGTATATAATAAATGTATAAATTATATATAAATTGACTTTAAATAGAACTGTGGCAAAATAATGACATTACTTTGACACTTTCGCCTCAAGTCGTACGCTTGCAAGCGAATATTTTGAAACACGCATGCTACCAAATTTTCGCTTCGTGGCGAAATGCGAAAACAAATGCTTGATTTGATAGAATTCTAAACTGCGTGCTACCACTACTGGGAGAAGCGGGTTCGATCCCGACAGACACCAAACATTTCCAATTTTAAATGGCACAAAAGTGATCCCTGTGGTGCACTCTCTATGAGTGCCCGTGAGGTGACGCCTGGTAAGCGCCCACACGGTAAAATATATCGTCATCATTACCGATGTCTACATGTGCTGTAGATACTCGCACACCCAGAAATGGGTAATATGCCGTGATGATATATTTATTTATTTATTTATTTATTTTCTAAAAGGGTCTTGACTTTGCCGTTTTTTTTTTTGCAAGATAGAAGCGCTTGGCGCTCTTACTAAAATAAAATATTGTGCACTCCACTGAACAGTGTGTTGGAGGCGCTGTCTGCAAAGCCCAGTCGTAACGTAACCGGCTTGATCTTAAAGTGTACGCACTTTTGAGAAAATACTACCAGTCAATAATTTTTTTGATAAATGCCTAAAACTTTTTTGAATGTCTGTATGTAAGAGGATGATTATTAAATATGTAGTGTTATTCTTTCTTTTTATAGATGTGAGGGGGATTTCGAATAAAAGGCACGTTCAAGAAGGATATGAACAAGTCCAGCAAGCCTTGAGTGATTACACAGTGACGTGCTATCCTCAAATACAAGTGAGTCCATTGTCAAATATACCTACCATACCTCGTTTTTAAACTGATTGTAATCCACTTACACATTGGACGTCCACACGATCGTAAACCCTCAATATAATATTATGGAATCTAAAACTAATATAATTAATAATAAGATTATAAATCAGCCCTAATTTTAAAATTAAATGAAAATAAATAAGTTCTTTTTCTATAACTGCATCTTGGACTCGAATTTGGTTCCTTTTAACGTAGATTTAAATTTTGAGAACAAAAGAAAGTCACGTGGTACTAGGTCAGATGAGTACGGTTGATGACCAACACGATGATTTTGTATCTCGTTCAAAATATCTTGAGGGCCAGGACGTTGTGTTTCGGCGCGTTGTTTTCAAGGAAAATCCATGAGTCGTTTTTTCTCATTTGAGCCCTTTTTCTTCTTACGCATGCATGAAGGATTATCAAAACCTCCTTATCATCACACGGATTTCGAAAAAAAATAATAAACTGTCCCATGTACGGCCGAGGCGCTAATCGTCTCCGATCTCTTTTTTCTCTTTAAACCTTCTAATCTGCTTGAATACTTGAGTCACCATTAATTTTCTTCAACAAATCGTACGTTTATGTAGCCGATTTCTCAAATTTCGCACTGAAATTCATAATGATGCTAACTCCGGCGAAGTACAAAAAAGCGGTTTACTTCAGTCAAAGGCTACTGCCGAGCGGTTTGTGTAATTATCTTGAAATTTTAACCGGAAAGCCGAAAAAATAAATTCCATTACATATTTTATATCCCCCTTCTAAATTGAAATGCATGTCAGTATATTAGGCTTTATAAAGAGTATTATCATGTTCCTAGGACAAATTCCACAAGCTACTGAGCGTCCTCCCAGAAATCCACACGTTGGCGAGTCGGGGCGAGGACCACCTGTACCACAAGCACTGCAATGGTGGCGCCCCCACCCAGACATTGCTCATGGAAATGCTTCACGCTAAACGAAAATAACACCCGTAGTTCTTATGTTATATATATCCATACATATATACATGTGCTCGAGCTCGCCTCGTCTCCACTTATAAGTGGAGACCCACCCACACGTTACCAAGCGTCCACACACGCCTAGTGCAATACCTGGGGGCTCACGGAAACCACTATGTAAAAGAGACTAAAGAAAGAGAGAGAGAATTTAAAGAATCGGTGATAAAAGGTTTAATGGTAAATATACTACCTTACAATACAATAAATGCAAGTTTTTCTTTTTTAATATTTGACTATTTCAAATTGGTTCAAAACATCCAGAACAATTGTACAGTACATCGAAATATAAGTTCATACATTCTGATATGAATTATAAATAAATTGTATATAGTATTATGTAAGAAATTAAATTTTATTTTGGGGTATGAGAGAAAATTTTATTAAATGTTATATATGAAAGAAAATACATATTTTATTACTAAACTACAAACAATTATGAAGAAAGATAAGATGGTTTTTTATCGGACACAGTTTTGAAATATGCTCTACACAAATTTTCTTATTAAAGGTCAATTCTGAACTAATCTGTGTATAATAAATCTGTAAATCTGTAAAAAAAAAATGACAAAAACACATCAATGCTGTATTCCAAATAAAAATGGAGTTAGGAGTAAAATTTCCGCATAATTAGTCTTTACGTCCTGGTTGGCTATGGATTGTGAAACGCAGGTCTTTACTTTGAGGCGCGGGCATCCACGCGACTTTGACATTTGCTTGTAGGGCATAACAAAGTTGCCAAGAGTACAGCTTGTGTACCTTGCCCGTGTTGCCAAATAAATTTGAGCGTAAAATTAATAAATAAAATTGTGAAACTAGTTATTATTAATGAATATCATGTTGTTTTTTTAAAATATATTTATTTAAAATTATGCGACTTGTGCTGCCATCTACGACTCAAATATTTCTTGGCGCGCTAAATTTGAGGAAAACAATCTTTGTTTCACATACATCAGTAAATAAAAGTAAATAGAAATTTAATTTTGAACTGTTTTACAGTAACATTTTCAGCATCTATTTATTGTAAAAAAAAAACCTTAATAAATCCTAAAATATACACTTTCCTTATTTTGAATGACATATAATGGTTTTGTTTAAGGTTAAATGGTATGAATGACAGACATGCTTTTCATAACCCACAGCCAACCCACGTAAAGACTTGTTCACCCGATACATTTCACATTAGGTACACATTAACAATATACTAAATGAAGATCTGGTGTTCTTTCCATATTAGCTTTGAAATACGTGAGGTGACGCCTGGTATGTGCCCTCACTAGTACATATATGTAATTATTTCTCGAATAAAAAACAGATTAGCATACCTAGAAATGGGAAACATAGTTTGAAAAAATATATAAATTATGTAAGTTTCAAAAAATTATAGTTTTATTTTCTATACGTATTTCGGTCGACTAGACCATCATCATAATAACAGAATATTACCTGATGATGGTCTAGTTGACTGAAATAATTATAGAAAAAAACTGTAATTTTTTTAAAACTTACCTATTGTTTATATTTTTTAATTTTTATTAAAATGTTTCAACGAGAACCGGCAGTGAAAACAATATTAAATTTACTCCTAAAAAATGTCGTTTTACTAAATGAGTTTGTGTTCATTCCATGACAGCTTTGAGAACCCGTGAGGTGACGCCTGGTAAGCGCCCTCAACGGCTCAATATGTCATCATTTCTTTGTATAAAAAGCACCCAGAAATGGGTAAATAGTTCAAAATACAAAATTTGTGTAGATCGCATTTCATTTCTTCGTCTGATGTATCGATCTATAATTGATCGATTGGTGGTCTAGCGATTTGGAAATGACCTTGTGTGATGATTTCTTGATGACTGGTAATCGTGGTTCCCAGTGTAGACCTCTGTACATAGCGTCTCTTTCCTGAAGAGATAAAGATGCCTTCGTCAAGTACAAAGTACCCAGGGCAGTTGAGAATATTTTTATAAGTACCAGATATGTGCTATCGTTGTCACAGTTGTCAGAGTTATTTATTATAGGCTCTGCAGGTCAACGATTGTAAACGACCAAGACCCTTACTGTGAATTGTTATTACTAATGTACCACGTTAATTTTAATTATCATTAAATATTATTTTATTATGACATTCCGAATTGAAATGCGCGAAATATCACATGAAATGATTTTAAATTGTGCATTTTCCGGTGTAGCTGTGGATACTGCAGGGCGAAATTTTATCGAGTACGACAATATTGAGAGGGAGATCATTATTTACGGGCCAAGTCTGGTGAATTCGCGCCCCTGAAAACTAAAAAAGTGACCTACGTTTCAACAACAGTGTTACAAATTATACCTTATCAACTTCATTTTCAGAAAAAGTAAATTTGATTTCTGAAAAAGTAACTTCAATTTGAGAAAAAGTAATTTCAATTTTAGAAAAAGTAACTTCAGTTTCCGAAAAATTATATGAAATATTAATTTACGTTTTCTCGAATTGAAGTTACGTCAGCTGAAAATAATGTCACTTTTTCTAAAATGCAATTTACTTTTCTTTTAAATTGATGTACTTTTTCTCAAATTGAAGTTACTTATTCTGATATTGAATTTCCTTTTTCTGAAATTGAAGTTATTTTTCTGAAAGTGACGTTGAAAAGGTATAGAAAGAAATTAATACAAATTTGTTTTAAACTTTGTTAATTGTCTACTCACGTGTCTACTTTTGTACAAAATAAGGGCCATAATATTTGTAAATTCACTTGGAGGCTATAAATAAATGATCTTACTTCGTATTTTTCTTGTTATTTGTAAAGTTGTATATTGAAACCGATAAATTTTTATAAAATACGTTTGAATATATCGTTTTACGTCTGCTGGCGGACTTAATGTTATATATCTGTCTTTGAACAATTAAAATTTATAATTTGAATAGTTAAATATTTATAGTGTTATCGTGTGCAAATTAATATTTAAAATTAAGATCTGAAAATTATTTTTTATGATAATGTGTTAAAGTTATATATACTTACATAGGACAATAATTGTGTACATACTTATATATCTTATTGATTTTCATTCATAAATTTAAAACATTTTTCAAGGAAAATGTTACATGTTACTACAATCTACCACCTCATAATAATTTACTAATAGTTATGTTTAAGAGGCACTATAAACTGTAGATTTTTGCAGAATTTGTACATAAAATACAAGTTTTTTTAAAATATGAGGATTTTCTTGATCCGTTTCTCCACTTAGGAGACAAAAAAGAACTGCAGTATATTTGTACATATATAGCAACAAATATACAGTAAATACAGGCATATAAGACGATATATAAATCTAATATTTCGTATTTTTCTAATTTCAAGTTTATAAAATGCCCCTACATTGCAAAATAAAAAAAATACACGAAAACAAATTTAAAAACTTAAAAATGTTCGATAATTCTTGAATGCATTATAATAATTTCATATGTCTTATTCTTGTAAAAATATTTTGCATAATTTCATCTTGAAGTATGAGCCTAAAATATAAGTACGTCTTTATAATTTATGTACCTAATTAAATTAATTTTGAAGAATAGTGTTAAAAAAATTCAATTCGACTGTTTTGTGTATAGCTGCTGCACGTTAAGTTGTCACTGACCTTGTATTCGGAAAACCTAAAATTCGTACTTGGACAAGTCAAAACGAGGAAAAGACCGTCAGCATCTAAAATTGGTATGAAGGGAAAGGGGATTCAGTTATGAGCCATATTAAGTACAAAGTCAGTTTCAACTAAACGCGCGCTTAATTAAGTATTGTTTTATACGCCAATATTTACAGTACATTATTGTGTAGAGTCAAGCACAGATCTTTGAGGTTAATACTGGAATGAACAACCGCCCAAACTATATTTTTCTTTTAATTTCGTGTGATATTTTGCGCATTCCTAGCTCATTGAGCGCCTACCATGTAGATACTGCGTGTTTGAGTCCGACCTAATGTGCGTGCGTTTGTGTGCATGTGTGTGGGTATGCGTGCGTGATTGTGTGTGTGTTTTGGCAGGCAAGGCGAAGATTGCACTGCACCCAGGGCGCGTCGCCTACTTCACATGTAAATAACTCACTCGTGAAGATAGGTCCGCGTTTTGGATTTGATAACTAACGTACAAGTCTTTGGTGATGGACTAACCTTATACATAACACAACTATATGATAGATGATTCATATATTATATATAGACATACATAGAGATATTATTATTATTATTAATTATTATTATTATATGTAAATGTTACACAGCAAGGGTCTTGTGTCTTATACCATGTGTTGTTGTTAAGCAGGTTTATCATTAAAAGTGGTAAATATTATTGAAAAAAAAAACTGGTTTTCTTTTTTATTTATGTTATTTATTTATTGCTACATACGAAATTTGTCTCAAAAATTCATAAAAAGAATTAAATATGTTTTTAAACTTGAAAACGCCTCATAATTCTAAATAAAAAATATTTAATTTTATTCACAGCAAATAGCAATTGATATATAGGCTGTCCGTTCCAAAGAAAATAAAGTGTCTTAAAAAGAGCAAACTAAAATTCCATATTATTTCTTATTTAAAAGTTATATGTAGAAATAAAAATCAGTAAATTTTAAATTTTTGCATTAATCATGTTTAAAATGATAAAATGGTCTACTATTGGGGCAACTTTTCCCTAATTTAATGGACTTCGTATCTCTTTTAGTTTGCGAGATCCCAATGATAGCCTCGAGAAGCGGACATTCTGTATATTTTTCCATAACCGAGAGTATTTTGCCTCTAGAGACAAAATTTTTTTTAAAAAAAAAAACACCCTTAAAATACTGTCCTTTTCTGATTAATTATCTTTTTGGGGCAAATTTCGTCCACAGTCAAATATTCTGCAGCAGACCATCAAAATAGCCTCTCACACAGACAGTAATTGTTCTAGCGGCTGGTAAATATTGGGGCTGTGTTGATGGACCCTCTTCAGAGTGGTTAAAACATTGGCCCGAACATTGCGAGTACCTGTGTTCAAATTCTAAACTAGATTACAAATTATTTTTTACAAGGTGGTTCGGGTAAAATGGTCTGTATTTCTTTCATCTGTTGTCTATAATTGTAAATAAATATACGTTACAGAAAATGCATTTTCTTTGTACTTTTTAATAGGAGCAGTTAGGGAGATTCTGGATATAGGTTAGTACAAATTAAAAAGGTATAGTTATATAATACATAACACAAATTATTATATCGTTTTTGATAATTTTATTGATGAATTCTTGAATTAATTTTGTCAGTTATATTCAGGTTATTTATTTCACTCCTAGCGAACAGACGGTATTCCCTGGAACAGACGCACTTGTGGCGTGCCCGTGTCCTGTGGCTTCGAGGACGACTTCCTGGTATCCTGAAGCTTGTAGGGACTTTTCAACACTTGCAGGACCTGGAGATATTATTTATTCATGGTATGTTCAAATTATTACTTTTAAAGTATTTTACATCTTATATAACGTAACAACCACACAACTATTATCTAGAAAAATTTTCATTAATTAATAATTAATGCGAGTACACGCAGATTGGCTTACCCAGAAATTGGTAATAAACCCGAACCGTGATGACATTTCATTTTTATAATTATTTGATGATTATTTCCATTCTTGATTGAATTTTAATTGTTGCAGATTTCTTTAGCAGAGGAATGCCTGCAGGATTCGTGGACGGATGCAATTGGACCTGAATTTTTAGCTGAGCGTTACAAATGAACACTATGTTTCCTCCCTGTCCTCACAAAAAAATCTGTTGTGGCCAGCACAAGACTTCTCGCCATTTCCATATAAGGCTACATAAGTATTGTATATATTTGACATTTCTGATACACACAAAAACACATATCTTCTTTATATATTTTTATATTTTTTAATTCATTCTATTCACTCTTATTCTTCTAATGTTCGAGATTCTTCCAATTCATTGATTGAATTGGCGGTATTTCTGAAGGGTATATGTAATATATGTATGTATCTATAATTATAAATATTTAATTAATAATAAAATAAGAAATATATATTAAATGTACTTCCCAAAAAAAGTCTTCAGTAATGTCTCTGGCTTTTTGACTCATTTATCTGTCAATTACAAACATTTTAATTTTTCCACTTGTTTTCCATGCTATGAGACTCATTAACAACTAATTATTTTATATATTTATATGTCTCTATCTTTAACTCCATAGAAGATATAATAAAAAAATTCTTTTGTGGCCAGCACAATACCTCTCGCCATTTTATGTCATTAAAAATTAAATGTTTGGCATTTGGACAGACTGCTAGATAAAATTTATTTTAAAAATTTAGCGGTGCAGACACTGATTTTATTATTTTCTTTCTAAAAAAAAAAAAAAATCTGTTGTGGCCAGCACAAGACCTTCCGTCAATTTGTTGTATCCCATACAAAAGGTCCTTGGAAAAGATTCTATATAATATCATGTAAAATCGAACACGAACACATACTATTTTTTTACAAATTCCATACCAAAAGTTCATTTGAAAAGGTTCTATAAATCCAATAAAATTATAACATAAACATACACTATGCAAAATTAACTTGACACTTCCTTCTTCAGCTTTCCCCTATTTTATTAGGGGTCGCTGTTTCGTCTTATCTTCCACTCATTCCTGTCCAACGCATCTTATTCACACAGTCCTTCCTTTCTCAAGTCTTCTGCGATATAGTCCTTCCATCTTCACTTTGGCCTTCCTCGTATTCATGCATCGAAAGTTCCAATCTTGAGGCGAGGCTGCAACTGCGTGTCACTTGCGAGGAACACATATTTAGTTTTGTACTTGCAAATGACATCTGTCAATTAGAATTTTTTGAATATATCAGCTGTTTGCATGAGAAATAGCAAAGCTGACTAATTTTTGAAAATTAATTTCCTATAATGCTTTAACTCTTCATCTATTAAATATGAAGGAAAATGTATAATCAAATATATCAATAATATAGAAAAGAGTATTTTATTTAATATATATGATAACAAAATATCAAAAAATAATATTTAACTGCATGTTTTTAAGAAAAATTCTTAAAAACTGCAAATAAGGGTACTTCCGGTGGATCAGTTATAACCAAAATCTAATCAACTCTTCATATGGATGTACAGAAGAGGAATACGAAAGAATTATAATTTTTTGAATTATTGTAGTATTGGAGTTATCGTCGGAGAAAAATTTGTCACACACATACAGACATCTTAAAAATAGTAAATTCGTATTGTAGGGACCTAAAACGTGCTTATTTATTAAAAACTCACCACCGAATTTTTTGACCAAAGATAATACCTTCCTTACCTAAAGGTGACGGAAGGTAATAATTTCACGTTATCTGCGTGGCCATTAAAAAGTTACGGTTTAATCAATATTGGGACACCTAAATTTCATACACTAGTGGTTCACTAATAATAAGTATCATCTTAAAAAATTACATAACCATATAAACTGTCATACCAAATTTCATCGATTATTATAAGCAAAATTAATTTTTTTTCGAAGAACTTTGAAGCAGAATACTGGCTAAATGGTACACTTTCCGATAGAAGCAAGTTTGGTTAAATCGTCTTATTTTAGCCTCAGGAATCTGTGGTTAAGCCATGTCCTCCTATTTAAGAGACACCTATATATATATATATATATATATATATATATATATATATATATATATATATATACATACACAGTGTGTCCCATTTAGAGGTGCCACCATTGGGATCTCGAGAACTATAAGAGATACGATGTCATGTAAGGAAAAAATAATAATTTTGAAGGCAAAACAAATATAAAACATAATAACCCTTACATCGTTGAAAAGAGAAAAAAATAATAATTTTTTTGAGACTATAATCAGATATGGGTTCCATTTAAAAAAATATAAGTTTGTGTTATATCTCGAAAATTTACGGATATAAAAATTTATTTCGTACGCCACTGGTTAGTTAACAAAAATATCTATCTTTTGTATTTGAAACGTTTTTCTCAATTATTAATAGTTTAGAAGTTATTTGATTCAGTTTTTCGTCATTATCTAGTGCCCTAAAAGAATTTTTGGAAAAACAAAAGCACATCTGAGATGGCCTCCCAAAGGCGCATAAAAAGTTCCATTTAACCGACATCGTATCTCTTATAGTTCTCGAGATCCCAATGGTGGCACCTCTAAATGGGACACACTGTATATATATATATATATATATATATATATATATATATATATATATATATATATATATATACAGTGTGTCCCATTTAGAGGTGCCGACATCGTATCTCTTATAGTTCTCGAGATCCCAATGGTGGCACCTCTAAATGGGACACACTGTATATATATATATATATATATATATATATATATATACAGTGTGTCCCATTTAGAGGTGCCACCATTGGGATCTCGAGAACTATAAGAGATACGATGTCGGTTAAATGGAACTTTTTATGCGCCTTTGGGAGGCCATCTCAGATGTGCTTTTGTTTTTCCAAAAATTCTTTTAGGGCACTAGATAATGACGAAAAACTGAATCAAATAACTTCTAAACTATTAATAATTGAGAAAAACGTTTCAAATACAAAAGATAGATATTTTTGTTAACTAACCAGTGGCGTACGAAATAAATTTTTATATCCGTAAATTTTCGAGATATAACACAAACTTATATTTTTTTAAATGGAACCCATATCTGATTATAGTCTCAAAAAAATTATTATTTTTTTCTCTTTTCAACGATGTAAGGGTTATTATGTTTTATATTTGTTTTGCCTTCAAAATTATTATTTTTTCCTTACATGACATCGTATCTCTTATAGTTCTCGAGATCCCAATGGTGGCACCTCTAAATGGGACACACTGTGTATGTATATATATATATATATATATATATATATATATATATATATATATATATATATATAGGTGTCTCTTAAATAGGAGGACATGGCTTAACCACAGATTCCTGAGGCTAAAATAAGACGATTTAACCAAACTTGCTTCTATCGGAAAGTGTACCATTTAGCCAGTATTCTGCTTCAAAGTTCTTCGAAAAAAAATTAATTTTGCTTATAATAATCGATGAAATTTGGTATGACAGTTTATATGGTTATGTAATTTTTTAAGATGATACTTATTATTAGTGAACCACTAGTGTATGAAATTTAGGTGTCCCAATATTGATTAAACCGTAACTTTTTAATGGCCACGCAGATAACGTGAAATTATTACCTTCCGTCACCTTTAGGTAAGGAAGGTATTATCTTTGGTCAAAAAATTCGGTGGTGAGTTTTTAATAAATAAGCACGTTTTAGGTCCCTACAATACGAATTTACTATTTTTAAGATGTCTGTATGTGTGTGACAAATTTTTCTCCGACGATAACTCCAATACTACAATAATTCAAAAAATTATAATTCTTTCGTATTCCTCTTCTGTACATCCATATGAAGAGTTGATTAGATTTTGGTTATAACTGATCCACCGGAAGTACCCTTATTTGCAGTTTTTAAGAATTTTTCTTAAAAACATGCAGTTAAATATTATTTTTTGATATTTTGTTATCATATATATTAAATAAAATACTCTTTTCTATATTATTGATATATTTGATTATACATTTTCCTTCATATTTAATAGATGAAGAGTTAAAGCATTATAGGAAATTAATTTTCAAAAATTAGTCAGCTTTGCTATTTCTCATGCAAACAGCTGATATATTCAAAAAATTCTAATTGACAGATGTCATTTGCAAGTACAAAACTAAATATGTGTTCCTCGCAAGTGACACGCAGTTGCAGCCTCGCCTCAAGATTGGAACTTTCGATGCATGAATACGAGGAAGGCCAAAGTGAAGATGGAAGGACTATATCGCAGAAGACTTGAGAAAGGAAGGACTGTGTGAATAAGATGCGTTGGACAGGAATGAGTGGAAGATAAGACGAAACAGCGACCCCTAATAAAATAGGGGAAAGCTGAAGAAGGAAGTGTCAAGTTAATTTTGCATAGTGTATGTTTATGTTATAATTTTATTGGATTTATAGAACCTTTTCAAATGAACTTTTGGTATGGAATTTGTAAAAAAATAGTATGTGTTCGTGTTCGATTTTACATGATATTATATAGAATCTTTTCCAAGGACCTTTTGTATGGGATACAACAAATTGACGGAAGGTCTTGTGCTGGCCACAACAGATTTTTTTTTTTTTTAGAAAGAAAATAATAAAATCAGTGTCTGCACCGCTAAATTTTTAAAATAAATTTTATCTAGCAGTCTGTCCAAATGCCAAACATTTAATTTTTAATGACATAAAATGGCGAGAGGTATTGTGTGTACAGTGTGTCCCATTTAGAGGTGCCACCATTGGGATCTCGAGAACTATAAGAGATACGATGTCGTTTAAATGGAACTTTTTGTGCGCTTTTGGGAGGCCATCTCACATGTGCTTTTGTTTTTCCAAAAATTCTAATAGGGCACTAGATAATGATGAAAAACTGAATATTGTTGATTTTTTCTTTTTCAATTAACTTCTAAACTATTAGTAATTAAGAAAAACATTTCAAATATAAAAGATAGATATTTTTATTAGCTAACCAGTGGCGTACGAAATAAATTTTTATATCTGTAAGTTTTCCAGATATAACACAAACTTATATTTTTTTAAATGGAACCCATATCTGATTTTAGTCTCAAAACAATAATTATTTTTTTTTCTTTTCAACGATGTAAGGGTTATTATGTTTTATATTTGTTTTGCCTTCAAAATTATTATTTTTTCCTTATTTTGTATTAAATTTATAATTATTTTGAAAATATTGGTAGATTTCTATTTAGAAATACTCCTTGTATTTAAATAATTTATTTCGTTAGAAAATTTTGCTCAAAACTCGTATCAAACTAATTTTTATATTTTGTATCTGGTCGCCCTTGGCACATTATAGTTTAATTTGTAATTATAAGTCTAGAATGAAAATATTAAGTAATAAAGGCATAAAACAAATTATTTCGATCAAATACAATATAATTAATAAAAATAATAATGTTTTTTTTTGGGAAATAATAAGAAAGTTCAGGAAATTAAAGAGAAAAATAAAATTTTAGGAGCAAAACAAATATAAAACATAATAACTCTTACATCATTGAAAAGAGAAAAAAATAATGATTTATTTGAGACTAAAATCAGATATGGGTTCCATTTAAAAAAATATAAGTTTGTGTTATATCTCGAAAACTTACAGATATAAAAATTTATTTCGTACGCCACTGGTTAGCTAATAAAAATAACTATCTTTTATATTTGAAATGTTTTTCTTAATTACTAATAGTTTAGAAGTTATTTGAAAAAGAAAAAATCAACAATATTCAGTTTTTCGTCATTATCTAGTACCCTATGAGAATTTTTGGAAAAACAAAAGCACATCTGAGATGGCCTCCCAAGGGCGCATAAAAAGTTCCATTTAACCGACATCGTATCTCTTATAGTTCTCGAGATCCCAATGGTGGCTCCTCTAAATGGGACACACTGTATATATATATACAGGTGTCTCTTAAATAGTGGGACATGGCTTAACCACAGATTCCTGAGGCTAAAATAGGACGATTTAACCAAACTTGCTTCTACCGGAAAGTGTACCACTTAGCCAGAAATCTGCTTCAAAGTTCTTCGAAAAAAAATTAATTTTGCTTATAATAATCGGATGCTTTATTCGATTTGGATGAAATTTGGTATGACAGTTTATATGGTTATATGTCATCTTTTAAGGTGATACTTGTTATTATTAGTGAACCACTAGTGTATGAAACTTAGGTCACCCAACATAAATTAGACCGTAACTTTTTAATGGCAACGCCGAAAACGTGAAATTATTTTTCTTCAGAAAGATACATTCAATAGAAAACTTTTGTCTCTCTGTGTAATTTGTGATATCTGTTACGGTTCACACAGAAAAAAATAAAATCTGAGTGTCTGCACTGCTAAATTTTTAAAATAAATTTAATCCAGCAGTCTATCCAAATGTCAAACAAGTAATTTTTAATGACAGTAACAATTGTTTTACGGGTTGTCAAAAATTTTCTTCGTAATATTCTAAAATTAGTAGCATCCGTTTGTTTGGCCTAATAGTATTTTACTACCATTATTATAAATGAGACGATTACATATCTCAACTAACTCCTAAATAAGTTGTGAAGATTGACAACTCGTTACTGTCATTAAAAATTACTTGTTTGACATTTGGATAGACTGCTGGATTAAATTTATTTTAAAAATTTAGCAGTGCAGACACTCAGATTTTATTTTTTTCTGTGTGAACCGTAACATATATCACAAATTACACAGAGAGACAAAAGTTTACCATTGAATGTATCTTTCTGAAGAAAAATAATTTCACCTTTTCGGCACTGCCATTAAAAAGTTACGGTTTAATTTATGTTGGGACACCTAAGTTTCATACACTAGTGGTTCACTAATAATAACAAGTATCACCTTAAAAGATGACTTATAACAATATAAACTGTCATACTAAATTTCATCCAAATCGGACAAAGCGTCCGATTATTATAAATAAAATTAATTTTTTTTCGAAGAACTTTGAAGCAGAATTCTGGCTAAATGGTACACTTTCCGGTAGAAGCAAGTTTGGTTAAATCGTCTTATTTTAGCCTCAGGAATCTGTGGTTAAGCCATGTCCCCCTATTTAAGAGACACTCTGTATATATATATATATATACAGGTTGTCTCTAAAATAGGGGGACATGGCTTAACCACAGATTCCTGAGGCTAAAATATGTATATATATATATATATATATATATATATATATATATATATATATATATATATATATATATATATATATATATATATATACAGGGTGTCTCTAAAATAGGGGGACATGGCTTAACCACAGATTCCTGAGGCTAAAATAAGACGATTTAACCAAACTTGCTTCTACCGGAAAGTGTACCGTTTAGCCAGAATTCTGCTTCAAAGTTCTTTGAAAAAAATTTTATTTTGCTTATAATAATCGGACGCTTTATTCGATTTGGATGAAATTTCGTATGGCAGTTTATATGGTTATAAGTTATCTTTTAAGGTGATACTTGTTATTATTAGTGAACTACTAGTGTATGAAACTTAGGTCTCCCAACATTAATTAGACCGTAACTTTTTAATGGCAATGCCGAAAACGTGAAATTATTTTTCTTCAGAAAGATACATTCAATGGTAAACTTTTGTCTCTCTATGTAATTTGTGATATCTGTTACGGTTCACACAGAAAAAAATAAAATCTGAGTGTCTGCACTGCTAAATTTTTAAAATAAATTTAATCCAGCAGTCTATCCAAATGTCAAACAAGTAATTTTTAATGACAGTAACAATTGTTTTACGGGTTGTCAAAAATTTTCTTCGCAATATTCTAAAATCAGTAACATCCGTATGTTCGGCCCAATAATATTTTACTACCATTATTATAAATAAGACGATTACATATCTTAGCTTACTCCTAAACAAGTTGTAAAGATTGACAACTCGTTACTGTCATTAAAAATTACTTGTTTGACATTTGGATAGACTGCTAGATTAAATTTATTTTAAAAATTTAGCAGTGCAGACACTCAGATTTTATTTTTTTTTGTGTGAACCGTAACAGATATCACAAATTACACAGAGAGACAAAAGTTTACTATTGAATGTACCTTTCTGAAGAAAAATAATTTCACGTTTTCGGCATTGCCATTAAAAAGTTACGGTCTAATTAATGTTGGGAGACCTAAGTTTCATACACTAGTGGTTCACTAATAATAACAAGTATCACCTTAAAAGATGACCTATAACCATATAAACTGTCATATCAAATTTCATCCAAATCGAATAAGGCGTCCGATTATTATAAGCAAAATTAATTTTTTTTCAAAGAACTTTGAAGCAGATTTCTGGCTAAATGGTGCACTTTCCGGTAGAAGCAAGTTTGGTTAAATCGTCTTATTTTAGACTCAGGAATCTGTAGTTAAGCCATGTCCCCCTATTTGAGAGACACCTATATACGGCCTTATTCTGGTGACCATTGTAACCGAAGCAATATTGTAATCTACACAATAATGATTTCAATGTTCTATAAGACATCGTATAGATTTGGTATTCTGGTGTCTCTGGTCTGTGTTCTGGTGCACACATTGTAATCGTATGAAAATCTTATTGTATTGAATACAATTTTGTATTCACCTATTTGCAGTGATGTCTCTCTATAGAAAATTGTAATAAAATCTTAATATTATTTTATTTAAATAAATAAATTTTACAATGTTAGTACATTTATATTTGCAGGATTGATAATTGAAGTAAAATAACGCAAATATTAATTTGTATATTAATAAATTTTATTAGATAAATATGATGAATTTCATGCGACAATTGGTAACATTGACTAACACATAACCTCACATTTGCTTACATTTTGAAGTTAGAGAATGACAAAAGTGTTTGTGTCAAGTCATGTCGAACATCCACAAAGAGAAATTTGTGTGTAATAGTGTAGTCTAATCATGAGTTCTTCTAAAATGAAGGTTCCTAAAAAACAACTTCAAATTTATTTATTTTATTACGAAAAGAAGTTTATTGTGAACAGAAAAATTAACCCCAGGGATGCTTCAAAATGTACTACAATAATTTGTGTCACTTCATTTATTGAAGGACGCCTGGCTCATAGAAATTTAAAAATCTTGGCCAACTGCTTTTTGGTAGACTCCTCGACCATAAAATTGTGAAGCTTTTAGAATCTTCATATTTGTAGGAATTGCAATTTCTTCACACTCCGGAGTAAGAAAGAATGGATCCAATTCTATAATTAAATCAGAAACTGACGCGATAGACTGAAGATGCTATTGAACACATTCTCTGGAAGAGTTAAGGGATCATTAGCATCGCGCAAAACTCTTCTATTTATACGTAAATCATGTCTAAATAAAAATATTTTTTATAACAAATTACATTTTATTAATTAATAACTTATCGATTTCTTTCATTTTAGAGCATGTCAAAAATTAAAATAAAACCATTATTATCCATTTTTATTATTATTATTTCTTTATTAGTTAATATTTTTTCACTAAACTTTCCAATAAAATACTGTTGCCGAGTTATTTTCATGAAATAGTAAATTTTTCTACTATACAATGTTCTTAACGAGAACTAAAAGTTGACGTTACCAATACCATGAATCTATACGATAATTGCTTCGTATACAATGACGTTTTAATAATAAATGGTTACCTGAATACTAATTTCATACCATATCGTATAGAATATAATTATTGTATTGGATACAACATTGTATTGAAACCAATGGTTACCGGAATACCATTTCGGAAAATTATTGTATTGAAACCAATAATGGTATTTTATACAATATTGTATTCAATACCATGGACACCAGAATAAGGCTGATATATTACAATGCCTTTATCTCTAAATCTATACAAGATATAATAAAATTTTTAAATGTATCAGATGTAGAATTTTATGTTCTTAAATAATAGTAATAACAGAAATTATCAAAAAATAATATTTAGAAGATTTTTGTAAAGAAACTATTACTTCCGGTTGTCCAATTGTTACCAAAATCTAATCAGCTCTTCCCAGGATTGTCAGATTGAGGAAACTGCAGTTAAATATTTTTTAAGTCTTATAATATTTGAGAAACCATGGTTCCAACATACACTCACACGGACATCATCGTAAAAATGTTATAATCGGATTATAGGGACCTTAAAACGTACTTATCCACTAAAATCTGGATATGCGAATTTTAGCATGATTCCAATACCTCTCTTAGCGAGAGGTAAAAAAAAAATGCAAAATTTGAGTTACTATACGAAGGCCCCATATAAAATTATAGATAATCCATTTACAAATTCATATCAAATCGTTGATCCTAAAACTAATAAAATCAACGCCAAATTTACGACGGTACCGCCACTGAGTTCCAGGGGTGAGCGTGCGGGGCGTGCAGTTTACCACTAATGACCAAGAAAAGATAGGTCAGTACATGGTCAGTACTGTTTTAACCATGGACAGTGGAAGTGAGGAATTTTATAAAATTGTGAAGAAATTTAAAATTAAAAAGCAGAAATTACGGAGAAAATTTAAAAATATTTTCAACGGTCCTGCTGCGCCAATGCCGCCAGGCCATTCTATCCAGAGAAAACTAATCGACTAACGTAGATTATATCGACTGACCGGCGCTTTACTACGATAAGGAGATCCACGACCAGGAGGCCTACGACTGTAAAAAAAAATTGAGCGACCGGTAAGAAGAGGAACAACGAACAACTTAGGCGCTGTGTACGTCGACGAGGTCGGTGTAGCCGGAACGAAAAAAGACAGATGGCGCGAGAAAGATGTAGACGTAAACTTGTGGGTGCAGATAGAAAATGTGGTGAAAAGGACGTGAAATAGACGCAAGGGCAGGTAGCACAAGCGTGGTTCTAACACTGGTATTAACTAGAATCATGTCAATGACTTGGCACATATTTCAGGGTTGTTAACAAAATAAGAGTTGCCAATATACTGAATTAAGTCGAAAATGTACTGACAGCCATATTCAATAAATTTGACCTCATTATTTAAAACTGTTTTTCCTAGAAACAAGTTAAAAAACAAATCATACTAAATAATTTTAAATAGTGTTGGCAGATTTATTGAATATGGCTGTCAGTAAACTCCGGTGTTCGAACCACTCTTGTGCTCAATATATACTCTCTTTTCTATACTTGTGCTACCAGCCAAGGTGTAGAATAAGTGAAATAAGAGATAGATATGACAAGTTAATAGAGTAGTAGTGGGTTATTTTGCGGTTTTATAATAGTTTAGTTAATAAGGGAAAAATTAAAAATAGTATTAATATAGCTACATAGTAATTGTAGAATACGAATCCGGAGTCTGATTTTTCTTAAGGGCTAATTTAAAGGGCGAAAGGTTTAATACTATAAATAAATATATACTTACCTGTATCTTGAAATACAAAAGAAAAATAGTCCTGAAAATAAAATTAGGGATATTTAAATAATAAATTGAATAAATTTTACTTGTATTGTTTATTACATTTTACACTGGAAACATCATTTTTACAGGTGATAATATAAAACAAAGTTAATTTTAATAGATATATTTATTAAAAATATGTATTTGAATAAATTTTATTATTGTTAGCAACTTATATTTTAATGTATACCACGCGTCACCTTACAGGCAGTCACAGCAGTTGTGGAGAGAGTACCACCCGAGTGTTATTTGAAAATAATTTACAAAACACATTTAGCCACGCTCTCATTACAATATGAATTAAATTTTATTAAAATTATAACATTTATACATAACTTAAAGCTTATTTATTTATTGTTAAACATGTAATCATGAAATAATAGTCGGCATCTTCTGCAGAAGAGAGAAAGCCCCCGTTCCCGTATAACACGGTTTGCCGATCATCAAACAGCTGGATGGCGAAGTAAGAGCATCTGCTTTACCTGCAGAGAGAAAAATATTAGTTTTTGATTTTTATAACCATATTTGTTTACCTTTTATCGACGCGTTTTTCAGGAATGTCAAGGAAGATTCGAAGGACATCTGCTGAAAAGGAGAAGGGCTGCATTCCATCCCTTTACGGCTTAATGGCTCAAAAGATCCGTTGTAGGTCATATAGTCTGCGATGAGTAATAAATGGCGAGGGTCAACGGTGATTCCGTACACGTTGAAGACGTCTTTTACTTCCTATAAATTAATACAAAATGCTTCATACTATCACTATTATTATACAGGCCCCTGTATATTTGCAATAAGTTTCTATTATGACGCAATAATTA
The DNA here is from genome assembly GCA_943142095.1 of Ophonus ardosiacus. Taxonomy (NCBI): domain Eukaryota; kingdom Metazoa; phylum Arthropoda; class Insecta; order Coleoptera; family Carabidae; genus Ophonus; species Ophonus ardosiacus. Next base: position 39,955,408 of record OW964826.1, read on the forward strand.
AAAAAATTAATATTTATTTAAAAAATAACTTACTTTGACAACGACGCGTCTAGCTGCTTCAATTCCGTAAGTATTCGCAATTTTGTGTATATCATTTGAATATAAACGATTCAAGTCTAGTAGATCAATATATTTGAACATTTCCTGCAACAAAAACATTATAAATTTATGGAAGGAAGAAATTACTGGATATCAGTCAACTAATCACTTTATTTTCCACCGGTTTCGACAGAGGCGGAAAATAAAGTGAGTAGTTGACTGATATCCAGTAATTTCTTCCTTCCATCACTTTTCCAGTCAAGAAGGCTTGCAGCCATTATAAATTTATACTACAGGTGTCCATTTTTGGAGGCTCAGCATTGGAATCTCAGAAACTATAAGAGATCAGAAGTCGGTTAAATTAGGACAAAGTTGCCTCATTCCAGCAATGTAAGTTATACGTATTGATGGTCATTTGTTTCAAGTAGTAAAAATGTAACAATAATTATTAATTTTATAGGGTAAAAACAATGATTATGGCAATGAAGCAAATGAAATAATCAATTAGGTATTGTTTATCTGTTTATTTTCTTCATTTTCACTAATATTTTTTAACTTATTTCGCTCTGAAACAATTTTCAAATTTCGTTTTCCATGTGGTCGTCGCCTACTATAATGTCCATATAAAAATATTAAAATTAATTAAATTGAATAAAATTTTGAGAAATACACTAGGAAATTATCAATGAAAATAAACAATTTATAATCTACAATTGTTTCATCGCCATAATCATTGTTTTTACCCTATAAAATTAGTAATGGGGTATTTTAATGTAGTAAAATTTAAGGTAAAAAATGTTATAACATTGTGGATTATGCTTTAAAATGACCAAATAATGAAAAAAAAAATCAATTTTTTTTCCCCTAACATGAGTTTTCTTGTATTTTATTTTACCGCTGAACAGGTATCACGTGGGTTGTGACGTACGAGGGACTCATGACATCTAAAAAATTTTGTACATGACTACACCAGTGACCTCTATAATACAAAATGGACCGGCGACTCCTATCTCTATACAACGGCGCGAGCTGTATCCACTCAACTGTCATGGTGGGGTGGCTATCACTTTCTAACAGTGAGAAGTACGTATGCGTCAGCTAGTACCAGTACGACGAATTAACGTTGACCATGAAGAAGAAAGCTTAAATACATTTTCGCATATCTGCTTGGCCCAACTATACACGAAAGTTAGAGAGAGATAGACACCCCACCAGTCAGGCGGGTGGTATTCTCGGTGGATACAAGCAAGTTATTCAAGCCGCCGGTCCATTTTGCATATAGAGGTCACTGGACTACACCATATACAGGAAACAGCTGGTCCGCCATTGATGCGTTGTGAGCTGTCTTGATCGTGTTAAGTTGTATGACGTTTGTATGTTTACAAGTTTTCAACTTTTCTAATTTGGTTCTTATAATAGTTATTATACAAAATTGAAATACATAAAACAAGCGACAACTAACCAAACAAACATAAAAATGCCGAATGGCAGATAGACAGCCGCGCCAAGCGTTGTGTTTGTAAACATGCCCCGCCATTTAAATGTCATGAGTCCCTCATGCGTCACAGCCGGTAAAATTCAAATTTTCAAAGAATATTTAAAAATTCATATCTCGCTCAAATTAAATAAAAAAGAACTCAAAATTTTTGATTTGTAATACAAATACAAGAAAGTTTCAGAAAAAAAAATTAAAAAAAATCATTAGAATAGAAAAAAAATCTTTTCAATGGCGTTTATACAAAAATCATAACTTTCGACCTGAAAACTCAAAATCTAATAGTGATAAAAAATTTGAGCATAGTCATAAAAAAGAAAATAAAGTGTCTTAAAGAAGCGCAAACCAAAATTCCATATGTCATATTTAGAAATTATTTGTACAAATAAAAATCAGCACATTTTTAAAATGGTTTACTAATGGGGCAACTTTGCCCTAATTTAACCGACTTTGTATCTCTTTTAGTTTCCGAGATTCCAATGGTGCGCTTCAAAAAACGGACAGCCTGTATAAAAATTAATATATTTCGTAACTTACAGCCATATTAATTCCATCAGTTCTCAAGGTCAACTCCTTATCATCTTTCATATATGTGATCGCCCTTTTAATATTTTCCACTTCTGAAATAACAGACCTTTCCGCACTTTCTTTAATCAAAGCCGTTACGTCAATATTTCTCAAGGACAGCGGCAATGTAAAGGTCATTTCACACCACAAATAATTTTTTTTATCATACAAATATTGCTTCGCAAATCCATGATTTTGCACTACGGACTTATCCTCTGCTTCTTCAGAATTATCATTGATGACTTCTTTCTGTTTTTGGGAAGACTCGCCTTCGTTTGAGTCTTCGTCAGAGAATTCCTGTCCTTCTTCATCTTGTGGTTCTTGAGCTTCAACGATGGATTTGTGTTTGTAAGTCATTTTAGCGTCTTCTTCTGCACCTTCGGGCTCTTCTTCAGAGCTGTCGTCATCGCTTTCAGCAGCTGGGGGGACGTCCGCTTCATCATCGTTGGAAGATTTTTTCTTGGGAGATGGTTGGTCCACCATTTCGTTCACCAATTTGCTGCAGAGAAATTTGATTGAATTTTTTTGATTATTTATTAGTTTTCAATTAACTAAATATTTAAAGTTATGGTTGTATTGCATTATGAGAAATAAACACAATTACTGAAGAATTACAGTTCGCCGAACATCTTTTGTAAAATGCTAAGATCCACTTTTATGATAAAGCACTTAATGCGATTCTGAAGGCCAGACTTAATTTTTGCTTGCTATTGCTAACCTTTTATGTAAACCATTCTGTTACACATGGACCAAAAATTCTAAATCGGGCACACCAGGTGAATATTATTGTTCACAATAAAAATGACGTTTTTAGCGACAAAGACATTTTGCGCAGATTTAACTTAATGTGAAGAACCGAGCTCTATCCAAAATAAGTAATTATTGTTATTATATCTTTTAATAAAAAAAGTCTTTAAATATGCATATCGGTTAATTTTCAGTACCATTTACCAAAAAAATACGGCAATCGCCAGCATCTTGAACGTATTTTTTGTTATTGATACTCAATGGAGTCATTTCAAAAAAATAATTGTCGATTTTTTTTATAAAATCATGAAATCCATCTCATTTAATAAATATAGTAATAGAAAATAATTTGAAATATGCGTCTTTTCATTTATAAATTTGCTAATAAACTTTCGCGCTTTTAAACACGGACTAAATTTGTGACGACACAAATTCATACTCACACAAAGACAAATCTCTCACACACACACGCTACAGAACATGAAACAGTAACCTAACCTAAAAGTGTAACAGCTGACAGCAAAATATACAAGAGAGAAGATTATTATTACTTTCTATTTCTTTAAAAGTACTAGTGCAGTGTAAGGTATGTAAATAAACCATTTATTTAAATAAATACCAAACCAAATAATCATAGTTCTAAATTAAACCGGTAGAGCTCGACTGTCATATCCGTGAATATGTGTCGTCAGCCGTTGAAATATTTGAAATTGAACGCAACTTTTTAAAAATCATATCACTGATTCTAAAGACTTGTAAGATGTAAAACATACACATACATGTTTAATTTGACCTATTTTTTCAAGAAAAAAATAAATCAGAAAATGTGAAATGACCCCATTCTTCGGAGTATCTTCTTTGTGTATATGAAGTTTATTCCTTAGTGTCCTGACAATATGAGACTAAGTACAGTTAAATTTTTTAGCCAGAATTCTTGTTGAAATTCTAGATTTGTTAATTTGCTCATTCAATCGACGGTTTTAGCTTTCGTCATTTCAAATTTCTTTCCTTTTGAAATATGTAAATTACAGAATTCGTACAAACATTCAATTAATAGTTCGCGATTCATGTTGATTCAGTTCTGATACGAACAACTTAAAACTCAAATCATGAATGATGAAAAGTAACATTACTGTGTTTCTAAATGTCTAGTCTCAAATTTTAGGCATCACCCCTTAAATAAATAAAATATTCACAATAAAATACTTACAGGGTAGAAGTTTTCTTGGCAAATCTTCCTACAAGATTAAACAATAAAGTAAAATATTTTTTGCCCATGTGTTTTACAACTCGTTTCGAAGTGAGATTAAACTCATTTTGGTATAATTTATCAGGCAAAAAATGAAATCTTAATGTGTATTCGTGTGCCCTAAAAGAAAATTTCATTATATATATATTTTTTTTTATAAATATGGCTTTCTCTCACCGTTCCGGTTTAAGTTGCAAGCAAACTCTAACATTAACTTTTTCCAAAACATTAGCGACTGTTACCCTAGTAAAAGCTTTTCTCAGCTCTTCCGCTTTTTCCTCTACATTTGGTACATTTCTGAAAGGAATTTCCATGCTAGGTGTTTTGATATTGGATGATGCCATCATCAATATTTCCCTAAGACGCGGAATACCAAGTGTGACGTTCATTTCACCTCGACCGGCGAAATGGAAGGTGTTTAAGGTCATCTGAGTTGACGGCTCACCAATAGACTAAAATAAAATAAAGATTAAATGCTAATTACAAATATAAAAGCTATACAGGGTGATAGGCGAAAGTCCGGCATATTTTAATATAGTTTTGAATGTAATTTTATGTACATTCTAAAAAAGAAATATAAAAATACCGATTCTCCATGCTAGATTTAGAGTTGTACCCATTTCCGCTAAAACCGGAAGTGATACAAAATTCTTACTACGATCATCTCATAAGCCTCTTTGTCTAGTTAAACTTTGCTTATTAACATTTTTTTGTAGCTTCCAAAATAAACGAAATAATAATCTTGGTGCCGAACTTTCGTTGATCACCTTTCAAATGAGCCCAGGTTCTTATTTTCAACAAATTATAAAACCTACACAAATGGGAAGTAATTTCTTCAAAATTCTTCAATACTTTAAAAATAGACTTAAAACTTTAAAAAAACTGTGGGATAAATGACGGATAATAGTTAGACCGGCATTTAAAAGTCATCTATCTCAACAAATATTGGCGCCCAACGTGGGGCTGGAACCCACGAGCCTGAGATTAAAAGAAAATGTTTGTGGTAGAAATATTTAAATCCCGGAACCTTCGGCGAAACTGGACGCACCTCAAATCTCTCCAAAGAGGATAAAACAGACAAATCGGCACGAAGCACTGCCACGTCCAACTCTAAACAGAATATTATTTTTTATTCTTACCTGGGCGGCGAGAAGTCCTACCGGTTCTCCAGGCGCTGCCAAAGACTGCATCGCTTTCAATTTCAAAGTATCTGCCAGTTTCGTATCCCCCTTATTTTGTTTACTATAGTCTTCCAACATTTGTTCAATTCTATCGCTTAAAGATCCATAATAATGATCGGGAGCAAACTGAGCGATCACTGGATCGGGACATCTTGAAGTTTCTTTCGCAAAACTGTTAAAATGGTTAATATTTCTGTTTTAAAATGTTGTAAAATGTCTCACCTGGCTTTAATTTCTGAAGAAGCGTTTTGCCAAAGTTCTATGATTTGTTCAGTTGCTGCAGATCTCCCCGAAGCTGGAGTGTATTTGTAACTTTGTTCTAAGTCGATTTTATGGCGAACTACTTGCGAAAATCGTAAAAATGGACTTATTCGTCTGAAGGATAACGGATCGCCGTATTCTGATTTCCATTTTTTGGCCTATAAAATAAATTAGTTTTCGAACTTTGTATATATGTATGTTTAAAAATGTAGTTACTTTTTTAATATGTGCTTCCATATCGGACTGGCCGTCTGTTTGTTTCAAATCTTTTACAATTTCTTCATTTACAATTGCTTTTCTGTTGTCAGCTAAAAATTTAAGCTGGTTTTCTTTCAAAAATTGCACTTTTGAAATGTCCATACCGTCCTCTCCGTAAAAATACTGAAATGTAAATAAAATTTGTACAATAAACAATAAAATTATATGTTTGAAACATACTTGAATAACACTTTGGTCACTGTCTCTCACTGTCATATCGTAACAAACTCTTAAACCTTCTAAATGTTTGACTAAACATCTTTGAAGGTAACCACTGCGACTAGTTTTCACAGCTGTGTCTATCAAACCCTAAAATGTAAATTTCTTTAAAATTATTTCATAACAAAAGTACAATATGATGGCGAAACTTGGTGAAATTGTTCTAAGATATTTAAAAATAACACTTGACATGTTCCACAAGATTTCTGTCTCTGAATCAACCAAATATCTTAAAATTATTTAGATTTAAAAGTCGCATTCTTTAATTTTATTTGTAAAAAAAAAAATCGACATTTTTATATATCAAAACAACAAAAGTTTAACTGTAAAGCAAGTCAAGTTTCTTGTTGACCATTTATACAACAAATTTTGTCAAAAAAATCTTACCTCCCTGCCGGCCATACAATGGAAGAAAAATTCCTGCGGTAAAATCCCCGTCATGAACCTCCCGTCGATGAACCCTCCAGCCCTTGGTTGTGGATCAAACGGAATGAAACTCGGTAGAGATTTACCACTGATCATAAGTGGAGGTCGCTTGCCTTCCAGTTCAATTTGACCCAAAAGACAAGAGATCTGCATGGTGTTCACTGTTGAACCTTTTGCGCCAGATTGTACCATAAGCTGGAGATTGTTTTCTGGGAATTTGCACACCAAACCGGCGGGCAGACAAGTTCTACAATGGGGAAATTTAGCATGGTAAAAATTCTACATAACATATTATTTTCTCACAAATATAACACAAATGACTGCTGAAAATGAAATTAAAAATTAAAATTATTGCTCCATTTATTTATAATTAATATTCTTTAGGTAAACTCTAAGTACGTCACAAGTCAGTTATGCGCAAACTCAGATAGAACGGTGAAATCGAACCACTTAAACGTAGGTCGTAACAAAGCGTAAAAGCGCTTCACTGGTAACCGTAACCGCGTGCGTCAGTGTATCAGTCGACATACGTTGCGCCAAGCCTCTACCGACGTCATCACAGCTTAAAATCGACTTTTCCGGAAAATCTTTGCATTTTTGAAAAAAATAAAACATGTTACATCATTTTTCAAGTTATTTCCCATGGAATAATTTTTTTTTTTAAATCGCTAAACTTCCCCATTGTTTTATTAAAAATTTGAACTACAAATCGCGGCTAGAATTACAAGGTTGTAACTGCAAGTTTTTGGCAAAATGAGATTTTTGTATGGCTAGGTTCTATCTAAGCATATCACTGCAATTTTTCTTCCATATTCTTATAATAGAATTAAATCCATTATTAAAGTTAATAAATAATGCTAATTCGATAACAATAATGTGTTCAAATAACAGGGAGTTAAAATTTCAAATTAGTTTAGAAATAGCAAATATTTTCCTTACTTGTTGATTTCGTTTGTGAATGAATCTAGTGATTGCTTATAATGCCTGTCAATAATAGTCCTGAATTTTGGATTTTTAGCACTTGCTACTTCTAATTTTTCTAACAACACATTTTGGGGAGTATCTTTCGGCATATCGACAGCTAAACAAGAAGCCACATGACCTGCAAATTTATTTAATTAAATTGTATCGTATCACCAAATAAATGTTTGATTATTACCGATTTTTCTGCACTCGTTGATAATTTTTGTACGCTTTTTATCAGCTTTCGACTGAACTAAAATATCGTGCACACCTAAAGTAAAACCTTCTTGTTGTAGAAAACAAGTAAATAGTTTAGCCAAAAAACTTAGTAGTTTTGTTGCGTATTGACCACCGTACAACTGAAAATATTACAAATAAAATTGTTAAAACTACTTTGAACACATTTAAAATTGTAAAAAATATGAACATGGGGTATTCCGACATTTTTTAAAAATATTTTTTTACATTAGTACAGACCAGTAGGACTCTGAATATCTAACTTTGAGTAAGAAAATATATGCATCACATGAGATATAAATTTTAAAAAATTTCATCGCAATTCAAATTTTCTTATCATGGCGCGCTTATGACGTCAACTCGATGGTGACATCTGCAACGAACTTCAGCGCCTAAATCCACATGTTCATGACAGCCATTTGCTTGTTTACATATGATTTTAGTAGCAGCGTGTATTTCGGTGTTTGTCCTGTTTGTTTATGGTAAAAATAGGAGTAATAATTATAAAGAAGACGAAATGTCAAACAAGAAATATACCCGCGCGTGTTAACTACTGGCACCACCTGTGTTTTTAAACGAAAATATTTACTTTGAAATGAGCAACAGATTATCAACTTGGCGTCACAAATTTCAAGGACGTTTCTAGAGCTGTAAAAATTCCAATTTTGTAACATTAAATTATGAATTAAAACTTTTTATTAAACATGTTTAATTATATTTTTCTACTATATGAAGATGGAAACTATAGAAAAAAGTTATTATTTTGCATTAATTCCATATCACCGGAATACCCCATTATAGCATATATAAATTTAAATTTTACCTCATACATGCAGTGTACCAAACCGTACGGTGTAGCACCATAATGAGTTTTATCCAGAACTCCACACAATAATTCTCCGTTTCGTATAATAACTTCAGCTTCAGTCATATCGTTGGTATTTTTAAATGGAGTTCCACCACCTTTCCAAGGCCTTGGAACTCCATTTTCCCAAGCCTAAAAACCGCAAATATCAACACCATTTTCTAAAACTCAATATTTTCGTCTTACTTTCGCTGAAATTTTCGCTGTCGCTGTAAGATTCAACGCCTGTCTATTTTTCGGAATAGTGTTTATTATCACTGTCGATAAAATTTGTTTTCCAGACCATAATATTTGCGGTTTTAAAATTGCTGGTGGTAATAAAACAATGTTTCCACTTTTATGGCCGATTGCTGAATATACCAATTGATGGTAGTCTTGTCTATATATCATAAATTATTGAAAAAATGAATTTAAGTTGGTAAATTTGTTTTACCTTTCGAAAAATTTGCCTCTAACAGATAATTTTACTCCAGAAACCATATGGTCTTGAATAAGACCGCTCAGAGGTGTACCATCTTTTGGGACCAGGTATTGGTTGCTTACATTTACTAAAAAAAAAAGTTTAGAATGAATACATGCATTTTCTAAGTGTCTTATTTGCAGGAGCCGGTTTCCTTTAAAAAACTATATGGTATAGTCTGGATAATTTTACTTGGCGAGTTGAAGTAATTTAGAATTTCTCTGTGGTAAGAAAAGTTATAAAAACTATAGGCGCGCCAGAAAGAAATTAATTTAATAAATGTACAAACATTATAGAAAATAATAATAATTTATTTATATAAAAAAGAATACAACAATGTTATTTTCTCACTAATTTTTAAGGTTTCACGCTTCTTCTACTTTAATATTTACTGGAAGCTGGCTGAAAGAAGGGTATATTGATAATGTTCCTATAATAATCGCAGTACATAATTTACCTATGGGTTTTTCTTGTAATTTGTATTTAAATCATCTTTAGACTGTAATTATGAACAGATTTTAGCTTACATTATATGTAAATTAAAATAACAGTTTACTACGAAGCTACAAAATAGGTAAATGTTTGTCAATAAGTTTACTATGTTATATGTAATATGTGAAATACATAAAAAAAAAAAAAAAAATTGAATCATTAGTAGTTTTCAACGCCAGTAAGAAAATTTATGCATGCCTATGTGCAAACAGAACAGATTGACTGTAAGTCTACTAAAGATTCCGGTTCGGAAGGTTTTTCTATTGTGTTACGCAATAAAAGGTTATAAAATCACTATTCCACGTTTAACGCAGTGCGGCATCTAAGAAAAAGTATATATTTAAAAAAACACATCGTGGGAATAGTGAACCGAACTACATTAGTTTTGCTCGCCAAGTAAAATCATCCAGACTAGCCGGTTGCTTAAATATAAGATCATCGTGCCCCCAGATATAAGAACCGAAGTTTTATGCATTAAGTTTTTTATTTAGAAAAAAGGCCGTATAACAGGCCAAAGACTCAATAAAAGTACGGCACAGTAACAATACAGATAAAAAATAAAAATTTCTAGTTAGATACAGAAATGAGAATTTAAAAAAATACAATTTAATGATCAGAAAAACGCGAAAATAGTTATTTATGCAACAAGTGTAAAAAATATAGTCTTATTTCACGAAAAGGAAATAAGACTTTTTACTCGAGTTGCATACATTTTTTTTTTACGTCTGTAAAGTGTGAGAAAAAGTGCCGTAACATTTCATTATTTCACGCATTTGCGTTAAAAAAATGTGCACTTTTTCACACTTTTACTGTGTTAAGAAAAGACATACTTTATGAATCCATTTTAATGAAAACAGTGTACTTTTTTTTAAAGACGTAAAAAACAATTTAAAAATAAATAGTTAAGATACACATTAATCGATTCACTGTAGAAAACATAGTTGCTTTCATTTCATACCTTTCAGTAGAGAACGTTTCAAGACAACGAGAAGAATACGTAGGTACACGCAAATATATTTTATTTAAAAGAATGGGACTGCCTATATAATTACTTAAAATTTTAAATAAAAATGTCAAATCTAATACTTCTCCACTTTTTTATAAAGTGATGAGAGAGACAGATATATTTGGGAATTTCCAATTTAAGGCTGAAATAAATTTACGTTGGATACCATTAATTCTTTTAATATATATATATATATATATATATATATATATATATATATATATATATATATTTGGTAATGAGGGGACCAGCATACGGTAACAAATTCTAAACAAGAGTGTTGTAATTCTTGAAATGTGCTCCAAATCTTAGTATAAATCCAAGCATTTTATACTTTCTTTACAACATTGTCAATATGAATGTCGTATATGAATTTACTATCTAATATGATTAAATCTTTTACTTGAGATACACGATTGATTACATTTCCAATGATTCTATATTAAAATCCGAAAAAAAAAAATGCAAGAGCAATTACTACGGTTAACAGATAGATCATTACTTATTAAATAATTATTTAATCTGTCGAGATCAGTTTGAAGAGCAATACAATCTGAGATGTAAGTTATTTTACTGTACACCTTAAGATTGTCTGCATACAAAATAAATTTGGAGTTATTGAAAATGTTGCTAATACCGTTAATAAAAATGATAAAAATTAGTGCTCCTAGGTGAGATCCTTAGGGCACACCAGAAGTCACGGGAAAATAGTTTATCAAAGAAATTGCCGAGACTAAAAACACATCATTTTAGAATTTAGTGCAAATAAAAATAATTGCGGTGTATCTAAGCGCATAAAGTTATGGGAACCGGCTCCGGCATTCTATTTTTATTTCATTTTTCGTACCCAAAGTATATCCTTCACTTCTAGCAAGTTCGGACTGTGGAAAATGCATATTCATTTCATCTCCATCAAAATCAGCATTATATGCTTTACAATTTGCGTAATGTAAACGAATTGTCTTTTCGTTTTTCAAAATGCGAGCGGTGTGCGCCATTATACTCGGCCGATGAAGTGTTGGTTGACGATTTAAAAGTAAAATATCACCGTTTATTAAATGTCGATGTACCTAAATATTAAAGAATCTTAAGAATTATGAAGAAAAGTTTTAAAAAATTGTTATCTTACAATTTTAACACCTTTACAACCTTCTTTTTCGTTGTCTACAGGAGTTAATAAACGTTTTAAAATGCTTTCTTGTTGTGTTTTGCTGCTGCCGATTTTATAAACACTCCCATCACCGAATTCAATCATTTTGGCCCTAAAATAACATATTTACAAACACAAATCAAAAAAGTTACGAGAAATGCTGTGAAATGTATACTAGTTTTATTGAACGCGTAGTTTGATACGCCCGGCTATTTTATTAATGGAAAAATGAGAAAAAATCGGACACATTTCCATAAATTATATATTTCCTGGTCAACGTTAAAATATATACATTTCACTTACCCGGGGTGAACGTTAGGTCCATTTAACACCATCTTCCTTAATTCTTCCACATTCCAAGAAGTTACTGGTACCGGGTACGTCAAATTTTTGGCAAACTCTTCTGGAACCCCAATTTCATCGATATTCAAATTTGGATCGGGTGTAATGACAGATCTTGCGGCAAAATTAACTCTTTTGCCCATCATGTGCATGCGGATTATACCAGATTTCTTCTCTATAATCTGACAACAATCATACTGTAGCGTGCGTGCTATCGACGCCACTGGTCGGACGGGTTTGGATTTATTTGGCGTAAATTACCGAGCGTGCAGTTGTGTAAACAAACGGTCGAGATGGGTTTAATTACTGTGCGCCCGCAAACGGCTGATGTTTGTGTGTGTGAGTGTGTGTGTGTGTGGTGATCTTGTACTCGAATGTGTCTGGAAATATTCTAAAATATTCCAGAGAGAATAATGAGCGATATAAAAGGGGATGCGAATCTGTGCGAGAAGTCAGTTTAGTCTGAGACAGTCTGAGAGAAAAGACAGTCTAAGAGAGAAGATAATCAGCCTGATAGGGAAGTCGGTGATATACATATCGTGAAGTCAGTCCGATATTAGTCTGGTACTGAAAATGATGACACGGCTAGTCTGATATTGAAACGTATAGTGATATAAATATCGTGTAGATAGTCTACAACTGACCGGCAGTCTAAAATTGGAACGCGTAGTGAAATAAATGAAAATAGTGAAATAAATATAGTGAGAAAAATATTGTTTAAATAAATAATCTTAGTGTTAAGTGTTTAATGTTTTTGTTATCTTTTTCTTAATTAGTTCATGTCTAATAAACTTTTATTTTAATTATTAAACACTTTATCCAAATAAATAAACGTCACAATACCATACACTTCAAGAGTAAATAGATAAATTTGAACAGAAATATATTTAAAGAACTTACTTGTTTTAATCCCAAACTATCGCTTCTATTAGGATTCAGTTCTCTGTCCATGATGCAATCAACATTCGACTGAAGATTTTGCCAAAGATGGTGAAGTTTTTCAGTCGCTGATGAACCCATGGATAATTCGTAAACTGTCTAAAAACACAATAAAACGAAAAATATAGCATCGATATTATAAAATAAGTTTCAAAAGTAAATTTTACGCGAAACCGCATTATGAGAGTGAAAAGAAAATATAATTACTCAACATGTAAACAATGCCAGAGGTCTTAACGCTGATTAACAATATTGTTTAAAACATTTTATTTTACCTGGCTTTCTTCTGGCAAAGCATTGACACTTTTTCCCTGCATAACTGCAATAATTGTACGAATTACCATGCTATCTTGCAAAATAGCTTTGTATATTTGAGATTGTGGGTGTTCAACGATTGCTCCTCTAAGTTGGTTCACCTAAATATGAAAATATATAAAATATTGTTTTAATATTTTAGAAAATATACTTACAGGTCTGCAAATCGGAGGAACAACAGGAATAATTTCAAAGAAAAATATATCTGTTGGAAAATCAGCTTTTATTCTTTTTAAAACTGGTACTAACTCCAAAAGCATTTCTTTGTCGTTTATCCAAAGTTTACGCAAATGATCTCTAGAAAAATCATCATTTTTTTAAAATATAAATGACCCACGTTTTAATTTATTATGGTGAATAAATATTTTAATATTTACCTAGATTCTTCGGGATTGATAATTTTAATATCATTTGATTTTACGAGTAAAGCCGTTTCATTTTTGTCAATATCTTCAGCAGATTTACTACAAAAATGTAATTAGTATTTCATATATAAAAAAAAAATCACATAAATACTTATGATCGCTTGATTTCCAGTTTATTATAAGTTTTCTTCGAGAACTGTAAATTTTTTTAATTTGATGTTTACAGAATAAACATTTTTTAGATGACAAATCTTTGAGTAATTCAGGAATATGTTTATTACGTAAAGACTCTGTGGTTTTATTCAAAAAATGTTTATGTTCTTCAGGATCTACAATTTTAAATTATATAGAAAACAATAAATTGTAAAATGAATAAAACTTACTGCCTATTGAGTTTATAATTTTCTGTAGTTTTTTAATCCTTTTTTGATGTTCAGGTTTCATTTCAGAATTACTTTTGGCTTGAGATAAAGTATCTCTAGTTATAAAATCAATTTCTTTTGCTTCAGTAATCATTCCAAGATCCAAAAATTGCATATACAGCGATATAAGTCGCTTTGTACTGTCTACAACATACATCCATAAAAATCACGCTTGTCCCATTGAGTGGGTTAGCGCAAACCCGAAAAGAATAATAATAACTATAAGAATAAGAGCTCAACTGACTCACTTCACTCTTTTAACAACATTCTTAATAACCGTACATATCATACAGCAAATATTCTCAGTTTTAACATATTAAAGTGACCGATTTTCGGTAGCGAAATACCCCATCCGGACCACAAGAATAGTAACGCAACAACCATCCTTGGCCACAAGTCCATGTCCAAACATACTTCTTCGCATTCATACATAAGAGCTTAGCTGAGTCACTCCATCCATACTAACCATACATCTTCATATTACAATAGTTACGAAACAATTATTCTTTGCCACACTTCTTTCGCCTCAGCCATATTCATAATCGTACATACTCTTCCCACTCGAAAATTTTCGCTCCTTTAGCACATTACCAAGCACATCCACCCATTTACACACTGGACGGCCACGCAATCGGACACCCTCAACCTGGGACCCGAACCGTAACGAAACCGTCACCGAAAATCGCACCGATATGTGACTTTTTGGGAAATCGTAACCAAAAACCGAAACCTATATTTTATTTCTTTAAATATGGAAATCGAAAACCGATACGAAAAATAAATTATTCTGTAACCGAACCAAAATAATATCGGTACTAAAACCGTAAATATAAAGAATCGGTATAATATTCTTTATGTTGCAATTTTGTACAGGGTAAACAAGTTTTAACAAATGAGTATTTTTTTATTATTATCCTGCAATCTTTTATAAAGAAATACTTTCCCTTCGAATAAATAAAAACAAGTTTTTTTTTTATTTTAAAAAATTTTCCGCAATTTTTATTTATTTTATGCATTTATAAAATCAATCACTCTTTTAATTTATGCATTACTTATACTTATATTGCTTACAAATTCTTTTCGAATTTTGAATTCCGCAGTACATATATCTACATACATAGTTAATAAAACGAGAAATTAAAATTTTATTACCTACTTTACGAAATACGAAATGTATTTTTTATGTTGCAAAAAATAAAAGCTAAGCTAATTTTTAATTTCAATCGAAACCGCAACGAAACCAAAATTAATTTGTTTATTTAATCAAAACGAAAACCAATATATTTTCAAAAAACCGATACCGATAACTGAAACCGAATTTTTATCAATGTAAAAACCGTACACTGTAACCGAACCCCAAAATTTTACGGTTCGAGTCCCTGCCCTCAACTTCACCAACATATATACGCTTTACAAGCCGTTCACTCGTCGTCGTCATTCTCTCCACATGACAAACCATCTCAACTGACTCACTCCAACTCTCTCAACATTCTTTATACACCAAATTATTCCTCAAGCGATTCATTCTTGTATACATACAAAAAATACCTCATTTTCACGGCTATCACTCTAGTATATTGTGGAACAAGTGCGGAAAAGCACCCACTGCACACGAAGTGTAAGTTTCATACAAGTGGGCAATAGGTTTCTCCACGAGTGGCACACTATACTTTTTCTACGACCACACTCTTCGGTAAGATATAATTAATTTTTAATAAAGAACATAATTTATTCTCAATAATTGAACTTTACGACTGTGGGACATGAATAACTTTCAGGCTTTGTAAAGCATGGGTATGCGTGAGAAATAATTTCTCACACTTTAACCCACGAGTGTGGGAAATGAATAACTTTCGGACTTTGTAAAACATGGAAAAAGTGCAATTTCTGTAGTGGTTGTAGAAAAAATATATTTTTATTTGATGTTTTTTTTTATAGGAAATTACCTGGTACTTGTAATTTGTAGCAAGATAAACATGAAACTTTCATAACTGTTGCAAGAATAGAATGAAAAACTGGATTAACTACAGGTAAAGGTAATTCTATGTACCCTAAATGTCCTGGGCAGTTATTTACATTTTTGTAACATGTTCCACAGGGTAATGACCTTTCGTTTAATGGCCCTAAAATCATAATTTGATACTAATTTATAATTTAAATGTTACCAAAACGAATTTACCCATTGTTCTATCATATAAACCGCCTGGTAAAGGATGCCCCATTGCATCAAAAGTCAACGCAGTATGTATCTTCGTTGTGCATAATTTTTTCAATTCCTCATTAGTATAAATGGAAAATGTAACACTTTCAGGATCTAATATGTGTTTGGCATATACACTGCCGTTCGAAACACCTTTAGCCATGATAAAAAAACTATAATAAACAAACTCCGGTTAGCTAAAGTTTATCCACGTGAAAGTTTTTCAACAAGAAAAAAATGTATAAATACCTATTGATTCGATGTACAAATTACAAAATATCAAAATATATACTAGTATTTATAAAATACAATTAAAACTATAAAAAATTATCTCATATATTATAAGAAAAAGTTAAAAAATGTGCACAACTCATTCTTAAAAACATGTAGCTGTCAAGTAGTTCACGATTTTAGAAGTAAAAAATTGTATAAATACCTTTTGATTCAATATAATAAGTATAAAATATCAAAATATACACTAGTATTTATAAAATATACTTAAAACTATAATAAATTCACTCATATTTCATAGAAAACTGTAAAAAATGTTCAAAACACGTGCTTAAAACAAGCAGCTGTCAAGCAGTTCACAATTTTGTCATTGTTGGCGTAGGGTCAGCACTTTCGTTCAAAGTTGGCAACGTATCAACAACTTTCAAAACATTAAAATTACTATTTTAGATATTTTACATAATTTTTGCGGCTATATTTTAAAGTTTAAACAATTAAAATAAATGTTACATGCCGTATTTTTATAAAAGAAGCCGTATGGAATATTATAACAATTAATAAACAATATTTTGGAATATCTTACCAGCAAAATTTTCCACAATAGTGTACTTCTTTTGTATATCTCTTGCTGATGATGTTATCCTGATATTTTATATGCTTTTTGCGCCAATTTTTCGCCCGTTTCGGCCATTTTGAAGAGAAAATGACTGAAATGCATGAAAACAAAACAATATAACATTTTTTCCACAATCGTCAACAAAATTCATTATTATTCAATTTAAAATAGTAAGCAAAGTAGCATGTTGAATCACAAGTGAGCAAAGTAAATAACTTTCTTCACAAGTAAGCAAAATACACAAGCTACGTCAGGAGTCTTAAATTTTGATGAAGTTACAAATTGTACAATAAATATCTACCATTCTACATGAAGGAACAATAATTTTTTGTAGTTAACTTTACATTAAATTCAGTTGTAAACATGTGCTGTTGAGTTTTTGATTAATAAAAAAGTACAATGTTTCGTTTTTTTAGAAAAATTATATTTCAAGATTGTGGGAAAAATCATGTTTAGCACACGTGAGCATGTCTTTTTCTCACTTGTCCAGTTGGCGCATTTCCGGACCTGTGAGGAAGACAAACTTTGCTCACTTGTACTAAAAATAGCTATTTTCAATAGTTCTTACCGTACAAAAATTGGGAATATTTCTTCCATAAAAACTTGTATTTCACTTTTCTGATGGTCAAATGCGGTTTGAATCAAACATAAACATACATTTGATCATCTTATATTTATTCTTTTTACAAATAATGGTCCATACTACTATCACAGATCGGAACTCATCAAAAACAAATATTTTTACACGAGATACAACATTTATCAAAATAAAAATATCTACACCTTCGGCCTAAACATAACTAAAATTTAAATTATATTCACTCTGTACAATAAGTTTCAAAAACAGAAACTAGATATATTTCTCTGTAGTTTTAGTTATGTTGTAGGCCCTCTCAAAACAAGGACAATTTCACAAATTTTAAACAATTTCAAACAGATATTTTCATAAATATGGAACGAGAAATAATAATTTGAAATCATAATACAGCAAAAATAATTACTAGTAATAAAAATGTAACTTTGTTTTCCCTGCTTTTCATTCATGATATTTAAATTATTTGAACCATATTTCATCCCATATTTATGAAGTAACAAATGTACAATTTTGTTATTATTGGCACATATATAAACATTATTTTGGCAGTTCTAACAATAATACATACACAATTTACATTATATACAAATTTGTCCAGACCTTTAGTCAAAAATCTGCTATACTCTTCCTTTATGCTATAGAGAATTTGACCAAAACATGTTCAAAAAACATGCATATTTATATAATTTCATTAAAATTATATTTGGAAATATCGAAAATAATTTAAAATTATTTCCATAGAACAAACTATATACAGTATTTTTGTACATATTCCATATTAATTTTAAACATCTTATGCGATTTTCAAATTGCTCCAACATAGAATAAAATAAATAAAACTATTTATTACGTCTAATTAGGTTTAAAAACAATTTGCAAATCGCCGAGCCTCGAATACTGTGTGTCTCATTTTCTTACGAGTGCGTTGTGCTAGGATAGTTGAACATAGTACTGTTGCTGAGGCCCGCAGACCGACTTACGATCGGTTTCGGCGGCAACTTGGGAATCGTCATCGACGGATTCGATGGGAAGATGAAATCACCGGTTATGAACCGGGGAGATACTTCTGGAGGCGCCATTATCGAACTGGAAGACGACAAGCTAAATGAGGAAAACACAATTAAAATCAACAAAGAAAAAAATGTTAATTTTTGTCAGGAGCTATTGTCGGATTTCATCAAGGAATGGAACGTAATTAAATAAATGTTGACAAGGTATAACGTTTATACATTTGTAGGGGACGTATCGCATCTAATACAATTTAGCTGAAGTGGGATAAAATTGTTTTTTTTTTCACTACTAGCCTATAAACATATCATTATTGACTCATTATTGTTCCGTGAAATTGTTTTTCTACACCTAGAGATCAATTATTGACCAAGGTCAATAATAATAATGTCTAAATTATTGACCTAGGTCAATAATAATGTTATCGTTTTCATTCCATTATTTTTGGCAACAGATGTCATATTGCTTAAAGCCAGTTGCCAATATAATGGAATAAATTACGTAACTAATTTTTATAATTAGGTATGTGCTAGTAGTGAAAAAAAAAATAATATATACACCACGGTTATGAAGAGTATTATTGTCCTCGGGATTATAATCTTTCGCTCGGTCAATAATGATACTCTTCATAACCTTGATGTATAATATACTATTCCCGAAACATCTCTTACATATGAATAAATGTGATACTACCTTGTCAACATTAATTAATTACGTTCCATTTTTCGGTCAAGGCCGACAATAAAATAATCCTATTCTTAAGAAATCTACAGTTTCTCTCTCCGAAAGATATGTTAAGGTTATATTTGACTCATTTCAAGGTCAATGATAAAACAGAGTCAAATGAAAATATTAAAAACGCTCTAAAAAAATTAACCGAAAGGTATTTTGTCTTCCAAATAAGCAGAAATATTAATTTTGAGATGTGGAAGGTCTTATTATGACCAGAATTCGGAATATGTAAAATAAAATAAGTGCATATTTTACGAATTTTTGACAAATAATAAATTTAAAATATTACTTCAGCACTTTTTTAAATGGTCAGCCGGATGACCTTCTAGGTCTAGGGTGTTACATGAAATTTGTATTTACACTAACAGATATTTTCCAATTTTACCATGAAATTTTCCTAGCTTCAGTTAATTTTTACCACTATATTTGGTACAAATTTTATAATTTTGTATTTTTTTTTGACGTTTGTGCGAAGTAGTAAAACAAATAATAGAGAAATATAATTGTATGTTAAACAAAAATACTGGATTTGAAAAAAAAAACTTACCCAAACAAATAAATTAACAAATAAATTAATAAAATATGGAATGGTTAATTCGAACTTAACTGCAAATTTTAAATAAGTCTCGTAATCGTGTGTTATCTAGTCGCTTCGGTGCAATCTCCTAGTCTTGTTTGGATCGATTCATCTATTACGTATAACAAGAACAAGTCATAGTAAAATATTCATAATCGTAATGCCGCTTTACAGAAATCCTGTTAGCATTTAACATTCCTCACGCCGATTTTATCTCGTCTCACCGACTGTAAATTTTCTTTGCTCATTTTTACTGATAGAAGGCTAAATCTCTGTTTACATGATTTAGAAAACGTAAATATTTAATATTCATTGAATACAAATGTATTACTCGTAATGTAGGTATATGTAACAATAATAATTATTCATCATAACGACATAAGTATATACAGTGTGTCCCATTTAGAAGTGCCACCATTGGGATCTCGAGAACTATAAGAGGTACGATGTCGGTTAAATGGAACTTTTTGTGCGCCTTTGGGAGGCCATCTCAGATGGGCTTTTGTTTTTCCAAAAATTCTTATAGGGCACTAGATAATGACGAAAAACTGATTAATGTTGATTTTTTCTTTTTCAAATAACTTCTAAACTATTGGTAATTGAGAAAAACGTTTCAAATATAAAAGATAGATATTTTTATTAGCTAACCAGTGGCGTACGAAATAAATTTTTATATCCGTAAATTTTCGAGATATAACACAAACTTATATTTTTTTAAATGGAACCCATATCTGATTTTAGTCTCAAAAAAATAAATATTTTTTTCTCTTTTCAATGATGTAAGGGTTATTATGTTTTATATTTGTTTTGCCTTCAAAATTATTATTTTTTCCTTATTTTGTATTAAATTTACAATTATTTTGAAAATATTGGTAGATTTATATTTAGAAATACTTCTTGTATTTAAATAATTTATTTCGTTAGTAAAATTTGCTCAAAACTCTTATCAGAAGTAATATCACAAGACCTCCTGTTTTTATCGATAAATTTTTATTTTGCACGAATTTTTTTTGCTTAGCAACAAACACGAAAGCAAACTGCATGGTAAAGCCCGACTCCGAAGGAGGAGGGGTTTTACCTAATGTCAGTTTACTTGAGTGATTTTGCTTAAAAGCAAAAAAAATGAGTGCTTAAAAATAAAAGTTTATCTGAGAAAATCTGAGAGGTCGTGTGGTATTTGGTGAGATAAATTCCAAAGACAACGCAAAATGAAACTTGACACACTAATTGTCACACTGACAGTTATAAACCATAACAACTGTTTATTTACTTGGTAGCGGAAAATTATTGGGGTAACGGGGTTTTATCGGGGTAACAAGGTTTTATCAGTATAATACTGTTCCCATTGGTTGAATTTTCAAGTGTTTTGCATCATGATTGGTTAAAAACTAGTCGTTGGAATTTATCAAATTAATTTTTATAATATTTTGTATCAGGTCGCCCTTGGCACATTATAGTGTAATTTGTAATTATAAGTCTAGAATAAAAATATTAAGTAATAAAAGCATAAAATAAATTATATCGATCAAATACAATATAATTAATAAAAATAATAATTTTTTTTTTGAGAAATAATAAGAAAATTCACAAAAATAAAGAAAAAAATTGAATTTTAGGAGCAAAACAAATATAAAACATAATAACCCTTACATCATTGAAAAGGGAAAAAAATTATTTTACGCGCCCTAAGGCGCACAAAAAGTTCCATTTAACCGTCATCGTGTCTCTTATAGTTCTCGAGATCCCAATGGTGGCACTTCTAAATGGGACACACTGTATAAGGTAAGAGCATATTTTAGAATATTTTTATGCATACACTGCCCGCATATTTTAAATTTTTAGTGCATCTTTTCCGAATTCTAATGATTATCATATCTTTTGTTCATTTAAAGGGTATTAGGTGGCAAAGAAATTTCAGAGCAATGATAAAGAATAATCCAGAAAAAAGAACAATGGTTGAAATGGAACAGTTTTCTCATCCATCGCTACGATTGCAGACGTACTATATAACGAAATCAAAACAACCCTCATATAAAGACAGGAAGTATTCACATCTTGAAACGAGTCAAAAATATAAATAAGAAAATCATCTCCCTCACCTGGCGCCGTTGGTGGGCTGACTCATCTGCCTCTGTCTGGCAGGCACCCCGGGTACCTTCTCCTCCTTTTTTCCTTCTAAAGCGGAGTTCCTTCTCATGAGCAGCGCAGAGTGATGAGTCGGATTCAACCTCGGAAGTGATCCGACAAGCTGCAGAGGTACTGGCTGCTGTTTATCCTGTTGTTTAGCGGAAAAAGCAGAGGAAAGAGATTGCGTGCTGCCTAAAGGTGCGGGATGGGAATGAAGATGTAAGGGGTGGTGCATAGTGGTCGGTAGGGTGTCTCGACGGGGAGGTAAGGGCGGAGGGGACATGTCGCGAGGGGGGAGCACTGGCGCGTCGGGGGCTTGCTTCAACTAAGGAGAGAACAAATTTACCCATAAATATATTAAAATTAATGGCTGGAATTCAGTGGGTTGTATTAAGGTCTGTATTAAATCTTGTATTAAGTATATGGCAACATTGTAATATTTTCCACATGTATCAATGAGACTCAATTGTGATTTAGAAATTTTAGCATAGGGAAAAGTAATACAGATATCCTTTAGTCAAATGAGGAAGTATTATTGTAAATGGAAGGTGTAAAAGGAAACTAATTATTGCAAAATTAGGTTAGAAATATGTCAAAATTTATGTGTCAAATATTTCATACCTGAATATTAATGAATTTTAAAATATCTCAACCACCCTTTTGATCAGTTTTGACATTTGTCCTTTTTTTCTTACTTCTGTTAATAATATTTTATTCTTTATTTGATCCTTTGGTCTCTCACTTTTTTCTGACAGGTATTACAAAGTTGCCAAAATATTTTTGACAAAGGACTGTTTTAGCTTAAAACACGCTAATACAACCCACTGAATCTCACCCAATAAAATTACCTCAACCTTAAAATTAATTTAAAAAAAAACTACGTATTTAGTAGAAGTAGTACAAAATTAGGAAAAATTAAACAGAGTAGCCAATATTACTCAACATGTCAACCATGCCAGAGATCCTAACAAGGAAGACTTAGGATTATAGAGACGGACGTCACAAGAGAATGATTATAATCTAACATTATTTCAAATCGTCCAATGAAAATAGTCATTCATTAAAGATTTTAAATCGTCTTGTAACATTGAAGTTCTTAAATTACATCTTTTAATGTTACGGAATTACAATATGGGACCGAAATCTGCATTAATCAAATTATTTTTAAATTTGTTCATTATTAATCTCTCGTAACCATCTAAATATCTACAATTATTAATGTTTCAATAATTTAATATTAAAATTGTTAATATTGTGGTTATTAATGAACATATGTTGAGCTACTCTAGATTTTTTTTTATTATCACGTTTTACATAATAAAGATGTTCTTTAAACCGAGCATCAATTTCTCTTTTAAATTGGCCGATATAAACTTTATTAGAATCATTACAACTAATTGTTTGTTAATATCTATTTTCTTTTGGGGTACCCAATAAAGATTTATGGTATTACTTGATTTTTAAGTTACGATTAAATATTGATTTTTAAAAATTTTGTTTAAACTTTTGGAAGCGTTATCGTACGGTAGAGCCATGTATTTATTATTGTTATATTTTTTTTATTATTATTAGATGGAGTTAACGTAAAATTAGAAATTAGATTGGCAATTTTTAAATTTATCAACAGATTTAACCGAGAAACCGTTATACTTAAGCTATTACTTTAATATTGTCTAATTTATTGTTAAATCGTTTCTTGTTTAAAGGAAATTTTATTATTCACTTTATTAAAAAGAACGAAGTTAATGTATATTGCCTAAATGGTTGGAGTTATAAATCGATTAGTATTAGTGGATTTTCTGCAAATGTCGAACTCTAGTTTATTTTTATTTCGAATGTTTATTTATTGATTACCAAAAATATATTGTAAAAATAAAAATGTTCTTACCTGTTGGGGTGAGCTGATTTCGCTAACGCTGCTCTCCCGCCTTCGGTTTCTTGGGGGTAGTGGGGGCGGCGTTCCGGGTACGGGGCTGCTCCCAAAGTTGCCGTATTTGGGGCTGGCAGGTTCGGGCACAATTCCCGCTGCCAAACCAGGCGATGAAGGCACAGCACCGGGGCTCAGCTGACTTAATGTCGGGCTGTTGGGCCCCGGCGAAGGCTGCCCCGTGCTCGCCTGCGGACTGGACACCTGCCCCGAACGCGGCAGGGTTAAAGGGGCGTGGTCCGACGAGCGGGAAGGGTGCCGAGAACTGTAACAAAAAATATATCTAAAATCATAGCCCAGTCAATGGAGACCAAAAAAGATATTTGCCTTACAAAAGATAGGTAGAAACGATTTAACATATTAGTGTTAAATAACTAATATTATTTATTTTGTGAGTAATATAATTTCTTTCATAATTGTTATTCTGGTTAATTATATTTTAATACAACTTTTTGAGTTCATCCTAGGTAAAAATGTAAGTACCCTTTTTTGTACAAAATATTAACAGCTTTAATTTTATATTCGTTTTCAAGAAAACTGTTAACAAAAAAAAAAATCTGTTGTGACTAGCACTATACCTCCCGCCAGTACTTTTGATAATGCCGTAACTGGCGAAATTGTACAATAAAGTAAAAATATACTTTTCTTATGAAACCAAACAGAATGTTACTTTTTTAAACTTTTATTAATTTAAATACATACCTACATATTTATTGATGCTGGAAACTATATTATGTTCTTTTGTATTCGTATAATATAACTATTGTTATATTTACTATTACTATTTTCTTTTTAAAACGTTAACATAATTTGAAATAATAGGTTTTTTGATAGTGACATTTATCTGTCAGTTACATACATTTAAGATATGAACGGTGTAACTAAAGAATTGTTTAATCTTTCGTTAGAACATAGGCTCCGCGATTTATAAATAGATTACCTATTTTATATATTTATCTATAAAATATATAGAAAAAATATGAATGATTACAATTAGAATATTTAAAAATCTTTAATTTTTATAATAACATAAATCGCCAAAAAATTATATTTAAATGTATTTTTTGAAGAAATACATACTATTTTGAGCCTTCAAGTAAAGTGTCATTTCCGGTTATCTAATTTACACCAAAATCTAATGACTTCTTTCCGTATTAGAATGAGGTAGAAATTTTCTAAATGATAGTATTTGCATTAGAGCGTTGACACACAGGACTTAAAACTGAACCCGAATCTGAACCGAAAATCCGAATTAATCCCAATTTTTGATAAACCTTAATCTGAACAGAATTTTTATTTGTCAAGGTAAACAGACTTGAATCGAATGTTTATTTATCAAGGTCAATAAACTTGAATCGAATTTGAACCATTTTAAATTCAGATTCGGTTCAATTTTGTTAAATACATAATTAAAAATCGTAAAAAATATTATTTTAAAACCACTAATATCATTAACTTTTTGTGCTTCTAATCATTTTCCTCTCTGAACCGAAATTCGAACCCAAACCCAAAACCGATGAACCGTAATATTCATTTTCTTGAACCGAAACTGAACCCGAACCGACGTTTATTCTCTGAATCTGAACCATAAATACATGTCGATATGCACCCTAAAGGTCAAGAACTTGAATTTTTCATCCCCATCCCTACCTAAACAACATATATTATGTTAAAATCGTTTCTAACCCACCTTTTATATGGGTAAAAACCTCTATTGACTAGACTATGAACAATATAAGTTTTTATTTTTACTTACAAAGTATTCGTGGCTCCAGGAACTCTTGGACTAATACTCGGCTTCCGTTCGGGCAACAACGTCGTCGTACTCGATATACTAGGGCTCCGGCTGTGTCCCACAGCAGCGTCGCCTCTAGGTTCTGTAGTAGTTTTTATCGTACTCGCAATCCAGTTTTGTAAAGACTGGAACGCGTTTTGTGTGCTGGGATTAGGCGAAGTGACGGCACCTCCCGTATTTGTTGAGGATGATTGGCTAGAGGTAGTTTGAGGAATGGAATGGTGTGTGGGGCTCACTGAAGCTGGAGGGAGAGTGGGGCTTAATTGTGATGATGGTGGGGGCACGTTCGGACCTAAAAATGCAATAAATTAGAATCATATGCTTCCGATTGGCCACGTTCAGAGAGAAGCAGGTTTTCCGGTTAAAAAGAGGCAGGCTGGCGTAGGTTGTGCTCACACATAAAACAAGCCTCACTGCTCGTACTGTCAAGTGTCAAATCAGAAAGCAGTTAGACATATTTACTTTATATTTTAAAAATAATCCAATTTTCTTAACTTAATAAAATTATAAATATATAAAGCCTAGTTAATGTTTTATTAAGGTTTTTAAACTACATATATGTGATTTATTGACTTTTGATTTTGAACAAAAGGAATGGAATCCAAATCATAAAAAATAGTAATATTAGAAGAATAACAAGAAAACGGATCTGGTTGTGAAGATTGTTCGTGTACACGTGTTCAAAAACAAAGTTTTTTTCTTGAGTATTTTTTGAACATGCGTCATAATTAAAAAAAAATATTATTTCTATTTTCGGCCTTGTTTTTATGATATTCTAATTTATGTTTTTCTATATCTAAAATACATTCGACA
This sequence comes from Ophonus ardosiacus, assembly GCA_943142095.1. Taxonomy (NCBI): domain Eukaryota; kingdom Metazoa; phylum Arthropoda; class Insecta; order Coleoptera; family Carabidae; genus Ophonus; species Ophonus ardosiacus. The sequence continues at coordinate 39,982,027 of OW964826.1, forward strand.
TTATTTTAATTATTTTTTTTTACGTTTTTTGCGATATTCTTTGGATATTTATTATATCTTTATCATTTGCTGGTTCTTCAAATTTATTATTTTTTAATATTTGATTTATATCTTCTGGTTTTTGAGCTGTATGCCTTTCTGGTTCTTCGTTCTTTTTTTTTGCTCTTCTTCTAATTAATCAGTGGTAGTGTTGGATAAATTATTTACTATAGCTGCCTGAATTAATATTATTCAAAATGTCAATTTTAAATGTTGTTAAATGACCCGACGATATTAAGTAATTAAACAACAATAATCGTATTTTCAGGAGATAATTACGTATCATATCTTCACATTTCATATTGATACAAATATCTCTTCATAATTTTTCTATTTGAATGGCATTTATGAAATTTATTCCAAATTGCTTCTCTTTTTTGAACTTCGGATAGTAGAACATCTACATCAAAGTTATTTTCTGAACACATTTTTGAATGGGCTTGTTTACTTAAACCTGCTTTATAGGAATATTGCTTTCATTCCGTGAAAGCCTACTCCTAATAATCTGCTTTCTTTCTGAACATATCTATTGATGACGTGGGGATCAAGTCGTGAAAACGGGCTTTACAGTAACTTACCGGGTATTTGAACGTGGGCGAACACACTGTAATCATTTGTGTGCTGATTACTGGTGTGTGGAGGTGGTGTGTCTTCTCCGTCAGAAACAGCGGTGGGTGCAGTTACAGGTTGAGCCGGTGCAGCTGCTGTTGAAGGTCTCACGGCTTTCGGTTTGATGCTAGGACTTTTCAAGTTTAAATCCGGCCATTTCCTGGGCTAAAAACGAAAGAAACATTCACTTTTTTTAAAAATATCAAGATAGCAGAATTAGATAAAAAAAATCTAAAATTGGTTCACGAAGAATGTAAAATTGTATGTTTTATAAAAGAATACTTACAAATTTCGGTGCTTGTCTGCAATGCCTCGGCTCAATTTGCAAGCTTTTATTGTAGAGGTAGTTTCCGATGTCTGTGTCTGACATATCTTCGAACGGATTCAGGTTTTCTAAAAAATGCTGCAACAAAAAATATAGGGGTATTCATAAATTCAGCCCAAGTTGTTTAAAAGAGAGAAGAATTTTGATTGAAATAAAAAAAAAGAAATACATAAAAATATACGGCGTTATCCTATTTTTAACCGTGTAAATGAGAAAAGTGTAATGAGCCGTTTTGAAAATGTGGTTATAATTCGCAAATAGTTCCTGGATATTTAATACAGGGTTTGACGCCGGGTTTGTGTTCGTTTGTACGTATCACATTGGAAGAATTGAAAGAAACTATTTGAGTAGAAGTCGTCCAAATTGACAGAGCGATGTTGGATAGTGTTTGCAAACTTCGTAGAACGCCTTCAGAAATGCATTAATGATAACGAATATCACATGCTATGTTGTTTTCCACACTTGATTTTGTCAAATGCTATGTTATTACGAACTCAAATCTGCCGATAAATTTTTTCTTAAGAAAAAGTATCTATTTTGCGACGTTTTAAAAAAGTCCGTTCTTTCTGTAAAACTGAAAATCTGTTGGAAACAATTGAAAAAAATATTGCAAGGATTAATATTAATAATTCCAAGCAATTATTTAAAATTATAACAGCAGTATGGAAACCCATAAACCACAAAATCATCGATAATTCGATGTTGCTCTATTTTTATTGAACTTTAGATCCGTATTCAAATACATAAGTACTTGCGAAATTTAATACGATACTTTTAAATTACTCATTTAAAGTTCATAAGATTTTATGAATATGTCACCTTTACATTAAGTTTGAAAATATATTCAATATTTAAAATATGAGGGGGTATTTTTTATTGTTTCCTATAGAGTCGCTCTATTTATGTCGGATAGCAAAAACCACGTGAGTTTGTATGAAAAAAAAAAAAGTTGTGGACAGCCTGTATGTTGAAAAATCTTTTATTCAAAAACAGAGCATTGCGTTGTTTTTAGCTTCTCCCGTAAAATTCTATAAAATTGAGTTGACTACATAAAAAAACAGATCTATTTAGTTAACTTTAAATATTCGCACACAATTTGTAGAAAATATTTAATCGGATCGCTTTACTTAATAAACATTTCGGCTCACACTTTGGCAGTTCGTTTTTACCTCCCGCTACCCTTGATAAGGGAGGTATAGGGATCGTGTTAAAAATCACATATCGAGATTTTAGTAAATGACCACGTTTTAAGGTCCCTAGAATCCAATTTTAACATTTTCATGATGATGCCTGTATATGTGTATGTATGTGTGTGTATGTATGTGTGTGTATGTATGTGTGTATGTGTAGGGATTTTGTCTTCGCTCTAACTTAAATACTATCATTCAGAAAATTTTGAAACCTTGTATTTATACCCTATTCTAATATGAAAAGAAGCCATTAGATTTTGGTTTCTTCAAAAAATACCATTAAATGCCATTTTTTCGCATTTTGTAGTTATGAAAATTAAAGATTATTGAATTTTCTACAGGAATACATTAATACTTTTTCTATAATTTTACAGATAAATTTAAAAATAATTTTTTTTACAAGTCCCGAAGCCTAAGAAAAACACAATTCCTTTGTTACACAGTTCATATTTCAAATTAATGTAACTGACAGTAAATGTCACTGTCAAAAAACTAATCACTTCAAATTAATAATAGTGACATTTTAAAAAGAAAATAGTAAATTAAGCAATAGTTTTATGCAATGGAATAGTTTGCAGCGTTAGTATCTGTAGGTATGTATTTAAATTAATAATTAAATAGCGGGAGGTTTTGTGTTGGCCACATCAGATTTTTACCTTCCGTCACCTTTAGGTAAGGAAGGTATTGTCTTTGGTCAAAAAATTCGGTAGTGAGTTTTTAATGAATAAGCACGTTTTAGGATCCCTACAATACGAATTTACTATTTTTAAGATGATGTCTGTATGTATGTATGTATGTATGTATGTATGTATGTATGTATGTATGTATGTATGTGTGTCCGTGTGTGTGTGTGCGTGTGTGTGTATGTGTGTCCGTGTGTGACAATTTTTTCTCCGATGATAACTCCAATACTACAATTCTAAAAATTATAATTCTTTCGTATTCCTCTTCTGTACATCCATATGAAGAGTTGATTAGATTTTGGTTATAATTGATCCACCGGAAGTACCCTTATTTGAAGTTTTTAACAGTTTTTCTTAAAAAAACGCAGTTAAATATTATTTTTTGACATTTTGTTATTATATTTATTAAAGAAAATACTCTTCTCTATATGGTTTGATTATTCATTTTCCTTCATATTCAATAGATGTAGAGTTAAAGCATTATAAAGAAATTAATTTTCAAAAATTAGTCAGCTTTGTTATTTATCATGGAAACAGCTGACATAATTATTCAAAAAAATTTAATTGACAGATGTCAGTTGCAAGTGCAAAACCAAATATGGAAAAAAAGTATATAGGATCTAAAATTGGTATGTCATAGTGTTGCTCGCAAGTGACACGCAGAGAAAGGCCAAAGAGAAGATGGAAGGACATTACTTAGTGTAGTTTATGTTATAACTTTATTGGATTTATAGAACTTTTTTAAATGAACTTTTGGTATGGAATTTGTAAAAAATAGTATGTGTTCGTGTTCGATTTTACATGATATTATATAGAATCTGTTCCAAGGACCTTTCGGTATGGGATTTGTATAAAATACATGGAATTGACGGAAGGTCTTGTGCTGGCCACAACAGATTTTTACCTCTCGCTAAGAGAGGTATTGGATTCATGTTAAAATTCGCATATCCAGATTTTATTGAATAAGCACGATTTAAGGTCCCTACAATCCGATTATAACATTTTTAAAATGATGTCTGTGTGTGTGTGTGTGTGGATGTGTGTGTGTGTGTGTGTGTGTGTGTGTGTGTGTGTGTGTGTGTGTGTATGTATGTATGTATGTCTGGATGTTGTAGTCACGATTCCTCAAAAACTATAAGACTTAAAAAATATTTAACTGCAGTTTCCTCAATCTGACATTCCTGGGAAGAGCTGAAAAGGTTTTGGTAACAATTGAACAACCGGAAGTAGTAGTTTCTTAGAAAAAATCTTTTAAATATAATTTTTTGGAAGTTTTTTTTATTAAATATTGAAGAACATAAAATTCTCCATCTAATACACTTAAAAATTTTATTATATCTTGTATAGATTTAGAGATAAAGACTAATTTAATTTATAGAGTAAAGTAATCGCAAGGGCCAAGGCACTAAGGAAACCAGTTGACAAATTCCAATGTTTATAACATGACACATGTCATTGTCAAATATCAACAGTTTTAGTGACATTCTGATAGCTTTTTCTGGGAAGTATATTTAACTTTTCTTATTGTTTTATTAATTAAATATTTGAAATTATAGGTAAAATTGTGGTAAAATGCATATATCTATCAGAAATACCGCCAATCTGGTTAATGAATTGGAACAATATTTGACATTTAGAAAGTTCCTCATACAATGAAAAATAGATATAATTTGATTTATATATGTGTGCAGAAGACATATAATAAATATAGTAAGAAACAAAATTTGGGTAATGTTCTGTAAGATTTTGTTATAAAACGACGGCTCGAAAGCGAAGTGCAATACAATACTTATATAGCCTAATATGGAAATGGCGAGAGGTCTTGTGCTGGCTACAACAGATTTTTTAATTTGAAATGGCGAAATAAGTATTGATATTCAATTTATTTTTGAATAAATTAATATAAAAATATTGTTATATTTTTCTTACCCGAATTTTGGGCTCGACATTGAGACAGTACGGCTGGTTTTGATACTGCTGAATTTCCCCAGTGATTTCAGCAACTTTCCTCCTTTTAGAAAAATTTATCAGCTGCGTATCTGGTAGAAAATCAGAGTTCCCTTCCTCAATATGCAGAATATTAGTCAAATACATCCCAAAAAACGGCACGCACGGTGGATTAATACTCCTTAATTTCTCTTGATATTTTCTGAAATGGTCGGAATTGAGTTCTCGGCACTCTTCCAGCGCTTTTTTCAGCGGTTGAGGAATTGCTTGATACGTGAATTTTAATCGGTAGACTGCCGCGGAACCCATGGCAGCTACAACTGCGAGAACTCCGTTGAAATTGTTGAGTTCTTGAAGGACGATCATTATTTCGATTATGCGGGAGACCATTGCGACGCGTTCTTCGAAGTTTTCGGTTTCGACGATGTTTTTTTCCAGCCAACGAGTAAACTACAAGAAAATAATTATTTTTCTCACACATTATATGTATTATTTTAAACTTACATTCGTGGTGTGTTTGATAATTCGTAGCAAATTAGGACTAGAAGTTTCTTTATCTTTTTTCGTCCAAACAGATCCGACAAGTTCAGCTGGCTTGACCGTCCGGTACAATTCAAACTCTAATATTGTTAATTGTCGCGCAATTTCAATCGGGTGTAGAGTTAGAATACCGTAATGGTCTTCTGTGCAATTTAAATGCCATTCGATCGGCGGTTTCGAGCCGTCAAATGCGAATTTTATTTGCCGTTGCAAATCCGGCTCACACTAAGAAAAAAAAGACACAAGACTCATTAAATTCTAAGGAATTATAGGCGGGAATATAGAGGAAACATAATTTGTTCCAAGATTTGACTTTGTAATAAGTACAAGACTAAAAGCAAGGAAAGAAAAGAAGGATAAAAAGATATTTGGGATTCATTTCAAAAAGATATTACTTACTTTTCTTTGAATAATTTTCAAGACCGAATCGACCCATTTCCTCATACTTTTTCCGTTGACTGTGTCTAAAAATATGTGCAATTTTTCTGATAATTCTGGATCTCTTTCGAAATCATAGAAATGGTGATCTACCCAGTGCCTTAATACATTTAATACCCTACAAAAAATATAATAATTTAATAAAGTACATATATACCAAAGTTTTGAAAAAAATTAATACGCTTCACACTTTCTTGCTAAATAATGTGTAATTTAGTTATCACTGGACATAATAAATACATAATAGTTGTTTTATAATATACCATATTAAAATTTCCAGAAAAAAAGTTTTGAAAGATATTTTACAAACATGAAATACACAAATCTATCTATACTCTATAAGTTAGTTGGGCAGAGAACCGAAACGTGAAATTGTTAACCTTTTTGAGGATCTAAATATTGGACAGACGATTATTTATGAACTATATGGGAATGTGAAGAAGGTGCAATATGTATTAATTTACTTGAAAGTGGGCGACCCGAATATTAGTCCCCAAATCGAATAAGTAGACTCATACAAAGTGTTCAAAACAATAAGGATGATTGTTGGCTGAACTTTTCAAAAGAAAATTAAGTAACTAAAGGCGGATTTATGCAGCCATTTTCATTTACATTTACATTTTAATTTAATTTTCATTTAATTCTCATTTATAATTTTTAAATGTACCTATTCAACAAAAATATATAACAAAAATAATTGAAAATGAACGCATGCGCACATATAAAAATACGCTGACAGATGATTAACGTTATAACCCGACTTTCATTGGAATAAAATTTATTAATAAAAATATTCAACAATAGTGACAGCGAAGAAGTGATGAGTTTAGTTTTAAACGTGTTATTGCAATAAAAAACCATAAAAAGAAACAATATCGGAGATACATAATGACAACCAGCTGATCAACTCAAATTCTCGTCCCTGTCATGTCGTACACGCATGCGCCATTTATAATTTTCATTTATTAGATAAAAGTTGGCCATCTTTAAAAATAAATGAGAATGAGAGATACATGAAAACGTAAATGAAAATGGTGTATGCATGGCTACATTGGTTTACATACATTTATCTTTTAAATGAAAATTAAATTAAATTAAATGTAAATGGCTGCATAAATCCGTCTTAAGAGACAGCGAATCTCCAGGAGCTGCAGAGTATCAAGGAGCCAATATTTTATAGAAAACACAAAGAGAGTATAATCCCCTAAATGTTTCTCTCTCTTTGTATTTGATGACGAGATCTAAATTTTTTAAAATACACATTACATATTTTCTGAAAATTATTATAGATTATAGTCGTCAAGATAAGAATATGTACCATATTCAACGAGATTTTATAATTTGTTTCTTACCTAAATTGTACGGGCTGACAATATTCTTTCCTATATCGTTTCCAGTCTTCCCTTTGTGAATTTTTCTGTATCTTCTCGCTCTCGCAATTATCAGAACTCTTTTCGGATTCATAAACTAAACTCGGATCAGGAATGTCAAATCGTTCGATTAAAAGTTCTAACAGTTCTTTGGGTTTACAGAAACTTCTGTAAGTTGTGAGAAACGTTCGAACGAACATCGGGTCGGCGTAAATGTGATACGTTAATCGTTCGATTAGTTTGTAAAGCGTTGCGCCTTTTATGAGAGGAACGCCGCCGTTTTCACGCTGTTCAAGGATTATGTTGTTTTTTGAGTCGGGTTCTGCGAATTTGTAGATCTCTTGGCTTGGAAGTCTACGAAAAAGAAAGATATTTCATGTCATACAAAAAAAAAAAAAATGTTCCTTTTTTATTTAAATCGAACAAGTATTGTCTAATTTATCGTTATGTATGATTAAATTATTTTTTATTTACATTTTAGTTGTATAAAATTGTTTTAAAGCATATTTTTAAAAAAATGTTGACGTAAACTTATGGAATGCCGTTTTAGCATTTATTCCCACATTTTAAAACAGTCATACAAATTCATCTTTGGCACAACAGCCCTTGTAGGGCCAAGGCCTCAAGTACCATAGGTCTAACAAATTCTAGATAATTTTGTAATTATATTATCAACAAACATTTTAATAGAACAATCAATTTACATCTTTCATTTTAATAAGAGTTTATTTTTATGATACATGAATTTATATGACAGTGCCTTTTAAATTGATTGTTATAAAATTATCAACAATCATATTAAAAAACGTATCGTAGAATGAAACAAACAATTTAATTCAAGTATCACAGAAATAAACAATCGTTTTAATTCATGTGTCGTGAAAATACAGAGTCAATTTAATTCATTCGTATAAATGTTACTTCATTTCTATGATACTTGAATTTTTACGTTTGTTTAGGGACTAGCAGCAATCATATAAATTGAACAAACATAAAATTGAACTAATATTAAAAAGAAAGTTTTTTGTTGACTGTTGATTTAAAATGTTTGTTTGAAAAGCTTGTAATTATATTATCAACAAACATTTCAATTAAACAATCAGTTTAAATATTTCTTTTTAATTTTAGTACATTTTTCTGATACATGAAAATATATGATTGTTTTAAAAAATATCAACAATCAATGAATTTGAAGTATCTTATAAATAGACTAAAATTAAAAGAAATATTTAAACTGATTGTTGAATTAAAATGTTTTTTGATAATATAATTACAATTTTTTCAAACAAATATTTTAAATCAACGGTGAACACAAAACTTTCTTTTTAATGTTCGTTTAATTTTATATTTGTTCATTTTATATGATTGTTGATATTTTTTAAACAAATGTAAAAGTTCAAGTATCATAGAAATGAAGTAACATTTATATGAATGAATTAAATTTACCCTTTATTTACACGACATATGAATTAAAACGATTGTTTATTTCTGTGATACTTGAATTAAATTGTTTGTTTAATTCTACGATACATGATTTAATATGATTGTTGATAATTTTATAACAATCAATTTAAAAGGCACTGTCATATAAATTCATGTATCGTAAAAATAAACTCTTATTAAAATGAAAGATGTAAATTGATTGTTGTATTAAAATATTTGTTGATAATATAATTACAAAATTTTCTAACAAACATTTTAAATCATCAGTCAATACAAAACTATCTTTTCAATAATTTTAAAAAGTCAAGTATCGTAAAAATGAAGTAACATTTATAGGAATGAATTAAATTGACCCTTATTATCATGACACATGAATTAAAACGATTGTTTATTTCTGTGATACTTGAATTAAATTGTTTGTTTAATTCTATGATACTTGCATTAAAATGATTGTCGATAAATTTAAATGTATCAATTTAATTAGCGCCGTCATGACTATTTCAAGAACTAGTTGCAATTCGGTCATTCTTCCGCAGATGGCTCTACATATTGTAGCTTTATACAAATATCTGTAATTTATTAATGACGCTCGATTGCGAGCACAGTCACATATACTTTATAAAAAATGATCGAAAGGCTATGGCCTATAGCTATCTTATAGTTCTTATAACTTCACTCGCTACGCATAAATATATATTGCATATGTAAAGCCATCTGTTAAAGTATGATCGAATTGCAAATAGTTCTTGAAATAGACACCACGGCGCTAATTAAATTGATACATTTAAATTTATCGACAATCATTTTAATGCATGTATCGTAGAATTAAACAAACAATTTAATTCAAGTATCACAGAAATAAACAATCGTTTTAATTCATGTGTCGTGAAAATAAAGGGTCAATTTAATTCATTCCTATAAATGTTTACTTCATTTCTACGATACTTGACTTTTTACAATTATTGAAAAGATTTTTTTGTATTGACCGATGATTTAAAATGTTTGTTAGAAAATTATGTAATTATATTATCAACAAACATTTTAATACAACAATCAATTTACATCTTTCATTTTAATAAGAGTTTATTTTTACGATACATGAATTTATATGACAGTGCCTTTTAAATTGATTGTTATAAAATTATCAACAATCATATTAAATCACGTATCATAGAATGAAACAAACAATTTAATTCAAGTATCATAGAAATAAACAATCGTTTTAATTCATGTGTCGTGAAAATAAAGAGTCAATTTAATTCATTCATATAAATGTTACTTCATATCTATGATACTTGAATTTTTACGTTAGTTTAGAGATTAACAACAATCATATAAATTGAACAAACATAAAATTAAACTAATATTAAAAAGAAAGTTGTGTGTTGACTATTGATTTAAAATGTTTGTTTGAAAAATTTGTAATTATATTATCAACAAACATTTTAATTCAACAATCAGTTTAAATCTTTCTTTTTAATGAGAGTTTATTTTTTCGATACATTAATTTGTATGACTGTTTTAAAATGTGGGAATAAATGATAAAACGGCATTCCATATAAACTGTTAGAACTGCAAGCTCAGACATATTTCATAAGAATTATCAAACGAATACAGAATTTCCAAAAGAAAAAAATATGTAGACTATAAATCGAGAATTACATATCTAAATATTTGAAAGATATGCTAATTAATATAAAATAATTGCACTCATTTTTATAAAAATATAATTTTCATATTGCCTGAAGTTATCCACATGTCACATCAGCCGTGTACTTTATACTTAATTTTACGGAAGAAAATAGCGTTGGTTTAGATAGGGATAAAAACTCTGCCCTTTGATTGATCAGAATGCTAGCCTAGTTCATAAAAGCGAAAAAATATCACTGTCAACTGTCAATAATCAAATAAAATAGACAGAATTAAGTGATATTTAATCGTGCTTTGATGTAATTTTTAATATTTAGAACTAGTATATTTAACAGATAATAGATATTTATACACCAAGTGAGCTAAGAAAATGTTTATTCATGAGAAGAAAGTTTAGCTCACGAGCCCATAAGGGCGAATGAGTTAATTTCTTCGAGTGAATAAACATTCCTAGCTCACGTGGTTTATACAATATTTTATTCAATTTTGATGTTTTAAACTGTCATTATTAACTCCATAACAACAACTATATGTAACACTTTATTCACAAGTGAATTAATAGTATATTATGATACAAGTGTATAAGCTACCCTTTAAAGCAAGCACTTCAAGTTTAAAGCCACGATGCGTAGCGGAGTGTCTTTAATGTCGTAGTGCTTTAAAGGCTAGCTTATACACGTGTATCATACGCTATTTTTTATTATAAATGCATCGTAACTATTTAAAACTGAAAATTATTGCAAATCATACGGTTTTGATTTTTGATCTAGTGAGTTTGAGCATTTCCAAGGAGACAGTTAGCAATTATTGGTATTGTTTACTTTAAGTCAACAAGTCAATATTTTTTTTTTCATTGTTTTAGCAGTTATTCATATTTATTGTCATTTTTCGTTACCTAGGTAACTCAAAAATTTAGCGTGTTTTAATGGTCGATTTACGCACGCTTTTGCGTGTTTTAAAGAGCGATTATGATGCATGTATAATAAAATAAAATTTAAATCACTCACACAAAATATTAACTCACTCTGCAACAAATAATGCATTTAAAATAACATCAGGTACGAAAATAACACTCACCATAATATTCATCAGACATTATCGGCCATTTTCATTATTTTTCACGGCACAAATGAGACAATAAAGCTTTTTAAATAGATGACTTGACATTTATTATCGACGATTGTCATTCACAGCCTACTAACTGATTAGTTTTTTGTTTTGTCAAAATTAAATATTATAATGGTTTTTTTTATTATACATGCATCATAATCGCTCTTTAAAACACGCAAATAACAACTAAAACAATGGAAAAAAAATATTGACTTAACGTGAACAATTCCAATAATTGCTAACTGTCTCCTTGGAAATGCTCAAACTCACTAGATCAAAAATCAAAACCGTATGATTTGCAATAATTTTCAGTTTTAAATGGTTACGATGCATTTATAATAAAAAATAGCGTATGATACACGTGTATAAGCTAGCCTTTAAAGCATTACGACATTAAAGACACTCCGCTACGCATCGTGGCTTTAAACTTGACGTGCGTGCTTTAAAGGGTAGCTTATACACTTATATCATAATATACTATTAATTCACTTGTGAATAAAATGTTAATTGCAGTTGTTGCTATGGAATTAATAATGACAGTTTAAAACGTCAAAATTGAATAAAATTATTTTTATTATTCAAAAAGTTTGGTTTCACAAATTTAAATAATTTATTTAATGCATGTAAAAACGGTCGGCTCCCAAGCGCCATCTGCTATTTTCTTACGCGAAATGAAGTATAGACGCTAGAAATTTGTTTAGCTATAGAAACGCACGTATTTTCTCACTATTTCGCTAGTACAGTGTGTTAAAAAAAATCCTAAGTATCGGCTGCGTGTTGAACAATGTCATATTTTAATTGCAATTTTTTCTTTATTAAAAATTGATTTCAGGAAAATTAGAAAAAACGGGTCCATTATTTTTCATTATTCTAATTGATTAAAGTTAAAAATGAAAAATCGTGCATGACTTCATTGTAGAAGTTTGAAGAAAATGCGGCTCACCTTAACGGATGTTTCTTTTCAATATCTAGAAGAATACTGTCCAGAGTTCTCTCCAACATAGATTTCGTATTTAACATGACTAGATCTGCCATCCAATCGTTTTTATCTTCAGGGGATTTTGCAGATAAAATAACATTTGGTTGATTTCTCGGCTCAATTTCAAACGCATTCTTAATTTCTACAATAAAAACATACATTAAAAGCTGAAAAAAAAAACATAATTTTCATATTTGTTACCGTCGGAATCTGGCAAATCAATAATCTCGACTTTTCGAATAAAAAACTTCTCTTTTAATTTACATTCTGGGTGGTTCTGATTAACCGAAGACTGCCTCCTAGTGTTCGGTTTACACAAAATGAGTAAACCATCGAAAAGAAATACTCGTCGTTCGGAAAGTCGCTTTCCTGGATTGACTTTCATGAGGACATCTTCGCGTATAAATTCATTGCAGCATTGACCAATGTCTTTGGACTCCCAATTGTCAATTGTTTTTTGTAACTCGTTGGTTTTGTCTATAGCTGCTTGGCGGCGCATTCGGCCGTGCATTCGAACGCCCACATCCCGAGAAAAACTAAGGAGAATTAAATATTAATTAGGGATAAAAAAGCCAACAATAAATCGTCATTCCACTTCTGATGTGAAATCAACAATGTACTTATTGCTGACAATCGTGATACACTAGACACTGTTACAGTTTGGACTTTGATTGCTAGTTAATATGTACGCAAATATGACTTACTTTTTGGGAAGAGCGGGCGCATTTTGCAACAACTCAATCTGCAAAGGCTTCAACAATCCTTCCACCTGTTCCAAGCTTTCCCGATCCTCCGCTAGAGGACTCAACCTATGCAACACTTTCACATATTCCAAATACAGAAACGCATGCCATATCGGCCCTAGCAACAATTTCGGCAAATAATACTTCACCGCTTCTCTAAAACCGTGCCCGGCACTTTGTAGTGCCGTACAGGCATCTGGACGAGAGACAAGCTTGTTTAGGGCTTCCCTAGAAGCCGAGGTGGTGATATCGCGGGCGTAGCGGCCGTAAACGTCGAATTCGGCAGCCTCTGCAAGTTCTTCAAAACAGGAGCCAATGTATGGGAGTTGTTGTTCTTCGGTCATCTCGATTACGTCTTCAAGACTGCCGAGAAGGGTGACGGTTAATTCGTAGATGTCCATTATGTTGGAGAAAATCATGTCCAATTCCTAAGGTAAGAATATTTGTTGAAATTTATATATCTACCGGCCAAGTACAGCAAAATTTTTAACAAAATAAATGTACATTTTAACATTCTCCCCAATAAATCACTCAACGGAAAAAATATTATCTGACGTATTTTATAGAAAATTTCATGTAAAATCCAAATTTTGCTATCTTCAACCGTGTAGAAGGGGTAATTAAAAATATGAAATATAAGGGCATTACAAAATTCAGTGAAAATTTCAATAAAGTACATATGTTTTAACGTTTTTTAAATATTAAACCATTCGACGGAGAAAATATTGTATAACGTACCTACTACAGAATTTTATGTAGATATCAAATATTTATTCGGCAAATTGCTATTTTTAACTGTGTACGAAATAACAGCGCATGACAAAATTCAATAAAATAAACTGTTTAACGTTCTCTGACTTGACTACTAAACTACACAATAGAAAAATTATTGTGCAATTAATTTTATACAGAATTTTATGAAAAAATCAAATTTTCAGATACAATCTACAACCGTGTAAGAGTAGCGAATAAAAATATGAAATGAGCATATCACAAAATTAAATAAAAATTTTAATAATCTGTTTTCCGTTCTCTGACTACTAAACCACACTGTGAAAAAAATGTGATTTTATTTATCTGATATAAAATTATATATTGCACATATTTTTCAAATCAATAATTTTCACAGTGTAGGAATAGTAAATAAAACAAAATAAGAGCGCATAAGAAAATTCAGTAAAAATTTCAATAAAATACTTTTATTTTAAATCTTAAACCACTCGACGGGAAAAATATTCTGTGCCGTATCCGAGAAAGAATTTTTCTAGATTCCATATTTTGATAGTATAAACATCTATTTTCAATTGTGTAGGAGCGCCAAATTAAAATATGAAATAAGAGCGCTGAACAAAATTCAATAAAAATTTCAATAAAATACTTCTATTCTAAATCCTAAATCACTCGGGAAAAATATTTTGTACCGTAACCGATAGAAAATTTTTATATAATTTCAAATTTTGAAAGTACAAACCCCTATTTTCAACCGTATAGGAGCGGCAAGTTAAAATATGAAATGAGAGCGCAGAACACAATTCAGTAAAATAACGTCTTTAATATCCTAAACTACTCGACGGAAAAAATATGCTGTGACGTATCTAATAGAAAATTTTATATAAATTTCATATTTCGATAGTACAAACTCACATCTGTAACCGTATCGGAGGGGCAAATTAAAATATGAAATAACGCATTACAAATTTCAATAAAATATTTTTATTTGAGATCGTCATTAAAGTGCACAAAAACAGTCATTAAAAACTTATAAATCAGACGATTTCAAACAACTGCAGTGTTGCCAACCTTATAATAATACATATAAGATAATTTGGGTAGGTGTATCATATATAATAGTAAATTTGTACGTAAAAAGACAAAAAATACGTGCAAGCAGAACGAACTAAACAATTCCGACGAAGAAGATTAAAATAAAACATAATTTCGGGTGTCCTTTACGATAACCTCATGTTCGAAGGTTAGCAACATTGAGTGTCAAACTGACAGTTACATAAACAAAACCTATAAAAATAAAATATTCCTTTCATTTTCATAAATTTTCGATTTTAAATAAAATTTAATAAATTGGCACTGAAGTTCCATTTTATCACTCATATGGTTTATATTCTTCGGTCTTACGGCCTCGACTACTAAATTCCATATTCGTGATAAAAACAGAACTTCAGTACCTTGATACATAAATACATATTGGGTGGAATTCAGTGGGTTGTATTAAGGCATCGACCTTTAAACTAATAGACGCAGCCTACGAGCAAAACGCTTGTCCCGCCATAACGGTGCAGACACAGTATCTCTATCCTTCAAAAGTACGGAAGTTAAGAAAACGCGGCAAAATAAAAAAATTGATTTGTCCCTAACTTGGTGCATAATCGCTAAGAGTATAGCTTTTTTTTGTGCATAATTAGTTTTATTATATATTTTTAATACAATATATTATATTATAGGGGACAAGTAATAATAATAAGAACTTACATATGAAATGACAAAGCTGAACCGCGTACGTACTGCTGACTACACGAAATACACCGTTTCCCCATTATTTTGTCGCATACACACCTCACAACACATATACGTATGTATTGACAGAAATAATTGTAAATGTTCTCCAAAAAAAGTAAATAATACACAGTCACGAAACGTCAAATGTAGATTTTGACAACTAGTTAGTGATAGAGAGCAGTGTATAGAGGTTTACATATAGCTGAAAAAGATGCACAATGAGTACGAACGTATGCGCAGTATGCTTTAACTGAGAACTTCCGTATTGTTGAAGGACAGAATATATATTTCTATCCTTTTATGTTGGAGCATTATTCTAACAATAAAAGAATAGGAGACACTAGGTCCATTAGTTTAAAGGTCGATGTATTAAGGTCTGTATTAAATCTTGTATTAAGTATATGGGAACATTGTAATATTTTCCACATGTATCATTGAGATTCAATAATGATTTAGAAATTTTATCACGGGGAAAAGTAATACAGATATCCTTTAGTCAAATGAGGAATTATTATTGTAAATGGAAGGTGTAAAAAGAAACTCATTATTGCAAAATAAGGTTAGAAATATGTCAAATTTTATGTGTCAAATATTTCATACCTGAATGTTAATGAATTTTAAAATATCTCAACCCCCGTTTTGATAAGTTTTGACATTTGTCCTTTTTTTCTTACTTCTGTTAATAATATTTTTTTCTTTATTTGATCCTTTGGTCTCTCACTTTTTTTTGACAGGTATTACAAAGTTGCCAAAATATTTTTGACAAAGGACTGTTTTAGCTTAAAACACGCTAATACAACCCACTGAATCTCACCCATTATCTTTAACACCCCATAACTCCTAAACCACTTCACGTAAAAAATATTGTATAATGTTTTTGATAGAGAATTGTATGTAGATTTCTAATATTATTAATACAAGTTGCAATTTTTAACCGTGTATGAGTAGTAAATAAAAAAATAAAATAAGAGCACTCAACAAAATTTAATATAAATTTCGAAAAAATGCATCTTTACTTAAAGTTTTATAACATGTAAACCATTTGATCTTATAATTTTATGACAAAAATAAAAGTCAAAATCTTACCTTAGTGTCGCATATAAGTTTAGCGATTTCTTCCCTAAAAACCTTTATCAACATATGCAAATCTCTGAGATATTGTTTCTCATCATGCATAAGATCCTTTACGACCTCTTCATAGGTCAAAGACGTCCTAGGAGTGATTGGATCGTCAGCGATTAAGATACTGGCAAAGCTATTAGATGATTCTTCTTGATAGAATAGATCCATGAGTGCCTGAAAGGTAAAACATTGTCAAATATGTTGATAAGATTTTTAACTTAATTTTAATAGTAACTTCATTCAGATTATTTGATGTTTAGAAGTTACCCGATGACAACTTGTTCCATAATGCTTCGTACAACACGGTATTATTGCTATAATTTATATGTCTCCTGCGTGTTGTACGAAGTTTGACAGTGTTCTAATTGGACATTTCACTGAAGGAAGTACAAAATAAATACAGATCAGTGAAAGACAATCTATTACACATTGTTAGAGAAATAAAAATCAAATAAACTAACAGAATAATAACAAAATAAGAAGAATGAACGAAAATTAAAAATGAATAAATTCTAAGACGTCAGTAGTGTTGTACTCGCAAAAGAAGTTAAAATGGGCAGCCACAAATAAAATATTTCACACAGAATGCAAGCGGTAGTGTCTAGTGTAAAGGAAGCGTACAGAGACACCACTGAGGACATTTATTCAATCATTTTATAAAAATTATTCCAAATATAATAGTGTTATAATTCACAACTATTTTTACAAACTTTTTCGATGCAAAGACATACTTTCCAAGTGAGCACTGTTTTAAAACACTAGCTTTTCATAATCCTTAAGCAGAAAAAATGTGTACACCTCTAGATGAAAGTATTTTTGCAGACTTTAAATAGTTACAGTCCTCGCTACCCTCGGGCGGCAATCTCCAACCTCAGTCTGCAAAGACCTACTATCAACCTTTGGTGTACAGATAGCTATTAAAAGGAATAAGTAATATTATTTTAAGTAGTCAATGTGTTTTTAAAATTGAGCATTTCATATAATTATGTATAAAGTATATTTACAGTAACTATGATAATCACTGTATTTTATTTTTAAAAATATCGTATATACCGGGGATAACAAATATTATTTATTTTCCCGAAGACATTTACGAAATACAGTTGCAACTGACATTCGAATCATCTAGTTTCAAAGACAAATCCACTTGTCAAATTTTGGGAAATTGCAAAAAACTGGTTCAATTGGCAATAACAAAAAGTTACTTGAATTTGGTAACAAAACTACAAAAAATTATTTTCCGTTGTTCACAGCGATATTTGAAAATTTAAATCTGGGTATATTTACAATTTTTTATTAAAATAGATTTTGTTTCCCTTATCGACGTACTTTTATTTCTTACATTACCCATAAGCAATAATCTAAAGCATTTCAATCACTAAAAATCCTATTAACTATCAGGCCCCACCTCTGACAGCATATTTATTGTCAAAATGACATGTCAGGTAGTATTTCCACTTTCACCTGATGTGTAAACTGTGGAATAAAAATATCCCCAGAATTGTATTGTCAACTGCATCATTTCTTTTTGGTCACTCTGTATAAGAACAACAGTACACATATAATATTGATGATAAAGAACAAGAAATAACTTTGTTTAATAGGAAAAACTAATTAATAATGGCAGAATTTAAATTTGAAAAATTTATTTGGATTTCTGTAACTTATTTAACTGAATTTACTTCCTAAACTTTTTTATTTTGGGTTTATATGAAAATATTAGGGGTTTATTCCATTACAAACATAAGTCAAATTATACTATCAAAAATTGAAGACAATCAGACAATTAGATCGGGGATCAATTGCTTCCCACGAATTGATAATGTATACGGAACTAACTTTAACTATAGTAACGTCCCCTGAAGAATCATTGTATTTTTTTTGTTTTTCCTGTAGAATTTAAACATTTTTAAGTTTTTTTTGTTAGGCCCTAAACCACCGGATTTTTTAAATTTGTGTTATATTCACTAGATACTCTGTAGTTGTTTATTATTACAAATTATTGAAATTTTGATAATGTTAATAAAACATGAACACTATTTCCTTAATAAATAATTGCAAAGAAACAACTGATATTATTAAACAAAATGTATACCCAATAGAACCACGTGATTTCTAAAGCGCTTCCCTGATTGGCTAATTTGGATTTGCTGGCATTAGATCCCAACTGGTTGTGGAATTGTCGGGTTTTGAAACTGATGTTTTAAACGTAAATCATATAGATTTGCTGAGTTTTAATACACATCACACCAAGTTATGGTGAAAAGTCAGGAGAAAAACCTACGTCACAATTTTTACGTACGAGTATAAAGTGTCATTTTTACGCTGATATATACGGTATTCTTTCTTTTAGTTATGTGTTACACATTTGAAAATAAATTTCAACATTTATTTTAAGTTTTTTTTAAACTAAAGTATATTATAATTTTGTTGTTAACCTAGCGCCTCTCTGTACGTTGGACAATCGAACGAAAATGAACGAAAAGATAGATCGACGTACATGCAACATAAGGAAACAGAGAGAGAATGACTGACAAATGAAACTGACAACGAAATCGCTACCTACCGTGTAGATTGTGGTCTGAATGCGTGGAAAGCAAAGCAAATAATTAAGCTACCATCTCAAATTTTACAATTTATACATTTCACAAATTTTAGTAACTATTTTCCACTATTTCTATCATTTCTAAACGTCCAATGATCAAATTTTAAATAAACCGCACTAAATTTTGTAAACTAAACATAAATAAAATGAAATTAATGACTAACTAAATAATGAACTAATTAAAATTTTAAATTATAATTTTATATAATTGCATGTATGATTTTAAATATGATATACTTTGAGCAAATTCTTGACTTTACACCCATAAATATAACATTCATGTTTGTATTTTATTCTTTACAATATAAATTTATTCCATACATATGTACAATTAATCAAGTATCAAATGTTACGGCCCGAAAACTGAAATATTCATGAATTTATAAACACGATCATGGAAAACATAATGTCATATTTTATAATACACAACTTAAAAAAAATACATATTAACTTGAGAGTACTGACAATTTTAGGCTAAAGTCTAGAATACCCACCCCTCAAGAATTTTATTTTGATAGTTATATATAGTTGCAAAACCATTAAAAACAATAAATTCCACAAAAATTAGGGCGAGGAAAGCAATATTTATAATAATTTTGGATTTTTTATTTTAATTTTTAAAATCCTATAAAATGAATGTAACCATCCAAATTTCGGCAATTTGAGTTTTGCGTTACGCTAAAGTATTTTTTTAAAATTTGTAAACGAAAAATTATAATTTTCACAAGTACAGTACAATAAGTAAAATTTGACTTTATTTTTGCAAAAAACATAATATAAATACAAGCTTCAGCGCTCTGATTTTGCGTTTCTTTGTTGTATTCTGGCTAAAAAGAAGACAATGTAACAAAAAAATTGGAATTTCAAGGGAGGTAGGTACTCTAGCCCAAATTCATAATAATTGAAACCCCCCAAAAAACTCTTCTCTCGTCAAGATTTTGCTCGCCTGTCGCCTTGCCTTGTCCCTACCCCTTTTTTAATTGCAATACATGTTTTTTAGACCTGTCAAATATACCCTAAACCTTATGAACAGTATGGCAACTCACCTTATCAGCACACATGGACGTTTTGACATCTTGACAAGTGATTTCAACATGCCGAAGTTGCTTAACATAGTTGCCAGCAAGTTTTAGAATATCTGCACTAATGTACTCAAGAACAGCAACCAGGAATAGGGACACTGTTGTGTCTACTTTAAACAGCAGCAGCTCCTATGGAAAGAAAATGCTTAAATGGACACACAAATAATAGTTAAATATATTAAATATAGTGTTTACTGTTCAAAAACTAGCGAATAAATAACTACTTTATAGTTATGTAACATATTTAAAGAGATTTCAAATGACAGATAAATAACAAATATATAGTCGATGACATGAAAGGAAATCGGTTTGAGGAATGTTAAGGGTTAGCAGGATTTATATAAAGCGGCACTATGATTAGAAATATTTAACTTTGACTTGTTATTTGTAATATGCGAACCGCTCCAACCAAGAGTAGTAGATTGCACCGAAGCAACGTCCATGGTTTATTAGATAATCACGATTATGTAAAATATTCTTTTACCAAATCAGTTTTCTTTCGTGTCATCGACTGTACGAGCCCTGTATTGGATCAAAGAATTTTGTGGAGAAAATTAATTTTTCAGAATTAAAACAAATACATAAGTATATTAAATTCATTATAGTTATAGAAATTAGTAAAATTAATTAACAATATTTAATATGTATTCCAATTACAATTATATGGTGCATATCAAATGGACCATAATTCGAACGCAGAGTTTAAATGTTTATATCTCGATCAAAACAGTGATGCGTATTTTTTGTTGAAATATGTAATCGATATTGCATTTAGAAATCAATTAAAACTTATTGTTCCCATGATAATGTATTACAATTGTTAAAAAAGTAGGCGGAAAGTCTTTATCCTCTGACATGACAAATTTATTGTTTCTCATAAAACTGGGCTTTCTGGGCAAAAAATTGCAAAAAGCTTAAGTATTCCCCAAGGAACGACGAGAAAATTTTGCATTTTAAAAATACCGAAAATATTGAGACAATCGTTAAAACTGAACGTTTTTCGACGATTACGAAAAGATAATCGTGCTCTACGGGCACTTGTCATATATCGCCGAATTTCTATCCAAGATTTGCCTCTCTAATGGGCAAATCTTTAAAGACACTTGCCTGAAAAGTATGAAAAACACCGAGATGTAGGATTTACAAGTTAAAATGAATCTGGTATTTTTTCAAGTGTTGGAAAAGTCTCATATCACACAAAAATAAAAGCATGCCCGGTTTTTTGGGCCAAAGAACACAAAGATTAGGTATCGAGACTAAAAATCGGACTATAACAATTATATATTTTGTAAATAAGCGACGAGCCAGTAAATCTACCAAAATGTTTGGTCAGTGATGGCGTTATATTCTGCCATTCTTGGAATTTATTTTTTAATGCTTTGGTGTTTAATGGTACATTTTCTAGTTTTTTTTTCAAGAATTTCCTGCACTTGTTCAATCGCATTTAAGTCCGGTAACTGTGGTGGATGATTGAGCTTATTTTTGATATTATTCAACAGTCATTCTCTTATAAGCCGCGAATTGTTTATTGGATTATTCTTATGCACGAAATTAAAATTTTCTGCTAAGTCCTAGTTTTTGATGTTATGCTTTAAATTTGCTTTTAAAATACCGAGATAACTTGGTAAGGTTATTAAAATAATATTAAATTTTTGTAATTTCGTTGACTAAATATACCCTTAAAATATAATGCTGTCATCGCCGAATTTAACTGTCACTTTTAAATAACTTTTAAATTTTCAGATCCCATTTAACTGTATTGATAAAAGGTACATACCTTTTGCAAAAGTTGCTGTATTCGATCTACTGGCAGAACCGATTTCTTTTTGCCCCTTTCTAGGGCATCAGAAGCTTCCTTTAAAGCCCATCTGTCTATCGGTGTTGGGAATGTGTTCCGCACACGATATTCCACTTCCTACAGAACACAAAAACATTAGAACATCGAGAAACAAGTGATAGTGCTGTCAAAATAAACACTAATCGATTTGCAATGAGTAAAATAACTGTCATGTTGAATTGTAAAGTATAATTGTAGAAAATATTACCTGTACTGTATGTGGAGACGGTTTAGCACAAAGCATTGCCAGTAATCGGAGGCATAAGTTTTCAATATATTGCAATGCATCGTCTCTTGCTTCCAAAGATGGGTGCACTTGATCCAGGACCTTATTTCAACAAACAGTTTTAATAATCAATTTTTATTGATTAGTTATTTAGGACGTACTAATCATATTTAAAGAGTTACACATATTACAAATTACATCAATATTAAACGTTTCAAACATTTTAAACATTAAAATTATTACATCAAAGTTGGAAACAATTGCTAAATAAAAGTAATTTTCGTAGCGTATTTTGTTTCGTTCGTCATTTGTTGAGTGTTTAACCTAATTATAACAGAAAGTTTAGTGTAAATGATGATATGATTGTAGTAATGATTAAAGTTGAATGTAATGAGATGAATTATTGTAGTCGAGGAGGTGAAAAAAAAGGATTATGTACCTTCCTTAAAGAGTTTATAAAAACTCCTTTCCACTTAGCTGCATTTTCTTCATTCTCGAAATCGTAACTATGTGCATCTCCAACAGTGATAGGTGTGGAAAACATTATTAAATATCTCCAAATTCGAAATCAAACTCGAAAATTAAATAAAACAGTATATTCCGCCATTATCACGTAGCGGATCTCTTGAAATCACATAAAAACACTTAGTGCAGACACTTATTTAACACGTTCACGTAATATTGCACATGTTCACTCGTATTCTGCTAGATATGCGTCGTAAAATTGTGTTTGTATGCAACATAATACCTTGAAAATGCACATAACAATCACTACACTCTGATTATGTACGCCATATTGCAAAATCGAACTGTTTTTGACGTCTCTGTCATCATTGTCCGTTTCATATTCGTTTATCCTTGTCGCACTCATTACTACATGCGCATCTATACTTGTCAAAAAATTTCCATCTCTTTTCTACTTATCGTGCTCTCATATACAGCGATCTCTTTTTATTGCGTGCGTAAAACAACGTGACATGCGCGTTGCAATAATCAATAAAAAATCTCATTCAAATGTCTTGGCATTTCGGGAGGATAAAAGACACTATTCTTGATTCTTGCTGTTTTATTTTAAATAATATATAAAAATAATACACAAAATATACATACTAGTTAAATAAGTAATCATTAAAGTGTTTTCGCACATTCACATAAATACATAAGTTAAGTACAGAACTTTAGACATTGAGCAAATAAATTCTTACATTCGTACAACAATCAAATTATTGTAATACATACTACAGACATCCATTATAAATAAATAAATTAAACAATAAATTAAAAAGCTGTCTAACAATGGAATAGAATAATTCGAGACCGGCTCGAACTATTTTCAATTGTAATTATTTAAAAATATATCAGATGAACACTCAATATTTATACACCATTTCAATAGTTTAAAAATTGAGATAAATACATTAATTTATAAATAATTGGTAACAATAATACTGAAATTTCAAAATAAAAATTTGTCTACGTCGTCAAGCTTCAATCTTCTTCAAATAGCCTTTCCAAGTCTTCATTGTACGGAAGCGCATCTTCTAATTCATTGTTGTAGATATATAGTCGTTCCATAAGTCCGCCAGATTCAGAACGTCGTCTTCGGCCACTGAAATTAAACAAAAACATAATTAATATTAGTCGAATCGTATAAATGCGGTCAAAAATGTAAATAAGTATACAGTTACAATATCGAATTTTAATCAAGTATATTGATATCGATTGTAAACAAAATTAGGAAAAATTCCAAATTAAAGAGAAGAGTATTGGTAGCAGTTTGAAGGTTTGCCGCTAGATGGCAAGAGCGTGTAGTTTGCGGAAATAAAAGAGTATCGCATTTGATTCAAAGATTTTTAAATGGAAATGATCTACACACTGTATTTCAGATAAGAATGGGAAGATTAAACTGCTCTTATCTTTCCACCACTCCGTTCTTACCTGAAATACAGTATATGCATTTTATAAATAAAAGTCGAAGAATTAATAGAATAATTTTGTTGAATAATTTTACATAAAATGGTATTTATATAACTCTTAGATCCCTATGTACTTAAATGTTACAAATTTATTAATAATTTAAAATATATTTTTATTATAAATTGTAAAACTTTGTTGTAAATAAATCATCAAATACTTACATCTTTGCAGGGTCGATCTTCCCCATTCCAAGTGGAACCGTCACCAACTTTCCAGACATTTTAGACAGAGCTAGAAGTGTCTCCAATTCCGCTAACCTCTGATCTGAAACCCGCTTTACCCTGAAAAAAATAATAAAATATTATTCATCTTATTTTATACATTAAAAAAATATATATAGAACTAAGGGCCGTTTTTATAATAAACTTTATCTTCACTTTAACACTTTAAATTAAAATTAAAGTTGTGCTCGTTTTTATAATATAACTTTATGACTTTAGCGAGCTCTGTAACTTTAATTTAAAATAAAGATAAAGTTTTAAAGTATTATTAATTAAAGACTTAAAAGTGAGCCAGACTATAAAAACTGCCATAAGGCCACAATTTTTATTGTTATAATTATTAATGCTGTATGACTATTTCGAGTACCTATTCGTTAACACCTAACAATAATTTTTATTATTATTTATATTTATTCAGATTTATAGCTGTTATATGTATAAGTATATTTTTAGCGACAAGTAATTAATATTTGTTGAATTTGAATGCAGGTCGTCTTAATGCAGTTATTTTGAGAACCTCTGGCACTTTAAATCAAAGCAATCTTTGATGTGCTCCAATTATAGTGATGGACAATTAAAATATGTGTCTATATAGGGCACTGTGCATTTAACTTCGTGTAGGAATTATTTATTTCGTCATAAGAAATTTGAAATATTTTGAATTATACATTTATTAATATCTGTACATCATCACGGCTTATTTTATTACCAATTTCTGCGTGGACCAGTTTTCTTATTAAATAAATAAATAAATAAATCATCATCACGGTATATTACTATTGCCGGGTGTGCCAATCTGCTTCGTATGCAGATATCGGTAATGATATTTTTGTACCTTTGAGCGTGCGTAAAAGAATAAAAAACTTACATTGTTTTCGTTTATAAAATCTCAAAAAATCACCAATAATCACCCATATTCTGTAACTCAATCGATAACTTTTATCGATCGATAATAAATTGTAGCCAATAATTACAGCAGACAATGAATAAAAAATGAAACTGACAGATGTAACATTTGTTTTTATTTGTCAAAAATTATTATCAATCGACAAATATTATCGATTGAGTTACAGAATAAGGGTGATTTTTATATTAAATTTGTATGTGGCAGTGCCATCTATTGTCATCAACTGTCAAAATAAAATATAAGCTCAAATATTATATTGTAAAAGACTATACAGATTTATAAGAAATTTTGTTTGTTATAAAAATTTTGTACAAACCTCTTGCGATATAGTTTTGGGAACCTATAAGGTGACGCCGTGACGCCTTATAAATGTCCTTAACAGTACATTCATATATATATATCAATTAAATATATTTATATAAACCAGATTGGCTCACTCAGATATGGGTAAATAATAAGCCGTGAGTATATTTTTAAGGATTTTATTTTATTACATTGCAAATATATTTTGATTATGAGTAAAATAAAAAATATATTTTCTGGGTACACCGTAATCGTAATATTATATTTGTTCATCCATGCATACAAAAATAATTGGAAGTAAATTTACAAAACTCTGTAGGCTTAATGTACAAAACATAATATAAAATGGTTCAAAAACAATAAATCTATATAAAATATATTATATAAAAACATGGAACTACCATTAAAATATATAAAAACGTTACATCTAATAAATATCCATTATTTCCAAAATTAATACAAATGATGTATAAAATGTCGGCAACCCGCTAAACACATTTGTATCAACGGTTTCAATACATCATTTACATTTTTATTTTATCAAATTCTGACAAGGACAAAAATTGATTTCATATGAATGAATTTCTTATCAAAATATAGAGCAATAAAATTTACAACAGCCATTAACATGTACTATCAAATAATTATTATGATTTAATGACAGAGATTTCATCATTTGGAAAAATGGAAATATTTATTTTCAATATTGCGTTTTAAATCGTTTTTTAATATATTAAGATAAATGTTCCTCTTTTTGTGATATGTAAACTAATATATACAATAACAATTTTTATGCAATATATAAATAAATCTTATTTTGATACGAATATTGGTAAATTTATTAAGAAAATAGTTTTGTAATTACAAAAAGAAAATATGGAACAAAAAGTAAATATTATTAATATTATTGCCGTAGAAATTATTATAGTGATCATTTATCATGTAAATCAATAAACAAATAATAATAATAATAATATTGTTTAGAAAATAAAATGAGTTGCAGGTTTTATACATATTTACTATTTCAAGAAAAACTTTATTTCTAATTATTTAACAACCCATAAGTGACTTTTGTGGTGCAGTGGTAAGCACCCTTATCAGTATAGATATATAAATACCCAAATTAAGAAAAAAATCAGATTGGCACACCCAGAAATGGATAATATGCTATGATATATTTATTAATTATTTTAGAAAATATAAAACTTTATGAAAAATCTGGATTTTTAAAATTTTTAAATTTACGCTTTTGGTACTGAAGTATAATTTTAATTTGAAGTCTTGGTAAAAACTAAAAACAGATCTAGTATGCTATTCTGTGATATGAGAAATGAACGCCGAGTTAACTGTCAAACCAAATAATAAGAGAGTAGTACGTATTTGACATGCTCATTTTTTTCAACACATACTAGATCTTTTTTTAACATATCTACCTAATCCATAATTTAAAAAATTTGGTTTCAAAAGATAGAATTTTATGCTCCATAATACAATCTATAACTCAAGGTATCCTAATATTTTACGGGACAGATATTATTTGAAGAATGTTATTAACATCTCAAGCGCCTGTCAAGAATTTTAAATAATAGAAATTATCGATCTTAAAAGTTTTGTAAATTATATACAGGATACAGAATGTTAATGAAAAGCGAGCGATAGAGGTTTAATATGGGAAATCAGTTTTTCTTTGCGCAAAACTTCCCATTTAATTTTAGACAAAAATGTTTCAAATAAATGTTGTAGAGAATTAAATTCTATACCTAAATCACTAATCAGATTTTATTTTACATATTCAATAAGCTGTAAAATCCAATTTGAAATTTTATAAATATTGCTCATTTAGCGATAGTATTGGAATTTAAACAAAATTACAAAGAAATGCATAGTTTGAATTGTCAGAATTTCGATTTTACAGGTTACAAAAAAATGTATGCAGTGATTTAGATCTAGATTATGAAAACAAAATATTTTTAGGAACTTAAGTATAGAATATAAACATCATTTTTATTTGAAAATTGATTTCTAACAGATCACTCGATATGCATTTCTTTGAAGTTTTGTTTAAATTCCATGGCTATCACTACCAATAAGCAATATTTATAAAATTTCAAATTGGATTTCACAGAGTACTAAACATGCAAAATAAAATTTGTTTAAATATTTAGATGTAGAATTTAATTCTCTACAACATTTATTTGAAACATTTTTGTCTTATGGGAAATTTTACGCAAGGAAGAACTGATTTCCTATATTAAACAACTCACCTATGGCCGTCTTTTTAATTAACACCCTGCACACCTATGAATTTATTACACTATAACAAGAATAATATAAATATGGTCAGATCTATATTGTATTAATTTTAATTTGTATTATTGTACAAGATAAAAAAAATCTTTAGGGCCGGTATTTTCATCTCTGGTTAAACTGTTAACATATGTAGCTGTCAGTTAAAACGAAAAATGTCGCATTTAAAAATTGACAAGTACAACTAATAATATTATGTTTCGTTTAAAATGACACTTCTTAGCAGACAGTTTGATCAAAATTGAAAATACCGGGCCTTATTATAAAAAAAAAAATTATTACCTCGACGGTCTGGCCTCCACATTACTGAGCAGTAACACCGGCATCAAGATGAAAACTGCATAATAATAACAACTTTTCATGGTGCACGCACAACACTGGTTAAAATAATAAATAAACAAACAATCGGATCACTATTTCCCGCGCAAATTCAGTTGGGTTTCGGTGTGGGTATATTGTTGCTGTTCAATCGCTGTTGTATGAATGATGCTTCCAAACGAAGAGACGCGCGTTTTATGGTGTGAACAGCGCGCGATGACAGAGCAACCTCGGAGCGCGGAGCGCTTCAACTTTCATCATTCATGAATAGATACTAAGGAATACAGGACAAACGCTAGATAGGAGTAGGAATTGTACTTAATATGATAAAATTTAATCGACAGATCGTCCCTTGATTATAAAATTACAAAAAAATCTCTTAGCACCCTTTATCACCCTCGCCATAAATTGATTTGTCTGTAAAGTTGTTCTTTTTTGACGCCATAATCCACCTTTAATTATACTTATTATCTGCAAACACTATATACCTCCGAGTTGATCTCCACGCCATCAATTTCTGATTTTTTTTATCTTGCATCTTTGTCATACATACATGGCATATATGAGACTTTTATTCTCTATCTGTTACAAAGGGGTATACTATACGCTATGTCCGTCCAACTAACGGTGAAAAATGATATAGACACTGTATTGTAACTGCGGTAAAGACAGTCATTTTCAAATATTTCAATATTCATGTCATTCTGTCATTCATTTGGTGAAAGGAGATTTTGGCAATGATAGGTCAATGATGTTTTTCTTAAGAAAAAAGTATCAATTTTGTGACTTTTTAAAATACGGCTGTCCTTTCCGTCCAATCCTGTACCTATACTGTATTTATTTCATTGGTTTACTATTGCTAAATAATTATTTAGACTTCGAATTTTGATAAATATCAAAATATCTACAATATATCTACGTTATACTCAGTTGTCAATTTTGATTTGTATGAATACTTCGGAAATCACACGATATCAGTCGACAGCATAACGTCATCAATATTCATATTTACTAATTATTTATTTTAAAATATACTGATCATTAATGTTAAACCTTATTTAAACCAAAAAAAAAAATGCCAATCGATATGTTGACAGCAATATAAATAATGGCTATACCTACCACTTATGAATTTTATTTTGATGATTATATATAGTTGCAAAACCATTAAAAATACTATATTCCACAAAAATTAGGCTGCGGAAAGCAATATTTACGAATATAGTGATTTTGGGATTTTTTCTAAAAAAAAGTTCCTATAAAATGAATGCAACCACCTGAGTTTCGTCAAATTGTATCCTGTGAGTTACGTTGACCTATTCGCGAAATTCTTCTTCGTACTGACCGCTCTCCGCCAGAAAAGAAAGCTACAGTGAAGATTTACCTTTACCTCCGAGGTTTTTGTATTCTGACTTAAGA
Organism: Ophonus ardosiacus; assembly: GCA_943142095.1. Taxonomy (NCBI): domain Eukaryota; kingdom Metazoa; phylum Arthropoda; class Insecta; order Coleoptera; family Carabidae; genus Ophonus; species Ophonus ardosiacus. The sequence goes on from OW964826.1 coordinate 40,011,931, forward strand.
TTTCATCAGCCAAGACCAAGAAATACTTAAGTAATTATAACCCAAAGTAAAAGGAAAGGTATTGGTACTCGATGCATATAACATAAGATACTGATGTTTCATCAGATTTTTAATTTGCGATCGTAATTACATTTTTTTTTTATCATAACTGTATATTTATGTTACTTTTTTTTTCTTGGAATGCAAAAATTTCCATTGTTTTTCAACAAAAATAAAATATAATTAGTGAAAAGTTTCCGGTCACCAGAAATTTTGAATATTTGATGTTTATATTATTGATGTTTAATCATAATTATAATTCAGAATTCATAATTACACTAAACAAAAGCCTGAAAAATATTTGTTATTAATTTAAAATGTGAAATTTTAATCGCAACTAGACGATAATGGAAAATTATTTTTCGCAAGAAATGTTTATTTTTATTTTGGAAATACCACAGAAGAACATTTAAATAAACAAAATATGTCATCACGGCTCACAAATTTATTAGCCCTAGACTCCATAATATTCAGTTATACAAGTCAAAATAATTAACTGTACAACATTTTGATCAGAAAAATTTAATTGGTATAAAAGTGACCCCTGTGGTGCACTCTCCACGCCAGTAATGAGTACACATGAGGTGACGCCTGCTAAACTCTCGAACGATACCAATATGTGATCATTATTATACCCATATTTGGGTACAAAGAGATTCGCACATCCAGCACTGAGTAATATGCCGAGAAGATATATATTTTTATATACGTATGTACCAATTCTAAAACTTTGAGCATGTAACAATCTTATATAATATTTGTCTTGCACTTAGATCTCTTTGAAGTTCAATGCTTGTATCATTAAATGATAATTTTAATAGTATATTATAGAGTTTTATAAGACATGTTTTTCGCATGCGTTAGAATTTACGAAACGAGCCGTAGCGAGTTTTCTAAATGACAAGTGCGAAAAAAGTCTTATAAAATGAGTCATTATTTTTTATATTTTGCGACTTTTATATACTAAAATATTAAAAAAAAAAACTGCTATATTATACCGAGTGGATTTAGGGAAATTTAATTGTGTAATGTTGTAGTTGGTAATATTGGACTGACATTAATTCAGTTACATATTTGAAAGTTCATGTCAATTCTCATTTATGACGTATGCAAATTTAAATATATGTCATTTAGTACCAGCCTTTTAAAACAAAAAATTGCATATCGAAATAAAGGCTATTACGGTACACAATGGGGGATTACACCATTTTTTTTTTATAATTTCATCTGAAAATATTAGGAAAACTAAGACTATTGATGAAAATCCGGGGAAAAAATTCCTATTAATAAGTGAGTTATGGTCTCCCGAATTTTGAAAAGATTGACGTGACGTCACATTTATGTGTTTTTATATCAAACTGTTTTCATCATGGACCTAAATGTTCTTGAAATATATGCTATTTTAAGTTATATTTACATAAAAATAAATGAATATTATAACACTGTATAAGTATACATACTTTATAATTACAGGTGTATTTAAATTATTAAGTTTAATGCAAGAAATTTATGTTAAAATAAAAATTGTTTGGAAACTGTAGTACAGGAATGTTAGCCCCTTCTTTCGAATTTGAATTTCTTAACTTCCATTGGTAGTAATCTCACCTCCTAACACGCTATTTGTAATGCATGTATAGGCGGTTTCTCGGTCGCCAATCAAAATATTTTCATATTAGTGTCGAAGCGTTATAACAAAAAACCCTTTATTTCCGAAATATCTCAATTATACCATTTCATTTTTTTATTAATATTCGTTACTCAGCATATACATTCAGATTTTTTTACTATTTTCCTTTAATTCGATTGAGCCGTAATCCACCATTGGGTTTCGTAATGATATCATTACGAACGCGAAATATAAAAATTAATGCCCGGTTTTAAAACGTTACACTCAATTTATTTAATTTCTACACTATAACATTTTTAAATTTGACATCTATTTTAACACTTTGTCAAATTTAACAATGAGTTAAATTTAAACAAGCTTTTATGAAACCGGACAATATATTAGCCCAATTCTCAATTTTCACCAATGTGATATGATATGAGATGATATAGTATATTACATCCGAGGTGGGAGATGTTTCATTACAGCCGGGGGCTTATTTATATTACCGAGAGGCGAAGCGAGGTGAGATAAAGCGCGAGAGTGTGATGAAACTGCCACCGAGGTTATGTATACTATTTTATTCATGATTATCCTCATTTTAAATCAATAATTTTCAAAATAAATCAATGAGTTATAAACTTTAATTTTATTCATATTTTTGACAGCTCTCTTAAAATTTGTTTTAGCCTACTTTATGATAAGGATCTATGACAATGTTGCTAGGCAACCTCTACATAAACATTTCCAACCCAAGAGATGGAAATGTAATCTGTTATTTCCAACCAAAGAGATTGTCATTAAAGCTAGGAATGACGTATTTCCCAGCCTCCAAAAGGTTAGGAATCGGTATATTATTATAATGATTGTGAATAAAATTTATATCATGTTACTTGTCACTGCCATGATATTATTTGGCAAATGTCAACAAACACATGCACCAGGTATATTTTCTTGTTATGCGCAACCAATTTTGTCAACATACGGTAAATACAAACACTAATTCCCTTTTTCGCTCATTTATATCAGATCCCTGCAATTGAGAGTAGCTCCAAAATAAAGTGAAAAAAAGTTCATTAAATATCACTTCCGTGAAAATTTAAAATTGGGCTATATCTATAATTTATTATAATTTGACATTATGTATTTCAATGCTGTGATAAAAAAATCGTTAATATTAATGGCTAATTATTCTAATCAGGTTACGACATACAATTTACTTTGCGTCATAATGAAAAAACGTCCATTTTTCTTCTAATTTTTACCCTATTTTCTATTTATAAAAAAAGATTTATGTATGTAATGTTCAAAACGATTGAGAAAAGTAAAAAAACAGAATTATTTTGTTCGGATTTTGAAAAGTTATTAAAATTTATGAGATTTTGATGAGTTTTTTGACAATTATTGGCAGGATGGAGATATACCGGAAGTATACATAAATCACCAAACAATGTCGGGAGTTAAAAACAAAATTCCCTATTTTATAAAGTACGTATCGCACAATCTTATGTGCCAGACAGCTTTTATTTGCAGTAATGGCGGATCAAAAAATTCACTGTCGGGTCTGCATTAAATGTCAACGTGCCATTATTTGTGCCACTCTATTGAAATGAAGACATTCGATTCTAAAAAATATGAACAATGTGTCTTATTCTTAATAATACTAAAATTGGAAATATAGTCATACGTAATATAACAAGTGATATGAATATCATCGATAATATTTTCGAGTGAAATCAAGTTAAATATGCTGCTACGGTTTCACAAGCAATACCTTCTATTTAATGAGAGAATGCAATGAATTTTTGTTAAAATTAACTGCCAATGTTGTAAAAATCCCTCACTAACGAATATCAATAAGGTGATAATATCTTTGTTTTTTATCATCGCTGTGATAGATATGTAACTAGGGAGACTAATGAATTATATTCTCAGAATAAATGACTATCGGGTCCAGCAATAAAACTATAAATAACGTAATTATGATAAAGCGGCATATCGTTTTTAATGTTTAATTTATAATATTGCATACAAAATTATTTCAAACAAAAATAGCATTTATGTGAAAGGAACACTAAGATTATTTTCCTATATTTTACTATACAGAGCATGTCTTTATTTCAACAGAGCGGCGCAACTAATGAGCGATATGCCGCTTTGTCATAATTACGATATTTATAGTTTTTTTGCTGAATCCGATAGAGTAATTTTTTCTGACTATAGTTATGTTGCACTGTCAGTTTGAAAATACAATAAAATCAAATTAATTGTAATTTAGATTTACATTTTGTACGCTACAGAAATTAGAATTGCAAAATTCTATGTATTCTGTCAAATAAAATAACCAGCAAATTTGCATACGTTGCTTAGTTACAGACAAAACAAAAATCAAAACTGCAATTTCGAATTTTAATTCTACGAATTTACTTGGTGTCAATCACGTACAAGTACAAATATCTCGGAAATATGTTAATGATGGCATATGTAAAGCATGTTCGGTCCTGTTTTAATTTTTTCTTTCCTCAACGTCAACAAAAGAGGCTTAGAAAATAATTACTCATTTCATATCCTAGAAATGGAGCATATGTGAATAATTACGTAATTCGAATCAAAAATAGTTGAGATTTTTAATTATACAACTGGTAAATTCAATGTCGATCAGGATTCAGGAAAAATGATTGTGAAATGTTTTGGTACCACTCATATATTCATACTTATAATTATTATTACATAATTTCAGGAACTGTTCGTTTCAAGTAAGAAAACAGCAGATGACACTTGAGAGCCGACCGTTTTTACATGCACTAAGTAAATAATTTAAACCAAACTTTGTCAATACTAAATACGAGTATGTATGACAGTTAATCAACGCAATATTTTTGTCATAATCCATTACTGCTTTGACTACTCGCCGTCAAATTAGTATGGACTGATGGTCAACTTTTTCACTTTTCCGCTAGTTCAATCGTTTCAAATTGTTTAGAGGCAGAATTTAAATTAATTTTGGTTGTAAAACTGGCGCTGATGTGAGTGCCATCTACTTAACTGGGAAAGTGGAATAAATTATGTGTGAATTCTAACCAATCATAAGCCAGATTGCAGTGCCGGATTAACCACGAGGCGCATGAGGCGCGCGCCTCAGGGCCCGGGTCTTCTAGGGGCCCGGCTACGGCACCATTTTGTTTTCATTTTTTAGCGTTGTATTTTATTTACTTTATGAGTTTATTTCTGTTGTAATTATTTTTCTGTTTAATTTATAAAATAAATTATATTTTTGGGGTCTTATGTTTTATTCTAGGGGCCCGAAAATTGTTAGCGCCTCAGGCCCGAAAATACCTTAATCCGGCCCTGCCAGATTGTATTTCCTTATATAAACCAACTATAGTTTAGTTTTTAAATTACCTAATATATTTTATGCGCATGACTATTTATAATTCAAATTTAGACTGCATATCTTTATGACACCAAAAATTGTTAATCCCGCATTTAAGTAAATATTTATCTTTTCTTAAATTTTGTACCTTAGACAACAAAATAAACTTTGTACCTCCGTTTTACTACATACATCTCAAAGTCTATTTCACAACTATATGTAATGTTCTATGCAAAAACTATGTACATATTTACAAAAAATATAATGCGAAATTTAATATTAGAATTAGTGATGCCGCACGGGAAGAGATATGGCGAGAAACAATCCACTCTCGTCTCTTCTCCAATTTTCGAGACGAGATTTCTCTGCATCTCGTCTCGTCATATTTTTCCTTACTTTCTCGCGATCTCGACTCTAGTATCGAATTTATAATTAGAAATAGTAAATAAATTAATATTACAAGTTGCATGAATATAACAAACGAGTACCTCTGATTAAAACATTATTTTACTAAGTTTGGTGATTCAATGCTTGGTAAAAAATAGGTACTCTGTACTCTACAATATCATGGCTTTATTACCCATTGTTGGGAGTAGAAATCTGCTTTATACGCTAATATTGGTAATTATGATTATATGTATATTCGTATAGTGCGGGAACTTGAAGCTGGCAGGAAGAGTATATCATAAATGTCACTTTTGTGCATTTTCTTTTTACTATACTTCATTTCACGTAAGAAAGTAGCAGATGGCGCTTGAGAGCCGACCGTTTTTACATACAGTAAACAAATAATTTTAATTCATGAAACCAAACTTTATCAATAATAAAAATATTTTTATCTGTAAAATGTATGAGTCCTGAATATTAAAAATTACATGAAAACATGGTTAACTATCAATAAATTCTGTCGATTTTATTTGATAATTGACATCTGGCAAGCAAAAGTTTTCTCGCTTTTGTGAACTAGATTTGCATTCTATTTTCTTACGTGAAATGAAGTATAAAACCCAATAAATCAAAAATTAATAAATAAATGTGAATGTATGAAGAGGCAATTAAAATATTTACTTATACCGACAAATATTTTGTTATTTTGTATATTTTAATTAGAAATATTTACGTAATATAAAAAAATCGCACAATCGAGATCTCGAATTTCTACTCTTGTCTCGAGCAAATCTCGAGGGCATTACTCTCGAGACGAGATCTCGAAAATGCGAGATTTCGCGGCATCACTAATTAGAATAGAGTAAAAAAACTGTATCATATATGATGAGTACTTTTTGCGTGGTCTTGACGTTAATAAATTGATGTCATTTTCTTATTAATTAATGAAAAATCTATTTAAAATTATTAACTGAAGCGGGTATCAGCTGCAGATACCTGTCAAGAACAGAACAACTTTAAACAAAAACACGGAATAATTATTTTTATTTATGTTATATGAATAAATCTCTGACAGGTCGAGTGGACAATTTCAAGCACGTACGAGCCGTAGAAGAGTATTGGAAGCCTGTGAGTCTTTTATACACTCTTTCCAGAGTTAATTCATAATTTCAAATGATATTTACTACAATTGGAAGTTAAATCTATACTCTGGCTGCTATAAGAATGCAGTGTAGCATAGTATAGGGAGAGCATTTCCTGGCTTGTGATTGATGCAAACGTAAGTCAATTTCAAACTGTCCCAATATTATGTATATTATTGCAACTTTTATTCTGTACAATAAATTAGGCTAGCTAAATTGAATGTAAGTGAAATAAATAATTTTAATATAAATATAATGGGCTACTTGCGTACCTTTTTTATTTCATATTTTTGAAGAACAGGTAAAAACTTGCTACCCATATTTTTTCTTTTGACAAAATTTTTATTAATTAGCCAGAAAAAAAATAATGAAATTTGATTATTTGAATTACCGCCATGTATGACGTAGAATTACGCCGCACCAATAAGTGGTCGTAAAGCCATAACGTTTGTTTGTACGGGTAATGTAGATCTCCTGTTTGACACGTTTCAACAATAGTTTGGAGGTTAGTATTTTAGTTTGTCTTTTTCGTATCGATATTTTAAATTACATGTAACTACCTATGTGTTTTTTTTTGTGAAGTAATTAATATAATTGAGAGCCCAGAGAGAGAAAAATGTCGAATTCAAATTAAAACTTTCTCGCACGCAACGCCATCTATAAGTTACATTCTTACATGGTTCTCTTCTTCAGTTCAATATAATGACGTCACAGAAAATTTTCTTTTTTAATTTACTAAAAAACAAATAATTTTTTTAAAATAAAATTTATATTTTTATATATGTTTTCAACATAACATTACGTATATAGTGATAGAAATCGGATTTTCAATACCATGCAAGTAGTCCATTGTAAAAAAAAATCTGTTGTGGCACAATACCTCTCGCCACAGGGTTGAAAAAACCCGGGTTATTTATAAAAAACCCGAGTTTTATTGAATAAAAGCGGGTTTTATTGGCAAACATCGAAATATAGTATGTATCATTCTTAACTTTAGTTTTATAAAGTATCTTAATACACATACACAAGTCGGCGTAATAGATAATAGATATTAATATTATTAATATTTTTTTTTTAAGACTGTAATGTAATAAACATAAATTAACTAGAAAGTGTACATGCGTACAAGTTACGAATTAATATTAATAGTTGCAAGTCTGTGCAATGCAAGTGTGTACAAGAATAAGATCCAAGTGTCACAACTTATAGTATGTTTAATACACAATTTAAAAAATAATTAAAATGCTGACACCAGGATTGAAGTTGTTCAAATATAAAAGAAACTGTGCAGAGCACAACAATGCAAAATATATTAAAAATGATTAAACACGAAGTACACAAAATGAAATTGATTGTAAAATGTTGCCGGTGACAAAAATTTATGTACATATATGTGTGTACCATATAAGTATATACCATATTTAATTAATAAAATATGATTACATAGAAGTGGGTTTTTTAGATGGGTTTTTTTGGGTTTTTTTAGATGGGTTTTTTTAAAAAAACCCGGGTGGGTTTTTTTGGGTCGGGCAAAATTACAACAACCCTGTCTCGCCATGTCCATTTTATGTTATACGAGAAGTATTGTATTGCACTTCGCAATCAAAACGTCGTTTTATAACAAAAAAATTACAGAACTTTACCCAAATATTGTTTTTATTGTATTTAAGATGTCTTCTGCACACATACAATTCTAATTATACCTATCTATTTTTCATTGTATGAGAAAGTTCCAAGATTAGCTTATTCTATATATTACAGTGCCTTTATCTCTAAATCTATACAAGATATAATAAAAATATTAAGTGTACTAGACGGAGAATTTTATGTTCTTCAGTATTTGTAATAACAAAAATTTCAAAAAAAATTATATTTAGAAGATTTTTTTAAAGGAACTATTACTTCCGATTGTCCAATTGGTATCAAAATCTAATCAGCTCTTCCCAGGAATGTGAGATTGAGGAAACTGCAGTTAAATATTTGTTAAGTCTTATGGTATTTGAGAAACCGTAGTTCCAACATACATACACACACACGCGCACACGCACACACACACACATCATCGTAAAAATGTATAATCGGATTATAGGGACTTTAAAACGTGCATATCCACTAAAATCTAGATATGCGAATTTTAGCATGATTCCAATACCTCTCTTAGCGAGAGGTAAAAAACTAATAATATAACGTAAAAAGTTAATATAAATACAAAACACACATCACCTGTCAACCTGTCAAAAATATTTTATTATCCATGCAATTTCGCTTGTCTAATCCAAATAGTCCTGAAATGGATAATATTGAAAATGTTCCATCTCCAAATGATGTGTCTGATTGTTTCGATTATTGTAATATTATTATTTAAATAAAAATAAATAAATAAATATATCATCACGGCATATTACCCATTTCTGAGTGTATCACTATCTGCTTGATTATTATTTTATCGAAATAAAACTTAAATTCGTATTTAACCTTAAAATGTTGCTGAGTAAATCGCTCTCGTCAAGCTCCGCCTACCATTGCAATCTTAAAACAGACATAGTATATGGGCCATCCAGCGAATCAAGCGGTTTACGTTATGAATACAATATCACTAGAAACAATGACGTCATGTGTTAAAAAGTTTACATGAGTTTGTAAAACGGATTAAAATATGATTTCTGGGTTGTCGTCATAAATCCAAATCTTTCTTAAAAAGGTAACACGTCTGGTATAATTTTTTTCCAGCGAAATCCAATTTTATTTAAAATATTCTGAACAATACTGCTTACGCCGTTATAAATACTTCATTCTTGTAGTATATGCAACAAACTATCTAGTATTATAAATATGAGAGAAAAATCAGTTGATCCCGGCGTCAACTGATTTTTCTCTCATATTTATAATTTATCTGGTTAGTATTCACATAAATATTAAGTTTGATATACTTTAAAAATATCAAAAATATTAATTTAATATCTAGTATTATGTGAGATCCTTAAAAATATACAGAATACTGTAAACTATACAATTTCTCTCTGTTTCTGTACATCGCGTATAGCGTTTGCCACTCGCCGTACATTTACAGTGGTGGACAAAAGTATGGAAACTTTCAAATATTTCATTTTTTAAAAATGTGTTTATAGTTGTCGTAAATTTGAATCATATTTTCTAAAGTCAATATATTGAAGAATATATACGATTTAAGTGAAATAACATATACTCGTTTTTTCGGCGGACAAAAGTATGGAAACATATAGAATATATGATTTTAATTGTCTTACTTTCAGTTGTATTTTGTCATTTATTTAGTAAGTTGATGTTAAGATGGGTAAAAATAAATATAAAAGGGTAGTACAGCTTCATAAAGATGGTGTGAAACAGCGCAATAATTATTTTTTTTAAAATTCAGTAAAAGTGGCCTATCAAAGATTTTGGAAAAAAATTCGCAGTATAGAAGTGTTAAAATTAATATAAAAGTAGGTGGTCCAAGAAAATTTGTGCTAGAATTGGCAAAAACCATTCGGCGTCTATCCGTAAGTGATCCTACTATATCATCAAAAAATTCGGGAAAAATATGTTGAATGACAGGCTGCCAGTTGCCAGTGGCAATCAAAACTTGGACTGTTTGTATATTATACGTAAGTTCTTATTAATTATTTTATTAAATTGCTTATTCATGCATATTTCCAATTATTGACCATGAATGTTATTTGAAACATATTTACATATTTCTATAAGTGTTGAAATAGATCAATTTATGTGATTCCTATTATTAACGAACTCCATTGTTTGTGTTTGACAATAAAATGAGATTTCTACGTCTTAGAATATTAATAGATATTTACACACCAAGTGAGCTAAGGTAATGTTTATTCATGAGAAGAAAGTTTAGTTTAAATTCTTCGAGTGAATAAACATTCTTAGCTCACGTGGTTTGTACAATATTTTATTCAATTTTGACGAAATAATAATAAAAACCATTATAATATTTAATTTTGACAAAATAAAAAATTGATCAGTTAGTAGGCTAAGCATGACAATCGTCGCTGATAGACGTCAAGTCACATATTTAAAAAGCTTCATTGTTTGTCATTTATGTCGTAAAAAATAATGAAAAGGGCTGATAATGTCTGATAAATTATGTGGTAAGTGTTATTTTCGTTCTTGATGTTATTTTTAAATGCATTTTTTGTTGCAGAATGCTAGAGTGAGTTAAAATTTTGTGAGAGTGATTTAAAAAAATTTTTAATTCACATGTGAAAAAAGTGTTACTTATAGTTGTTGCTATGGAGTTAATAATGACAATTTAAAACGTCAAAATTGAATAAAAAAAATATATATTACTGCTTGATTGAATGTCACTTAGGACTTTCTAGAACTATAGATCGCTTTTAATTTAATATAATTTATATTTTATTGTCTCGTTTGCAAATTTCTCAACGCAGTATTTATTTTTATATTTATGTCTTGATTCCAATCCAATATTTTCAGTTAATTCTAGTTATATCTGAAGTTTAAACGACAAAAACTTTACTGGATTTATGCCGAATTCATTGAACAAATCTGAATTTTAATTCCGTTTAGTTCTCTATTTGGAAATTCAGTTGAACTTCGTAATACTCAATTTCAAATATTAAAACTTACCTACGAAATATTGTAAGACAACAAGCAAAAGTTTAAGTACAGCAGTTGAATTGTTTAATTAAATGATTCTATTTGAGGTGGTGACATTTTACAGTGGTTTCTAAATATATTTAAATTGCAAAGAAACTATTCTTTTAACATAATTAAACTGTCGAGAAAGCTATTCTAGTACGACGTTTAATTATCTTGAATAGTTTTTAAGATATTTGTAGTTTTGCATAAAGAAAATAGAGCATTTTTTACTTCTCGCTAAGAGAGATATTGGATTCATGCTAAAATTCGCATATCCAGGTTTTACTGAATAAGCACGATTTAAGGTCCCTAGAATCCGATTATAAAATATTTAAAATGATGCCTGTGTGTGTGTGTGTGTGTGTGTGTGTGTGTATGTTGGAATGGAACCACGGTTTCACAAATACCATAAGACTTAACAAATATTTAACTGCAGTTTCCTGTTTCCTCAATCTCACATTCCTGGGAAGAGCTGTGTGTGTGTGGATGTGTGTATGTGTGTGTGTGTGTGTGGATATGTGTGTGTGTATGTGTGTATGACAACCGGACAACCGGAAGTAGTAGTATCTTTAATAAAATCTTCTAAATATTAATTTTTGAAAATTTTTGTTACTACTAATATTGAAGAACATAAAATTCTCCATCTAATAAACTTAAAAAATTTATTATATTTTGTATAGATTTAGAGATAAGGACACTATAATATATAGAATAATCTAATCGCAGAGGCTAAAGCAATAAGGAAACCACTTGACAAATTCAAATGTCTCATAGTTTGCAAATGACAGATATCAATGTCAGTGTCAAAAATCAACAGTTTTAGTGACATTCTGATAGCTTTTTTTGGGAAGTACATTTAATTTTTCTTATTGTTTTATTAATTAAATTAAATAAAATTATACGTAAAATGCATATATCCATCAGAAATAACGCCAATCTAGTTAATGAATTGGAAGAATCTCTGACATATAGGAACTTCCTCATACAATAAAAAATAAATATAATTAGAATTATATGTGTGCAGAAAAACAATATTTGGGTAAAGTTCTGTAATTTTTTGTTATAAAACGTCGGTTCGATAGCAAAGTACAATACAATACTTATATAGCCTTATATGGAAATGGCGAGAGGTCTTGTGCTGGCCACAACAGATTTTTATCCTCTAGAATAGCTAGAGCATATAAGTTCAAAAGAATCTCTACGTACAGTTTATTTTTTAAAAATAAATTATGAACGAAAGTTGACTTACATCGCTCTCATATATTGCATTGACAAGAAGAGCGTGCGATAATGATGGATATAACAGGATTAACACACTTGTCTTTCAAAATGCTCGTTGTTGACAATACTCTTGCTGTAACATATGTTCTTTTATTATTTCCGATATATTAACTTGATTTGAATTTTGAATGCTTTTACTGTAACCTGTAACATACCGGGTGTCTACTTGGAATCCGTAATATAGGGAATACAATGTTATTTTTTCATTTTTCTGTAGTTTCTGACTTATTAATTTTAGAGAAAAGTTGTAAATAAAAAAGTTGTTCAAAATTAAAAACTACATAATATGAGACTAAAATTAATCCCAATTTCTTTTTAATTTAAGAAAAAAAAACGCAAATTAAAATTCCCAATTAATATATTTCAGAGTGCCATTAAATTACTGATTTTTATTTATTTTTATTTGACATTAAACTTCTGACATGTTATTATTTATTATAATTAATTTTGAATGTTATAATAACATATCATTCTTGAATTATTTTACAATTTCTTTTTGTGTTTAATTACACTTTTAATAATTATATAAAATTATTTATTGACAAGAGTAGAATTAAAACATCGGTAATTCAATGGCACTCTGAAATATGCTGTAAATTGGAATTTTAATTTTCGTTTTTTTCTTTACATAAATGGAAATGCGATTAATTTTTGTCTCATGTTATGTAGATTTTAATTCTGAACAACTTTTTTATTTACAACTTTACGCTAAATTTAATAGGTCAGAAACTACAGCAAAATGAAGAAAATAACATTGTATACCCTAACGGATTCCAAGTAGACACCCGGTATATTTTAACGGTAATAACATGTGTCACATAAGTTTGCGGAAAAAATTTGAATGGACGATACGACAGTTTAAGGAAAGTACATTGAATTTGCTTATTACTTCAACAATTAACATAGTTTGAGCTTTAACATTCATATTTAAAATAGAAATAGTTGCTTATTTTCTTCTACACGACGAAGATTATTTCTGATTTGCTCCATGAGTCTTTGACGAATTTAAATTTATTTTGCGTACCTTTTGAAAAATCTTTCTTCTTAATTGTTTTCATTTTGAGGCTTTTACAGAAGTTTGAACATTTTTCTCCTATATGATGCCCAAAAAAATTCAATATAGAATTTAAAATTTCGGAAGCAGGCATCTCCAAACAGTACGTTGAAATAACATCGCAGTGCTTGGAGGTAAAAACATACCAGGCGAGACCTATTGAAATTTTTTACGTGTCACTTACAAGGAAAGTGTACGACAATTTGTAGAAGCCCAACAATGAAAACAATTAGGGCGCAGGGTTTTTCCAAAAGTACACAAAATAAATTTTAAAACTCGCCAAATACTCATGGGGAAAGGCAGAACTAATCTTTGTCGTATAGAAGAAAACGTGCTACTAGCTCTATATTTATGAATGTTAAAGCTTAAACTTTAGTAACTGTTGTAGTAAAAAGCAGTTTCAATATACAGGGTGATCAAAACCAAGTGATAGTTACATGACCTGAGTAGTTCTCAATATTTTACTCCGCGGAAATAAGTATTAGCAGTTGCGTACAATTCATAGGTGTGCAGTCATCTGTCAAACTGTCAAATATTTGTTCAAATATTCGTTACGTTCTTTATTTCTTTTTACGCCCAACTGTATCAATATTGTTCGTTTACATCTTAGTGACCATGGCGGAAACTGAAAGATTACACCCTGCGGGCGGTAAAGTAGCATATGCGGGCGGCAAAATTATCAACTCTTATTTTTAAAAAATGATATCAGTTCCGCTAAATTTTCACTAGATTTTATTAGAATTGCTTAAGAAATTGTCTCAAATCTCCAAGTTTGACATTTAAAAAAATATTCATTATAACCAAAGAGTTAGCAATGCAACGCGCGCCTTATTGTTTTGTGACATGGTCACCTGGCCACGTAATATTTTTATATAGCAACAAGCTTTAAATGTTTTTAAAAAATAATTTAAAAACATTTCATTTGATTGCAGTTGTGCGTAAAACGTTGTACTTACCTCGGGCTGAAAGAAGTTTACACCCTTGGACGAATAAAAGCCCTCCGCTACGAGTCGGGCTTCAAATTTCGTCCGCAGGCGTAAACCTTTTCTTTCGACCCTCTATATGTAAATAACTATTACCGACTTCATGACTTGTTTATATAAATTACATTATCGTAAACAGTCTTTTTGAAGACTCTTATTGGTGTATTTATTTCATTATTTGCTTGGAAGGTCAGTTACAAAAATAATTTTAAGAGCTTAATTAATGAGATTTTTCAGGTTACCACCCGAAATGGGACGAACGAACACCACAAATTTATTGTCGAGGCGTATTTGTATTCGAAAACATGAAGCGAAGAGTTAATTTGTGTTTGCAAGTTAACGGGCAACATTTCCAACAGTTATTGTAAATTGTTTTGTTATTTTTAGATTATATTGTTGAATTTATTAAAATTACTAAAATAAAAAAAAATATAATAGAAACTCGCACGCACATGAACTTAGAAACCAAACATTTCTCCCTAGAAGTATAGTTTTGATGTTATTGAGGAAAGTTGCGGGTCACGTGACTATCATTTGGTTTTGTTCGCCCTGTACTTTCCTTAAACCACAGTATCATCCATTCAATTTTTTTCCGACAACTTATGTGACACTTGTTTTGTTATGTACTCCCATAAAAACTAAGTAAACGACATTACTGGATGTGCGGAGCTAACATCTTAACTCATTTTTTTTTTGATTTGTACAATTTTTAAACCATTGTGCTAGAGACTGCTAGGCTTATAGAACAAAATACTACGCACTTGTATAAGATACACTTCACTTAATTCGTTCAAATAATTGGAAAATGGTTTAACTCTTGAAAATAAAACGAAATCAGTGTTTCAAGCTCATTTACTCGACGAGTAATTCGCTACGACAATATCATTTACAGAATTTTTCCAAATCGTGGAAATTATTAAAAGCTGTACAGTTTAAATAGGTATTAAACTATCAAATGTGTTTAAGGGCGATTTAAAATTGAAACATTAGTACTTGGTCATTACCACGCACGCTTTAATTATATTTTTCCGTTGAACGTATCTTATTACATTGGAGAAAATCTAATTTTATTCCATGATAAAACGTAATGTTTGGCACTAATAGCTCGATTCTCGAAAAAGTTTAAGCTAATCCTTATTTCTTGATTAGTAGCAAATTCTATTCTAATTTTGACTGTTTATATCTACAAATATAGTCTAATCTATTCCTAATATCTACCTTTTTTGATTATATTTTGAAGATTAAATTTTAAATACCGGAATAGAAAATAATTCACTATTCAAAAAATGAGGATTAGTTTAAACTTTTTTGAGAATCGGGCTGTGAATGTTTATTATTAAAAAATCATTCGTTAATACTGGTCATTAATTCACGATTTTCTATAAATTTACAGTTATTTTTATAAATACCATTCAAAACCGTGAAAGATTCAAATATTTTAATACTGAACAAAGATTTTCTATTTAAAAATTTTAGCGTATAAAAATTCTAAATTTTATTCTTTCAAATCTTTATCTATACAGCACAATATATTGGCTAGTATATAGCCTAATTTTAACAAAACGCTGTTTTAAAAAATGTCAAATACAAATTTCAATATTTAATTTCACGCTTATGTTTAAAGAACAATTTTTTAAAATATTTATTAGAATACAAACTATATTCTGCTATAAAATCATATTTTTATAAATTTGATTATTATTAAATAATGAAATTTGACAGTTTTTAAAACAACATTTTAGTTAAAATAAGGCTTGTGCTACCAACCATTGTTTTTCGTGACGGAATATTTTGAAAAAATCTGTATATGCCTCTGTCACGATTTCTTGTGTTCACCTGTATACACACACACACACACACACACACACACACACACATATATATATATATATATATATATATATATATATATATATATATATATATATATATAAGGTAAAATATAAGTTTACAAATTAGACTAGCTTTATGGTGATGATGAAATATAACTATGTATAGATATATATTATGGAGCAAAACATAAATCATAATAAGATGTTATATCACTAATCTTCTAGTTAATTATAATATAGTTCTTTTTCCTTAATCGGAGTATTTCTTAATTATTTAAATATATCTTCATATTAGGTATAATCCAATTCGAACCAGAATAAAATCATTATTACGTTTGTATAGATAACGACTTTTTGCATTTATTTTCGGGCCAACAAGTGTTCGCTATTTTATTTTATCCTTTTCCATTTTATAAATAAGTATAAATATATTATCGGCTTATTACCCATTTATAGGTGTGTCAATCAGATTCTATTTACAGATTTCGGTAATGGCGATATTTAAAACTTATAAAAATGTGGCCCAAATGGAGAGTGATAATAGTTCGACCGGCATTAAAAGGGTCATCTTCTAGTCCAGATTTATCTTCTACCGAAACGATTTTTAGCACAATATGAAAAACTTTGTAAAAATGCAGTTTGTACAGCAAAGACATATAGGGCAATACTAGAAGAATGCGCAGGGCTTGTGGATACAATGCCTAATAGAATTAAAACTGTTCGTAAAGGCGATGTAATCCAATATTAAGAGGCAAAATACTTGAATAACATATCAGTTTTGATAAGTTTAAAATCTATACATATTTTAAACTAATGGAAAGAATAAAACAATATTTGGGTAAAATTTTGTAATTTTTTTTTTATAATACATTTCGACAGCGAAATATACCGGATGCAACACGAAAACCGGGCCATAGGCGTTTAACATGGGAAATCAGTTTTTCCTTGCGCAAAAGTGACCTATTAATTTTAGACAAAAATGCTTCAAATAAATGTTGTAGAGAATTAAATTCTGCATCGAAATCAATAATAACAGTTACTTTTGCATGTTTCGTAACCGAAGAAATTGAATTTAAAATATTATAAAAGTTATAAGTTTATTATTAAATTTTTTTATTATTTTTATTTATTATACACTTTTTAATACATATGTATATAAGCGATGATGGTATGGGGATGAGACAGTTTTTCGACGTAATATTTATATCATTTCACTTGTTGCACGTTGTTGATGAGAATCAAATTATGAAAGAGACACATGCCTTACCCGGGATTTGAACCCGGGACCCTTGGAGCGTGAAGCGATAGCGCTACCGCTACCCCACCTGGGTGGGCTATTATTAAAATTATAAAATATAGTTTTCATCAAAATAATACTACTCAATGATTTGTATTTTCTCTTTCTGTGCATAATTCTCCCTTTTCAATAATGAGAACTCAAACATAGCTTTTCTAACAGGTAAAATATGCCACAATCTGACAAGGTAAAATGTCATTATATTTGTAATCAGAAACGCTATGCTTTGAGATATTATTGCTGAAAATGGAGAAATGGAAGAGAAGATAGTAATATTATTTTGATAAAAACTATATTTTACAATTTCTGACAGGTAATATGTCATAAAATTTGTTTGAAATTTTATTTTAATACCATGGCTAACACTATAAAGAATAAGTTTTATAAAATTTTTACCTCTCGCTAAGAGAGGTATTGGATTCATGCTAAAATTCGCATATCCAGATTTTATTGAATAAGCACGATTTAAGGTCCCTATAATCCGATTATAACATTTTTAAAATGATGTCTGTGTGTGTGTGTGTATGTATGTGTGTGTGTGTGTGTGTGTGTGTGTGTGTGTGTGTGTGTGTATGTATGTCTGGATGTTGTAGACACGATTCCTCAAAAACTATAAGACTTAAAAAATATTTAACTGCAGTTTCCTCAATCTGACATTCCTGGGAAGAGCTGAAAAGGTTTTGGTAACAATTGAACAACCGGAAGTAGTAGTTTCTTAGAAAAATTCTTCTAAATATAATTTTTTGGGAGTTTTTTTTATTAAATATTGAAGAACATAAAATTCTCCATCTAATTCACTTAAAATTTTTATTATATCTTGCATAGATTTAGAGATAAAGACACTATAATTTATAGAGTACACTAATCGCAGAGGCTAAGGCACTAAGGAAACCAGTTGACAAATTCCAATGTTTATAACATGACACATGTCATTGTCAAATATCAACAGTTTTACTGACATTCTGATAGCTTTTTCTGGGAAGTATATTTAATTTTTCTTATTGTTTTATTAATTAAATATTTGAAATTATAGGTAAAATTGTGGTAAAATGCATATATCCATCAGAAATACCGCCAATCTGGTTAATGAATTGGAGCAATCTCTGACATTTAGAAACTTCCTCATACAATGAAAAATAGATATAATTAGAATTATATGTGTGCAGAAGACATGTTAAATATAATAAGAAACAATATTTGGGTAAAGTTCTGTAATATTTTGTTATAAAACGACGGTTCGAAAGCGAAATGCAGTACAATACTTATATAGCCTAATATGGAAATGGCGAGAGGTCTTGTGCTGGCCACAACAGATTTTTAATATAATTTTCTCGGTTACCAAAGATATAAAAGAAAAGTGATTATTGGTTTAGATGTAGATATTTGAAGCATTTTTGTCTAAAATTAATAGGCCACTTTTGGGCAAGGAAAAACGGTTTTCTCAAGTTAAAGCTGTCATGGAGAGAGCACCTCAGACATCTGTAAACATTTATTTATTTGAATTTTGTAACCGAATCGCTTTCATTGTTTATTAAAACATTAGTCTGAATTTTCCTTATTCATAATTTATATTCGTACCTATAGCCATAGATATACTGTAAACATATGATTTTACACTCAGTCTAAAAGTCATTAGTCATACATCTTATTTAAATTTCCTGTGACTTGCGTCTTTTTGCTTGACAGACTAGAGCATCATTTTCGTAGAAACAGAAAATAAAGATTAAGATTTAATTTTACGTACCTATTATATAGAGATTACCAGGATAAGCATACGTAAATACAATGCACAATATACAAATGCAAATATGTGTTCGAATTATGAATGAGTCATATTTCTGTTATTAACTCTTCTAAATTATTGCTTCAATAACAATATTTCAAATATGTTATCTTCGTAAGTCAAAATTCTGTTTAGAAATAATTATCCTTTTCTCTATTAACTGTTTATTTAGTCTAGATGTTAGCAGTCTGGACATAGTGTTAACAATTATATCTAGAAATTATTGTAAGCCTACGTCTAGGGTTGATAATTGATTATGGAGGCTATATGATACCCTGCATTACACAGATATTCTCTCACAAAGATGATAACGTTTTAGCTTTTTAGTTAGTCTAGTTTGTACTCTTCTGGAGTAAATATGTATGTGTTTGTCTCTCATGGCGAAAAGTCACGTCGAGTTTGAGTTTTGGATCGGCCCCACGTTGATTAAGCTTTTTTGCCTAAAAATCGAATATCCAGATTTTAAAGAATAAATAATAATAATAATAATAATAAATAAACACTTTTACAATGATGTCTGTGTGTATATATATATATATATATATATATATATATATATATATATATATATATATATGTGTGTGTGTGTGTATGTGTGTGTATGTGTGTGTATGTGTGTGTGTGTGTGTATATGTGTGTGTGTGTGAATGAGTGTGTGTTTGTGTGTATGTTGATGTTAAATAAACGATTTCCCAAATTCTCAAGTCCTGTTTAACTATGGATTCCTCAATCTGACATTAATGGGAAGAGCTGATTAGGTTTTGATAACAATTGGACAATCGAAAGTAGCAGTTTCTTAAAAATATTCTTCTAAATATTTTGTTTTTTAATTTATTTTATTACAAATATTATGGGGTCCCGTGGCCGCGTGCCTGAGTGTCTGGGGGAACCGGGTTCGATCCCGACCGGCGCCAAATATTTCCAATTTTAAATGGCACAAAAGTGACCCCTGTGGTGCACTCTCCACACCAGCTATGAGTGCCCGCGAGGTGATGCCTGGTAAGCGCCCACACGGTAAAATATATCGTCATCATTACCGATGTCTACATACGTGTAGATAATGGCACACCCAGAAATGGGTAATATGCCGTGATGATATATTATTATTATTATTATACAAATATTAAAGAGTATAAAATTCTCTATCCGATACATTTTTTTAGTACCTATATCTTCATATAAAGAATTATAAATATATAAAATATTCTGTTGTAATGAATCTCACAGCCCAAACAACTCCATAGAAACTAGTTGAAAAGTTTAAATTTGCATTTGACGGATAAGTGTCAGTGTCGAAAATGCAGAGATATTTCTGAAGGCTTTTTCTGGGAAGTACATTAAATATTTCTTATTTTATTATTAATTAAATATTTAAAATTATAGATACATATTATATATAAAATATATGAGGTCCCGTGGTCTCGTGCCTGAGTGTCTGGTCGCAAACCTGGCGGTACCGGGTTCGATCCCGACCGACGCCAAATATTTCAAATTTTAAATGGCACAAAAGTGACCCCTGTGGTGCACTCCACGCCAGCAATGAGTGCCCGTGCGGTGACGCCTGGTAAGCGCCCGCACGGTACAAATATGTCATCATCATTACCGGTATCTGCGATAAAGCAGATTGGCACACCCAGCAATGGGTAATATGCCGTGATGATATATTTATTTATTTATTTATAAATATACCTTTTTGAAATGCCGTCAATTTCGTCAATGAATTGGAAGAAACTGGTACATTTAGAACAATAAGAGAAAAAGAATAGATGTAGGTAATTAGAATTTTTTGAGAGTACAGATATGTTTAATCCAATACTTATGTAGCCTAATATGCATATGCAAGAGGTTTTGTTTTGTTTTGGCCACAACAGATTTTTTTTACTGATTTTAGTCAGTACTATATGTTCTCAAAATTTGTTACCCTTGTTTTTTAACGTCCTGTATGAGTTTTGGGGAGTGTAATTCAAAAATAGAAAAAGATACAGACTTGTGGGCATAAGTAATTTATTTTAATGGAAGACAGGTTACATTTTCTTAAAATCAAACCGTTATAGGAACTTATAAATATTGCAAATGCATTACATCACCTTAATCTTCTTCCTAAATTTTGGCAAAATTCTTGTGATAGGTCAGTCCGTAGCTAATATTATTAATGCGTTAATTTCCATACTTATAACAGTACATGCTAACCATTTTAATACATATTTCAAAGGATATCTAAGGATACAGAATTATATATGCAAGTCACAGCATATCCTGTAGGATAAGGATAAAGATAAGAAGGATATTAGAACATCAAAAGTGAAGATGAAACAAGACAAGGAGTTGAAATATACACACGATGACAAGAAACAAAACCGATTTATTAAGAGAGAGTATTCCTCGTTATCATGAATATCTAAAAAAAAACATGGGCATTGCTTCGGTGCAATTTACTACTCTTGGTTGAAGCGACTCAGGTATTACATATAATAAGTGAGCTTTTAATGTATGTACAGTATAATGAGCATGTTTGACATTTTTCAAAAAGTATTTGAAATGAAAGTTTGTGTAATATTTTTCACAGTATTAAAATAATAATAATAATAATAATAATAATAATAATAATAATAATAATTTGTTATTTTCATAAATAATTAAATAAAAAGAATGGCGCTAGAAATAGTCTTGAAAAACAACCCCCACACCTATGTCGTCAAATTACATACAACCGTTAACCCATCATTCATAGCCAATAGAAAAACAGTTTGTCCATCACCTACTTTATTTATATAAATAAACGTAGGCGATAGTTTTTCACATGATGTTACTTTCACATAACATGACTTTATCGAAATATGACAGAAATTTCAATATTAATTCATGTTAAATATGTAATGCATATTTCGTGATATTTTCTAATTTAAGCCTTTAAATTAATACTTAGAAGGCATATACGAATTCTTGCAACAGCCCTATTCTACACATCTATTATTTTATCGCCCAGTTATCCGACGCTCACTTGGTTATCGTCCAGTTGACCATCCCGAGTTGCCGGCGTTGAGTTGATCGTTCCTGCTATTCTACACATCTATTATTTCATCGCCCAGTTATCCGACGCTCACTTGGTTATCGTCCAGTTGACCATCGCCCAGTTTCCGTCGTTGAGTTGATAGTTCCTGCAAACGCTGTTTTTTATTTTCACACTTAAAATGTCTTAAAGAAGTATTTTTTCAAAATAATATTTTGAAAAACAAGACTTGTGGTACCAATCAGTATCTCCATAATTTATATTGAAATTCACGTAAAGCTTCAAGACATTTTATAATTTTTTATTATAATTACTCTTTCACGTTAAGTTTGCTTGTTCTAATCAATTTTCAATTAATAACAAAACTTTTAAAATTAGCTACTAAGTTTTATTCCTATAAAATATAAAAAAATCATTAACAAAAGTTTTGATTTACAAATTTAGGAAATTTCCAAATGTTGCATTTTAAATGGTGAATATTATTTATAGATAGGAAACAAAGTAATCGCTTCCAAAATTAGTTACAACAATAAATAGGACAAAAATTTCCTAGTCTAAAATCTTCTCAATGTTTATATAACATAATATTACGGTGAAAAACTTTCCGTAAAGTGGTACTAATGTTTACATGATAAATAAATTTCCGTTTATTAGTGATATATTTAAAGTTTCCTAATTCAACGGCTTGCACAAAGGCTGAATGACCAGTTTTGCTTGCTTTGAATCAAATACGATTAAAAATTTTCTTTAACACATTATGATTTTGTTGTCATTGTGTATAATTTACTGTTAGGTATTTTAATTGTGTTGTTCATTGTATTAGTAACAGTGTACTGTGTATTAGTGCCCTTTTTACCTCTCCGAAGGCAAGAGGGGTATAGGGATCGTGCTAAAAATCGCATATCGAAATTTTGGTAAATAAAAACGTTTTAAAGTCTAATTTTATCATTTTCACGATAATTTTTGTGAGTGTGTATGTGTACGTTTATGTGTATACAGTGGTGACTAGAATACCCAAATATGTATAGGTTTTCAACATGTAAAATCATACTTTCGTAATTTTCTGCTTCCGTAATTATTTTAAATTAAAAAGTTATTTTTGGGGTGATTTTCGACATTTTTGTAACTAATTTCTGCCGTTACAAAGCAAGCAAAATTAATGCAGAATTTTATGTTCTACGACTTTTATTTGAAGCTTTTTTTTGCCTAAAATAACAAGGAAAAAATAAAATTAATTAAAAGTCCTATAAGCAGTGCCGGTTAACATTTAAACATTCCGGTACATATTTCGGCACTTGCCAAATATGATTGGCTATGATGAAATTGTCAATCTGAGATACGAAACGAAGTAATCGCTTCCAGTTTCCAATATTAGTTACAAAAATAATTAGGACAAAAATTTCCTAGTCTAAAAAATTATCATCTTCTCAATGTTTAAATGACATAATATTACGGTGAAAAACTTTCCGTATAGTGGTACTAATGTTTACATGATAAATAAATTTCCGTTTATTAGTGATATATTTTGAAAGTTTCCTAATTCAACGGCTTGAACAAAGGCGGTATGACCAGTTTTACTAGTTTTGAATCAACTACGATTACAAATTTCATTAACACATTATTATTAATTGTGTTGTTCATTGTATCAGTAACCGTGTACCGCGCATTAGTGCCCTTTTTACCTCTCCGAAGGTAAGAGAGGTATAGGGATCGTGCTAAAAATCGCATTCGAAATTTTGGTATATAAAAACGTTTTCTGATATTTAGAATCTAATTTTATCATTTTCACGATGATTTCTGTGAGTGTATGTGTGTACAGTATGGTGACTGATGGAATACCCAAATACACATGTATAGGAGTTTAACATGTAAAGTCATACTTTCGTAATTTCCTTCCATAATTATTTTAAATTAAAAAGCTATTTATGGAGTGATTTTCGACATTTTTTCTAACTAATCTCTGCCGTTACAAAGCAAGCAAAATTAATGCAGAATTTTATGCTCTACAACTTTTATTTGAAGCTTTTATACCTAAAATAATTAGGGAAAAAGAAAATTAATTAAAAGCAGTGCCGGGTAGCATTTAAATATTTCGGCACCTGCCGAAATATGATTGGCTATGACGAAATTGTTCAACCAATAAAAGTCGGAGTGCCAAGTGCCATAATGTTGAATTTTTCTGTCATTTACATATATTTATTAACTAATATATTGCGGATCATTTGCTTTTCTTGAAGGAAACACTGTGAAATGGAAATATCATTTCTGCATAAGTCTATCTCACACAAACACCCAACCGCGAATTATGCGCATGCTTGAAAACCTTGACTACTATTGGCTAACGAGGAATTCATGATCACTTTTTGCGAATCACAGAGTTCTGTTTATTAACAACTAGCGCAAGAAATTTTAAATTTAAATTTGAGAAATTAAACAATGTACCTATTATTTATTTTGTATGTAAATTCTTGAATATAAATATTAGTAATAATAAAAAACATTGACATATTCTAGTGCTAAATTTGAATTAAATAATTTACTTTATTGTACTGTAAAAATAATACGAATATAATCTGGTCAGGATTAATTTATTTAGGTGACAATAAATTACTGTATGAAACACAAAGCAAATCCTTACGAAGTGCAACTACAAACAGAAATGAAATCAAACGTCAAAGTCAAACCATGTGCTCGCTACATCACCAGAGCAGCGTTCCAAAACCAGGAATACCGAGTTTTGGCGTGCGTAGAGTATGAAATGTTGTGTTTTGGAACGAATGAGAGTTTTGTTGAAGTAAAAAATTGAAACTAAATTAATAATAATTTTATAAAACTAACAAATAAGTACAACATTAATGTTAAGCCCGTAATAAAAGCGCTTTTATGGAGCACTCTCCTCAATATAATGTGAAAATACGCTCCATAAAAGCGCTTTTATTATAAAAGTATGCTCGTAATACACGCCAACGTATTTACTTATGTTTATTTTCAACCAAAAGCATGTTTTCTTCCTCAAGAAGGCAAATTACTTTCATACGTTGAGAATCGTGAGCAACTACATTTGAAAATATTGTGGATTTTGGAACGCAGCCCAGCCAGCGACGCTGTCAGCGTTAGCCAATAGTAGTCAAGATTTCCGACCATGCGCATAATTGCCGGTTGGGTGTTTGTGTGAGATAGACTTATGCAGAAATGATATTTCCATTTCACAGTGTTTCCTTCACCTACTCTTATGGGAAAGATACGAGCATTAGCAATATATTAGTTAATAGGTATATGGTCATTTATTTTGTCGCTTCAGCGTCAATTGTTTAATGTGCTCCTATAAACTTTTGCTACCGTTTACCTGCCATGAAGATGTGTAATAAATGACTGATGGTTAGGTGCTGTTACAGGTTATTTTCTTTATAAAATATTGCACAAAATACATTAGCACATACCGTACATGAAAGCCTGTAACTTGATTCTCGAACATTCTGACCAACATTTCAGCACCATTAAATATTATGGCAGTGAACTCGGCACTCCGGCTCTTATTGGTTGAAATATTTCGTCAAAGCCAATCATATTTTGGCGGGTGCCGAAGGTACCGGAATGTTGAAATACAGCCGGTCGCCGCTCAGTATGTATGTGTATGTGACGTGTGGATATATGTATTCGCTAATGAAATAGAGCAATATGACGGCTAGCGGCGAAAATATGAACTAGTGCATGGTAGTAAGCCCTAGCCGAGGTAGCGGCGAACGTATAGTTTCTGTCACTTATTTAACAAATAAATCACGTGTAGTGAAATTTGTAGGCTATACTTCATTTTACGTAAGAAAATAGTAGATTGCTCTTAAGAGCCGACCGTTTTTACATGCATTAAATAAATAATTTAAATTTGAGAACCCAAGCTTTGTCAAGCTTTATCTGTAAAAATGTCAATGTCAAAATCTAAAATTGCAAGAAAATATGGTTAAACATCACTTATGCCTCGATTATGGTCATGCATTATAGCTCTATAGCGCTTTAACACTTTAAAATTTAAGAATTAAAGTTGAAAACAATTATGGACATAACTTTAAATATTTACGCTTTAACTCTTTAGAATTTAAGAGTTAAAGTTTGAAAACAATTATGGTCATGGCTTTAAATATTTAGTTACTAAATATTTCTATAAATTTTACAGCGAGAAAAACCTCGCTTTAAAATTTAATTTAATTTTTTGTAATCAAAAATCCAAGCGAAATATGGACAATATTCCAATTTTGGTTGTTTTATTGTTAAATGAAGATGATGAAGGGTAAAAAATACATATTCTTATAATCGTGCAAATTAGATTTTTTTTTTTCTTATGTAGGATTGAAAGAAGAATATTAAGGGATATTACGAATCCTTTCGAATTTCCCGAAAATAAATTTATTGAAGACTTACGTTTAAACAAAGTTATAATTTAAATTCATAGCTAATTCCCTTGATCACATCATAACTAGTTATGTGATTAGGGCTAATTCTTTCCATTTCTTTTCAATGTAATCGGGAGGTAATGTTGGGTTTTTTATTCCCGCTCTAAACACAGTGGGTGGTAGCATGAATGGTGATTTGGAGATGACTAGCAGTGTTTTAGCGCTATAAATCGTTTATGGATTATTTTAAAGAAAAATACTTCAAATAAAAGTTACGGACAATTAATTTTTCTATAACTGTTATTTCAAGTATTTTTTCTAAAATAGTCCATAAAAGATTTATAGCGCTAAAACACTACTAGTCATTTCCTAGCTAATCACACTTGTTCATGCTACTACCCCGTATCACTTTCCGTAGCTCCTATAACTCTTCATATTGTTCAGTAGATGTATTGGCATGCTTTTCACCTTTTTTATTATTTATTAACTAGTATATTAACGTGAATACGTGATATATTTTATTTACCATGAATTACTGTGAAAATTTTCCATATTTTAATGTGATATGTTTTATTTTCTAACCTCTATATGTCACTATAACACCAACATAACATAAATGAAGTTAGCTGCTCTATAAAATGACATTTCTAATTTAAGAAATTAAATTTAAATGACCATAATCAGAATTCGTTAAATTATTTAAGAATCTCTTTAAGACAACTCTTTAAGCTTAAATTCTATAATTCTTAAAGAGAAGACCATAATCGGGGTATTAATTCTGTAGATTTTATTTGACAACTGACATGTGATATTTGTTTCGTTTCTGTGAAATAGGTTTATATTCTGACCAATCATCCCTAACTAAACCAACGCTATTCTTACGTGAAATAAAGTATAATAACAAAATCTAAAACTTCAACACGTTTTTGTTGCGTTTAACCTATGTACGTCATTAGCACGCAGAAATCCAGAAATAATTAATTTCCATAATTTCCCGAAAATAAGAACATAAATTCTATAGAAAAATGTATTAGAGAAATTTGCCAATTTGAAATAGTTGGTAGACGAAAGTTATGCATTCATCTTTTAAAAATGGGAAAGGAACCGAGTATAAATATGCGTGCTCCTTGCATTTTATAAAGCAAGATTATATTTTGCCAGGTATAACTACAAGATAATAATTACTTAGTGTCTTTATTAAAATACTTCGTAATGAAATCTAAACTTGTAGACCTGCCTGCACAAAGATGACAATAAAATAATAATACTTCTTATCTCTCCATTAATCTACCAAAGACTAATAATGCAGTCCTATGAAGATTCAAGAAAATAAAGACTCGAATCATGTAAATTCAAAATTCAAGAGAATGCTGAACATAATTTTTATATGAAACGGACTAGTTCGCAAAATTCAAAATGTTATTCTTACTAGAAACATTATTTTTATTTAATATTAACTATAATATTAATATTACTTTGTATTTCATACGCCGCAGTGTATAAGAATACAGTTGCAGGAAATGAAGCATCTACCTTAAACCGGCCATATTGTTACGTCACGTGCTAAGCTCCTTCTCTTCTTCACTCGCGAATAGTGCGGGACACCAATCTTGACCTGCGGAGTAAGGGAAAGAAATGCTCAGATCGTGATATTCCATAGACGCCGTCAAATAATAAATATTACAGTAACTTTGTGCTTCTAACTCATTTGTGCATGCTTATGATCAGAGTGTAAACAAGACGGGAACTGAAACGAGCAACATATTTTTCACAGTTCATCTTTCGTGTCCGGAACTATATGTATATGGGTAACCCTCTAACTCAAACACCATCATTCGGAAAAAAATTAAATCTTGTATTCCTATTCTATTCTAAAATGGTGTCAATTGAATGCAAAAAAAATATGTGCAAGAAGGTCGAACTAAACAATTCCAACGAAGAAGATTAAAATAAAACATAATGATATATTTTCCTCGGCCTTACGGCCTCGGCAACTAAATTTCATGTTCGTGACAAAAAGTAAAACTTCAGTACCTTGTTAGATAAATAACTATTTTTTCGCGATTTGTGTTATAAAAATTAAAGGTTATTAAATTTTCTACGTGGTATGCATTATATAGCTATTAACATACCTAGAATTGTTATGATTCATGACACCCGTAGTTTGCCAAATAGTATATCGGTTTCAGAAAATGGAGACATTATTAATAAATATTATTTTTTGAAATTCTCTTATCAATGCTATTTCAAGTATGCTATGATAGGATAGTGTCTGGTCGCGTATCGGATGACCCGGGTTCGAATCAGACCGACGCCAAAATTATTTCGAATTTTAAATGGCATAAAAGTTACCCCTGTGATTCACTCTCCACGCCAGCAATGAGTATCCGTGAGATGACGCCTGGTAATCGCCCGCACGGTACGAATATGTCATCATTACCGATATCTGTTACAATACAGATTGGCCACACAGCAATGGATAATATTCCGTGATGATATTTATTTATTTATGATAAATAACAACAATTATCTTGACATGTCAATATGACAAATATTCAACTTATATGTTTTATTTTAGAATAAAGTAAACTGTGTTACGATTCATGTAACGTTATCTGTACGTATTAATAAATAGCCTTATACTACCATTTCCTTTTGATTTCGTTGACATGTCAGTATGGTAATATTACCGTACAGATACAGTTATTACTTAATTATCAGCCTACTTTTGAGTATGGTAAACAATGGCTTAATATCCTGAAAGCGCTCAATAAAATAGTCATATATTATATAAATTCCGGAGCTTATATTTTAAAAATAAATACAATTCCATGATACACAGTTGAGATATTGAAATGCATGTAAATGACAGATAAATGTCACTAAAAAAACTAATCATTTCAAATTAATAATGGTAGTGTTTAAGAAAATATAAGTTTATATAAATACCTAATTAATAAATCAGTTTTCATATGTTTGTAATTGACAAGAAATTAATGTCACTATCACAAAATAAATAAATGAATATAACGGTAAAATCCTGAAGAAGAAAATACTGATGAAAGAATTCTTGAAACATGTCAATTATAAATGTTTTATGACGATAAAAAATGTTTTATTAATGAATTAAAAATAGAGATCCAAACACTGACCATCTCAACTTCGAGGAAAACATTACAAAATTGTTATCTCAATAATACAAACATTGCGAATATATTCTTGTAACATTATTTGTGTAAATTAATTCTAGTCACATTTATGAAAAATTTGTAGGAAATATAGAGGAAAAACTATACATATATCATTTGCTGAGATTTGTTTACGTATAGAGATATGACATATCGGAAATATAGATTATTTTGCAAATTTAAATGTCTCATAAATATATCAAGACTTCTACCTATACGTATATTTTATTGTGAAAAATATCTTTTTAAATATAACAGTAATATATACAACGAAAACTTTTAATAAAACATTTTTAAAAATTTGACTTACCAATAATTTTTTTCACACTATTTCAGTATTAATATTTGAAGTAATCTGTAGCAAAACAATAATATAAAGAGCAGGAAGAAAACTGTTTCATTATTAAAATATTACAGGAAATTAATTTCATTAAAGAATTTATAGGTTATATTGATTTAGTTTAAAACATTTTTTTAACTGTCATTCATCATAATTAATGTAAACTTATAGTACGATTCTGTAATTTTCTATAACGCTATAGAAATGTAAAAGTGAACAAAATCGCTACAATTTTTGTTTACTAATACATTTATTATCGTTTGACATTAAAAAATGATGTGCTTTTGTTGAGAGTTACAGTTCTATAGTGATATAGAAAATTACAGAATCGCACCGTTAATAGTCAGATTAAACTTTTTTTTAAGTTTGAATTTTTCTTTTTTAAGCTTTATTTATAATATTATTTGTAAGTAAAAATTAAAAGAGATTTCTTTAAATAAGGATAGCTGTAACTTATTTATAAATACATATTGTTACTCATTTTTTCATGCACCGACACCGGTGGCATTACCAAGATAATGGAACAGTGCATTTTATTCGTGTATGTGAAAAGATACAGAAAAAAGTGATTAAGATATTTTGTAAGGCATAGAGGGGGACACATTTTAGCATGTTCAGATCGAATCTGAGGTTACTCGGTTCGAATCCACCGGCCGGCTAAATGCCACAATATCAGGCATTAATCGCACTCGCATAACCAATCGTCCATGTTAAACATAAATGGTGCTAACTATAGAAGGTGTATTTCCGCCGCACGGTTTAAGTACACCAACTGCTCTCGTACTACCGGTCTCGAAAAACTATTGCTTACGGTAGTTGAGGATGTGGCGCTACAATTTGTTGTGTCATAGATTTTGCCATGGGTCTACAGGGCCTGGAGAACAGAAATTTATTTATGAAACCACGTAAGAATGACATTGCGTAATAATATTTCGTTTCTAGGTAGAGTTCAATTCGCTCTATAATCTGTGCTGGCCCTCTTTTTTTGCATATGCAGGCAAGATCATTATTCTAGCCCTTTTTATGGCATTATTGATAAATCACGTAAATCAG
Organism: Ophonus ardosiacus; assembly: GCA_943142095.1. Taxonomy (NCBI): domain Eukaryota; kingdom Metazoa; phylum Arthropoda; class Insecta; order Coleoptera; family Carabidae; genus Ophonus; species Ophonus ardosiacus. Next base: position 40,043,328 of record OW964826.1, read on the forward strand.
TACGAGATACAAAGATGCTAAAATACACGCCAATGTATACGACTTATATTGACAGTTCCAAATTATTCCTAACCGAGTTACGTCTACGACATATGTCGCATTATGAACAGATTCTGCAATCTATAACCTTGGTGGCAAAAATAAACTTTTTTGGTGAATACTATAATTTTATAAACAAAAGGTTGGCTAAGTAAACAAATACAAATATTAAAATATTCTGACTCATACTTGGATGGGTTGTAAGTGTTTAGCGTGAACAAAATAATAATGATAATAATTCTTTATTGTATTTTAAGTTCTTACAACTTATTACTATTGATTATACATACAATTTAAAGGTAAACCCTAACTTGTTATATATCATTGTAAACAGAAATTTATTTAGAATTTTATTCCGTAAAAATATACAGGATATTCCATTTAAAAAATCAAAGTTAAATATTTTTCTGGAAAATTGGTAGGCATTGGAAAAAAATTGTTTATGCTAAATTATAGAGCAGGTTGTATCAAATAACTTTTGTATATAACTTTTTCTTGTATCTTTAATATTTCAAAAGATATAAGCTGGACAATGAAAAATCAACCACCACCTGTATATGAAGCAGGTGATAAAGACACAAACAAACAACCATACTTTACCCAGGATTCGAACCCGGGACCCTTGAATCCTTGAATCAGCTACGCAGGGTGGAATGTTCAAGAAACAAGTACGGTATATTCTATGTATTTTGTACAATATTTTAAAAGTTTAAATTTTATAAAGAAACCAACCTGTAACAAAATCAACAAAATTTAACCATCAGTCATGTATTATATCTCCGTGTCATGGCACGTAAACGGTAGCAAAAGTTTCTTTGTAGGAGCACAGTAGACGCTGAAGTGACAAAATAAATAATAGAAAAATTCAACATTATGGTACTGAACTTGGCACAATCATAACTAATCATATTTAGGCACGGGCCGAAATATACAGGGTGTATCAAGATAATGGAATAGTGCCGTTTATCCGTGTATGTGAAAAGATACAGAAAAATGTGATTAGGATATTTTGTAAGGGATAGAGGGGGACACATTTTAGCATAAACTTTATTATAGCGCCTTAATGCCCACGGCCACTACACCGGATTTTGGCTTCATATAACTAGAATTTTATGGCACTTTTGCCATTTCCACAACTAAAGCATTGCTTCAATTATTACATTTAATTTCGTAACAATTTTACTTGGAATTACAGCTCATAACTATCAAATTCTCTAATATAAACTGTACAAACTAAAAGTCACTGTATATTTGCAAAGCCTTGGATTTTTTGCACCTAATCTGTAAACCAACATCTGAATCTTATGAATGAACCGACGTATGGGTATCGTCACTGTTCCTGCTACAGTAAAATCCAAATGTCATAATGACGTCACTGCTTACGTATACTTGAGGCGCCAACTGGAAAGAGTATAGGATTTCCCGACTAGTTTTTATAATAGCGAATCAGATCAGGAAATGTGATTTGCAAATTTGGGAATACATATGTTTATTTATAACATTATAACGTTTCGTTCTTTGAAAAGCACTGACTGTAAAGCTAAATATATCCTTACAGTATTGTTGTGCAATTTCAAGACGGCATTTTTTAATTACCGGAATTTATTTACCACCATTGGAATGAAGATATTTATACTGCTGATAGTTTTCAGGAACGAAAAAAAATCGTATCTGCAATACCAATGCCGTCAATCAAACTCCGGACGTCCTGTAAATTTCTATGAACTTTTTATGCGTTTAATGTGAAACATTTGGTTTGTCATATCCATATGGTTACGACTTGACATTTGATTGAAAGCAATGGTATTTGGCGTATTTGGCTGGGCAATTTAAAATGAAACATAGGGAACGAATTTGACAGAAGTATTATTGTTATTATAATATTATATTTAAATATTGTAAGAAATTTAACCGAGTCAGAATCACTCGAGAGCACTAAACATATTTCGGGAACAAAGTGCACACAATATTTTTTCTACAACTAAATTTAACTTTTAGAAAACAGGTATAATTATTTAAACAAAATTAACCTCTAATGACATCTTGTCAATATGACAGATAATCGTTGAATTTTCCCAATTTTCCTGTAAGTTACGACTTGACATTTGATTGACGGCAATGTATTTGCCTGTTTCATTTAAAATGAAATATAGGGAATGAATTTGACAGAAGTATTATATTTAAATATTGTAAGAAATTTAACCGAGTTAGAAAATCACTCAGGCACAAGGTGTACACTTTTTTTCAACAACTAAATTTATTTTAGAAAGCAGGTACAATTATTTAAACAAAATTAACCTCTACTGACGTCTTGTCAAATGACAAATTCATTCCCTATGTTTCATTTTAAATGGGACAGGCAAATACATTGCTGTCAATCAAATGTCGAGTCGTCACAGTGGATATGACAAACTCAATGTTTCACGTTAAAAAATACTCACGGTATATTAAAATGCTTCATCAATTCTTATATATTCAAATTGCTTAAACATTACGATAGATGATAACAATTACAGAAAATAAAACTGTGTGCTACAATTTAGTATCACTATAACAAGGTGTGAGGTGTGCAATAAAATAACGGGACTGTAGTGGTAGCACGCACTTTAGAATTCTATCATAGAAAACAGGCGAATACGATTTTACTTTTACGAATCTTGGTAGCATGCACTTTATTCATTTTTTGATTCGGAAATTATTGGATTTTATACTATTAAAATAAAAAATATTATGACGGTTATAAATGTACAAATTATATGTAAATTGGCTTTGAATGGAATTGTGGCAAAATAATGACGTTACTTTGACACTTTCGCCTAGAGTCGTACGCTTGCAGGCGAATATTTTGATATATACGCATGCTACCAAATTTTCGCTTCGTGGCGAAAAGCGAAAACAAATGCCTCTTTTAATAGAATTCTAAAGTGCGTGCTACCACTACTAGTCTTAGAACATTGACTATTCAAAAAATTGCGCAAAACAACTCTCAATGTACTCTCCTCCCAGAAACCTACACCGCCCTATTCGAATATATCATTGTTGGGAGTAATACTGGAGGCCTTTTTTGTTAGGTTGTTCATAAGCCCTGCCTGTTTTTCTAAAACTGCATCTCGGACTCAATTTTTTTTCCTTTTAACGCAGATTTAAATTTTGAGAATAAAAGAAAATCACATGGCACCAGGTCAGGTGAGTGTGGTTGATATACCAGCACGGAGATTTTGTGTTTCGTCAAAAGTGTTTTGACAGGCACGGCGTTGTGTTCCGGCGTACAGTCTTCATGGAGAATCCATGAGTCGTTTTTTCATATTTAAGCCCTATCCCTCAGGCACCCAATCTACGTGAGCAATCACTCTGATTTCTATTTATTGCCACACCTCGTAATTTCGAATTTTAAATGGCTCAAAAGTGGTGTATTTTCTCCATGCCAGCAATGCCAGTGAGATGACGTCTGATAAACGCAAGCACGGTGCGAATATGTCATCATCATTACCGATATCTGCGTAAAACAAGACAGGCAACACCAACAATGGGTAATATACCGTGATGCTATATATATAGGCTGTTATGTAAGTAAGTATAACCCATGATAGAACTGACCCCATAGATAGTAAATCTGGCAATAATTTTTGTTTAACATGCTTTCTGCAAGAACTAGAGGCCTTTAAAACTAATCAATCACGTCATACTTCAATTATTGTAAAAAAGTAAAAATCAATGTTTTCTCTGGAAAAAAAAAGTTACACCTGATACAAATGACATAAAATCATTGACGTCTACTTGGTAATAACTCTGTGTAAACCGATTATAAATTAAATTATTTAAGAACAATTTAAAATTCTCAGTAGCGTGGTAGTTATAGAATTTGTTTGAAAACAATTTCATTTTATTCATGTTTATCAATTGAAGTTATATATAATATGAATCGCCAAAATGTATAGTGTGTTTTTATTTAAATAAAAATTAAAGTTCTTTATCTACCCTTGCTGTTAAAGTATTATTTTATCTACCCTTGCGGTTAAAATGTCACTTATGCCCATATTCATAGTCAGTACTTCGCCTCGACTCATACTTCAGTCTGCCTTGAGTACCAGATTTCGTTTCATAGTCGCTACTTGTTTCTTCACTCGTATTTCGATCGAAGGTTTACTTGAGGCGAGTTCCAAGCAACCTTGAGTAATACTCAAGTAGGTACTGATTGATGCTTTTTTCAAAAAATTTAGGCAGACTTGATCAATATTTAAAAAAAAATTCAAACTGTCATTTCCATCACATATGAGATCTAAGTTAAATAATGAATCATAAAGATAATCAACAATTTTTTAGAATTTATAGACAGAGTAGAAGAAGCCTTAATAATAACAATGAAAAATGGTTGCTTCAAGAAGATATATCCGTGATATGACTCATGTATCTGTAACCTGTGACATATATGTGGATGTCAAATATAAAATTTGAGAGAAAAATATTAAAATTTACAAATATACCAACATAGTTATTACAAATTCTCTAAAATCCTCCCTACAAAACCAAGAATTCACGAAGTTTCGACTATAAAACATATGATGTGCTTGAGGTCGAGAACGACCGGAGTAATGCTTGGCGAAGTAATAGTCAAGTACGAGATTGAGCATCGACTATAAGTACGGGCATTAGTCAACTATTTCGAGTTGAACAAAACACACTTTAAAATCTGCTATAGAAAAAACAATATAAATTCTACGTCTATGGAAAAAACTAACGTCAATTTTGACAATCAATAGTTTTTCCAGAGAATACATTGATTTTTACTTTTCTACAAAATTTTGACCTATGATATGATTGGCCAGTTTTAAAGGCCTCCAGTTCTTGTAGGAAGCATGTTAAACAAAAATTATTGCCAGATTTATTATTTATGGTGTCAGTTCTACCATAGGTTAAGCGTTGTATACTTACTTACATAGCACTCTGTATAACTATAATTTTTTAGTAATTAATTTCTTTAGGTTTATAAAAACATAATCATTACACAAGACATCGTACGATTTAGAACATATAATGATGCGATCAAAGTCTAATTCATAATTCATTTTTTCGTCCATTTGTGTGGTCTGATAGTATGAGTATATTTTACATAAGTATTCTTTTCCATATGCTACCAAAAATTGAGGGATCGTCATAAATAGCTTAACCGCCCCTATATTATAAAAGTAGAATGGAATAGTTTAGCACGGTACCCAGCAAATTGTTTTAGTATTGCGTGCAAAATAGTTACAATATTCAGTCTTATTATTTATGATGAGCAGAAGTTGTAGGTTTCTTTGTGAACTTAAGTGATAGGGGGTTAAGTCGTTTATGACCGTCTCTCTATTTTTGGTGACGAGAACTATACATATGCCAGTAGTTAATAGTCAAAACTATAGTACTTATTGTTTATTTGATACTACATACTAATTACTCAAAATTATAATGCTGGTTAATAAAACAATAGTGGTGGACAGTAATTATATTAGTCTCAACTAACAACAATCGATACAATTTGTGATAAACAGAGCAGTTAAAATTTAATTATTTAATTTAACAGAGCATGGAAGCATGGAAGGAATTAGTTTGTGATTAGATTATATATTCATGATGACTTGTATTTCCTGGTGATTTTTTTTTTTTTATTTCACAATTTTCCCAAGATCCTCTGCTTATATTTTTGAATATTTTGATGAGCGTACCTATCTACCTGTGTCAATCTACAAATAGTCCAGTACCTACTCGGGTAAATTTACCTTGCAAATGGTAGGGTATTTTTGATTTTTGCATATGTTTATATTTAGAGGCCCTAATAAAAAATCCAAGATTTCGATCTTGGTGAATTTCTGGAAGCGTCGCCATCTTGGAAAAATAATGCATATAATCAATTTTCCTCGCCAGAATAAGTATGTATTAGAGCAAAAATAGTTATCAATTTTATAGAAGACAAAATATCCGACACTTTTCATCTAGAACTTTTTAATGTCAAAAAATCTGTTGTGGCCAGCACAAGACCTTCCGTCAATACGATGTATTTTGCACAAATCCCATACCAATAGGACCGTGGAACAGTTTCTATATAATATCATGTAAAATCGAACACGAACACATACTATTTTTTACAAATATCATACCAAAAGTTCATTTGAAAAGGTTGTATAAATCCAATAAAATTATGACATAAACATACACTAAGAACAATGCACTTGACACATTTTACTTTCTGCTTCAGCTTTCCCCTATTTTACTAGGGGTCGCTGTTTTCTCTTCTCTTCCACTCATTCTTGTCCAACGCATCTTCTTCACACAGTCCTTCCTTTCTCAAGTCTTCTGCGATACAGTCCTTCCATCTTCTTTTTAGCCTTTCACTGCATGTCACTTGAGAGGACCACTATGAAATACTAATTTTTCATCCCATACTTTCCATATTTGGTTTTGCACTTGCAACACACATCTGTCAATTTTGAATGTATCAGCTGTTTCCATGATAAATAGCAAAGCTGACTAAGTTTTGAAAATTAATTTCTTTCTTCTTATAATGCTTTAACTCTACATCTATTGAATATGAAGGAAAATGAATAATCAAACCATATAGAGAAGAGTATTTTCTTTAATAAATATAATAGCAAAATGTCAAAAAATAATATTTAACTGCGTTTTTTTTAAGAAAAACTGTTAAATACTTGAAATAAGTGTACTTCCGGTGGATCAATTATAACCAAAATCTAATCAACTCTTCATATGGAAGTACAGAAGAGGAATACGAAATAATTATAATTTTTAGAATTATAGTATTGGAGTTATCGTTGGAGAAAAATTTGTCACACACGGACACACATACACACACACACACACACACACACACACACACACACACACTCATATACATACATACATACATACATACATACATACATACAGACATCATCTTAAAAATAGTAAATTCGTATTGTAGGGACCCTAAAACGTGCTTATTCATTAAAAACTCACCACCGAATTTCTTGACCAAAGACAATACCTTCCTTACCTAAAGGTGACGGAAGGTAAAAAGTAAATTTTGCCGAATCTAACACTTCTTTTCCGCACTTTTCTCAATTTTTGCACTCTCCACGCTAGCAATGAGTGCCCGTGAGGTGACGCCCAGAAATGGGTAATATGCCGTAATGATATATTTATTTATTTTTTATGTATTTCTCAATTTTTTATCATTGTTACATTTTGAATTATAACATGAAAGTCATAATTTTTATATGAACGATATCGGTTTGTACGCAATATACAACTAAATGCTAATTTTTCAGTACGCGTGCGAAATTTGAAACTGGTTTCAAACTGATTGGAATTTTTTGGGTTCTGCGAACAGAATTAAAGGTTATTGTTATTAATTTCGTCTGGAGTGAACAGAAAGTTTTTTTTTTTTTTATCTTATTTTGATTGTTGTTGTTGGTATTTGTCAATGTCAGAAAATGAAATTATAATCGTACTTTATTGTTTAACTTTTACTTCCTGCGTTTATTTCTGGTTCTCTTAAATTTGGTTTGGAAGAATTTATAATAAATGTAATTCCCTTTCTCTCGCTTTGGCTAGTATAAGTGCTTGTAGGAACAATAATGCTCCCTACTAGCCATAAGTTCCAATCATAGGCGCCGACTACGCGGGTGCCAGAGGTTCTCATGCACCCGTAACTTGATACTCATGGGTGCAATGCACCCGTAAGATTTTTTTGCATTTTAAATAACTATGTATAATATTTCAATATGTAATATTTATAATCTATTTTCATCTTCAATCATACCAGTTGCGTTATAATTAAATGCGCAAACAATAATTGTAAATAGATAGATATGAACTGTTTGCATGCATCTCGCTCTATACATTTGACAGATCTCATGTAATAGGTCACAGAGTCACAGAGTGGTCACAGACTTATGTAGTGCGCATCTGTGGCTTTAGATAATGGCGGTAAATTTCAAAGTAGTTCTCAGCATACTTATGCAATGACTTTAGGAAAACATATTGAAAAGTAATAGAGTCATTTGTTCAACTTTCTGTGCGTTTTCTCATATTTAATGTAGAAAATCCCTACCTTCCCTTTTTTTAGGTGCTACACGTTCCTCCACACTTCGAGCCATGTTTACATAATAAATCAAAACCTTAGTCTTAGCGAAATATATAAACACACATAAAATAAATACTAAATAAGTTCAAAGTAAAAAATTAAAACTAACTATTCTGATTTTTACATAATTAATTACAGTATTGTTATAATAAAGAGACATGATACACTTATTGATATAATTAGAATTATGTGTGTGAATAAGAAATATTAAATTCGATACTTATATAACAAAACGGAAATGGCGAGAGGTATTGTGCTAGCCGCAACAGATTTTTTTTTTTTTTATTACTTTGTGCACCCGTACCCAATATGAAAAGTCGGCGCCTATGGTTCCAATGCGCATGCCACAAACTAAAAATGTCTTTAGAATCCGCAGATTATTCTGACGGTTGGAAACTGGTCAGGTATTGACATATTTTGCTGAACAAACAAATGATTTTTAATCGTAGATTGAAAATTTTTGTTGTGCTAACATTTTTAAACTGAGGCGCATGCTCAGAATGGTTTGTGACGGTTTTTGACTGCTGGGCGAACAAACCTTGTATAATATCAACACTGAAAAGAGGATTTTTTAGCTTCTGAACAATGTATAACTTGCCCATGTTCTTTTGTTTTAAACAGCTATTATTACACTAATAATGCAAAATAATTAATGTTGTATTCTTGCTGTTGAAAACAAATGGACATATGCAAATTATATTTTGTTGAAACAAAATAAAAAATCTGTTGTGGCCAGCACAAAACCTTCCGTCAATTCGATGTATTTTGTACATATCCTATATCCCCTTGAAAAAGATTTTGTATATCCTGTAAAATTGTAACACGAACACACTATTTTTTACAAATTCCATACCGAAAATTCCTTTTCCTACCTTTTCTAGGTCGCTGTTTCTTACTTTTCTCTTTTACTCATTCCTGTCCAACGCATCTTCTTCACACAATTCTTCCTCTCTCAAATCTTCTGCTACATAGTCCTTCCATCTTATTCTCTTTGGAGGGACACTCTATCACATTCACACATAACTTTCTGACCCTGTACTTTCAACTTTGGTTTTGCATTTGACACTGACATCTGTCAATTAAATTTTTCTAAATATATCTGTTGTTTCCATAATTTTAACAAAGCTGACTAATTTTTGAAAGTTAATCTCTCTTAATGTCTCTATAACTCTATATCTGTTGAATATGAACGAAACTTTATAATCAAACCGTATAGAGAATAAGATATTCTTTCATATTGATAATCACAAAATGTCGAAAAATAATATTTAACTGCGTTTTTTTCAAGAAAAACTGTTAAAAACTTCAAATAAGGGTACTTCCGGTGGATCAATTATAACCAAAATCTAATCCGCTCTTCATATGGATGTAAAGAAGAGGAATACGAAAGAATTATAATTTTTAGAATTGTAGTATTGGAGTTATCGTCGGAGAAAAATTTGTTACACACGGACACACATACACACACACGCACACACACACACACACGGACACACACACACACACACACATACATACATACATACATACATACATACATACATACATACATACGTACATACAGACATCATCTTAAAAATAGTAAATTCGTATTGTGGGGACCCTAAAGCGTGCTTATTCATTAAAAACTCACCACCGAATTTTTTGACCAAAGACAATACCTTCCTTACCTAAAGGTGACGGAAGGTAAAAAGTGCCGTACAGATATGCGAACATTCAATATATCAAAAACTGAATTCAGTAAATTTTGACAGTGCTGTAGCGCTGTAGATCGCTATCTATTGGTTATAGAAAAATATTTTAGATCAAAACTGACAATAACTATTTTTGCTCTAATACATACTGGTGAGCAAATATTTAAAAAAAATGATTATTTGCATAATTTTTCCAAGATGGCGGCGCTCTCGGAAATGTACTAAGGTCGAAAACTTGGATTCTATATTAGCCCCTTCTAAATATGAATCATCCAAAAATCAAAAATATCCCACATTTTATAGAATAAAGCCATATTTTTATACTCCACACAAAATTATTAAATTGGATTTTTGAAAAAAATATTTTGTGTACGAGTTCAAACTCATAATAATTCGGCCGTTTATATTTTCAACATATTACAAAATCTACACTAATGGTTACAAATTTCTACAAAATTCTTTCGTCTACTTTATATACAGGGTGTTTCTATACCTCTGCACGAAATTTTAATGACGTATATAATTTGATATACTGATTATAGAACAAAAATATTTTTTTGGAAATTCATAAAAGTAAGGGTAGTTCATTTCTAGCGAAGATTTTTAGTGCCACTGGTTTAATAGTTTATTTAATTATTTATAATTTTGTTACTAATGAAATAGAAGTATAAACACTGCCTACAAATAATCATTTATTAATTATTATGTCCAATACCTTATTGCGTAATGATTTTTAAACAAATATTTTTTTTATTTGAGTACCTAGTTTGATTTCGTATAAGGTATTGAGAAGGTAAGGTGTTGTGGGAAAAATTTGAGAAAAATGTATAGCAACAGTGAATTAGTGGATGTTATTAGTGTATGAAGAAGCGGCACAACAAAATTCATTGCATCGGGCGTGTGTGTGAGTTTGATACAATATGCTGCATTTTGTATGGCTGCAGGAGGAAATAATTTTGAATAATTTTTGTAACAATGACTTGTTGCAGTTTATTCTGATGTGAAATTAAAAAATTGATATCCTCAATTTTATTTTTTCCTTGACCTACCAAAACAAACAAAACATTCATTTGTTCCTGAAAATTATGTAATACCTTTAATTTGATTGGTTCATTACTAACATAATTATAAATATTTAAATGTACTATCAAACCAGTGGCACTAAAAATATTCGCAACGAATACACTGCCCTTATTTTTGCGAATTTAAAAAAAAATCTTTTTGTTCTATAATCAGTATATCAATTTATTTATGTCATTGAAGTTTCGTGCAGAGATATAGAAACACCCTGTATAGACTTAAAACTTTAAAACACTGTTGTCCGTATTCATAAACACTCGTAAAAATTTTAAACGGTTCGTTATAATTTTTATCCAATAAAAACAGTCGACATTGAAAGAAAAATCGAAATTTTATTTGTCAAGTTTGATACTATTTGTCAAAAATTATAACGAACCGTTTTGACACTTTACGAGTGTTTATGAATATGGGCATGTGGGTCAAATGCCTATAATAATAGTACGACCGGTACTTTAAGTGTCATCTTCTAGTCCAGATTTAACTTCTACCGAGACCCTTTACTTTTGTCACAATGAAAAGCAACATCGTAAAAATCCACTGTGTACAATAAAATCTACTTTGCAAGACATATGGGACAATACTCAAAGGAAAATATGCCGATTTTAGGGATGTAATTCCTAATATATATATTCAGGGTGTCTCAGGACGAGCTTTACTTTATGTAACATGTCCTATGTTGACAGTTGATAGAATTTCAGTAAATTAGAAAAACATGTAATCTGAGTATAATTATTTTATTAATACGGGTAAGTAAGCCATGGAAGATAGACGACGTTTTTAATGTAACCCGAAACAAAAAAATCAAGTGGAGTTAAATCGGGTGAACGAGGAGGCAACCTATCAAAAACCTTTAACTACTAAAGAAGATAGCCAACATAGGGTACGAACAGCATTTAACAACAAGTCTCCTCGGATGATAAAAAATGCTACACAAGAAGAAGTATTGAAGAGAGTAACGATGTGCTTACATATGAATGGAGGACAGTTTGAATATGTATTAAATTAATCATAGTTTTGTATTTAGAATTTATTTGTTTTTTCCATGGCTTACTTATCTGTATTAATAAAATAATTATACTCAGATTACATGTTTTTCTAATTTACTGAAATTCTATCAACTTTCAACATAGGACATGTTACATAAAGTACCCTTATTTTTTGCCGTAGAACACATTTATGTAATAAAAAAGGGGGGGTTCCATTTAAAAAAATTGTCTTTTTTGAAGTTTGTCAACTGAAATTTTGGTGCAACGTACCCGTCACATTTTTATAAATAATCGAGGATTCTTCTATGATAATATAGCTTAAAGTCTCCTTTATAAAAGGCTTTTTTCAGATTATAAAAATTCGATCTCGTTCCTGATATACAGAGTTTTGAAAATGTGCCGGATTTCAGACAAAAAATCAAAAAAAGTTGAATAACGCCGGAAGTAGTTGATCATGAGTAAAATGTTTTTATTGCTTCATATGTAAAATTTTCCGCTGCATTCAATGGTAAAATAAAATATAGCGTATTCCATTTAAAATAAGAAAGTTGAGGTCAATTTCCGGTCAAACCGGAAGTGCTACTGCTTTGAAAATATTTTAGTTGAAACGGGAATGTAGGATAACCCCTAGATACCAAATTTCGTTAAATTATATTAAATAGTATTTAAAATATAGATAGCGTAAGCTCGTCCTGAGACACCCTGTATATATATATATATATATATATATATATATATATATATATATATATATATATATATATATATATATGTAGAAATGGTGTATATTATACATATACGTATTTGTTTTTTCTAAAGACCCTGATTTGTGAAGGTTCCTGAAATCATAACATCTTTCCTAAATTTTATCTCCTATTCCGATTAATCTCTGTTCTATTTACGGCTGTAATCTGCTGTCAATTATCATTAAACAATAATTACGTTAGTTCTCAAAATGCTTCGCTGTCATATCATCTGAAACTTCTAATTCATCAACTCGTAACACAATTTTATCACCGCAATCGTAACTTTTCAGCAACTCAAATCATTTGCTACACTTGTTGACATCTTATGGGATTTGAAGAAAGTATTTTGGTATTTTCGATAAAGATTAGTGTTAAATTAGAGCTTAAGCACAAAGGACGAAGTTTAATGAATAAAGCTGGAACACATCGACCTAGTATAAGTTAGCGTTTACAACTTAGGAACCAAGTAAGTGTCATCATATAGTTTGATGATTAAAACTAACTTTAGTTAGATTGGATCCGAGACGAGATAGACAATGTTATTCTTTGTTGTAACAATTTTCGAATCACTTAATATGATTTCAAAAAAGGTTGGACGTTTACAATGTTCAAAAAGGTGTCTTACAGTTGTTACCAAAAAGAATATTTTTGCTCTTAAAGAATCTGAATCTGTTATGGCCAGTACAATACCTCTCGCCATTTCCATATTAGGCTATATAAGTATTGTAAATATTTAACATTCCTGGTACACAGAAAATTCTAATTTCAACTCTTCTTTATATATTTTTTAATTCATTCTATGAACAAGTTTCCTCTTACTCTTCTAAATGATCGAGATTCTTCCAATTCATTGATGAGATTGGAGGTATATCTGAAGAGTAGGTATATGTAATATATGTATATATAATTTTAAATGTTTAATTATTATAAAATAAGAAATATTAAATATACTTCCCAAAAAGTCTTCAGTAATGTCTCTGGATTTTTGACACTGACAATTTCAAACATTTTAATTTTTCAACTGGTTTCCATGGAGTAGTTTGGGCTGTGGGATTCACTACAACATATAATTTTATATATTTATATTTCTCTATTTCTAAATCTGTAGAAAATATAATAAAAATATTAAATGTATCGGACAGAGAATTTTATATTATGTAATAATTGTAATAATATAAATAGAGTACTATGTCATAGTCAAATTTTAATTATCTTAAATAAGAAGACGAAAATGTCCATAAATTAATGAGAATTAGAGAAAAAAAATTGTTGAAATAGTGATTAGGTCGCAAACTACAAGCGTTTGAAGTTAATTACTAATTGGGTATGACGTGGTAGGTCCTAAGAATTTGACTGATTTTAAAAATTCATATCTCGCTTATTACGTAAAATTTTTAAGTCGCGTTTGCACTAAAATTCTTATTTCATCCTGTTCTTACAGAAAAAAATCTGATGTGGCCAACACAAAACCTCCCGCTATTTAATTTTTATTAATTTAAATACATACCTACGGATTTACTAACGCTGCAAACTGTTCCATTGCATAAAACTATTGCTTTATTTACTATTTTCTTTTTAACATGTCACTATTATTAATTTGAAGTGATTAGTTTTTTGACAGTGACATTTACTGTCAGTTACATTCATTTGAAATATGAACTGCGTAACAAAGGAATTGTGTTTTTCTTAGGCTTCGGGACTTGTAAAAGAAATTATTTTTAAATTTATCTGTAAAATATATAGAAAAAGTATTAATGTATTCCTGTAGAAAATTCAATAATCTTTAATTTTCATAACGACAAAATGCGAAAAAATGGCATTTAATGGTATATTTTGAAGAAAAACCATTATGAGCTTCAGGTAAAGTACCATTTCCGGTTATCCGATTTACACCAAAATCTAATGGCTTCTTTTCATATTAGAATAGGGTATAAATACAAGGTTTCAGAATTTTCTGAATGCTAGTATTTGAGTTAGAGCGAAGACAAAATCCCTACACATACACACACACACCCACACACACACATACATACACACACACACACATACATACATACACACATACAGACATCATTGTGAAAATGTTAAAATTGGATTCTAGGGACCTAAAAACGTGGTCATTTATTAAAATCTCGATATGTGATTTTTAACACGATCCCTATACCAATTGTTACCATACACACACACACATCATCGTAAAAATGTTATAATCGGATTGTAGGCACCTTAAAACGTGCTTATTCAGTAAAATTTGGATATGCGATTTTTAGCATGGATCCAGTACCTTTCTCAGCGAGAGGTAAAAATAATCAAAGAGCACAACATGCAACAAGGCAGCGGCACTTTCAAAAAATGGTTTCCAGAACCAAATGTGTTTTGAACTGTTGTACGAAAGGTGGAACAAGTGTGTGAATACAGGAGGGGTGTACTTCAAAGGAAATTAATGTACAAATATTGTACTTTCTTTTAATAAAATTTTATTAATCAATTTCGGGAACATTTTGACGCTATCTCATCAACTGGCCTTAGTCAGTCGGAGAAATGCATGTCACCCTCGTCGACAAACACAAAAGAGCTATATTAGCTTTAAGCAAAAAGGACCTTAGAACTATGGCAGGCAGGGTTATACCCAGAACTTAATATTAGACAGGGCTCATTATTTTTACCTTCCGTTACCTTTATATGAGGAAGGTATTGTCTTTGGTCAGAAATTCCGATTATGAGTTTTTAAAAAGCACATTTTATAAATAGAATTCGATTTAACTATTTTTACGATGATGTCTGCATATATATATATATATATATATATAGGGTGTCTCAGGACGAGCTTACGCTATCTTTATTTTCAATACTATTTAATATAATTTAACGAAATTTGGTATCTAGGGGTTATCCAACATGCCCGTTTCAACTAAAATATTTTCAAAGCAGTAGCACTTCCGGTTTGACCGGAAATTGACCTCAACTTTCTTATTTTAAATGGAATATGCTATATTTTATTTTACCATTGAATGCAGCGGAAAATTTTACATATGAAGCAATAAAAACATTTTACTCATGATCAACTACTTCCGGCGTTATTCAACTTTTTTTGATTTTTTGTCTGAAATCCGGCACATTTTCAATACTCTGTATATCGGGAACGAGATCGAATTTTTATAATCTGAAAAAAGCCTTTTATAAAGGAGACTTTAAGCTACATTATCCATAGAAAAATCCTCGATTATTTATAAAAATGTGACGGGTACGTTACACCAAAATTACAGTTGACAAACTTCAAAAAAGACAATTTTTTTAAATGGAACCCCACGTTTTTTATTACATAAATGTATTCTACGGCAAAAAATAAGGGTACTTTATGTAACATGTCCTATGTTGAAAGTTGATAGAATTTCAGTAAATTAGAAAAACATGTAATCTGGGTATAATTATTTTATTAATACGGATAAGTAAGCCATGGAAAAAACAAATAAATTCTAAATACAAAACTATGATTAATTTAATACATATTCAAACTGTCCTCCATTCATATGTAAGCACATTGTTACTCTATTCAATACTTCTTCTTGTGTAGCATTTTTTATCATCCGAGGAGACATGTTGTTAAATGCTGTTCGTACCCTATGTTGGCAATCTTCTTTAGTAGTTAAAGGTTTTTGATAGACGCCGTTTTTAATGTAACCCCAAATAAAAAAAATCAAGTGGAGTTAAATCGGGTGAACGAGGAGGCCACCTATGTGGTCCATTATTTGCCAGCCACCTATCTTCAAAAATTGTTTCCAAAAAAGTATTTATTCTATGGCTGGGTGGAGCGCCATCATGCTGGTACCATATTAAATTCCTTTGATCCAACGGTAAATTATCTAAGAAATCAAGTAGATGAGTTTGTAAAAACAAACATTGTTTTTCCATGGCTTACTTATCCGTATTAATAAAATAATTATACACAGATTACATGTTTTTCTAATTTACTAAAATTCTATCAACTTTCAACATAGGATATGTTACATAAAGTACCCTTATTTTTTGCCGTAGAATACATTTATGTAATAAAAAACGGGGGGTTCCATTTAAAAAAATTGTCTTTTTTGAAGTTTGTCAACTGTAATTTTGGTGTAACGAACCCGTCACATTTTTACAAATAATCGAGGATTCTTCTATGGATAATGTAGCTTAAAGTCTCCTTTATAAAAGGCTTTTTTCAGATTATAAAAATTCGATCTCGTTCCCGATATACAGAGTTTTGAAAATGTGCCGGATTTCAGACAAAAAATCAAAAAAAGTTGAATAACGCCGGAAGCAGTTGATCATGAGTAAAATGTTTTTATTGCTTCATATGTAAAATTTTCTGCTGCATTCAATGGTAAAATAAAATATAGCGTATTCCATTTAAAATAAGAAAGTTGAGGTCAATTTCCGGTTAAACCGGAAGTGCTATTGCTTTGAAAATATTTTAGTTAAAACGGGCATGTTGGATAACCCCTAGATACCAAATTTCGTTAAATTATATTAAATAGTATTTAAAATATAGATAGCGTAAGCTCGTCCTGAGACACCCTGTATATATATATATATATATGTGTGTGTGTGTGTGTGTGTGTGTGTGTGTGTGTGTGTGTGTGTGTGTGTACAAACCCTAATTTGAAGTTTTTAGTTGAAAAATCGCAGTTAAAAATCTTTTTTCATATTTATGTTGTTATAAATATTAAAGAATATTTTGTGAACTATACAATTTCTTTGCATTTTATACTTCATATTCAATGGACATAGAGTTAAAGCATTATAAAGAACTTGAATTTTATAAATCAGCTAGCTATGCTATAACCATGGAAACAACTACTATGTTAAGATAATTCTGATTAATAGATGTCAGTGTCAAGTGTAATTTACATAGTATATTTGCGTAATAATTTTACTGGAAATAAAAAATCTTTTGAAAGTTTTTTTTATGGAATTTTTACAAAATACATGGAACTGAAGGAAGGTAATGTGATGACCACATCAGATTTTTTGTATCACATTCGCACATCTGAAATTTAATGCCACTTGCACCATTTTTAAAATTATCCGCTTAAATGTGTCAAGTACAAAAAATGACTTAAAGTTTCCTTTCTAGCTAAGCTTAGGACGTGTTTTCTATGAGTTGTTTTCCGGGGTAAGTATACGTCATCCCTGTTTGATTGTCCAGCGTTCGTGTTTCCTATTAGGCAAGTCTATAATTTGTGTTCCTGAAGTTGCGAGTAACAAGAACTTGGGTGTCAATTAGTGGTAAATTACATGAGTGACGCGATTATCGAAAAGTTAAGGACCTTATTTAGTTGTGGAGTTCTCCTGGAGGCGATCCTGTTAAAAGGATATTCGTAGGAACTCCAAAACACCACGGGGCACAAATTATTAATTAATTATTGCTTCGTTTCACATTGTTAGAAATTATTGGCAAACAAGAGGGATACATATTTACTGTCTTAATTTGTATTGGATCGGCCGAGGATTCAAATTACATATTGAACGACGCGTTATTATATCCAATGTGGTACTCTCTCCACGATAGCTTTGACAGCCCCGGTAAGCGCCCTCGGGAAATAATTCGAAATTGTCAACACAGTTCATATGCATTGGCGTGTATTTTAGCAACTTTGTGTTTCGTGATTATATGCGTTATTTATCAAGAATAGGTACCATAAAAAACAATCGAAAAGAGCTAGCTTGTCTGCATGTGTATTTGTTGATGGAGAAGTCTCCTAGTAGGTGTCAGCAGTGCCGTAACAATGCAGGGACAACAGGTGCACAGGCACAGGGCCCACTCAGAACGGGAGCCCGAAAGCAGTTCCCAAAAATTTGTATTTTCAAATTTTTTATTTTACCGCCAAGCTGCTGCGCGGTCATGACACACTATTAAAGCCACTAGATATATAATTATATGAAGTAAAGCTCGTCCTGCAATCATTTGAGCAAATGACTAAAACCTTCGTATTAATACTAATCGTTGCTACTGTGAAAATTTTGGCGTTACGCAAATATATGTAGTTTCTTTTCAGTATACATTATCAGCCCGATTCACAAAAAAGTTTAAGTTAGTCCTCATTAGTAGGAATAGATTAGACTATATTTTAAGATATATGTAAACTGTCAAAATTCGCTAATCCAAAAATGAGGATTAGCTTAAACTTTTTTGTGAATCGGGCTGTAAATGTATATGAAAGTTGA
This sequence comes from Ophonus ardosiacus, assembly GCA_943142095.1. Classification (NCBI taxonomy): domain Eukaryota; kingdom Metazoa; phylum Arthropoda; class Insecta; order Coleoptera; family Carabidae; genus Ophonus; species Ophonus ardosiacus. Next base: position 40,062,199 of record OW964826.1, read on the forward strand.
AAATTGCTTGAAACTATTTAAATAGGCAAAAGTTTTATTGGAGTTTCGAAGGACCGTAGCTGCACAGTAAAATTCTTATCCAATATGTTATGTTTCCTTTAACAAAAAAGAAAAGTGCAATTAGAATAATTCTTAATAAAATTTTGTTATATTGTACTTTTTTTATTATTTTCCTAAACATAAATGTCGGCTCCGGTGGCTCAATGGTTAGAGCAACGCCTCTTGATTTAATCCTGTTGAGAGGTTTTTAAAAGAAAAAAAAAATAACTAACTAATTAAGAGCATTGCCGGTCGCCCAGCGAAATCAGTTTTGAAACTTGTATGACACTAGTGCAGACAAACTTCTTACGTTCCCCCACTACTTTTAAGATACGCTAAGTTCATTTCTCTTTGTCTGCTTTTATATGTGTTTGTCCTTGTTTAAAGCTTAAGGGGAAAACCTTAGACCAGGAATAGAGGGGAGACAGAGCATGCTATGTATTTCGCCAAGAAGACTTTCCAAATCATCATAGCGACTTTCGACCTTATTGAAACGTCAAAGTCAGCTGCAATCGCCCAGATGTGTAACATACGTGTGCAGTCGAACGCATAAGTTTTCAAAATCAACAAGCGTCACCCAACGTTATCAATCATTATTTTGACTTCTGACGTTCTTGAATACATACGTCTTTAGCTTGATTCATAGTTTTTTTAGTTTTAAATTGTTTTATTTATGTTATGGATAATCAAGTGTTTATTTAGATTTGGTCAACTGTAACATAACGATATTTAACTGGTCGACTAGCGATTCCAGCTGATTCAATAAGGGTCAAAATCGCAGAGATGATTTGAAAATATACGCGTGAATATGCCCTGTCTCCCCTCTATCCCTGGTCTAAGGGCTCAACCCGTGTTGTAAATCAAATTGTTGGAGTGAGAGAGGAGATGTGTGTAGTAGAGGGGGAACATATTCTCCTAACACTTTCTCCTCCATAGTCTATCGTTCCAATTTCTGAAATAAGCGGCAAAAAGGGGTTTAGTAGAAATCAAGTCACAGCTAAACTAAAAGAGATAATTTAGATTTTTTTTTCACAAATTTACTACTAAAGGTGGGCGCTATGGGGGTGACCCAAACATTTTTTGTATAAAGTACAGTTTTCATGTTAAAAATAAATTTTAAAATAGCTATTTTCCAGATGTATTTTGAACTAAATTTAAATGCAATAGAAATTAATAATTATGCAAAATAATTGGTCAGCCCCATGCATTGGTCTATCTACTATACAATGGTATCAAGTTTGAAGTTATAGCTTAATATTTACGAGTGTAGTTTGATTTCTACTAAAGTGCTGGTTAGCGTAACACCGGCAATCGCCTTAAGGGGCCTAAAAGTAAAACCTTGCACAGGGCACATGAATTTTTAGTTACGGCATTGGGTTTCAGCACCCAGTGCCAGTATAGAGCGAATTGAACTACCATAAACAAAACAAGGTAAAGGTCACATTGCACAGATCAACATCCATCAATTCACGCGCATCGACTACAATCAACCGTTTTTTCTTTTAAGTGGTCACACAGCTGCGTCGCTGCGCCGAGTGGTAAAAAGTGAAATGTCACTTTTAAAATTTATTAATTGAATAATCTCGTTGACAATCTACTTCTCTGTTATTTTCGCTTTTGGCAATGAAAACAAACTACTCGCAGGTTAAAATCTGTCAGAATATTCCCTCGAAGAACACTGTGCATGTCTGTTTCCATCGAGCAACATCGAGCGCCGTACGAAAATCAAACTGGTTTGATACGAGTATATCAAACAAATAGACGGTACACGATCTTGCGCGATTGTCATCAATGCACGCACTGTAACCATATGCATTGTTAAACTCAGGTTTGTCTTTTACTCGATCGATATTGATTGTTTAGTGTGACCACGGCCTTGGGCAATGCCATTCTTACGTGAAGAATATTATACCGGGTGTCCACAGAAAGCGGGGCATCCCTATTATTAAGAGCATTGCCGGTCGCTCAGCGAAATCGTTTTGAAGCTTGTTTGATACTAGTGCAGACAAACTTCTTACGTTCCCCCCACTACTTTTAAGACACGCTAAGTTTATTTCTCTTTGTCTGCTTTTATATGTGTTTGTCCTTGTTTAAAGCATAAGGGGAAAACTCAGCCCGTGTTGTGAATCAAATTGTTGGAGTGAGAGAGGAGATGTGTGTATTAGAGGGGGAACATATTCTCCTAACACTTTCTCCTCCATAGTCTATCGTTCCGATTTCTGAAATAAGCGGCAAAAAGGGGTTTAGTAGAAATCAAATCACAGCTAAACTAAAAGAGATAATTTAGATTTTTTTTCACAGATTTACTACTAAAGGTGGGCGCTGTGGGGGTGACCCAAACCTTTTTCGTATAAAGTACAGTTTTCATGTTAAAAATAAATTTTAAAATAGCCATTTTTCATATGTATTTTGAACTAAATTTAAATGCAATAGAAATTAATAATTATGCAAAATAATTGGTCGGCCCCATGCATTGATCTATCTACTATACAATGGTATCAAGTTTGAAGTTATAACTTAATATTTACGAGTGTAGTTTGATTTCTACTAAAGTGCTGTTTAGCAATCGCCTTAACATCTATATTTATAAAGATATCTAATTGAAAATTTATATCATTAAACATTAAACTTAACATGGGTGGCATCTTTTTTTATGTATAACGGATAATCAAATAGCTTCTGGTTTAACCGAAAGTAGCATGAACTTTCTTAATTCAAATGGAACATCCGCTATATATTTTCATATTCTTGAATTCTACGTTAAGTTCTGAATACAATGATGTGCCACAATTCAAATTTTAAAACACTATTTTTTAAATTTTTGTGCAAAGTGCAAGTAACATGAAAACACTAACCTAATTTAAAAATATTGAATAGCACAAAGCATTAAATTATCAAAATTAACAAGAAATAATAATTAATTAAACATAATAATTGGAAAAATTGTGATTTTGTAAATATCTCAAAAAATATGAAATCGGAAAAGGTTTTCAAAATGTCCACAATCAACTTTTGTTGTCAATTTTGTTTTTGTATTATTGTTTTGCTGCAAAATTTGACTTGTGGTACATCATTGTGTTGAGAACTTAATGTAGAATTCAAAACTGTAAAAATATATAGGCTGTTCTTCAAAATTAGAAAGTTCATGCAACTTCCGGTTAAACCGGAAGCTATATGTTTATCTTTTATACATAAAAAAATTGATGTAGCCAGCACATATCCCATCAAAAGTTCCTTGGAAAAGATTTTATCTATCCAGTAAAATTGTAACACGAACATATACTTTTTTCTACAAATTCAAATTCCTTACCGAAAGTTCCTTGGAAAAGATTGTATAAATCGAATAAAATTATAACACGAACATACACTATGTTGTAAATTGCACTTGCCACTCACATCTGTCAATTAGAATTATTTGAATATATAAAATAAATAAATAAATAAATATATCATCACGGCATATTACCCATTTCTGGGTGTGCCAGTATCTACAACACATGTAGACATCGGTAATGATGACGATATATTTTACCGTGTGGGCGCTTACCAGGCGTCACCTCACGGGCACTCATAACTGGTGTGGAGAGTGCACCACAGGGGTCACTTTTGTGCCATTTAAAATTGGAAATATTTGGCGTATGTCGGGATCGAACAGAAATATATCAGAAATTTTTGTCTTACACACACACACACACACACACACACACACATCATCGTAAAACTACTTAAATCGTATTCTAGGGACCCTAAAACTTGCTTATTCATTAAAAACTCAGCACCCAATTTTTTTACTAAAGACAATACCTTCCGTACCTAAAGGTGATGGAAAATAAAAAGATATCACATGTTAAGTTTAAGCATATAAATTTTCAATTAGATATCTTTATAAATAAAGAAGTTAATAAGGGTGCCCACTTTCTGTGGACACCCGGTATGTGTATTATTTAAGTAAATATTTAGCTAGCAAACAATAGTATTTATGTAAAGATTTATTTAATTTACTACTGTCAACAATAGATTTTAACTTAATTTTTCCTTGATGTCTAATGATAATTTCAATAGTATTTTAACTTTTTCCCTGGCTATAGTTTGAGCAAATATCACGAATGAGGTGGATGATTTTTACAATAAGTCAATTAGTAGTGGAAAACTTCAGATACAAGGCTTGGCGCCTCTCTAACACGTGTGCAAATAATTGTGAAACATTATGAAACATATACACGTCCTATCTATCTATATACATACGTGATATTGAGCTAGTAACAATATCAAATATTAAACAGACTAGTCCTAAACTGCTAGATAATTGTTTGCTTTCTTACGTCTTGCATTTTGTTGCACAACTTTATACAGGAAGACGAAGAATTATTGTAAAGTATAATATAATATTCTGAATATTTTAGTATTCTTTTTAAACAAATCTTGGATCTCTAGAGTAATAACGTATAGAAATAACAAATATGGAAATAATAAGAATAGGGATTTCCCTGAAGAATCGAACAAGTCCATTTATTGAAGTTTCTAGGTTATGTATGGAGCCATATCATTCGATTCATGTCAGACTTTGATATTTCAATATGAAAATATTGATAAGTGCAAACTGTTAGCTAGAAAGTAATAACTTTATTGTACAATAGAGGAGTACACAATTTGTGACAAATTTTATACAGGGTGTTAATTAAAAAAGCGAGTCATAAGCGTTTAACATGGGAAATCAGTTTTTCCTTGCGAAAAACTTCCCATTTAATCTTAGAAAAAAATGTTTCAAATAAATGTTGTAAAGAATTAAATTCTACACGGAAATCAGGAGACAGATTTTGTGTTACACATTAAAATAAAGCTGTAAAATCTAATTTGAAATTTTATGAATATTGCTCATTTGTAGTGATAGCACTGATCTCTATTCATAACTGAATAGCGTCAGGTTAAATACAGCGTTTTGTGACTATTTGAACGCCGCCATATTGGAGGATTTCAGCTCAATTTTAGTTGGAGATAGAAACCTTTGTAGCTACTTTAAAGTTAAAAGTTATGTGATCTTATAGGAAATTTTCCAACAAATTTAATGGTGTTATTGACAATATTCTATCTCATTGCGAACATTTGAAAATTCATATTTCTTGAAAGAATCATCTCAATTAAATGTCTTCACAATTTTTAACTTTAACTTCTTATATCTTTGTAGTTATTGAAGATATCGTTCTGATTTTTTCGGATTATTATTTATTTATTTATGTTTTGAGAATGTACTTATGTAATAAAAATATCATATTTGTTTCTAAAATGATAAGAAAAATAATAAAAACTAGCATTCGAACAAGTTTGTTTTGGATTTTGCAGCACAAGAAACACTAAGCGAGAAACTTTTCGTCTTTACGAGATAGACCCTAACATACAGCGACAAAGTTGTAGTAAATAAATTAAAGAAGTTTTATATTTTAATTTTTTTCCCAAAATCTTCACTGGTTTCGAATAAAACGAACACAAAAAGTAAGTACATCGTAATGCATGCGACTTTGGCACTCACCCAGCCATAGAAATTGACTAACATGTCTGGAGTTACATCCCGGTAAAGATTTTGGAAAAAAATTTCAAATAAAAAAAATTCTTTGATTCATTTACTACAACTTTGTCGCTGTATATTAGGGTCTATCCCGTAAGGACGAAAGGTTTCTTGCTTAGTGTTTCTTGTGCTGCAAAATCCAAAACCAACATGTTCGAATGCTAGTTTTTATTATTTTTCTTATAATTTTAGAAACAAAGGTGACGCCTGGTAAACGCCCGCACGGTAGAAATATGTCATCATCATTACCGAAATCTGTATACAACACAGATTGGCACACTCAGAAATGGGTAATATACCGTGATGTATAATAATAAATAATCTGAAATAATCAGAATGATATCTTCAATAACTACAAAGATATAAGCAGTTAAAGTTAAAAATTGTGATCACAATTAATTGAGATGATTTTTTCGAGAAATGTGAATTTTCAAATGTTCGCAATGAGATAGAACATTCCGAATATCACCATCAAATTTGCAGGAAAATTTCTTATATGATCACGTAACTTTTAACTTTAAAGTAGCTAGGAAGGTTTTATCTCCAGCTAAAATTGTTCCAAAATCCTCCAACATGGCGGCATTCAATTAGTCACAAAGGTTTAACATTGCGTCTGCTATCCAGATATGTATAGAGATCAGAGAGTAATAGCCATGGAATTTTAACAAAATTATAAAGAAATTTATATCGTTTGAATTGTCAAAAGTTCTATTTTGCAGATTACAAAATAAAAATAAATAAAATCTGTGCAGTGATTTAAATGCAGATTATGAAAACAAAATGTTTTTAGTGATTAGGTGTAGAATATAATGAATTCTTTTTTCCTAGGGTTATCGTTCAATTGCAGTTGTAGACACGTGTTTCGCTCTTATTCGTGCTCATCAGTACAGCATAGCTAGTTAATAGGTGGACATTAACTACAGACTAGAGGTGGTAATCAAAAAAACCGACAAAGTGTAACAGCACTAGTAAGCAGCCAAATTTATCCACAAAGTGTGGAAATGCTGACCGAGGCAACATAGGTAGAGATGCACTCGATCTCGAGCTTTGGCCCGGCCCGGCCCGAAACCCGCCTCGATTTCGAGCCGATCATCGAGCCGGGCCGAAGATATTTTTTATCTGGCCGAATCGGGCTAATCATTTACAAAAGATGAGGCGAGTCGGACTTTTGATTTTGGCCCGACCCGAAAATCCGAGCTTTTCGGGCCGGCCCGAAAAATCTTCTAGTTCAATCAAACGCACAGTTTCCTTAATATTTTAATGAAAATGGATGAAGTTGAAAAGGGTCAAAATGATTTAATAACAACATACTTCACATCTTAATAATAAAAATGTTATTTTACTTCAAAAATTCAAGGTTATTCATTAAACCATAATAATGCTATTGTGATGTTGTTATTATTACTATTGGTACTATTCGTATACTTAAATAAAAGTGATTTTTATTTCTACTATAATGATTTCTTGTCTTATTTTTGAGTAGAAATAAAGTTAGATAAAAATATCCATATGTAAATGATATCTTTTTGTATAAGATTTGTGAAACAGTTTAAATTTTCGAGCGCCTTTGGGAAACAAAGTGTTAAATACTCGTAAGTCTGTAATTTTTATAACAAACTTACACTAGAAGTATCTCTTTTTTTAACTACTTATGTTAACTAATGTCGAAAGTTGTAAGGATGTAGAGGTTTTTTATAAATTTGACACGAAAAAAGTTAAATTTTTGTCGAGTCGATCTTCGAATCGGGCCGGCAATTTTTATTTTCGGGCCGAGTCGATTAAAACCTCAAAGCCCGGCCCGAATGCATCTCCAAACATAGGTGTATTTGGCTGCTGCACTTTGTCGGTTTTTTTGATTACTACCTCTAGTTAATGTCCACCTATTAACTAGCTATGCTATACTGATGAGCTCTAATAAGAGCGAAACACGTGTCTACAGCTCCAGTTGAGCGATTGTTATTTGCATTTAAATTTCATTTTGTAGCCAAATTTATAAAATTGACTAATATAAAACAGGCTTAAGGAGAAAAATTGTAAAAAAATATGCAACAAGTAACACAGCAGTTCTTTGGTATGGAACGAATGTGTGAACTGTTAACTGTAGATACAGGAAACAACGCCGTGTAATGTATGTGCGTGTATTATATAGAAGCAATTACCAAATAATTAGATCAGTGTCGAACTCTATCGTTTACAGACACTGCACTAGCTTATTTGGTTCAAGCTGATAAGCAGGGTATGGGTATCATTACCAATTAGCAGAACAAAAGGGTCCTGTGCCCTGCACTATTTTTTTTGTTATTTTATTTTTTATGAAACTTCATCTAAACCGAAAGTGATTTGTAGTTTTAGAATAGTATATTAAAGAACGAGTTTTATAAGCCTTGTTTTACGCACACGTCAAAATGTAGATAACGAGCACTGGCTAGTTTTATAAATGACAAGTGCAAAAAAAACCTAATAAAATGAGTCATTCATACAATTTTTTATATTTTGCATCTTTTATATACTAATGCCCATATTAAACACTCGTAAAATTTTAAACGGTTCGGTATAATTGTTAGCCTGTAAAAATAGTCGGCACTGACAGAAAAATCGAAATACCTAACTCGTCAAGTTTAATTCTGTTTGTCAAAAATTTTAATGAGCCGTTTTGAAACTTTACAAGTGTTTATAAATTATTTTAATAAAACTGCTGTATTAAACCGATTTAGAGAAGGCAGTGTCTACTGCACTGTCCAGACAAGGTCAAGACAGAGCCGCAAAAAAAATAGTGAATTGCCGCACATGCGCAGAGCGGCAACTTCTAGAACAGAACCTAAAAGTTGCTGTCTACCAATTATTTATTGTCAGTTAGGTACTGTCACAGTTTGTCTTTTTTAAAAAAACCCAACCAAAACAATACCTAACTGACAATTCCTAATTGGTAGACAGTAGTTTTTAGGTAGAATTATCCGCTAGATTCCGTCTGGTGTGCGACAGTCCACTATTTTTTTTTTTCGACTCTGTCTGGACAGTGTAGTAGACACTTCAATGTGTTTGTGTGTCACTGGTTTGTGTAATGTTGCAGTTGGTAACATTGTATTGACATTTTATTCAATATGAAAGTTAATGTCAATTCTGATTTATGACGTGTGAAAATTTACGTAAATGTTATCTAGTATCAATGTTCAAAACAAAAAATTGCGTATCGAAAGAGCCTTCATTATACAAAATTGGAAAATTTAGTTTTTAATTACGTATAAATTATTAATTATTACTTAAATATATTAATTTTCCATTTTTTAAAATATTTTTTACTTTAAACACCCATATAATAAAACTAAAGACCGAGCAATATTTGACATAAATGACAATCAAACTTTATTAGGTGGCTATACATATTTAGGTGTTATATCGCCATTTGTTATTTGTTGTAGATATAGAATTCCCAACACAATAATATGAAAGACAGAGAGTTCATACTTTTTTAAATATATAGCTTTTTTGATAGTCCCTAATTTTGCGGATGTGTATATTTTTTTAGCGTCAAGTATATACATTAAATTAAGTACATTTTAATGCAGGAAGCATTACGTAGGTAGCAAAATACCCCACTTTTTGTCATGATCATTTACGCAAACAGATAATTCCAGTGTAAATACCTTCATAATAATTTTGAATTATGAATCATCCGTTATTATCATAATAATGATGATATTTTGATATCAAATGAGCCCTACTGAGTAAACTGAAGGTGAATGACGTGTATTTTAATATTAATGATTGATTTACAGTTTTAAATCCTTTATAAAAGGGAAATTATAAATTACTTTCACCTGTCTGGAAAAAACATAAATTTTTTATCAAAGGAAGAGATAAGACAAGTACTTTAATCCACTTGAGGAAGAATTAATCAGTTTTCCTTAATTGCTGTTTTAGAAAATTTATTCAAAAGCTTATTAATTATACAAAAAGTGTTTAATAATAATTAAATAATATTTTTCCAGTTATATTATTTACTTTCCTACACGTATTTTTATATCGAAATTTATACAAAGCAACTAGTTTAACGTTTATGCACGGAGGGTTGCAAACTGCAAAAAGAACTATACATTTTCTATTGTAATTTTCTAGTAGATTTAGCGCTAAATATTCTATAAAATATGTTGTAATAAATTACGAAGATACTTCAAAAATAACAATTAATTGGCAGTATTTCATACTATTGACTTTATTGTCCCGAGAAATTGTTTTTATTTGAAATAATCACTAAACACACAAAAATCATCATCGGTACTAAAGTAATCGATTATACGACGATTTTATGAAAATACAATGGGTGGCAGTATGAACAAGTGATGAAGGGTGATTAGCTAGGACATGACTAGCAGTGTTATAGCGCTTTCAATCGTTTATGGATTATTTTAGAGAAAAATACTTCAAATAGCAGTTATAGAAAAATTAATTGCACACAACTTTCATTTGAAGTATTTTTCTCTAAAATAATCCATAAACGATTGACAGCGCTATAACACTGCTAGTCATGTCCTAGCTAATCACACTTAATCACAGGTTCATACTACCACCCTAAATTGCTAACCTTATGCTAATTACTGTGCATGTAAGATAATTTGGGCAGGTGTACGATGTATAATCAAAAATTGGTACGTAAAATGACAAAAGAAGAACGAAATAAATAATTTCGATTAACAAGTTTGAGATAAATCACATAATTTTGAAGCATAATACTGGCTAAAAGGAATGGGTAAGTTTAGTTGAATCGTCTTATTTTCGGTCCACGAATCTGTGGTTACGCCATTTCCCCCTATTTCAGAGACATCTTATCAGTTTTTTTGTAATATCAAAAACAAACATTATAATTTCGGAAAATTACTCAAATACCTACTTGAAAACACTTATTATTTATCATTTATTTTTCCTTCATTATATATCAATATTTGACTATAATTGCAGCAAAATATTTTGTTTCATAGAAATGTCAGCATATGGTATACTCCAATTTATTCTAATGCTAGATTTCCTGTTTTTTCAACAACCGATAAGGTATATCAGTACTCAATGGCTAAAAGCACATTACGAGTTTAAAAAAAAATGAATGTAAAACTTTTGTCATTTCATCGTCTACTAACATGATGTTATCACCATTTGTTTTTAACTTTTTAAATTTGAAGTAAATCGATTTTTTTGTAAAATTGGTAATTTATCGGGAAGCAGGGATAATATTTTTTATTTTGAATCTGACGAAAGAGAGAATTCCGTAACAGTTATCAATTCTTGTAAAAAGATGTAATATTGGAAATTTGTAATTTCTTTTTTATATTGAATGTTTAAAGCAGGGTTTTGCTTCTATAATTTCTATATTGTTGCTATTGTTAGTATTGTTTTTCGGTTAAATAAATAAATAAATATATAACCACGGCATATTACCCATTTCTGGGTGTGCCAATCTGCTTTATCGCAGATAACGGTAATGATGATGACATATTTGTACCGTGCGGGCGCTTACCAGGCGACACCTCACGGGCACTCATTGCTGGCGTGGAGAGTGCTCCACAGGGATCAATTTTGTGCCATTTAAAATTCGAAATATTTGGCGTCGGTCGGGATCGAACCTGGTTCCCCCATATTCGCGACCAGACACTCAGAAGTACTATATACTGCCGAAACGTTGGGTTTAAATTAAAATAAACAGATCATAAACTAAAAACTTGTTTTAATGTCACAGATTTATCATTTATAATAATTGTGCGTTTATAAGTAGGTAAATCTAATATTTGCGCTGCCACCATTTTTTATACAAGTAAAAAATATTATAATACACCAAATTACATTTTTTAAACGACTTTCGGTTTACAACCTACTACAAAGAGGTCCCGTTTTACATACATGAAAAAAATTTAACATCAAACAAAAAATATTACATATTAATAAGGACAGAATTGTGGTAAACGTAATTGTGAAAACCCTGAAAACTTTATGTACATTGTGGGGCTGTTTACGCTGTCAAGAAGTAGGTAATAAGAACGGTTTAAATATTAATGCGCACTTTGCACTTTCAAAGACAAGAAAATGGGGGTAATTGAATCAGAAAAGTAACACTTTTCAATGGGAAAATAAGAAAGGTACGATTCATATGTTTGTAAAATGTTAACTGATAATAATGCCAAAAGAAACAATTGACTGGTTATTTATTAAAAAATAACCGACCGAAGTGGATTGGTGGTAGCGTTCTAGCTCCACGTGCCAGCGGTTCTGGGTTCGAATTCCGGGTAGGGTATGGTTGTGTGTGTGTCTTTTCATTATCTCATCTTCAACAACGTCGAAGTTATACAGAATGTACAAAAAAATAACTCACCCCCATTAATACATTGATTGTAATAAGTTGTAAAAAAACTTTATATACAATAAAGATTATTATTATTATATAATTATTATTATTAAAAAATATGGCCGATCCAGGTGGAGTAGCGGTAGCACTATCGCTTTACGCTCCAAGAGTCCTGGGTTCGAATCCCGGATAAGGCATGGTTGTTGTGTGTGTCTTTCACCATTTCATCTTCATCAACGAATGAAAAATACAGCGATATAAAGTATTGTATGAAAAATTGGCTTATCCTCATAAAATATCACCGCTTATACCGGGTGTCTACATGAAATCCGTAATACAGGGAATACAATGTTATTTTTTTCATTTTGCTGTAGTTTCTGACCTATTAATTTTAGAGAAAAGTTGCAAGGAAAAAAGTTGTTCAGAAAACTACACAATATGGAAAATTAATCACAATGGGGTCATACCACATTTTCCAATTTATTTTTTTTTTCTGAAAGTATACTTAAAACCACTCACAGATATATTATGTCACATAAGTTTCTAGTTTTACAGAAATAATTTTTTAAAGTTTATATTAAATTTTAAATGACGTCATGGGTTTGCGACCGTGCCCGTAGTCCCTCCTATCGAATAAAAATGGAACTACGTTTGACGTTTATATTATTTGACTTGAAAGCAAACGTGACAGCAAGTTATTTTGTATTCGTGCTTTTGTTTTTATTGTATATTGAATAATTTGATTATGGAAATTAATCTTGAGGTTTAGGAATACGAACAAAAACTTTATTTTTGCTTCTCAACGAGATGTTCTCGCAAGACGGCACAGAATAATATTATACAACCATAGTAATATCTAAATCACACATAATTTGTATTTATTAGAACATTTCGTTATTTGTACTTACATTTAAACAAAAACAACTTGTTGCAAAAATATTTACTTTGAAAATGTTGGTTATGTTCGAAAAATGTGACATCTCTGCGCTGCGCTGACATTCAAGTACAGTACGTGTACGACTACATGTGTGCGTGACTATCATTGCATGTGTACAAACCCATGACGTCACAAAATAAGATCCAAAATGTTTAGAAAGAAAATCATAAATGAAAAGTATAAGAATATTACTTATTTTTTATGTATATATGTATAAAATTATGTAATTTTTTTAATTATATAAAAAAAATCAATATATATTTTTTTTGGTATGACCCCATTTCTTTATTTTACAAAAAAAAATCTGATGTGGCCAACACATGACCTCCCGCCAATTCCATGTTTAAAATAGCAGTGAGCTTTAAGAAAAGTATCATTTCCGGTTAATCGTTTGTAAATAAAATCTAATTTGTTGTCCAATAAATAGAAAAGTCTGTAATACGAAATTTTGGATTGTTTTATTGTTTTTCTTAAAAATCTGTTAGAGCTCCAAATTAAGTACTACATCGGATTTATCATATATGGTTAAAATCTAATATGTTGTTTCAAATTATATATTCTTATAAAAATCAGCATCATCTTCTAGGTGCTCTAAAACGCAATCTTTGTAAATTCTTCGCCGTACATGATCCATTTCGTAAATGTGTAGTAAATTAATATTAATTTATAGTGCTGCAAAAATAGCAATTAGCAAATTTAAATCAGATCATCCTGTACATCTAACATTTATGTATGATGGAAAATATATTATTTTTACAAACCTTAATTAAATATTTTAGTATTATATTCTCCTTAACACGGTTTTATTATTAATTTTATTGCTTCCTGTCAGTGACATTTGTTTAAATATGTCAAAACTGTCATTAAAATTATGTTTTTGTTTGACGCATAGGCTAGGTGATACATGAAAATAAATTATACTATATATTCATATTTAAAGTTATTTAGAGATATTTACTAAATGTTATTATCGTAGAATTGAAGATTGTACCATTAATCAATTTTAATTAGTAAAAGTTGCTAAAAAATAATATTCAATGAATTTTTTACAAGAAAAACTTTTAAAAGCTTGTATAAATGATACTTCCGGTTATCCGATATAAACTAAAAACTAATGAGCACTTCCCATATTAGTATAGAATGGGTATACAAAATTTCAAATTTTTCTGATTAATAGTATTTGAGTAATCGTGTCCACAAGATCCACACACACGGACACACATACAGGCACACATACACACATACATACCTACAGACATTATTGTAAAAATGTTAAAATCGGATTCTGGGGACATCAAAACGTGCTTATTCAATAAAATCTATATATGCGATTTTTAGCACGATCCCTATACCTCCCTTACCTAGGGTAGCGGGAGGTACAAAACTCAAATTAAAATTCGCAATTTACAGCATATTTCAGAGTGCCATGCAATTACTGATGTTTTGACATTTTACTTTTGACATATTATTATTGTAATTATTTTGAATGTTATAATAATATACCATTCATGAATCATTTTGTACTTTCTTTTCGTGTTTAATTATACTTTTAATAATTATATAATATTATTTATTGACAAGACTAGAATTATAAGATCTGTCAAATAAAAAATTAAACATCAGTAATTTAATGGCACTTTGAACGAATTTTAATTTACGTTTTTTCGTAAAATAAAATGAAATTGTGATTAATTTTAGTCTCATAGTGTGTAGTTTTTAATTCTGAACAACTTTTTTATTTACAACTTTTCTCTAAATTTAATAGGTCAGCAAAATGAAAAAAATAACATTGTATTCCCTATATTACGGATTTCAAGTAAATATCCGGTAATGCCCGTATCACATTAGCGGGTTTCGAAGCGGTTGGCGGGTGCGGGTGCGGGTGCGGATGCCGCTCCCGCTCCGCTACACCGCCACTGTTTATTTGTCTTGACGTTCTATCGAATGTGAGAACAGTTCGAGATGGCGGTGAACCCCATAATATGGGCCGCCTCTCTATTAAATCTAGGACTAAAAATTCCTTTTCTAATTCTAATTCTTATCTTAGCAGTCATTCTCGCCTCAAGTCAATAAATCCAAAATGACAGAAAAATGCTGCACCGGTACAGGCGAAAACTGTAGCACATGTCAAACCAAGGCAGTGGCGTGACAGTATCGGGTTCTGTGATTGGCTGCGAGTGCGGCTGGCGGGTGAAAAATAGCCTGTCGGCTATTCCTTCACCCGCAACCGCAGCCGCTAGCCGCTAGCTACCGTGCTCCTGTTGGTCAAGGAGTCACACGCACCCGCATCCTCCAACAGCTTCAAAACCCGCTCGTGTGATACGGACAAAAGTACGAATATACATTGTAAAGCATGTATCAATAAAAAAAAAATAAAAAAAATAACGGCCCGATTCGCAAAAAAGTTTAAGCTAATCCTTATTTTTGGATTAGTGAATTATATTCTATTCCGGTATTTAAAATTTAATCTTCATAATAATCTCAAAAAATCTGTTGTGGCCAGCACAAAACCTTCCGTCAAATCCCATACCGAAAGGTCCTTGAAAAAGATTCTATATAATATCATGTAAAATCAAACACGAACACATACTATTTCTATTCTATAAATCCAATAAAATAAACATACACTAAGTAAAATGCACTTGACACTTCTTCTTATTCTTCAGCTTCCCCTATTTTATTAGAGGTAGCTGTTTCCTCTTTTCTTCCACTTATTCCTGTCCAACACATCTTCTTGACACAGGCATTCCTTTCAGTCTTCTGCGATACAGTCCTTCCATCTTCTCTTTAGCCTTTCTCTGCGTGTCACTTGCGAGGAGCACTATGACACCAATTTTGTGATCCTACACTTTCCATATTTGGTTTTGCACTTGCAACTGACATCTGTCAATTAGAATTTTTTTAATATATCAGCATCAGCTGTTTCCATGATAAATAGCAAAGCTGACTAATTTTTGAAAATTAATTTCTTTATAATGCTTTAAATCTACATCTATTGAATATGAAGGAAAATGTATAATCAAACTGTATAGAGAAGAATATTTTCTTTAATATGTATAATAACAAAATGTCAAAAAATAATATTTAACTGCGTTTTTTTAAGAAAAACTGTTAAAAACTTCAAATAAGGGTACTTCCGGTGGATCAATTATAACCAAAATCTAATCAACTCTTCATATGGATGTACAGAAGAGGAATACGAACGAATTATAATTTTTAGAATTGTAGTATTGGAGTTATCGTCGGAGAAAAATTTGTCACACACGGACACACACACACACACACGGACACACGCACGGACACACACACATACAGACATCATCTTAAAAATAGTAAATTCGTATTGTAGGGACCCTAAAACGTGCTTATTCATTAAAAACTCACCACCGAATTTTTTGACCAAAGACAATACCTTCCTTACCTAAAGGTGACGGAAGGTAAAAAGATAGATACTACGAATAGATTAGACTATATTTTAAGATATATGTAAACTGTCAAAATTAGAGTAGAATTCGCTAATCCAAAAATGAGGATTAGCTTAAACCTTTTCGTGAATCGAGCCCTAAAATTTTATTTAAAGTAATAAAAAAAAATCACAGGTGAAATAAAAAGACTTAAATGGTCCACGTATGTTGTAAAATTCTTTAATTACGGACGTTTCGAGCTTAAGGCAAGCTCATCTTCAGCTAACGGTGAATATACAATAATACTGATGAACTTTATTACAAAATCTTAAATTTGTATTATAGACACAATGATCTATAAAAGCTACGTTGATAAAATTTTAAGATACAGCATTTCAACAAACTTCCGAATCAATTCGGAGCTGGCGAAATATTTCACTCCGAAAGAAGATGAAAAATGTATATGACACGTTGTGCAATGTTGCCAAATTTACAGGGAAGCAAAAAAAATAAATTTCGTTATTTTATTATCAAACCGTTGAGGGCGCTTTCTAGGCGTCACCTCAAGCAATCGTGTAGAGAGCACCACAGTCCACAGAAATTACATAATTTTTTCCAGTAATTAAATGAAGGTTCAACTATCGGGATATTTTAATAACAATTAGGACATCTACGAAATTTGATACAAAAAATTGATTGGTGATCAATTTCACCTCTTTTTAAAAGGTCATATTTACTATATGCAAACAATACAATTCCGTACCGTTACCATATACCAATTTCTTTCTTTCAGAAATTCATAGCTTTTTAGAGCATGATTTAAAATTCAAAGTGAGATTGAAATATAAGACCACATATTATTATTTTAATTACAAATTTGCCAGCTATTATTTTAAGGATATTAGCGTATAGTATATTAATTAAAGTACATATGTATTCCCGGAAATTTCAAGAGTACTTAGTTAATAGAAAATGCATACTCCATCCGGTTTCTAATCTAAAATATTCATTTTACAATCTTGCCTCTTTAAGCATATAAACAAACATTGTTTCTTTTTAACAAATTCAAAACAATTTTTTCACCACCTACTCTGGTTTTGTAGTAAACAACAACTTATTTTTGTAAATTTTCTATAAATTATTAGTTTCATCTTGTAAGCACTGAGTATAGTGTGAATATATTGATAAGTGCTCTACTTTTAATACGGGTCAATAAATGTTTTGGAGTTATCGCAAAATTGTTTATTATTTTGTCATTGGTCACACCCTGGCTTCTTTGATCTCGTGGAGAGCTGGTCAGTTATATATTCATTTATTTTTAATTTTTTTTTATCATTTTAGAGTTGTTGATATTTTGGTAGGTGTAGTAAATAAATACTGTTTAGGATGGATATGCACATGAATAATAATAATAATAATAATAATAATAATAATAATAATAATAATATTTATAAACGAATGTCTAAAGAGTTTATAAAACGAGAGGTTACATGCTATACTTTTTCTACTTTTTCTATTATTGTCAGATCCAGCAAATATCTTCACTCAGCGTACTTAATAAATCAATTGTTAGTGGTTGCTAGTTTCACGGCGTGTCCAATATGATCGAAGTTATAGTTATGAAATTATGATTAAGAACTTTTTTATGTTAAAAAGTGTTTTGCATGAAATAATAATGATAGCTGATTTTTTTTTATAATTCTTACCAGAGGCCCAATTATTATTAATAATCAAATGATGAATTGTAATTGAATTGAATGGGGTCCCGTGGCCGCGTGCCTGAGTGTCTGGTCGCGAACCTGGCACAAAAATGACCCCTGTGGTGCACTCTCCACACCAGCTATGAGTGCTCGTGAGGTGACGACTGGTAAGCCCCCACGCGGTAAAATATATCGTCATCATTACCGATGTCTACATGTGTTGTAGATACTGGCACACCCAGAAATGGGTAATATGCCGTGATGATATATTTATTTTATTTTATGAATTGTAATAGATTTTTTCATTTGTTTTTTAATAATTTTTTACCTCAATAAATTAATAATATATAAATATTAAAACAAAAAAAAAATATAGACTTATATAACATTGAAAAGCTTACAAAATAAGCAAAGAGATGAGACTATTTTCAGCATAAAATCGCATTTAAAAAATCATAAATTTGAGTAATATCTCGAGAATTATTAAGTTTTCAAAAACTCTAACGGTTCAAAATTGTAAACAATTTTTCTCTATCATAAAAATAAGATATGAGATATTTTTTTTAAATGAATGAAATAACTCATAACCAGAAAAAGATCGAAAATTACTGTGGTGACTGTTAAACTTTTCTTAAAAAGTTTACCCTGGAGTGTGCACTATGTTAATAATTACCCGTGACACCTTAAAAAGAAACATCAAAAATGAGACTCCCTGAACTTATTGTTTGCCTACGTAATTTATAAAAATAATTCCATCTCTGTGGTTTACATTTCTACTTGGTCAGCGCTGTAGGTTGAAAATTTATATTAAAATGCAAGTAAAGCTTCATATTAAGTATAGTTGTGGGATTCATACAGTACATAATCTCAAAGCATACATTTTATATTGTACATTTATATGTTAATATCTGACATATTGCGTTCTAAATGCTAGATTTATATTCATAGTTGCTTCCCATAAATTCATAATTTGTGAAAATTATACTCAAATAAATGGGGTCATGCCACATTTTCTGTTTTATTTTTTTCCTGGAAGTCTACCGGTCACAGTATATGTAAATAATATTTTCACGCCATTTGTGTGCATTGTTTTGTAGATATAATTTTTTTAAAATAGGGGTCAATTTCAAATCTCAATGAGGTCACGTGAGCGCATACGTCATGTATCAGAACGATTCCACTTCACCCTGGCGGACAAAATGTAAATTAAGATTGTTTATAAATCGTTTTTTTTTTGGGTTTTTTAATAAATTGTTTCCACAAGTTGGAACTGCACAGTTCTTCTTCTCCATGTTTTATCATTATAAATATACAATTATTGCACTTTTATGTATTACATTATATATCAAGCACACAAACCTGCAATTAGAAATAATATTTCTCTAACGAAATAATTAAATCTTTATGAAACAAAGAAGATTGAATAGAGAGCATTTTTCCTCTGACAGCTTTATAAATATTTGGTTAGTTTTACTCTGATCTTATGTTTAACTTCGCGTTTGAAGTTTGTGACATTGTGACCTTCATGTACGTGTGACTAGTGTCGTTGTGTGAGTAGCCGATACATGACGTCATAGAAAATCGTAGCGCGAATATCTTTTAAGTAAATTATGAATGAAAAGTATTATATTTTGGGATGTTTTATGTTGCAGTATGGATAATAAGTGTCATAGATTCTATTTTTATAAAAATATTAGCAACATTTTTTTTTTGGCATGACCCCATTATACATGAAAATTACCGTCTAAGAATTTTTTAAGGAAATATATTGTTTTAGAATTTACAGTATAATTAAGTTAATTAAGATCTAAGTTAAATATTACAAGATTTAATTAATTGGTATATCGAAAATTCAACATTTGTATCGAAATTTGTTGCCTCAGCAAACGAAGAAAACCAATTTGTTATTCATTTCAAGGAAGAACGTCTATATCATTATTTGACTACTCCAATATTTCAAATAAAGATTCGCCTTATACAGTATTATTGGTATTTTAAGAAGTGTAAACGACAAAAAAAATATTATTCCTCCTGGTATTGATTTTGATTTTTTCTTTAAAAACTGTTTTCAGCCTTCAGGAATGAAAGGTGTTATTTTTCAAAAATATTAATAATTAAGACCATAATTTATTATATTGGGACGTTTCGGGACTCAATAGTTCCCAAATTCAGCCTTGTGGTTACATACAATTGAAAATTTTTACATTGAAATTTATTTTACAAGTCCTATACTCGTAAACTCCTAATATGTAAGTGAAGCTGCGAAGTACATTTTTTGAAATTGACATTTTATGTTTTTGCCTCTCGCTAAGAGAGGTATTGGATTCATGCTAAAATTCGCATATCCAGATTTTATTGAATAAGCAGGATTTAAGGCCCCTAGAATCCGATTATAACATTTTTAAAATGATGTCTGTGTGTGTGTGTGGATGTGTGTATGTGTGTGTGTGTGTGTGTATCTATGGATGTTGGAGGGACGATTCCTCAAAAACTATAAGACTTAAAAAATATTTAACTGCAGTTTCTTCAATCTGACATTCCTGGGAAGAGCTGAAAAGGTTTTGGTAACAATTGAACAACCGGAAGTAGTAGTTTCTTAGAAAAATTCTTCTAAATATAATTTTTTGGGAGTTTTTTTTATTAAATATTGAAGAACATAGATTTCTCCATCTAATACACTTAAAATTTTTATTATATCCTGTATAGATTTAGAGCTAAAGACACTATAATTTATAGAGTAAACTAATCGCAGAGGCCAAGGCACTAAGGAAACCAGTTGACAAATTCCAATGTTTATAACATAGTTTGTAAATGACTTATGTCATTGTCAAATATCAACAGTTTTAGTGACATTCTGATAGCTTTTTCTGGGAAGTATATTTAATCTTTCTTATTGTTTTATTAATTAAATATTTGAAATTATAGGTAAAATTGTGGTAAAATGCATATATCCATCAGAAATACCGCCAATCAGGTTAATAAATTGGAAGAATCTCTGATTCTCTGACATTTAGAAACTTCCTCATACAATGAAAAGTAGATATAATTAGAATTAAATGTGTGCAGAAGACATGTTAAATACAATAAAAAACAATATTTGAGTAAAGTTCTGTAATTTTTTGTTATAAAACGACGGTTCGAAAGCGAAGTGCAATACAATACATATATAGCCTAATATGGAAATGGCGAGAGGTCTTGTGCTGGCCACAACAGATTTTTTAAATTGTTTTTGACATTATAAGAAAATTCTTTCAAAGACAAATTTCTACATGTAAGCAGCAAAATAGTATTGCCATTCGCCGTTTTCTAATTTATTTCTATTACTAAAATTAGATTCGAGAACAAAAGATTTGATTTCCACAGATAACATTTTTGACAATACCGCTTTCATAAATTGTTATTCTGGTTAATTTTTTTAAAGTAACACGGGACTTAGGTAAATTCGTAGTTATGTAATAACAGAGCAAAATTAGCTGTCACATGAAAGTTTTTCATTTGAAAAGTGTTTTTTCGGTTTGTTTTTATATTCTTTTAAATATTTTTCATACTTTTTTGTCCTCCTGAAGTGTAATGCGAACTTTACAATTGTATGTACAGCAACTGTAACCTACATTTTACGCTTACTGTGTTGTAACTTGTCTAACTATGCGGTAAAATAATCAAAATACACTGGACGGTTATGGACATTTAGAAAAGAAATCATCTTTACTATAATAAAGTTCACGTAAAAAAGTACTACCTATACGTAAGTTATTTTTTTAATTTAACATTTCCTGTATTTAAAACTAATTTATGTAAACCAAAATCACGGCAGCGACATCTGTCATTATTGTAAAAATCCGCCGTTACCGACATAGTCACCGATCGATATACCTGTCAAATACGCGAGGCGAACATTGCTGAAATGTCAAATATCGACACCTACCTATTATGTATTATGAAGAAAACATGAGCAAATAAATACATTATCAGTCATAAACAACGACTATTATTACAAATAAATTTTCGCTAGTAGAAGGACTCTAATGACGGTAAGTAAATTTAAATTTGGATTTTGACTTAACCCCAGTATTTTAAACTATCCCTTTTCAGAAGTATAACCTATCTCATTAAAAAAAGTGATTTTCATTATCGTCGGCCAAAAATTTTGATACAATTGTTTACCGATTGATATAAAAAGTGCGATTTTTTTGACAGATAATAGTCTGTAAAATATCACTTTTACTGTTGTTATTTTCATAGCTACTGTTCAACAAACGCATAGCAATGGCGATAACTTTCAAAACAAATATTAAAAATAATCACTAAATTAATATTAATTCTAAAATCGACAAAAAAAAAAAATGTGTTCAACACAGATTTACAGCTTCGGCACCATTCATTGAAAGAAACTGCAGCCTCTGCAGTACTTTATTATACTTTTATTATTAAATTACTATTTATACATTCGCTCTATTTTTGTCGCACTTCCCATCTGTATTCAAATAGATACGTACTTATGAAATTTGGTAAGATACTGTTGAATTACTTATTTAACGTCCATAATGTTTTATGAACATTAAGAAGTTTAAAAATATATTCAATATGTATTTCAAGTATGGAGGAATATTTTTTATTTTTTCTTACAGAGTCGCTCTATTTACGTCCAATACTGTATGTACAAATTGTATTTTTAGCTGTTAAATCAATATCTATTGGATAGAATTTTTAACCAGTTGTTAAAAATTAACCACTGGATTTACAATTTTCATATGAAATTTTCATCATTTATTATGAAATTGAATGATAATACCTACTTCAGCGCAAATAATACAAAATACTCGTATGTCATTAAAACATGACGTTCTTTGAAATGATAAATTTGGAATGGAAATATTACGAAAAGTTCATACTCTACATAGATTTATTATTCAATTTATTTCCTTTTTCAATACTGTTCAACTAATTTTTTCGACAGTTTCTGTAAATGATTGATTCAAAAAGTAACATTAAATTAACAGTATTTTAACAAATGACCACAAGAGATATTTATTTCCATCTCTCAATGAACAATCATCTAATTTTTCAGGTCAGCGAGAAAATATAATTGTAATTTTAAAATCGTTTCTCATTTTTATAGTTTAAGCATAAACTACAAGCTAATTTATTAAAACCCGTACAAAGAAGACTATAAAAATGTATATAAATCATAATAGCTGTATTAAATTGTAACACCAGGCTCTCTGAAATAGCGTAAATAAAACTACACAATTTTAATTTGAAAAATAAATGTTTAGACTGCACAAGTGAGTAAACGCAGTGACTGCAACAAATTGCAAACTGAGAGAAGCAATTTTCATTTTTGCTAAAGAAGCCTGCACGTATTGTTAAAAGCTTTTTAAGCGAAAAGTCGTTAATTGTGTTAAACGAAGTACAGTTCGCTTATATTTCAGTACATCTAACATTCATTTAAGTATCAAAGAGTTAATTTTTTATGTACAATATCAAAGAAATTTAATAATATCAATTAAGAATTTAACAAGTTAACTCTTTTTTAATGAAATACTCTATAAATTTCTGATCTAGGTTATCTTCGAATTGTATGAGTTAAGATATTAACTCCGCCCATTCTGTCAAATTAAGTAGTGTCGTTCAATTAGTTTTTATGAGAACACTTGAGATACTATGCTGTTATTTTGTTATTATAAAAATATATGTCACAGTAAAAGCATTCAAAATTCAGAAATAAGTCACCTGATAAGTTTATTACCAAATGTGAGACCAAATATGTAAAAAATATACGAGTCCAGCTCTTCTATGAGTACCCATGAGGTGACGCCTGGTAAAACGCCCACACGGTAGGAAAAGCAATCCATACTAATATAATAAATGCGAAAGTAACTCTGTATGTCTGTTACGTTTTCACGCCTAAACCGATGGACCAGTTTTGATGAATTTTGGCATAGAGATAGATTGGACCTTGGAGAAGGACATAGGCTACCTTTTGTCGCAAAAATAAAACTTCAAGGGGTGAAATAGGGGATGAAAATTTGTATGGAGAACCCATCATTTCTCAAGTTAGGGATATAAAAATTCATATTTATGCTTTTGGTAAGAAATAAAGTGTTTCAGCATTTTTGAAAAATCATCCCACAAGGCGGTACAATAGGGGATGATTTCAATTATTTTTTTTTATTTTTGTATATGTAGTTAAGTTTTAACAGTTCCGTTGGTAGATTTTCGATATTTGTAGGAGAGATAGCTCGCACCATATATACATAAATAAAAGTACCCGAGACATGTTTAGAAATGGGCGCTGTTAGTTGTGGTGCGGGGATCGGGAGGGCAGTGGGCGGAGCCTGTTACATGTACGATGCGAGGCAGGTTGCCGGCTCCCTACGCAGCGCATGTCTCCGAAGTAAATGTGAAAAATTACTGGTACAAGTGTGGCTAATTGTTATTCCAGCTTTACCCGTGCGAAGCCGGGGCGGGTCGGCTGGTGGGTAATATGCAGTGATGATATATTTATTTTATTTTTGCACGATCGGGTTTTTTATGTTTACCGATAGCACAGGCAAAAAGCTTTAAGTGAATCACTTACCGATCAGAAGGCAGAGGCGGTAAGTACATAAAAACAACAATCAAAGCTTACTTTAGACATGACAACCAAATTTTTTTAATACTTATGTATATCAAAATAATTTTCGAATCTTACTTTTTTTAAATTTTGTGCATCGATCGTGCAAAAAAAACGTAATCGTAATAAGCACTGCAGTCACTATAAGTGCTCTTCTACCGGTATCGGATATATTAGAGTTCTACCGTTAGGATGTTAGGAAGCACTTACTGTCCTTAATACTTAAATAACTATCGCTAAGGCTAAAGGGGGTATCAGACGTACGCAGGTATCTGCAACTGATTTAAAGCAACTTTTCAAAATACCTAACTCCTTTTATCACACGTACACAGAGTTACATATATTTTAGGTTATTTGCGTACTTAATGTTGGTAACATTATTCTACACGTCTCATATCCCATAACTCGGTAACATCTCTAATTACATTTATCAATGTTTCGAAATATGTATCCAAATGATTGACTGTATAACACATTTTTAAACTTCACATCAAAACATAAACACGTGTGTTTAGGGACTTTTAAGTTTTATAGCGCATGCGTACATCGTTTGTACGCACGTATCTGCAACTTGTCTACGAAGTTTTCAAACATGTTCGTAAACTAGTTGCATGAAACCAGTCTCTTTATCATACGCAAAAAGTTGCATGAAATAGACAAAGTTGCAGAAAATCTATGACAAGTTGCGCGTATATGATTACGTGTGATACCCCCTTTAAGGGTGTTACTGAATATGTCAACTATGTCAAAGGGTCTAACAGCCCTTTTTCTAAAAGAGTGGTGTACATGTTGAGTAATCTTAGACACTTTCTAAGAAAAAAGGGCTATTAGAACTTATGGCATGATTGAAATATTGAGTAATCCTAATTTCTCCTTACCCTACTAATACATATTGTGATTTCGTATTAAATTTACGATTGAAAAGTAATTTTAAATATTTATATTAAAAAAATCATTAAAATGTTTGATTGCAAGTAGTAATTATCTAATAATTTTCCTAGAATTTTCTTGGTACATATAGTTATTAAAAGGGCGTATGCACTTAATAAACTAGCCTTTTATGATGTGGAAACTTTAATTAAAGTCTTTATTTTCAATGACATGAGCTTTTATGATTAAAAAGATAAAATTTAATATTCAATCGATATTAATATCGTACATCTTAAATGTTAATTTTCATGTTTATAATCTAAAGTGAATATTTTATAAATTTGAATAATTAACATTTAATAAACTAAATGTCGCGATATGCAGACATGCAGTTAAATAAAAGGTAAATGTTGTCTTTCCCCTACAAAAACACGACTGAAATTAGGTTATGCTTGTTCAAATTAAATATCCTTTCTAGTTTACCTTGCAAGTAGAATTTCTTTAAAAATACACGGCAATTTCGTTTTTTTCTTAATCGATGCAATATAAAATTCAAATTTAAAATAAACTCTGCATTATTTAAATTCCATTAAGTAGTTTGTAAGTTTAAATTTTTTAATCGGACCATAACTGAAGCATTTAAATTTAACATACCGAAAGAATGTTATATTTACAGAAATTATTGATTAATAAATTTCCATATAACGCAAAATAATTCCGTGAATAACTCAATTATAATTATCTTTATCAAGAGCAGTACATACAGATTTCAAAGAAAAATTACCAACATTTATTAAACTACGTTTCAGATAAATGCAATTTATATTTCTGCATAATTTAATAATTGTCATTATTTTTTAAACGTCTGGAAAATAAAAAAATATTTGGATTATAAAGCTAGAATAAAAAAAAGCTTTTCCAATTGAAAAATTATTGGCAAAAACAACCATAGTCCAAATATAGTAAATATGAGTTACATACTGCGACATGTACAAGTTTGGTAAAACTGTTTTTCGTAAAAAGTATCTCAATCACAAGTTATTACATTTTTTCTACTCCTATTCTTTAATCACATACTTATTAAGTATGTGTCATCTATATTTGAATGACACTCATGATTCAGATTTTCATTATGATACAGATTATCATTATGATTCAAAGAAAAATTATTAAAGTTGCAATAAATGAGGCCGGAGAAAATCGACGGCGCATATGTCGTCATCTATACCACCAACAACATACGTTTCTAAAGTTGAGTAAGATGTTTATATGACAAACAAAAGCGCTGGGTCATAAACATAGCTGATACAAAATTTTAAACGCTCGATTTAAATGCGCAATAAAGTTTCATTTTGATATTAGATATTAGGGTAATAAAAATCAGAAAATTAAATATTATATCAACCCGGTTTTCCAATCTCCTAACAAAGTAGCTGATAAATATAACTTCTAACAAAGAAAAAATATCGCATCGCAAAATGACATCGTGAAATTATTACAATTTGAATAATAAATTCGATAAGCAGTTTTTAGTCTATTAGACAGAAAAATTTTTGTTTAAAAAATTATTCAATAGAATCCCTGTATTTCTGATCACGTGTGCGAAAGTAAGTAACCAATCAAAACAAACACTGATAATTACCCTGAGACAATTATTATCACTTATGTCGCTAAGTTGCTAAGTACCAAACACTTTTTGACAGATAATTAAAGATTAATAGTTTTAATTTGAAAATATCATTTTTACACTGTCAATGAAAATAATCAACAAAATTATAGAAGAAAACACATAAAAAATACTGTATTAAATAAAAAAGTGTGGAAAATATTTATGGACTTCTGTAGGTATTATCTTCTTCTCTTTGGTCTCATTCACATTGCACACTACACATTGAACACATTCATAGCCATATTCACGTTCATAGCTATTAGTGACATCTTTTGGGCTATGTTAGACACAAAAATTATGTCAAATACAAATTCTAGGCAAATTTAATATTAAAACTGCAAAAAAAAATCTCACCGAATACCCTCGGCCATTAATAAATACTTATAATTTTATCACAACTTCCTCAAGCACGTTGCTTTTAGGTAACACCCCTCCGCCTTCGGCGTTGGATGATTACCAAGCAACGCACTTTCCGTAATATCATTCTATTATTATTACTAATAAACGTTTGTATAATAAAACTGAACGTATCTTGGCAACTCGTACTGTCAATCTCAATCTTATTATCGCTACACACTTCACGCTGAACAATATTCATAGCTACTACTGACATCTATTGGGTGATTTTATAATTATAAAATTCTGCTAAATACAAATTCTTCATAAATTTAATTAAAATTGCAAACAAAATTCTCACCGAATACCCCTCGATCATTGATAAATACTTATAATTTTATCACAACTTCCTCAAACGCGTTGCTTAGTAACAGCCCGACGCGGAAGGCGGAGGGGGTGTTACCTAGAAGCAACGTGATAATTTTATAAGGAACTTTGTTTGGAGATTGAAATATGATGAACACTGATATCCAATAAGTATTAAGTATTACAATAGCCCTAGATTTGAATACCGCTACTATTTTTCACAAATCACAAATGAATAAATAAATAAATAATATACAAATAAATAAATATATCATCACGGCTTATTATCCATTTCTATAAATAGAGCAAGATCTGTATAATAATCTAGTTTTCTTTATTTTATAAACTAGAAGCAAATTAGAGCACAAAATAAAAATAAATAAATAAATATATCATCACGGCATATTACCCATTTCTGGGTGTGCCAGTATCTACAACACATGTAGACAGCGGTAATGATGACGATATATTTTACCGTGTGGGCGCTTACCAGGAATCACCTCACGGGCACTCATAGCTGGCGTGGAGAGTGCACCACAGGGGTCACTTTTGTGCCATTTAAAATTGGAAATATTTGGCGTCAGTCGGGATCGAACCCGGTTCCCCCAGGTTCGCGACCAGAGCACAAAATTAGAACAAATATTGGAGCATGTATGAGTCATATTTCCATTACATTGTACAAATGAAATAATTTTAATTAAATACCTATCTTGTTTTATTGACATAAATATGTAATGTTTCATTTATGCTTTTCGTTTTGTAAATAATAAAAACTAATATATGTTTTTAAAGTGTGAATTAATTAAACATATTAATTACATTACATCTGTTATCCTTGATAATTATTTTTTGCTCTTTCGCTAAATAAGAGATTAAAAATAATTTATAAGTTCAACATTCGCTAATATCATATTGCCGCCAATATTTATCTGGAACCATTTGTTTTTTAAATATAATTTAAAATTTACAAAAACTGTGGACCAAAGTACGGGAATTTAAAGGGACATTTATTTTCTACCAAGACCCTTTACTTTTGCACAATAAATAACAACTTTGTAAAAATCCCGTGCGTACAGTAAAACCTACCTTGCAAAACATATGGGACCATACTCTAACAAAAGAATGTGCAGGGTTTGTGTATACAGTGCCTAATAGAATTAAAGTTGGCAATAGTAATAAAGGCGATTCAGCCAAATATTTTAAAGGCAGAATACTTGAATAACATTTTAGTAACTTTATCAGTGGCGGATTTACGCATAGGCACAGTAGGCCCGTGCCTACGGCGGCAAATTTTCGGGGGCGGCAATTTTTTTTAATCAGAAATGTATAATTTTATTAAAAATTGCTGATCAAAAGATCCGACGAAAACATTTATATCAATGATCTCTGAAACAAATTCATATAAAGTAAAGCTTTTTTGTAGGTATATTATTATTACTCCGGTCAATTTGTAATTATCATCTGTTTTTCTATGGTACTTAAGTAATGGAATATGCGCTCTATTTTCAACAAATGCTCAAGTAATTGAACTCATGTTTCAGACTTTATTTTGAGATCCTCATTGCTATTATGCTATCGATAATTGTAACACATTTATTAAAATTGCCTGGATGGCAAAATTCCATTTTGTTATGTCTTCTTTTAATTAAAATAAATAAAGAAATGCAAAATTAAAACGCGGAAGCATGTATTTATGTATTTTTTCAAAAATAAAGTTAGATTTTATCTATTCTAAAGGCTATATTTGTGAAAATTATGACTTCTTCGCTTGCAAATTTTCAAAAAACTGAAACCGAACGCACATAACTCAATTTGACGAAATTCGAGTATATGATGTAATTTAAATAAATATGTTCGGGTGATTGAATACATTTCGTGACAAAATGATTATTAGTTTTTAGGTTGTGTTTGTGAAAAATGTGACTTTTTCGCTTCAAAATTTTCAATAAATACTTTAATGTAACGATAACTTAAATCACAGAACACAATTTGACGCAACTCGGATGGTTATATTCATTTTATAGAAATTTAACCGTACCTTTTTTCAGAAAAAATGCCAAAATCACTATGAATATTGCTTTCCGCGCCATCATTTTTGTGAAATTATGTGTTTATAATGCTTTGCAACTATATATAACCATCAAAATAAAATTCTTGAGGGTTGGGTATTCCAGACTTTAGTCTTAAAATTACCTATTTAAGCCCCTTTTATATTTTAACAAAAATAAAAACATGCGAAAAGTTTAAACATTAAAAAAAGATATATTTTAACATTTCTGATATTCAAATAGGTATCTATATTATCTTTGGTTAATATTTGGAAATTACGTTATTGTTCTGTTAGAATTATATTTTAAAATTATGAAGAGGCGGCAAATTTCTGAAAAAAGGCGGCAAATTTCTGAAAAAAGGCGGCAATTTTCTGGGTGCCTACGGGCGGCAAAACTGTTAATCCGCCCCTGAACTTTATATTTTAAACTAATCGACAGAATTTTGTAGAAATTTCTCACCATTTGCGTAGGTTTTTTAATTTGTTTGTTGAAAAGTTAAACCGGCATTATCATCAAGAATAGTGTACTTATTGTTAGTTTATTCAGAATTTATGATAATGAAAACTATATAATACCAAAGATACAAATGCTATAGGCTATTGACATAAACCGAATTGAATTTGATCTTTGTACTTTAGGCAGTGGCGGCGCTAGGGGTGGGCCAAAATTATTCTCGCCCAACCAATCGCCCAACCTACATTAATGTGAAGGAAATGTTTTAAGGTAAGTACACAAAATCTGAAAAACGTAAAAAAAAGCGAATTAAAATTACTGCCAAAAACTATTGAGAGATATGAAGTAAACCACAAAACTAAAATTCAAAGTTTAACTGATTTTGCGGTTCTTTTACATGAATTTAGATTAGTCTTTCACGAAATACATACCTTCTTCCAATGCAAGTTGTGTAAGATCTTTTAGTAGTCTAAAAGGATTAAAGATTATTTAAGAACAACAATGTCCCAAGATAGACTTACTGATCTAGGAATATTGTATGTTGAAAAAAATATTGTAAAAAATCTAAATTTAGAATTAATTGTTGATTCTTTTGCTAATAGACATAATAATAGAAGAATAATACTTTTGTAACAATATCTTATGTACTTACCATGTTAATTTTGATACCTATAAACTATTTTCATTCTGTATTTTATTTTAATTAATATTTTACTTGTTGCTTGAAATATTTAAATAAAATGTACCCTCCACGTCCTTAATATATATATATATATATATATATATATATATATATATATATATATATATATATATATATATATATATATATATAGAAAAACAAAATGTTTCCCATACTCTATACTCTAGACTGCTATACCTGTGAAACATTTTGTTTTTCTACTTAACTGAACAGTCGTGATCACATCTAACCTATATATATCGCCCAACCTGAATTTGTTTTCGACAGCTTTCGCCCAATTAAAATATAATGTTAGCGCCGCCACTGACTTTAGGATAAAAGATAAAGTAGATAAACTAGTTGAAAATATGATATTTTAAGGTCTTTGAAAAGTCGATGCAGAACTTGAGAAACATAAAAATGAGAGTAATCATATGCAAATGCAAAAATGCGAGAAAATATCTTCCATAGTATGTTATTTCAGAAGCATCTTACAAGGATAAGTATGGATATTTTGCCTGCAAAGAATAATAATGCTTTACAAATTTTACAAGAAATAATTTTTTTGACACACGCGGGCGTTCTCTTTATAGCTTTAAAATATGAAAATGGCACTTACGGTAGATCTCTTTGAAATATTGTCAACTTCTTTATTAAATGCAAGTAAAATTCATAAAAGTCTATTACATACTATAGGATCCTTTAGTCGTTTAGTCTATTTATTTATAATTTTAATATCCAATGGCAATGGGACAAATATAAAATACCCATATTGTGTAAAAAGGCTGATAATTCCTGAAAATATTTTGCGTACGACAGTATGTGAAGATAAATACGGTGTTATATATCTAAATAAAAATGTGAAATGCGCTTCACTATGCTAAATATATCAAGAAGCTTTTTACAAAATTCGTTGTAGACTCCCACCCACATATCTTTTTCAAATTTCTTGTACCAACCATATGTCTTATTTTAAATAATTCTAGCGTTACCCTCGCATAATAAAATTTAAAACGTTTTAGTAGAAATCAAAATATTTTTACATTTTCCGACATCCATAAATACATATCCTAAAATAATATTTGAGTGACTAAACAAGAAAATATTATCTCCCACACAATCTATTTTACAAAGTATGTTTTTAAATGTAACACGAAAAATATTTTTGCATTTATTTGTTAAAATAACAATGTATAACACTTTTTGGAAAAACATGTATATAGTACATTTCACAAATTATTCAACTGTGGATAATAAAAAATTAAGGAATTATTTTATATGAAATAAAGTTTATATTTACATAAGAAATTAACTAACATATAATTACGTTATACATAACGCAAATTAATTCGACATTCTTAGAAATTTCATGACCCAAAGAGTGATTATAATATAAAAATTATCTATATCAGTAAAACTTTCTATGAAAGTTTGGAATAATTTCACATTTTCAATTCAATATAATTAAACAAACATTGTTATGCACACCAATAATAAAACAAATTATAATTTTGTCCCTACGTGAAATTTGTTTTGTTATAAATTTTACAATATCCTGGTAATTTCTCTTTTGTTTTAATTATTTGTTTAAAAGCAGGCACAGCAGATGTGCAAATATTTATTACATTAATTAAAATTAAAACCTAAACATTGTGTTATTGAAAATAAGATTTCTTTTAATATTAAGTTCAAAGTTCCCTTCAACAATAATACACGTCAATATCACCATTCTTTCCTTTTTATAAGCTCTCAACCAATTTTCCTTTGGAATGCTTTCAAAATAATTTCTGACAGACTTAAAATCTGTCGAAGCTGTCAAATTAATTTATGTAACTAAAAACTGCCAGGGATGTTAAACTATTTACTTGAATGCGTAAAAACTGTCAAAATAATGTCATGTTGAGTGAAGGTGGTTCTTCAGGTTGGGATGGGGGGATTATTTCAACAAAAAAAAAAAACTTGTGTTATTGTCATTATGTTCTTTGACGTTGTAACATTTAAAAAACGTAGTTCGAAAATGCGAATTTTAAACATTACTCTTATTGGAGCACTAACTTTTTTTAAAGGAAGTATGCAATTATTTCCATGTATAAAAAAATCTGATGTAGCCAATACAATACCTACATATTTACTAATGCTGCAAACTATTTTAAGTTCCTTTGCATATAACTATTGCTTTATTTACTATTACTATTTTCTTTTTAAAACGGTACCATTATTAAATTGTAATGATAGGTTTTTTGACAGTGACATTTATCTGTCAGTTACATACATTTGAAATATGAACTGTGTAACAAAGTAATTGACCGGTAGTATTTACTTAAAATTTTAGTCACCCTGACTAACTAATTACCATGACTACCATTTAGAAATACATTGGGGTGATTAAAAAACAGCTGAATTTGTTACTTTAGTCAACGCTTAATCACCCCTGTTTAAGAGTAAATACTACCGGTCATTGTGTTTATCTTTAAAACATAGGCTCCGGGATTAATAAAAAACATTATTTTTTAAATTTATCTGTAAAATATATAGAAAAAGTATTAATGTATACCTGTGAAAAACTCAATAATCTTTAATTTTCATAATGACATAAAATGCGAAAAAATGACATTTAATGGTATATTTTGATGAAAAATCGTAAACCATTATGAGCTTCAAGTAAAGTGCCATTTCCGGTTATCCGATTTACACCAAAATCATGGTTTCTTTCCATATAGAATATACATACACACACATACAGAGAATTTATTTCATCGACCTTTAAACTAATAGACGCAGCGTACGAGCAAAACGTTTGTTCCACCATAACGGTGCAGACACAGTATCTCTATCCTTCAACAGTATGGAAGTTAAGAAATCGCGGCAAAATAAAAATTTGATTTGTCCCTAACTTGTTATACTTGGTGCATAATCGCTAAGAGTACATATTTAATTTTTTTGTGCATAATTACTTTCATTATATATTTTTAATACAATATATTATATACACATATTATATTATAGGGGACAAGTAATAATTAATAAGAACTTACATAATTATGAAATGACACAGCTGATTGCACAAAATACACCGTTTCCCCATTATTTTGTCACATACACACCTCATAACACATATTCGTATATGTTGACAGAAATAATTGTAAATGTTCTCCAAAAAAAGTAATATAATACACAAACAGTCACGAAACGTCAAATAGATTTTGACAACTATTTAGTGATAGAGAGCGATCTATAGAGGTTTACATATGGCTGAAAAAGATGTACAATGAGTACGAACGCATGCGCAGTATACTTTAACTGAGAACTTCCGTATTGTCGAAGGACAGAATTATACTTCTATCCTTTTATGTTGGAGCATTATTCTAACAATAAAAAAATAGGAAACACTTGGTCCATTAGTTTAAAGGTCGATGATTTATTTTAAAATGCAACATTATGGTTCATCACTTCCATGGTTACTCACTATTGTCAAAAAATGACACCAATGCAATATTTGTCCATTTTAAAATATTATTATAAAAATTTTACAGATAAATTTAGAAATCTTTTTTTTTTAATCCCGAAGTCTAAGATAAACACAATTCCTTTGTTACACAGTTCATTTTTCAAATGAATGTAACTGACCGATAAACGTCATTGTCAAAAAAATAATCACTTCAAATTAATAATAGTGACATATTAAATAATAAAGATCATCATAAATAAAGCAATAGATTGCAGCATTACTAAATACGTAGGTATGTATTTAAATTAATAAAAATTAAATAGCGCGAGGTTTTGCGTTGGCCACATCAGATTTTTCATATTTGACACCATGTTGTTGCAACTGTCATCATGCAGCGATGTGTTTGTATTACAGCAGGTGAGTCACGTGTAGTTCAAGGAAAATATCAATAGATGGCAACACGAAAATATGTCTGTATAACACTCCATTGACTACGGAGTACCTGAAGAACCACCTTAAAATCTAAAACCGTTCTAGTTAATTGTATTATTTTCATTCCAGGGATTATTAAAAAAAATTGATTACCTAATTTCTAACTACTTTAACTTTTGTACTTAATTTGAAATGACAGATAAATAACTGTTAAAAATGATAGTGCAAATTTTACGGTCTATATGATTTCCTTATTCTCAATGGCTCGTAGTATGATCACGGTTTTAACTAAAACACTGTTTTTAGAAATGTCAAATTCAAATTTAAATATTTAATTTCACCCGTATGTTTAAAGAACGATTTTTTTTAAAAATATTTGTTTGAATACAAACTATGTCCTGCTTTAAATTCATATTTTGATACATTTGTTATTATTTATTTTTGTTATTAAATAATGAAATTTGACATTTCTTAAAACAGAGTTTTAGTTAAAACCGTGATCATACTACCAGCCAATAAATCTAGCGTGACCAACATATTGACTTTGCCTGATTATGTGGAAAATTTCCTGCTAGTGTTTGATATCAAATAATTCTGGTTATGATTCACATTTATGTATGTGTGTAAGTAAGGGTAATCCTGGACTCTGTCCTATATGTCTGGCGTAATGTGAACTATGAACTATGATGACCTTGTTACACTGGACCACTCAGACGCGGTAAGTGGAAACGGACAGTCCAGCGGAAGTTGTGCGTAATAAATTTTTGTACGAAAAAAAAAATCAAATTCATTATTTCATATAGATAATGAAAAGTTGTTAAATATTTATATCTCATGGATTTTACTTGTATTTACTTTGCACGTGCTCTGCTAAAGGACTACAGAACAAAATGTCTCTTGAATCATTCTTAAAACGAGAGTTACGCTAGAATTATAGAGAATAAGAAAATGAGATTGGACAAAACAAAATTTGCACAATCATTTTAAACTGCTATTATCTATCATTTGACATTAAATTGCGAATTTTTAAATTTCACACAAATTAGTTGGACAACTTTGGCAGTTTGTAAGTCTCAAGCATTCAAGTAAAGTGCCATTTCTGGTTACCCGATTTACACTAAAATCTATTGGTTTCTTTCCATATTAGAATAGGGTCGGAATACAAGGTTTCAGAATTTTCTGAATGATAGTATTTGAGTTAGAGCGGAGGCAAAATCCATACACAACACGCATATAGGCCATCCAGCGAATCAAGCGGTTTACGTCATCGTTTAGGGATTTTTGAAATTTTCTTTATTTTTTTAAATATATTTTATTACCGGTATTTTATTGGTTTTTTTATTATTATCATGTATTTGACACCTTTAATAGAAAATTATATTTGGATATATTATTATTAAGTAAAATTTTGTAAATTTTTGCAAAATGACGTTTGATTATATTTTTTTAATATTGGTAATTCTGAACATGTATATTACTAAATATTATATGTCTATATCATCGACCTTTAAACTAATAGACGCAGCGTACGAGCAAAACACTTGTCCCGCCATAACGGTGCAGACACAGTATCTCTATCCTTCATCAGTACGGAAGTTAAGAAAACGCGGCAAAATAAAAATTTGATTTGTCCCTAACTTGTTATACTTGGTGCATAATCGCTCAGAGTATATTTTTATTTTTTTTGTGCATAATTACTTTCATTATATATTTTTAATACAATATATTGTATACACATATTATATTATAGGTTACAAGTAATAATTTATAAGAACTTACATATGAAATGACACAGCTAAACGGCGTACGTACTGCTGACTGCACAAAATACACCGTTTTCCCATTATTTTGTCGCATATGCACCTCACAACACATATTCGTATATGTTGACAGAAATAATTGTAAATGTTCTCCAAAAAAATAAAATAATACACAAACAGTCACGAAACGTCAAATAGATTTTGACAACTATTTAGTGATAGAGAGCGATGTATAGAGGTTTACATATGGCTGAAAAAGATATACAATGAGTACGAACGCATGCGCACTATACTTTAACTGAGAACTTCCGTGTTGTTGAAGGACAGAATATATATTTCTATCCTTTTATGTTGGAGCATTATTCTAACAATAAAAGAATAGGAAACACTTGGTCCATTAGTTTAAAGGTCGATGGTCTATATTATACTTTTCAACGTGTATTGTGATTTCATTTTGTTTTTGGTTTCGTTGTTCATTGTCAAAATGTCAAATGCTCTGTCATGTCAAATTCAAGAGCTTGTAGTTAATTTACTGACTTATTTTGAAAATGAAAAATAGATTGGTGGGTTTTTACTTTCACTGAAATCTAATATTGAGGTAATATTTGGTTCTATTTGTTAGTAATAATTTGAAAATTAAATCTATATATGTACAGCGTGTGGCAAACGCTATACGCAATGTACAGAAACAGTGAGAAATTGTATGATATGCAGTATTCTGTATTTTTTTAAGGATCTCACATAATACTAGATAGTTTGTTGCATATACTACAAGAATGAAGTATTTATAACGGCGTAAGCAGTATCGTTCGGAATATTTTAAATAAAATTGGATTTCGCTGGAAAAATATTATACCAGTTGTGTTTTTAAGAAAAATTTGGGTTTATGAAGGCAACCCACAGATTTTAATCCGTTTTACATGCTCATGTAAACTTTTTAACATATGACGTCATTGTTTCTAGTGATATTGTATTTATGACGTAAACCGCTTGATTCGCTGGATGGCCTATACATACATCATCGTGAAAATATTAAAATTGGATGATCTTAAAACGTGGTCATTTACTAAAATCTCGATATCCGATTTTTAGCACGATCCCTATACCTCCCTTACCAAGGGTAGAGGGAGGTAAAAATCTGATGTGGCCAACACAATACCTCCCGCTATTTAATTTTTATTAATTTAAATACATACCTACATATGATAGGGAACCGGGTTCGATCCCGACCTACGCCAAATATTTCGAATTTTAAATGGCACAAAAGTGACCCCTGTGGTACACTCTCCACGCCAGCAATGAGTGCCCGTGAGGTGACGCCTGGTAAGCGCCCTCACGGTACAAATATGTCATCATCATTACCGATATCTGCGATAAAGCAGATTGTGGCACACTCAGAAATGGGTAATGTGCCGTGATGATATATTTATTTTATTTTTATTTTACCTACATATTTACTAATGCTATATTAAGTTCCTTTGCATATAACTATTGTCACCATTACTAATTTGAAGTTATTAGTTTTTTTGATAGTGACATTTATCTATCAGTTATAAACATTTGAAATATGAATTGTGTAACAAAGGAAATGTGTTTATCTTTAAAATATAGGCTCTGGGATTTATAAAAAAGGTTATTTTTTAAAAATGGGAAAAAATGACATTTAATGGTATTTTTTGATGAAAAACCATTATGAGCTTCAAGTAAAGTGCCATTTCCGGTTATCCGATTTACACCAAAATCTAATGGTTTCTTTCCTTATTAGAATAGGGTCGAAATATAAGGTTTCAGAATTTTTTGAATGATAGTATTTGAGTTAGAGTGTTGACAAAATCCATACACATACACACACATGCAGACATTATGGTGTAAATGTTAAAATCGGATTCTTAAAACGTGGTCATGTATCAAAATCTCGACATGCGATTTTAATCACGACCCCTTACCACCCTTACCAAGGGTAGCGGGAAGTAAAAATATAAAAATAGTTTTATATGCAACTTTTAATTCTTTTAAACTTTACACTCTACAATTTTTGTCGTAAAATGAATAGGAGAGCAAGAAATTGCATAAATCTAAAATCCTATGTTAAATCCCTATGTTCCGCCACCTTCCTGTAGTGTGTCTCACAACTCGCGCCCCAGACAAAACTGACACTTGCCGACGACAATAGGTTGCAAACAAATAGAAGAAAATAATTTGCGGCTGCTTGCATAATGGAGTTACAAGACTTTTTAATCCACCAATCCCGGAAGGATATCTTGAGGTGTGATGATATTACAAAATAAAACTGGTTGCTAGGTTTTAAAAATACTACTAGTGAGTTACAAAATTTGTTTGACTTACTGTAATTTTGACACTTTAGAGTTGACTTTTCACTGTCAACAAATTTAGGTTAGCGAGGATGTCATCCGAGATCATTATTTATATCCGAATATACTCGTGCTGCTTCTTTGGCGTTACGTCCACATTCTCCGAAAATTATAATCATTTCTAAGTAATACATGGTAAGAATTTGCCTTTTTTGTTCACCTTGTCAAATTTAATTTGACACTGACATTTTTCGAAGACTAGAGTCGCCCACACATTTTAAAGAAGATTTGATTTGTATAAAACCCTAGTAACGTAAAATTACGGCAAACACACGTTAAAGGTGTAGGTCTCTGATTGGTCAATTTTAAGACGTCTTTTCTCTAATATCTTTTAAGCTAGATTTTTTTTTCTTCGAAATTACATATCCGAATGCAGTCTCGTGTTTCCTCATTCGCTCTGGGGCGCGAGTTGTGAGACATCCTGTATAGTAATATAAAATAATTTGAAATATGCGACTTTTCATTCATAAATTTGTTAGTAAACTTTCTCCGTTGTAAACACGGATTAAATTTGTGACGTCACAGCTTCATACTCACACATAGTCACTTCTCTCACACACGCACACGCATTTACCGTCCATTTGATTTCCGTTTTAGCCGTTGTAAATACAAAACAGCAATCTTAAATTGTGACATCTGACAGCAGAGCATACAAAAGAGAAGATTATTATTATTATTTTGTATTTCTTTAAAAGTACTAGTGCAGTACGTAAGTAAAATATTTATTTAAATAAATATCAGACCAAACAATCACAGTTCCAAACTAAACCAGTAACCCAACAATGAAGACGATAAAATATGTGGTCAGTGGTCGCCATTAATACGCTGTATCGGAATCGCTTATAGCTGAAATAAATTCGCCAATATCTCAAAAACTGATAAAAATAATCCAAATCTGTTTTCAGGGTTAGACTAAAGATATTTCATAGTATATTTAAGTATATTTTTATAAATTTATGACTTTTGATACAGACATTACAAGAGGTTAAACTGAGTAAAAAGTAAAATTAATTATAAATTATCGAAAGATAAAAAATTTGTTGACCCAACATCTTCAGACATACGAGTAGTACGTCTTAGAGTTCATACAATGTTCTTTTAATGAGATGATATATCAATCGCATATTTCGGTTATGAATGACAATCCGATGAAAACGCTTAGCAATATTATGTAGGCGTCTCTTCACGGCTGCAAGATCAGTCTCTACTCTACTGTCGTATGTCGCATGTATATTGTTTATTTATAATTATATATTCATAAACGAAATATAATCTGAATAATTATAACAATTATTTGGAGAATATAAATATATTTTACCATCTGACGCAATATGAATAAATTATCAGTTATCATGCGACAAATTATGATAAAATACACATGTGCCTCTTTCGAAAAAATCAGACGATTTTATCAAATTGCTGAATTAACAGTCTTCTGCATATACTTTCTAAATATAAGCGCATGCTATACGCATGATAGTAATTAAGAATTAAATTTTCAGAAATACGTCGTAATATTAATATTGAAAGTATTTTCCAAATTGCACAAAAGTTACCTCTGTGGTGCTTTCAGCTCGACAGCTTTGAGAGCCGATGAGGTGACGCCTGTTAAACGCCCTCACCGGTACAGATATATCGTCATTCCAATATCGAAAAAAATGAAAAGCAAATTGGCACATAAAAATGAATAATAGGTCGTGACAATATCACAAAAAAAAAAAAAATGATAAAAAATCGGATTAAATCACTCAATCTCTGAAGTACCCGTAAATATAGGAATTACCTATCTGAATTACCTACATGAATCTATGTTTATTTAGTATTAAACATTAGAAGTACCGCTCACATATGTTTTATAAGTGGAAAATTTAATTCGAAAAAATTGTCCCTGTAGTTATATTTATTTAGTAATTATTAGAAGTGATTCATTCTCAGAATTATGTGATTATCATTTCATATTTGATTTTGTCATAATAGGGGTTTCCAAGTCTACGGCTTTAAAAAAAAAACCTATTGGATATCAGTGTTCATCATGTATAAGTAATATTAAGGTGAATATCATCGTTAATTGATTTTTTAATGCATTTAAATCGAGCGCTTAAAGTTCAGTATCAGCCATGTTTGTGACGTGATCGACACTAGCACATGCTATTGGCTGTTTGAAAGTCTCATACTATCTAAAAAAGTATGACTTGATGTAGATGACGTCACACTCGCCGTTGAATTTGTACGGTCTCGTTTATTGAAACTTTATTTTTTTTTTTTGCGTACTAGAAATACGAGTTTTATATTTTTATATACAGATTAACATATTAAAAAATGAAAAAACTTGGAACCCCTATTCAAGCACTTAAATATTTTGACTCATAAAATTAATAAAAATATTAATTAACTTTAAAACATAACCAGGTGTATTTAACTTCTTTTTAATCTACATGAATCATGCAAACTTGAAATATTTTTTTTTTGTTATTCTTTGTTGAGTTCTTTATAAAATTGACAATCGTTTCAATAAAATACCATCGTACTGTTGCACAATCAATTTTATCTGCATATTGGTTGCTGAAAATATCTCGTATCAGAATAATACGGTACGTGATCTTATATCTAATAAAATATAACTTTATTCAACCCACATACGAAATCCAATGCATACAAGTGCATCTTTTGATAGATTTTTTATTCATTAATGCATTTTGTATACCGATATTCTTCCCACAATAAAGTAGCAATATTCATGAAAAGATAATTAAAATTTGACTTACACATTATGAATATCCTTCTTCGTAAAATGAAGCACTTTTTGCAAAAAGAAAACACTTTTTGATGGATTATTTCTCACACAAAACTTTATGCAAAGATGTAAATATTTGGTTTTTCACATGATATAAACAAAACAAATGACTGGTTCTAATCAGTCGAAACAGTACCAGTAGTGACATCTGATAAAAACTCGTTGAACTACATATATTTTAACAATTTAACAAAAACCTAAATATGTATAAGGCTTTTGCTATACTTTACGCAGCAACTATGAATATGAGTCATTTTTGCG
The DNA here is from genome assembly GCA_943142095.1 of Ophonus ardosiacus. Lineage (NCBI taxonomy): Eukaryota > Metazoa > Arthropoda > Insecta > Coleoptera > Carabidae > Ophonus > Ophonus ardosiacus. Next base: position 40,104,283 of record OW964826.1, read on the forward strand.
GCTTTTTACAATTGAATTTTATGTTAAAACATTTTGGCAGTGGCAAATATATATTTTTTTTTAATATGATATGGCAACACATGTTTTGAGATTTAAAAGTAGACACAACGTCTAAAATAGTATATTATGTGGCAAGTGTGTGAAGCTGAAATTTTTACACGGGGGTGGAGATTACAAACCACCCGAATGTAAAATAGGATTCACACACGTGTTACATACTATACTTTTTCTATGACCGTGCAATAAAATATAATTTTTTCTTCACATTGTCATTCTTTCAACGTAAAGTCTCTGTATTATCGACTTGTGTAACCATGGTTACCAACGTTACGAGGGTTTAACAGCTTTGTTTTATTAAAATACAATTCAGTTTGTAATATTTAAAATAATGAACGTGTGCAAAAAATCAAACTTCACACATAAAAATTGATACGTGAAGTACTCACTTCACGTATGGGAGTAGAAAAAACTTTTTAATTAATTTTTTTAATGATAACATGCAATGAAATATGGTAAGTAAAACAAATGACAAATTCTAAACAGTTGGAATAATACTGACTAATAAGAGACATCTTATAAAAAGTAGTTGAATTACCGTCATTTCAAATATAATGTCCCGTTAATTTTTTTTTGGCGGTTTATCATAAATGATTTTTTTTTTAAATAGCGCTACTTCCAAAGTATCGCATTTTCGAGTTTTTAAATTTATTTGATGAGTAGACAAGAATAGGTTTCATATTTTTATAAATGAAATCTATAATATTTGAAAAAAGTGCTATTTACAATTTAATTTATTTTTATTTCTCTAATTTAGTATATTAAAGTTGACATCATTTGACAGTTGAAGTAGCGATTTTTCAGAAATAACGCTATTTCAAGAGGTGCGAATACGGGCCATAAGTTTTTTAGGCACGCGACGTGAAATTTGTATGCACGAGAGTAGGCGGGTCGTACAACACATCCAGTGCCTAAAACACCCATTTCGCAATGTATTACATACAAGATACTAGTGCTTAAAAGTATTTCATTTAGCAACGAAAATGACAATCAAAAAGTTATTATAAAACGCTAGTATAAAAAATTTGTTTGAGATTTGATTTCAGTACCATGGCTAACAATATAAAGAAGTTAACTTTTATAAAATTTTAAATCCAATTTCTTTGGTTACGAAACATGCAAAAGTAAATGTGATTATTGATTTAGATGCAGAATTTAATTCTCTGCAACATTTATTTGATGCATTTTTGTCTAAAATTAATAGGCCACTTTTGCGCAAGGAAAAACTGTTTTCCTATATTAAACGCCTAAGGCCCGGTTTTCGTGTTACACTCGGTATACATACTTTTTTCAAATTTCGAAGTACCATTACTCGCTTATTAATACGAATTTTATCACCGGATTTTCATCAATAGTCAGTTTTACACTTTCAGGTGAAATTATATAAAATAAAAAAATGGTGGAATCTCCCTCTTCGCAATTTTAAATAGAAATTTCAAAATTTCTTTAATATTATACAAAATTACACTCACCAATCTTAAGACATAAATAAATGGGAATCTGTTTTTCTTTTTTTTTTTGATAAAATAAAATTAAAAATATAGGAAATAAATGAGACAAGTACAAAAATTATATTTACCAACTAATAACTCAATTAACATCACATACAAGTCAAGTATTATACATACAATACAATATAATGAAGGCAATGTAAAAATATAACAATTATCTTAACAATTAAATTATTCCTCAAAAACTATGTTCAACAATTGTATATAAAAACGAATACCCAATAATTAGGTCGATTAGTTACATTGTGGCAAATACGTAAAAGCACATATACAATACACTAACTAATAAATAAAAATTTAAAAATACGAGTAAAGGAATAAATACTTATACCGGATTAATAATAATTGTCTATCTACGTAATTCAAATTTTATTATAATCAGTCAGTTTACCTGAATAATATTAGTCCATTGGTGTCTACTTATAAAACTTCACTTCAAAATCATTTAGTTCAAAAGTTTAGAGCCACGATTTTAAATCAAAAAAATATTGAACCTTCAACAATATTTTCGTAATGTTTCAATATTTTCTCGGCCAAATTTCGTGGTTCTTTTCGCTTTGCTCACACCTACATATAAATTGAAATACACAAGTTAATATACGACAACAATCTTGAACATTTTTCGAACCGTACTGATATACAAAACTGAAAATCCTGAGATTCCTGATAAAAAATGTTACAATTCGAGAATTATCCGCGGTGCAAAATGATCTACATTCAAGGCGCTCGTCTTAGCAACAGTCACATCTAATATGTTTTATTCCTGATTACAATGAACTCAGGGTACTTACCGGAACGCGCCTTATAAGCTACAGCATCGCGAAAGGTTTATACAGTCTTTAGAATTACAACAAATTATCTAAAATTTATTTAGCAATGACTAAAACTAAAACTACACTTAGGTTCATAAAAATCGGCCATTTTGCATTTCTTTTTTTTTTTAGAAACTGGACCTCAGATTAAAATAAAACTTACTCTGTTTGAAAGGTTATTTATTACGCTTTAATGTGAGCCAAAATTTAACAAGAGTGCATTTTTTTTGTTAGAAACTGGACCTCAGATTAAAATAAAACTTACGCTGTTTGAAAGGTTATTTATTACGCTTTAATGTGAGCCAAAATTTAACAAGAGTGCTTATTATTTATCAAGTGCAGAAACCGAGAACAGCGGATATTTAAGGGGTAGTTATGCTATTATGAGTAAACCACAGTTTTCACAAATTCTGCATAATTCGTCTTAACTGCTTAAAAAATTGGATTTTTACTTGTCAAATGAATGTCTATTGTATAAATTTTTAACCAGTTGTTAAAAATTAACCACTTTGTTCCAGAATAGGCCCGATTGTCTGCATAATTCGTTTTTCAGTTTTGTATCAGTTTCTAAGTATAAATGTTAATATGTTTCATGCATTTCATTTTAGAGCCTTTCGTTTGAAAACACGAAAGGAATTCTAATTAATTTAGGCTCATGTTAAAGCGTATTAAATGATCTCTCAAACAGTATAAGTTTTATTTTATTTTTAATTTGAGGTCTAGTTTCTAAATATTATATAATTAAATTCAAAACTGCGAAGTGGTCGATTTCTATGCAAGTAAGTATAGTTTAAATTATTCCAAATATCTTACGTGTTGTAAACAAGATGTTTTTCTAATGTAATGCCGTTTGAAATAACTCTAAAAATGTTACTGTTAATATTTATAATAAATTATACATTTCCGCAATGAAAAATATTTAAGTACTTTTCTAACAGTTAGGACCTAACTCATGAATATGGAAAAAAAGGACTTTTTCAAACGAAAAATAGTTATTTATACAAAAGTGTAAAAAGTATAGTCTTATTTCACGAGTTCGTCAAATCCTATGAGTGAAATAAGACACTTTTTACTCGAGTAGCATACAATTTTTTTTAAAAAGTGTGAAAAAAGTGCCGTAACGTTTCATTATTTCACTCTGTAGCGTTAAAAAAAGTAACTTATTTTACACTTTTATTGTGTTAAAAAAGACATACTTTATAAATCAATTTTAATGAAAAAAAAGTGTACTTTTTTTAACAGACGTAAAAAAAAATACTTGTGTAACAGGTGAGTTAAGTGTAATTTTTTACGAGAAATAAACTTGTCACATGTGCCGAAGGCAAGTTCGCAATCCTTTGAAAATAAGTACTTTACTACTTTATAAATCAATTTTAATGAAAAAAAAGTGTACTTTTTTTAACAGACGTAAAAAAAAATACTTGTGTAACAGGTGAGTTAAGTGTAATTTTTTACGAGAAATAAACTTGTCACATGTGCCGAAGGCAAGTTCGCAATCCTTCGAAAATAAGTACTTTACTACGCGAGTTGTATACAATTTTTTTAGTCCCTTAAAAAAAGTGCACTTTTTATATATGTATGTACTTTATTACACAATTAAAGCGTGAAAAAGTTCACTTTTTGAACGCAAACAGGCTATGGCATTTTTTTTCACGCTTTATTGTAGACATAAAATAATTGTATGCAACAGACACTTACAAAATTGCAATTTGCACGAGCGCCTCTAACGGCAAAGCATAGAACTCAAGGTTGCTATGGTTACCACGTACAAACAAAGACCTGTCATCAGCCGTAGACTCTACACTCTAGCCATCGTTTTAGTTGAATAATCGAATGATCTTCAATATTATCAAACAAAAAAGTTGCCCCAGACACATCTTCTGGTTTTAAACTCATTTTTATTAAACACAACGTACAAATCACAATAAAGAATTAGGTTTAACACTGAATAACAGATGCGAACACAATGAAAGATAGGAACAGGGAACGGGACGTAAGACAACGAGGGGAGGTTTATTTGTATGTATGATCTTCTATCTCTCTCTTGCAGTGACGTCAATTTTGTAAGTGTCTATTAGAGTAAAAAGTGACCTACTTCACTCAAGTATCATAAATAACTTTTAACTTAGAGTTGATGTAATGCGAAGCTTTTTGGGCGTGTTCTAATAAGTATACTGAGTTTAATGCCTGTTAATGACAATACATCTGTCAGTCATTAGAGCAATTCTATTGAGAATATGATTGTTTTCACTATTAATTTATTGATATAGACATTAAAATATAAAAATGTTGACTTTTCTTTTGTACATTCTCACCTTTTCAATCAGGCAGATCGATCGATATGATGGGCACGACAGGCTTCAACAAGTCGCTCTTCTTCATCAGCCTTTTGTCTATTTTGGCCGCATGGGGCGCCTGCATCTCAATGGCGGTGCTCTGCCCTAACTGTTGGGGGTCTTCGTGGGTGTATGCAATGTTTGCGTACTCCTGTAAAAGGGGGCAGACTCCTAGAACGAATTGGCAGAAGTCTTTTCGAATACCGAACCACCCTAAAGTTAAAAATGGATAATAAATGGTGGACAGCGGTGGGATCTTAAAGAAATATTACATTTATTACCACCCTTAGCTCCGAAAGACATCAGTATAAGCGTAGTATACGATATGAAAAGAGGGCTAACAACTGCTATGAAACTCATTGCTATGTCGTCATCTAATTTGTTCGCTAGTAACACCTAAAATTAAAACACAATCTTAATAGGGTATTCTCTTTTTTATTTTTAAATATATTTTAAGATGTTTTTTATTTTATTTTTTTTATCACAATGACACCGCAATCTGTGGAATGTATGTCAGGTTTCATTCATATTGAACACGTAGTGACAACATTTTAACACGCTCGACTATTATTTTTTTATTTAACAATGACGATAATCATCCTATAGTACGAGATTTGCTCAAAAACTAGCCAAAATTTTGTGCGTTATTCGTTTTCATGCTACCTATTATAATTTTTTTAAACACGTTTACCTTGATTTGTGAGGTACAGTATGTTAAAAAAACTAACTCAGGATAGGCTATGCTATGAACAAAGAAACGAATGTTTTAATGGGGGATTACGGCTCAATCGAATTAAAGGAAAATAGTAAAAAAAATACGAATGTATATGCTGAATAACGAATATTAATAAAAAAAAATGAAATGTTATAATTGAGATATTTCGGAAATAAAGGGTTTTTTGTTATAGCGCTTCGACACTAATATGAAAATATTTTGATTGGCGACCGAGAGACCACCTATTAATGCATTACAAATAGCATGTTAGGAGGTGAGGATTACTACCAATGGAAGTTAAGAAATTCAAATTCGAAAGGAGGGGCTAACATTCCTGTACAGCAGTTTTCAAACAGTTTTTATTTTAACATATTTATGTTAAATTTCTTGCATTAAACTTAATAATTTAAACACACCTGTAATTATAAAGTATGTAGACTTATACAGTGTTATAATATTCATTTATTTTTACGTAAATATAACTTAAAATAGCATATATTTGAAGAACATTTAGGTTCATGATGAAAACAGTTTGATATGAAAACACATAAATGTGACGTCAAGTCAATCTTTTCAAAATTCGGGAGACCATAACTCGCTTATTAATAGGAATTTTTTCACCGGATTTTCATCAATAGTCTTAGTTTTCCTAATATTTTCAGATGAAATTATATAAAAAAAAAAATGGTGTAATCCCCCATTCAAAAATATTTAATTGTCAATTAGACACGAAATATCAAAAATGTTATCAAGAAAAAAGCTTTTCTTCTTGAATCTTATTTTAGAAATTAAAATACATCAAAAAATGGTATATGGCAATGTCTGTTTCCTTCTGTATTATCCTTTTCAGGCAACAACGATCACGGTAGGTAAAGTAACTTTTTATGTCGTTTGTACCGTATTTTTTATGTCCTGGTTAAAAATTAAGTGGCGCCCGTTATCCTTTTTTATTATCATTCCTGTGGTTACTACCCCGCCCGTCTCAACTGTATAAAATCCGGTGGCCGCACACCAAATCAGCAAGGATTTAACGATTGCATCATGACATATTCGCGTTGCACGAATTTTACGTTGCAAAGTAAATTCCACAAATGTTTTGCAGATTAGAAACAACGTTGGCATAAGTGCATTATATCTAATATTAATGAATTTTTGAAAAAAAATTGTCAAGTCTCGCATATTTTTTTTAAAATTACATTGATTTAAATAAGGTGACCAGATTTCGAAATATGAAATTCGGGACGCAATATATAATTTTTTAATTTTTTTTTTAACAAATAAATTATTTTATTATTATTGTTATAGTGGTGGAGGTAGTATGTAGGTCAAAATATATAACTAAATCAAAATCCATAATTTTTATTTTTTTAAATAGCAATATATATATATATATATATATATATATATATATATATATATATATATTTAATAAATAAAAAATAAATCAAAACGCAGTATTCATTTTTAAAGAAAATAATAAATTTGTAACCGTTCTAAATTATTTTGATGAAGTAGCCTTATATTTATCTGAAACATGAATATTTTTTAGAACATATTTTTCTTTTTTGATCTTATAAAAGTCCATGTAATTTTCATCAAATTTATTTTAGTGATTAACATTCCTTCATAATGTCCATTTTAAGCAGGGCATCGAACCCGAACCTGAACCGAACCAAAACCGGAACCAAACCGTAATATTTTAGGGAACCCAAACCGAGAACCGAACCTCAGATATATTTTTAATTAAACCTTAGTCGAAACCGAACCAAGTATTAAAATTCTGGTTCGGGGTTCAACTCCGGTTCAGGTTAATTTTTAGTTCGAAAAGTAAATACAGCCGATAATCGACATCTTAGGCGTCTGCGTTGCTGTCCGGGCTGACTTTTCGTGAAAATTGTGTTCGTTTCTTGTTGCGATTTGCGCAAATTCCGGCTCTCATTTTACATTATTTCGAACCTGAACCGCGAACAAAACCGCAAATTTTATTAATGCTTGAACCTGAACCGCACCCGAACCCGTCTTTCAAAAAACAAATTAACCTGAACCTAAACCGAACCCGTCTTTCAAAAAACAAATTAACCTGAACCTAAACCGAACCCAGTTTTTGGCGGGTTCGATGCCCTGATTTTAAGCTTTGTCTCATCACTATACAATTTCAACTTCAAATTGAGACTAAGCAACTTCAATTGAGACTAAACAACTTCAAATTGAGACTAAACAACTTTAATTGCGACTAAACTATTTCAAATCGGAACTAAACAATTACAAATTGAGAATAAAAAATTTCAATTTCAGTTTGCAATCTACACTACTTAAACAAATATATGCATTAAACTTTTATATTCTTACACTACTGTTTTTCGGGACAAATGCTATCAATTCGGGATCAAAAAACGAATTGTAAAAAATCGGGACAGGGACTGAAAATTCAGGACTGTCCCGGGAAATTCGGGACGTATGGTCACCTTAATTTAAAGCATAAAAATCTCAATAAAAACAGTATATTTTTCCTACCTGAAATATCAAAATGGGTATAACAAGAAACGTGTACCCAACAGCAGTGTGAAAACCCATTCTTCTTTGTTCGGCATTGACACCCGGTGCTCGTAACAAAATACCAGCTACAATTATTGTGTACAGAACTCCAACCTGAAATACATTATCATAGAAATTTTGTATTTTGAAAGAATAGAATATGACAAACCAGTGATAAGCACATAATGATCCACAATGGCACAAATACTACCTCCCAACTCCACGCTATGAAGCCATCGAGACGTAACGCTAGGAATATGAATTGTAAAATGTTCACAGCACAGAATAATTCAAGCTGCAAACAAAGAAAATAGTTGCTTAACTCATTTTCTTCTACTCAAACCTTTGCAGAAAGTACAAGTGGTATAATTGGACGTTGAAAATGCAACACCAAAATAATGAAATTGTAATTACGTTACGATTTACACGAGCTGTTATATCACGCAGGGATAAATCACTCTCACGCATACCTGTGATACGGCCTCTTTCAAAATTCCAACTGAATTTAAATTATTTTGCAAAAAAATATTTAATACACTGTACGAACATTTATATTTCTTCAAAGACCAAACTTTGCGATTCCAAATTTCAATTGTTTACACTACTAATATTAAGAAACTTTATACTGATTCTCATTTATTTATTGCTAATATTTTTTGGTGTTGCATTGTCAACGACGGCTAGTGTACATAAATCAAAACAAGGACAGTATTAAGTGCCTACCTCAAATGATCTATCGTGTTTCACAGCCCAAATACAAACAGCTATAGACACTATCGATATAAAAATTAGTGGAATGAACACAAGAATCCAAAGGTGTCTGCCCGATTCTAGTTTATCGCACACCAATAATTCAAACATTAATAATATTAAATGTAACGCTAAACTTATCAACATTGATTTGTAATGCACGTAAGCTTCACCCTCCAGCCTGTAAACCAACCTTAATTACTTGAAATATTGCTGTTAAATACTTCATTTCTCACCGAAAATGTGGGTATCGCCACCAGACGTAACTTCCGACGGTGGCCCCACTTATAACGAGAACTTTCCATACCCAAATTGGGGTAAATACACACCAGTACGACCATGTTATATAGTTATCTAAACGTAATGCGAATAATATTGTGAATACCAGTAAACAGCTATGAACCACAAATTTGCTGAAATTATCAGACATAAATAAAAATAATACACAATGACGTTACAATTTTATAGGTTAACTCCTCATTGTTTCATTGTCATGGTGATTCCATTGTTTTCATAACAATACCAGAACAATTGCATTGTTAATCAATAAAATAATGTTTATACTGTACCTTGGATTAAAATCTTGAAATAATCTCAACAAATTCATTGTAAATCTAAAGTTAAAATTGTAACAAATACCTATATCGTCGCCATTTTGAATTACTAATGTTTGTAAACAAAAATGTTATCTTTATGCGTATATAAAAATTATTTTTTTTATCTACGCTATCTATGTTTGAAGAAAAAATGGAATGTGTTATTCAGAGTAAAAGCGTCTTTGTGTGCCTCACATGCATTTGTCAGACAAAATATTACTTTTACCCCTAATAATTCAATATACTATATTATCCATTTCTGGTATACCAATCTGCAAATTTTGTCACTGACGATATATCTGTAAAATTCAGAGTGCTTGACAGGCGTGACCTCACCGTATGGGCCCCCAAAATTGTCGTTAGTTTTATGAAAACAAGTGGTATAATTTCTATACTTGCCGTCAAATAAATATGGACTGGAGATTTCTACACTGTTGCCAATTCCATTAGTCATGTTGAAAATGCTGAGTTATGAAGAAGCGGCAACACCGCAGGGCAAGTGTGGTGAAGGGAAAAAATTGAGCTTCAGTCCATATTTATTTGACGGAATTTTAGAAGTTCAGATTGTAACTTCCGTATTTCGGCTTCATATTTATCAAACTGGGCCGCCTCCTATCAATAGGTAAAAGAGTAAGCCATGAAAAAAATAACGTAACGTTGATTAAATGGTAGATTAGTTTTTACCTCTCGCCAACCTACATACATAGGTAAGGGAGGTAATGTTTTTTGTCAAAAAATTCGATAGTGAGTTTTCAATGAATAGGTTCCCCATAACACAATTTTACTATTTTTACAATGATGTCTGTCTGTGAGATTTTTTTCGTCCACGATAACTCATATCAAACTTCCAAAATTTCTATTTTCCGTATTTAAGCTATCTACATTCATTTAAACAAAAAAGACTAGATTTTGTGTAAAACTGGACAACCAGAAGTGTTACTAAAATTCCATAACCGTTTTTAATGAAAAACTGTATTAAAATATAATCCAAAACTTTTCAAATTCGGTATTTAATGATCGTTTGCACCAACGTAACTTAAATATTAATCTCGGCTTAAATGGACAATATTGCATCGAAATGAAATATCAAATGAAATAGGTATAATATATTGCTGTCAAATTTCGATTTGAATTTTTTTGGGTAAAGGACGAAGAAAATTTAGAATGTTAAGTGAAATGAAGGACGGACTGAATTGCAAGTCTGAAGAAAGAAGAAAAGGACAGATCAGTTTGGAGACATTTTCGTTGAGACATGTTCAAGGATAGATGTACTTTTTATAGTACCTACCATTTTTTTTAATACTACCGGTTTATTGCTACTCATCAATACGATATGATCGAAAAAGTACAGAAAAAAATACTTATCTACCTGTACTTCAAGACATTTCATGAATTTTCTACATATGTTTCATATACTGAGCATACAAATTTAATGTTACGAACAAGAAGAGAATTTATATCTATTCTATGTTATTTATCGTAAATTTAGTATATGGAAAAATTTATCTCAGTGAAATTTTACAAGAAATTAATTTTCCCGTTCCAATATGTCATTAAGACCACGATTTATATTGTTCGACATTAAAAAATCATGTTTCCCATTAAATGAAATTTTAAATGTAGCTAACAATTTAAATCTTGGAAATAAAAATTTCGATTTGTTTAATTGTAAGAAAATAATTTATTTAAAATATTTTTTAAGACACTTTATTGATTTAGAATAAGTTAAACATCTATTGTAAAATGTTGGGGGTTACCTGTTTATTATCAGAAGTAATCTGACAAGACCTCCTGATTTTATCGATAAATTTTTATTTTGCATGATTTTTTTTTGCTTAGCAACAAACACGAAAGCAAACTGCATGGTAAATCCCGACTCCGAAGGAGGAGGGGTTTTACCTAATGTCAGTTTGCTTGAGTGATTTTGCTTAAAAGCAAAAAAAAAATGAGTGCTTAAAAATAAAAGTTTATCTGAGAAAATCTGAGAGGCCGTGTGGTATTTGGTGAGATAAATTCCAAAGACAACGCAATATGAAACTTGACACATTAATGGGGTATTCCACTCAATTTTATTTATTATTTTAAACTTCATTCAGTTTTGAAACAATTCATAGTATTAAAAAATCTTAATTGTTCCTAGTTTAACAGTATTTTATTTTCGAGAAAACAGTGTAACGTCACATTTCCCCTATACTTGTCTTTCTCAAACACACTGCTCTGAGTACGCTGCGAGAGAAAGATAACAATTGTATGACGTCAATTTTCCCTTTTAGCAAATGTGAAATATCTCGTAAAGTAATTATTTAAAAAATGTTTTCATTGTTTTAACTATTAATTATGGAGCCATACTTTATGTTAAATTGAATTTTTTTAATTTTTTTTTTTTTTTGTTATGGTGGAATACCCCATTGTCACACTGACAGTTATAAACAATAACAACTGTTTATTTACTTGGTAGCGGTAAATTATCGGAGTAACGGGGTTTTATCAGTATAATACTGTTGCCATTGGTTGAATTTTCAAGTGTTTTACATCATGATTGGTTAAAAACTAGTCGTTGGAATTTATCAGTATAAATAAACTTTTATTATTATTATTATTATTATTGTAGAAAATGGATGTTTTGGGAACTTTTTAAAGTTTAAATAATAAGAAAACCAGGCCGTAGGTTCCAGTAATTATGACTAAAAGTCATGGATGTCTTTATTTAAAATAGAAAGTTTCGGTCATGTATTTGTCCATCTTCAGCAGTTAAGAGTATTTTACAAACAACTATGTATAATACTTAACTGCTGAAGATGGACAATACATGTCTGAAACATTCTGTCTATTTTAGTCATAATTACTGGAACTTACGACCTGGTTTTCTTATTATTTAGTTTTGAACAATGAAAGACAATGTTCATTAATTCAAAAATTATTTATTTGTTTTACATTATTTACAATATAGATAGGAACATGTCCAAAAAGACACGATCAACAAAATGATGAGAAAACAGATATTTAAAAATAAGCGTGATTAATTAAATATACACCTGACAATTTGAAAGCTTTTTTTACAAATCAACAATATTCCTACAAATATACTGACACTTCAAATAATCCAATTTTATATTTAGGCTTTGGAATATAATTTTATTTCAGTTACAAAACTGTATAAAACAACACAATTAAATTAAATAATTTGAACTTATAAATACAATATTCTTACTTTACTCACTTTTTTTAGGTATACGTGTCTTTGAAATAAATGAAATGATTTATAAATTCAACACAATTTGGCACTAAAATTAAACAACAATCAATCAATGTGGTTGTCCCGAAAATATTCGTCCGTAATAAAACTGACCCGTACCCGTAGTTTCATTTTTACAAATCACTTCAATTATTTTCAATCACTGACAACAAACAGTCTTTATGTACAACAATGATGAAAATATTGTCAATAAGTAAGAATAATTATTACTTAACTGTTATCTAAAAGAACTTGATGATATAAAGTTTAAAACATGACGTCACAATAAGTTTCACCCCGATCACTTGTACTATATTTATCGATATTTATCAATTATCATTTATCTTCTTGTGCACTTGTATGTTACAGCCGGCCGAAGTAAACGATTTTGTGATTGTTTCTTTACACTGAAGTTTCTTCTATTTACACAACACCATCAGCCTGGTCACTGAATTTTTCCAAATTCAAATTGTCCTACAGGCACAAATTATCAAAATACAATTTACATGGAAAATTTATTTAGAAATATTAGTTTTTTACTGACCTGATACAGGAATTTAATGGTATTTTTCAATCTGCGTACACAATAAAATGTTGATTGTCAACATCAGCCACTTCTACTTGAACGAATTGTGGCTGCAATGTAGGTGTTGAAACTGAAGTTCTATTCATTTGGTTCCTTGATCTATAAAGTTAATTATACAAATAGAAAAAAAAAAAAAAAATACTTCGGCACATAACATAAAATATTAAAATGCAGAATATCAATAAATTGATGGCAGTTATTTTAGTTTAAGGGATAATTAAATAAATAACAGTTATTTTTATACAGGACTACAAAATTCAATTTTACCTGCGATGAATTGCTAGTAAATAATTTTTCGCAGATTTTAAAAAATAAAAAAAACCAATTACAAAATAAACTATTATTTAGGTACAAATTTAAAATTTAAGTTGTGGTTCCATTCCAATAACTGGTAATTATGAATGTAGCGTGCGCGCTGCCGACGCCACGTGTCTAGACCTATCGGGCTAATAATCGCACGCAGTTGAGTAAACAGACATACGCCCCGAGTGACCTTGTAACTCGAACCTTCTGGAAGGCGATGACGTAATTGCGCGGCCGCAGGCGGCTGACGTGTGCGTGGCATGACTTTATTCGCGAACATTTCTGCAACTTTTCTAGAGTGAATAGGAACCCTATACAGGGTGTAACTGAACCTGTGTAACAAAATTTAAGTGTATATAGTACTGACAAAAATGAGCAAAAGAAGCTTAATCAACATAGGTCTGATCTTCAACTGTTTCCGAGATAAATGAAAAATCGAAGAAAAACTGACAATGATAGTGACTGAACAAAATTTTGTCTATGCCAGTAAATAGACTATAAAAAACAATATAATTTTATATGAAACATTTTTCTCAATTTCTAATAGTTACGAAGATATACGAAAATTAAATACTGGCCAAGGTCGCCACAACATTTAACTAAGTATACCTCGTCCAGATTTCATTTGAACAAATGACTTTTAAATCCTCTGTGTTAATCCTAATCTTTGCTAGTGTGAATATTTTTACGTTTCACGCAAATATAGTTTCTTCTCAAAGTACATTATATGTCTATGAAAGTTGAAAATTGCTTGTAACTATTTAAAAGGGGAAAAGTTTTATTGGGGTTTCAGAGAACCATAGTTGACCTGTAAAATTCTTATCCAAGATGTTATGGTTGCTTTAACAATGAACGCTCATTACTGAATTGAGCAACTGGTAGTGCCAAAATGTAAATATGCACGAGGTTCAGGATTGTATTGAGTTATACCCCAATACAACTTTTCCCTTTTTAAATAGTTACAAGCAATTTTCAACTTTCATAGACATATAATGTACTTTGAGAAGAAACTATATTTGCATGAAACGTAAAAATATTCACAGTAGCAAAGATTAGGATTAACACAGAGGGTTTAAAAGTCATTTGTTCAAATGAAATCTGGACGAGGTATACAATAGACACTTACAAAATTGACGTCACTGCAAGAGAGATATAGAAGGTCATGCATACAAACAAACCTCCCCTCGTTGTCTTGCGCCCCGTTCCTATCTGTCATTGTATTCGCATCTGTTATTCAGTGTTAAACCTAATTCTTTATTGTGATGTGTACGTTGTGTTTAATAAAAATGAGTTTAAAATCAGAAGATGTGTCTGGGGCAACTTTTTTGTTTGATAATATTGAAGATCATTCGATTATTCAACTAAAACGATGGCTAGAGTGTAAAGTCTACGGCTGATGACAGGTCTTTGTTTGTACGGGGTAACCATAGCAACCTTGATTTCTATGCTTCGCCGTTAGAAGCGCTCGTGGAAATTGCAATTTTGTAAGTGTCTATTATTTGACTTTTTAAAACAAAAGCACATCTAAGAAGACCTGTGAAACGTAAACAAAGCCTTATTTAAGTAAAGTCATAACTCTTGTAGTGTTCAAGATAGCAGAGGTAAACCCCGAAAAAACTCATTTATCACTGCCTCATATCACGGAAATTATTGAAGATCGGACCCATGTTGATTAAGCTTTTTTTACTCAATTTGGTCAGTACTATATGCCCTTAAATTTTGTAACACAGGTTTAGTTACAGCCTGTATAAACGGGACCGGTTCTGTGGAGGCGGTACAGTTCAGTCAGTCCAGTCAGTCAGTTTATAACCGGCAGCCAGTCAAATGTTAGTCTGGTACTTCAAAATGTAAATACACACTGAACTGGAAGCTTACATCAAAATTAAATGGTTTAGCATTTATTATGCCTTTGATAGTTACTTTAAATATTGAATAGTTTTTAAAATAAAGCTCGTACATCCTGTAAAATGAATTTTTACTGTATAAAATTCACCGTTAAATTAGTAGCCATCTATTTACTGATACGCTGTATACAAAAATATTTGGAAATATAAAGGATTATGGAACATATAAGAGCCTTGCGCCAAAAGAATTCGCCTACATCCCGTCTCTTTACAAGGTAGCCACACATTTATTAATTATGATAGCGCATTTTATGTAAGCAATTAATTAACTAATATATATAACATAAAAGTAAGTTTAGGAATAATAATTGAATAAGGGTAAACAATTTCCTTTTATATGAAAAATTATAATAAATAGATGTGGGCGAATTCTTTTGGCGCAGGGCTCGTATAAGGGATGTTACATACGTGAATTGGATTTATGGAAAAAGTAGGTTCTTCGGAAGTACGCTAACTTATTCTGACACATTTTGGGACGACTACATGCATACGATTTCCTTTACGTAAAGAAATAAACAATCAAAAGTAAATAAAAACAGGAAATAGGATAGGATAATATAAATAAAAAATCATTCTTCATTTACACTGTTTCATTCTTACTTACTTCGCCTTGGCGTGTGTGAGTATATGACTTTTCAAATTAGTGCTCTGTGCAAATTTCTTATTACACCCATCGAACGGACAGACATAGGGCCTATCGCCTGTATGTATCCTAACATGTGTACGAAGGTTGAAATCCAATGAAAATCTTTTGCCGCAACCCTCGAAAGTACACTGGAAAGGTTTCTCGCCAGTGTGGACCAATTGATGGCGCTTAAGTTTACTGGATTCAACAAATGCTTTACCACACTCTGCACACACATGGACGCGAGGTCCGTGGGTGTGGAGGTGTTTGCGCATGGCTGAGTTGTCGCGGAACATTTTGCTGCAGCCCTTATGCGGACACGCTGAAAAAGAGATAGAAATTGAACATCTAATTTACAGTCCCGACTTGTCTCCACGCAATTAACAATAATTGTTCGGGCCATTCAAAAAGCGACGTTGGAAGGACAACAATTCGAAAAAAATTATAACTGCATATGAAAATAAGCTACATTTTGATCCTTCGGCTCGGATAAGAACAATGTATTCATTTAATAATAATTATGGAAAATCAACATATTTAGGAGAAATTGGTGCAAAGTGAAATAACGGATCACTGATCGGATTTACTAACGCTTGCTTAAAAATAATGTACTAAGCTAAGGCCCGGTATTTCAATCTCCTAACAAAGTTCCTTATAAAATTATCTATAATAAATTTAAAAAAAAAACTGTTGATCGAAATTATTATTGTTATTTTTCAGTCCGATATTTTTTATTTGTTAAGAAGATATATTTTATCAACCACTTTGTTAGGACTGAAAAACCGGGCCTATGTAAAATAATTTGATTGTAATATTTGTCGATATCACGACGAACAAAAATAACCTTAACGCAAGTTCTGTGCGATAATTTTAAGGTTTATTTATAAAAAATGAGTATTTTGTCGTTCTCTTACATTTTTTGTTGTTAGAACAAATATTTCCCAGCATGCAACTACCTTATTTTAATGTGCAGTGAATTTATACAACGTTAAGCTCTATTTTATTATTCAAACTATTATTTTAGCGTGCAATTTTTTACAAATGTACATAATGCTTTCATATTATTTAAGCATAATGTCAATATAATTTTCTTCCAATGTTGATGTACCACGACCAGTCAACTAAGATACATAGTAAAGCAACCCATAAAAAAAAATATGAAGCGATAGGGTCACAATTTTCTTTTAAAAAATATATAATATTGGACGAAGCGTCCTTTTTATATTGAAATTAGTCGGGATACAATAATTATATCTAATAATTATTATCATAATGGAAGTAAGAAACTGCATAAGAGTATAATGTAGAGAAATTTTAGTTTAATACGCTACTGGCTAGCTGATGAGTATTACAATACACAATTAAAGTGTTTTGTTCTCAATAAATAGATAACATATGACACACTTCAATGTTCATATTTATAGTGTTTTAAACGTAATTAAGATAAATGGTAAAAAAAAAAATTCTCACCAATGGTACGATCCAAAGAGTCCTGATTGGGCTTCCGGACTCTGGAGTTCTTGTGCCCAGGCCTAGCGAACTCCGCGAGCTGTTTAGGGTCAGATAAGTCCAGCCCTGGAATTCCATCAGCCGGAATTTTTTTTCCAGTCATATATTCCGTATAATCCGGATCTGGCTCGGGGTTTGATCCTTCATCTGGGCGAAAACACACAACAAACAGCATTCAAATGTTTCATAACATTACGCAATGGAAAATTTCCTTCAAGGAGGTTGAAATTTTGATATTCGCGTGCGGAAATAAAAATTTCCATGATGTTGAAAAACAAAGCAATCCGCCATTACTGAAAATGAAGGATTACTAGCAGCCATCATTTAATATGGCAGAAAATGTTAGTTATGGCCGCAATGTGTCAAAACAAACCCATAGACACCGTTAAAAAAGTTAGAAAATAGTTGAAAATCATCAAACTAATGGGAAAATTCGTTTAATAATGTGATTTGCGTTGTGACCTGCAATTGACCTTGACAGTAAGCTGCCGTGTAACTGCCAACTGCACGTAAAACTAATCAAACAAATATTGGCGTTATACAGGAACAAAAATCAGGGTAGATTAACTCACTAATCTGTAGAGATATTATTATATTTTCCACTTACCATCGTCAGTTCCCGATGCCCACATAGTAACAGAAAATTCGCCTTCCATAGTTTTGATTTGCACTTGCTTTTGTTCCCATTTTCGAGCTTTAGTGTTCGTTTCCACGGGCATCTCACTGATTCCAAAAAGTTCATTTTCCCTTTTGACGAGAACACCCCTATTTTTTAAGTGAACGTGTTTTTTTCGCTTTGACGGACCAGGAGAAGCTTCGATGTATATTTCTGATGCATCTGGAACGGGTATTTCATCGTAGACATTCAAGGGATCGCCCGAATCGTCGATGATTTCTTCTTGCGGTTGCAAAATAATATCATCCCGGCTGTCTAACTGTTGAAGGGCTATCATAGGTTCAACTCCGACGCATTCGACGATCGTTTCAACGCTATCACAGGGCATATCAACCGGGATTGACTCTATTTCAACGCACTCTTGAATATCCGGCTGTATTTCCACCTCACACATAATATTTTGGTCCGCCATTTCTTTTTTACAAGTTTCACTCGAATTTATTGTTTATAAAATATGGTCGCAGCAATATGGCGCTTGCAAAATGTCCGCGAGTTTCTAATATGGCTGCATTCGTCAGCAATGGCCGACGATGACTGTTGTTCGGCTTTCTCACTGCACACGGATATGAACGAATACACCCGAACTATTCGCGCGAACTTTACTTTGTTTCAATTATTGAGGAGATTAAAACAAATATCTTAAATTTTGTTGTATTTTTTTATAAATAAAAATTAATATAATAAGTATACACTCTATGAAACATTTATAAAACATTTTACACAAATATTTACATATATAGAAAACGTTTCATGATTCACACCATATACATATAGAAATCTATGATTAATCTTTACATTGTGCTATTAAATAATTTACTATAAAAACACTAAAATTCATTTTGCAACTTATCATAAATATATTTATAAATATATTGTCAAATAATGGAATGTATAGAATGTTTAAAACATAAAAATATGCGAGTATATTAAAATTGAAAATTTGGTGCATTTCCGAAATTTTCAGTCTTAAAATGTATAAAAAAATTAGTTTACAATAATCGCTCTTAGTATATTTTTAACCATTGACCAATTGAAGAGTTTACACTTATTTCTAGGACATCAGAAACACCACCTGGCAAAAATTAAGTGATCTGCTTTTGCAGAATTATTACAAGTTCACATCACGATTAAATGATATTTATAAAGCTTTCTATGAAAAAATCTACATTTATGCATTTATCACAATATTGCATCTGAGACGAAAAGTTTAAGCATTTAAATTCAAAAAAATCTTAGTGAAACATATATTTTTGCTGTAATCGTGCGGAAAAAATAAGTGTTCTCAAACTCAAAATGAGTGCGGGAAATAACCAAATAATTAAAACAAAAGGTTTTTTATTTTGTTCATGAAAGCAATTGTCATGCTCGCTTTAAAAATATGACACTTAGATCCCTTTGAATTTAAATATTTTAATTTATGAAACATTTTTTTTGGATCTTTCAAAATAAACTAAATATTCTTTGTGGCGGACTTTCGCCGATCACTCTGTGTAATATAAATCGCCAAATTATTCATAATATTGAATAGTTTATTGCTCAAAAATCTATTTCCTAATAAAATATAATTAAAATATACATATATGTATGTACGTATGATTTGATAAAAATGATATACCTATTTTTGGTCTCAAAATTTTAAAAATATATCCCATATATTTATGCAAACAATATTCAAATGAATATAAAAATCATCATTATTTCTTAATTATCTCCCACATTAATGTTGGTGCCCTAACGTCAAAAATAAAGGTGTTATACATCCAATAACTAATATAGCGAGTTCGGTACAACGCAGTCCATGCGGTTGGATCTTACCCGAACCAGAACCCGGATCCATTTGTGGTAAATGTGAATGAGTTGGATGTGGATTTTGAGTTAGCTCAGCCAAAACATGGACTGTTGCTACGTACAGGAAAGTACCAGCAGAAAAGAGCATCGCTATACCTAAAGGAAGATCATTTTCGTAATTTCTTATATCGAAAAGTTATTTAGGGTGACTTACCTGTTGCATTGAAGGAGCTCAGGGTTTCTTTTCCTTCTTGACCAATTCCAAAATATGTTATTAGAGTCAATAATGGGGCTGCCAGTGAAAATATTATTAAGTGTCTTCGTATTCTTTGTCTAAAAATTGTAACAAACAATAAAAACATATTCTTATACTTATATACTTCATTTCACGTAAGAAAATAGCAAATGACGATTGAGAGCCGACTGTTTTTACATACATTAAATAAATAATTTAAATTCGCGAAACTAAACTTTGTTAATAATATTTTTATCTGTAAAAATGTACAACGATATTTGAATATTAAAAATTACAACAAAACTGTTAAATATAACTTATTCCTGTCGGTTTCATTTGATAACTGCCAGCTGACAAGTGTTTTTTTTTTCGATTTTATAAACAAGGTTTACATTCTGATCAATCAAAGGGCAGAATTTGTATCCCCACTAAAACCAATGCTATTTCTTACGTGAAATGATCTATAATAAGAGAATCAAGCTAGAATTATTGGGAAAAAGAAAATCAGGTAGGCCGTGGAAAACAAAATTTAAAATTTACACTATCATTCATTTAAATAGTTGTTTACCTATCATTTAAAATTAAGTTGCGAAAATTAAGTTAGTTAAAACTTAATTAATCATTTTTTTAAAGTATCGTGAATTAAAATTTAGTAATGTGAGATTTTTGACTTTCAATTCATGATTACTTTGAAATCAGTCGATATTCTAAAAGAAGAATACTTGGAAGCTGTTAAGAAATGGAAGGAAAGAATCGTTGTGTTTATTATTGTTGAAGGGAACTATTTTTAACAATTTAAAATAAAAGGGGTTTCTAAGTCTACAGTTTTTAGAAAATACCTGTTGGACATCAATGTTCAACATATATACATAAGTACCCTAAAATCAAAATGAAATTTTAATGCATTTTATGCATTTAAATCGAATGCTTAAAATTCAGCCATGTTGTTGACGTGCTGGTCACTGGCAAATACCGTCATATATCCGTCTCTATCAACTCTAGAAACGTATGTTCTTGGTGTAGATGACGTCACAAGCGCCATCAATTTTCTCGGGCCTTATTCATTGAAACTTTAATAATTTTTATTAAAATACAAAATACGAGTCTAATATTTTTATCCACAAATTAACATATTACAAAATGAAAAAAATTGGAAACCCCTATTCTAAAAAATGTGAACCATACCATGAGCCTAGTTCTCAATAGTTCTAGCGCGAATCTCGTAACAGTAAATGTGAATATAATACCTATCAATTCCTTCGTGTAGTAAAAATGTAACTAAACCAAATGCTGCTGGAGCTTTATGTAACATAATAGCTAAGAAAACTATAATTTCTACATCGGCATGGCTTGTAGTAGCTGCAGCACCTAATGCCACACCATCAGCTAAAAAAAATATTACATTTATTTTAATTCAAAATATTACAAAATATTGTAATTTTGGGAGTACAAATTTGAACGCAAATATCTCGGAAATTAAGAGATATCAATTTGTGATTCAAAAATTTAGAATCAGAGATGTATTTAAAAGTATAAAAAGTAGATTTTTGAAAATTTTACCCAAAAGTTAGTGTATATAAGTTCTGGAGGGCACAACTCGAAAATTTGTTTTTGTTTCATACAAACCATTCTTTGTTGATATAAAACAAAAACATGACACTTATAAATGTTTTTATAGTTATTAACGTCATTAGGTCGATATGACGCAAATAACGGACGCGGCTGAGGTTTATAATCAGCCGAGTTCGTTATTTGCATGTCGGCCGTGTGGCGTTCAAGATTTTTAGTAATAACATAAAATTTAAACATTTAGGAATAATAAAATTCTTCTCTTTGTCATTTTTCTAGGAACACTTGATCCTTAATTGTAGGCGACTGTTATAAAAAATAACGGCCGGCGTCCGTTATTTTTATCTTTCCACTTTTATTTCATAGTAACAGTATGGTATTATGAAAAACTATAAAACAATTTATCACACACATATGTAAAAAAACTTGGTATTAGGAAAAACTATAAAACAATTTATCACACACATATGTAAAAATCTTATCAGTAACTGTTCTTATCAAAAATATAAAAACAAATTCTCACCGGCAGCATGTACAACCAACCCAATCGTAGCTGTAATATTCCTCTCACTTGGATTTTTACTAGCATTCCTATTTATTGAAATTTGATCAACTAGTAACATAAAAACAAATCCTAGAACTAGAGACACTCCTATTACTGATAAGGAATCGCCCTGTGGACCAGTATTATGGACATGGTTTGCAGAAACATCTACAGAATTCGAATGTAATTCGCTATGCGGAGTTTCAATAGCTAGAGATCTTATTCCTTCAGGAATTATAACAGCCAAGGCTGTACCAACTAGCAAACCTGCTCCAAAAACTGTTATTCGTTTTAATTTTTCCTGAAAATAGGTCCATGAAAGAAAAACAGTTATTTAGGGTACAAATAAATACGAAAAACAAGTGTTATTTTATAGGAAAAACGCGTTAAAACAAGCCTACTTTATTTAAATATAAAAACAAAATAATAACTGGAGTTCCATCGTTTTAAAAAGTTTTTTGAACATCACCTTTCACTTTTTTCTAAACATATGTTGTCATGAAATTATGTTATAAGTAATGTTAATACTGAAGATAAATACATAAAACTGATAAAAAATATTAGTTACCTCTGATAAATTAACTATTAAGGGAATATTACCGGCCAAATAACTCCCAATTAACATAACCAAAACAAGTAATATTAACACTGTTGTCTCATCCATTTTCACACCAAAACTTTGTATCTTCAAATTTGATTACGTCTTCATAAGGCGTAGATTGTAAAAGTGATTGTTTAAGTAATAAAAACAAAATTTAACAACATATTTTACAATATAAACTTGTAAACGTCAAAATTTGGTCACGTGATGAGAGCATTTTGCCAACTTGCAGCCTACATTCCAAAGAAAAATTGGTTGGTCAGCACTGGATAACTTGTGCTTTTAAAAATGCATTTCCTTTTGTTTTATAAATAGGATGGGCATAATTATGCTTTGCACAATAAATAAGCATTAACTTCTTGCTTATAAGCAAAATAATTGCCGTATTTTGTAATTCGGAAAAAATGTCGACGAATAAAAATTTGTTCTCAACACAAGTCGATTTCGAAGTGCTGGAATCTCAACTCAAGTGTGTGAGCTCCAAGTTTTGTTTTTCGAATCGAGAATAAATTTTCCATTTGTATATTGTTTAAGAAAATTAAAAGAATTGTTTCAATCAATTTTATTCGTGATTAAATATTGGACGTCAAGATTTATTATCACTTTTCCGCCTAAATTTGTAAATAATTGAATAGGGAAATACAGCTCAATTGAATTATGAGAAATTAGTGAAAGTATATCCTTAATAATGAATATTCATAAAGAAATAAGATGATATAATTGAAATTCCGCGAAAATAAGATTTTTTTGAAGCGGCTCGACACGAATATGAATTCATTATGTATTTTGATTGGCGACTGAAAACCAGCCTATAAATGTATAATGAATTCCTTGGTAAGAGGAGGTAAGTAACCATTAACCAATGGAAGAAATTCAAATAGCGGAGGAAGTAATTCAATCCAGCACTGCAATTCTCAAACAGTTTCTACTTGAATATAAATTTATTGTAGCAATTAAACTTAATACACTTTCAATCATAAAGTATGCAGACTTTACAGTGTTGTAATATTCATTTATTTTTAATAAATACGATTTAGAAATAGCATATATTTCAAGAATATTTAGATCCTCGAAGAAACATCACATTTATTTCAAACCTCGCTCATTAAAATGAATTTTTTCACCAATAGTCTTACTTTCAGATGAAATTATATTTAAAAAATGGTGGAATCCTCCAAGTTTATTATACGTATTTCAAAAAACATACTTACTGCCTGTATGATGAAATATTGGTCTTCTTGTCAGCCTGTTTTTGAGGATAAAGGACAATTTATTAAAACAATTAATTAACTATAAAATAACGAGACTGTGTTTTTATTTTACAAATATTTTTATTGAATGATGTTATGTTCAAACACTTTCTTGCACGGGGGGTTCATAACCTTCCGGCCTGTCAACTTTGCTGCCGCCTTCGCCGACTTCTCCGGAACCTCCCTTGCCACCATCTCCGTGCAATTCTAGAAGTTTAGATAGCTCGAAACGGGGCTTCTTCAATACTTTCACCTATGGAGACAAAAATCATGTATAAAAATTGTGCATTAGTCGCTTTTCACGATATTGGCTTCAAAATTTTAAGCCATCCTCCGTACAGTCCTGACCTGGCTTCTCCCAGATTATTATTTATTCCCAAACGTAAAATTCTATTAAACTTCAAATATAAATTAATTTAAGTTCAAACATAAAATTTAATTTCTGATAATTAATTACACAAGTGAAGTTGTTATTAACAAAAAAACATTTGAATAAAATCTGCTGCAGAAAGAAAACCTTTTTAGCGATTAAGCCAAAGCGGACATATTAATTTAAAAAATACAAAGCAGTGTATTCAGACAAATAAATATTAGGGAACATGTGTTATCTTCATATTTGTATCAAAGCGAGCTAGGTTTATAGTTATCATCATTATACACTGCATATGAACAACAAATTTTACGTAATAAGCGAGATATGAATTTTTAAAGTTTAAGAATTTGTGCGGGACGTAGCAGGTACTAACAAGTGATCGACAAACAATGGGATAAACTGTTTGTTATAGAGGGAACAATTTTTTTCATGTTTGCATAGCTGAAATGGTTGTATATAAAAACTTATACGTTATACTTATTCATGAAGAAATTATTATTAAGTATAAATAACGTAAATAATAAGCATTTTTTTCCTAATAAATTATAGAACATTGAAACAGTTTGACAATATTATTACACAAAGTATGACGACGGATGGCGCTAGTGTTGGCTGTTTTGAAGTTTCAATATTAAATTAATTAATATTATTATTAATTTAATTAATATTACAAATTGATTTAATTATAAATATATTATTATTGTTAATATTACTAGATGTTATAATTAAACAAATTCATCAAACACAAAATTGTTAAATGTTTTGTTAGGTTATAGAACAACATGACATTTCATATTCTTTTAAAGGTGACAGTTGCAGACGCGCGAATCTCCTTTTTAAAATCAGGCGACCAATCAAATTCTTAGTACCTAACGCGTCATACCCAATTAGTAATAAGCTTCAATCGCTTATAGTTTGTGACCTAGTCAATATTTAAAGAAATTTTTTTCACTAATACTCATTAATTTATGTATATTTTCGTCTTCTTATTTAAGATAGTTAAAATATGACTATGGTATAGGACCCCATTACATAGGACTAACTTATGGAACTTCAAGGCCTAAAGTTATTAAATTCCAAAATATTTCTTACTTTTCGGATGTAGACATCGTGAAGTGGATAGATGCCTTGACAGGCCTTCTCAATATCCTTCGCGATGGAGTCGGGAAGCAATTTATTCACGACTTCTTTCAGTTCGCTTCCTGTGATATCTCTGGAGATGATTTCGACCATCTTCTTGCGGATTTGACGCACCTAATATAAAAAAAAATCCAATATTTTCTTGTTGAACTATATTAAATATTAATATTAAAAGTTGATTGAATAAGGCATTATTTTCAGACAATATTGATAGGGAACAATTTTTCTTCATGTATGTATCGAAGCGAGCTGAGTGTGTCATCATGAAATAATGCCATCAAAACAAAGAAATATAATGCGAGGATCACGTTAGAATAATAATTATGCTGATAGCACAAGCCTTTAAAACGTTATTTTAAAAAATGAAAAAAAAAATCACTATTTAATAACAAAAATAAATAATATCAAATTTATCAAAATATGGCTTTAAAGCAGAACATAGTGGTAAAATATTGAAATTTGAACTTGACATTTCTTAAAACAGCGTTTTAGTTAAAACAAGGCTTGTGCTACCAGCCATTGAGAATAAGACACAGGGAATACTCATAAGACACTTGGTTCGTATTTTTTATTATTTTGTTTTAAATATGTGCAAAGTAGTTCCCTTTAACAATACACACAACCATTTCTTTCATTCCACTTCTTAAAAGCTCAAAAACAATCTTCTTTTGGAACGCTTTACCAATTTTTAAGTCTCCCAGAAATTAATTTGAAAGATGCCCTGGGACACTTAAAAACTAACAAAGTGGTCAAACTAATCACCAGAGAACTTAAACTGACAAATTGATTTTAGGTTAACTTAAAAACTGTCAAATTTCAACCTGTCTTAAAAACTGCCAAATTAATGGTGACTTAAAAACTGCCAAATTAATGGTGACTTAAAAACTGACAAGTTAATTTCTGGTATCAAAAATTACTGATTTAATTTTACGCCACGTTTCAGATTGACTTAAAAACTGCTGAATTATTTTTTAGGGAACTGTCAAACTAATTACTGGGGGGCCTTAAAACCTGGCAAATTAATTTCTGGTGACAAAAACTGACAATTTAATTTCAGATCACGTTTCGGACTGACTTAAAAATTGTCAAATTAATTTATGACTAGCTTAAAAATTGCCAGTGATGCCAAACTAATTATTGTGGGATTTAAAAACTGCCACATTAATTCTAGACTAACTAAAAATTAATTTCTGGTAACTTAAAAACTGTCAATGTTGTCAAATTAACGAAGGCACACACGTAAAACTTTTCCAAGTGGCTGCACTATTTCTCCTCTACTCATTTTTAGAAGTTAACAGTGTAGACACTGTTATGAAAAATATTTCTTTTTTATATAGTACGCTTGCGCAATTGGAATAAAGTGTACGCGCGCTTGCATATTATGACAGTTGCATTTAGGTTAGACATAAAAATATCAGAAATCTGAAGTTTGGAAAGAGAATGGAATGAAAAAATGTAGATGGAACAGCAGCGCCTAACTGCACCCTTTATTGGAAATTTAAAAACTGTCAAATTTATTCAAGGCTGACAAAAACTATTAACCTTATTTAGGGGAGGGGCGTGTCTTAAAAACTGTCAACTTAATTTTAAACTGTCTTAAAACCTTTCGAATTATAAATCAAGATTAGAAAATGCTCTCTGGTTAATTTCATACATTTAATTACGATACTTAAAAAATTGATGAACGAAGTTGTAAACTAACTACTAATTTCAAATATCATCAATGTTAATGTGGCCTACCCAAGTTTCTTATTCTCAATAATTTTTGCATGACCTTCGCATAATATCCAAATCGTTCCTTACTTGGGAATGCTGCGCATAGCAGGTCTTCCTCTGCGATAGGTTGTCCTTGTGAGTAAAACCAATGCAAAAGACACGAAGGAGGTATCCGTCCGTTGTCTTCACATCAGCGGAGGCTTCAACCAGAGTCTGCCATTTCTTTACCATGGACCTCAACTTATCAGTCGTTAAGTCCATGCCGTGGAAATTGGTCAAAACATTGCGTCCTTGTACGTCTTCGGCGATCAGACGGAATTTACGGAATGATCTGAGAAGATCATACATAGTGTAGGAACCGTTAAAGAGTGGGATAGTATGAATGAATTTAAAAAATGGCTGTATGATCAGACAATATTGATAGGGAACAAGTTTTCATCATGTTTGTATCGAAGCGAGCTGAGTTTGTCATCATGTATACAACCAAGAATTTCAATTTTCGTATTTGTTAAATATATTTTTTTGTAGATTAAGGCAACAAAAATATTACTACAATTTTAAATTTAAACAAAATCTAGTGCCTTATTCCAATTTCAGTACTAGGCGCATTCAGCAGATTTCTTTGGTCCGTGAACACCTGACCGACCGGTCACCGAACAAGGAGGTCTCTGCTGAATGCACTTTTCACATTCACGTGGTTGAAACGTCAAATAATTGTAACCTTAATTTTATAATAACTTTCATGTTATTTGATAAACAAATTAAAAATCACAAAATAAGAAAATTTTAATAATTTGACAATAACTAGTAGTTATTTAACTTTTCAATCAATTTACTTATTGATATATGCATAATATATGACAACAAATAATTTATATTCGGTGCTTTATATACAGAGAATTTATTTTAAAATGCAACATTATGGTTCATCACTTCCATGGTTACTCGCTATTGTCAAAAAATGACAGCAATGTAATATTTGTCAATTTTAAAATGCAACATTATAAATAGCATCGCAGCACAGGAGATACCTCTAGAACACATCACAAATGGTGTCAATTCTTATTACGACCGACTAGAATATTACCTCAATGGCTCAATGTGAATTTTTTAACATTTATTACATGAAAGTTATGAATTTTTGTAAGCTAAAGTTTGTTAAGATGTGCAACATTCATGTTTTGATTTTTTGTTAATCGCATGTAGGCTAATTAGTTTTGATAATACCAAACTTCAAATTTTGTATGTTGCATTTTAAAATGGACAAATATTACATTGCTGTCATTTTTTGACAATAGTGAGTAACCATGGAAGTGATTCGCTATGTTGCATGTTAAAATAAATTCCCTGTATATATAGATAAATGTTATTTTGTTTTATTGCACTAATAATGTATAATTATTATTTATTAGATTATTTCTACTAGCAGAAGAAAATCCAGTGAATTTAAACATTGCGCGCGAAGCAAGTGACCAGGAATATCTAACCGTACTTTTTTTACAGTCAGCTGGTAGGTGACCGGTCTCTAGTGAACAGTGCATTCAGCAGAAAGATGGTGAACATGTTCAGCGACCACATGTCGGCTAAATGCGCCCAATGAGTATGAATATGATTTCAAAATTTTTGAAATGATAAAAATTGCTAAAATCCGATTTTAGGGACCTTAAAACATGCTTATTTTCCCATATCTCGATATTCAATTTTACTATGAAGTATTTGCCTACCTTTCGGCGTCCTGATCGTTCTGTAAATCAGCCAGCGAAACTTCGAATACTCTGTATTTAAGTCCTTCGGAGGCAATACGAGTACCTTGGGTACGATTTACTAAAGTTTTGCCAATTTGCCTGGTGGCAAACATCGACGGTGCTTTCACATCGTACCAATCTTTGCGAGTAAAGGGATCAACTCTGCAAGGAAAAACACATGTTATTATAACCTCAAATTAATTTAGCATGGTTTTATTATTATTAAATGATATATCAGTTATTAGAAACCTCAAAATGTACAATTGTTTTCATTGTATTATTCAATGGCCCAGACAATTCATCATGATAAAATATACACTTGAATATTACAGCATGTTTGTCAAAGTGTTTATGTTTTGATTTATCTATGAATACAAAAATATATTTCTTAAATACATATTAGAATTAATACTACGATAGTTACTATTTATTATTCTATATATTTAACATAAAATAAATCAAATATATATGTACAATATCGAAACTCATTCAACATAGCGTGGCACTACCAAATATATCAATATTTTTCTCAACAATCAAACGAAATTTGGACAAAATAAAATGCTGAATATAATAATCAAGCTAGTAAGAATATTATTTAATAAATATTTAGTACTTACATCTTCTTTTTAACTCCTTTTTTGCCTCCTTTTGACAATCCCTTATTTTTACCGACCGCCATGTTCACAACTTACACATGAAAGAGACTAATGGTCGGGCGGAAAACAGAAAGAAGAACAATCATAATAAAGTAGTGCAGTGCAGTCATCTTTCGGGAAAATATTGAACTTGGGGATTTTATTTCCGTTAAAATTGTTATTACTTAAAATATTTTTCTATTTCGGAGTTCTTATATGCCTATAAAAGCAATGTTAACACATCGTTAAGAAAATCTATAAGAGCACTGTTTGATATAATGTATTAACGTATACAATCAGACAAAATTCACAACACACAATACAAAAATTGTCAAAATATGAACCCAATATAACTAACAAAAAAACACCAAGTCACATTTATGACCAATCGCATTTTTAAAAAATCTCATTGTAAAATTAACTTAATAGAAAAAATAGTATAAAAACAAGTTTTATAAGGCCTGTTAACGTACATGTCCTTTTGTTAATTTCGCCTCGCGGCTCGTCTTCCAAACTTGTACTCGTACGTTAATAGGTAGCCTTATGATACTTGTTTTTTTGATATACTATTTTTTCTTTAAAATACGCAAAATTCATCTATATTTTCTATATAAATATAACTAAATTATTGGTGAAGATCAAAGATATTATCAACATACAATTTGCTAAAAATTTTGCAACAATTAATCTGAATGCAAAACGATTAAAGAGATCATTCTTTAGATGAAAACTATATAAATATATTAAATAATAATAAATATCAATTTTGGTGAAAATTTTATCGCAAACAGCAACATTTTCAACTTTTTCCCTAATAGTTAAGGACGTTTGTTTTGTTTTGGGAAAAATTTAAGGAAATTCATTCTGTGAGAAAATGAGACGACCGGTTAGAGCTATTAAAAAAATGTATTAGTTTTTTATTTTTCATCAACCACTTTGACACCTATTAAATACTTAATATTGGTTATCTGTAAGCCTGTTGAAATTTTGAATGAGAAAATGAAAAAAGATCCGATTTTCAGATGTTTAAAATTTTAGAGGAATTTCATATGAGTTTTAGTTGGCAGTAACTCGTCAATCGTTCATCGGCAAAAATAGTGTAATACACGATACGAAAGAGAATTTTATGCTGAATTAAAATTTTAAAACCGCATCATCGTATCTTTAACAAGATCAGAGTGGTGGATGAAAAACTAAAAAATTGCAGGAAAACGTTAACAATTTTTATAAAACAGTTATCGATAACTTACTTCTTTCGATGCCACGTCGAATGTAAACTGTTGTAAATAGTGAAACCTATTAGACTAAGTATAAAGTACGTAACATTGTTTGTTTTTTTGAATAATTTAAATATTTTTATAATTGTTTTAAGCAAATGGCCATAAACCTGAATATGCCGCCATTGCCCAAATTGGCGGGAGGTTCCCATGCTTCGATTTCGGGAAAATATTGATATGTTATTCAGCGCACTTTTCTGGGACTGGATTCCGTTAAAAAGCTTTTGCTGTAATTACTTTAAGGTAAAATCATAAATTTGCTGGACTATAAAAAATCTTTAGAATGAAAAAAAAAAACTATAAACAATAATTAATATTTATATATATATATATATATATATATATATATATATATTAGTTAAATAATAATAATTAATGATTGTCAAAAAGTAATTTGTAAAAAAAACGTAAAAAAATATAATAAAATATGATTTAAATGAAGCATTCATGCAATTTTCAAAAAAATTGCTCTGTTTGAAGCATTCTAGCTCGCTATCTATTAATTATAGAAAAAAATGTTTTAGTTAAAAGTTGTAGAGAATTTTATAGTCAACAAATTAGATAATAACTATTTTTGCTTAATGAAAATAAGTGAAGAGATATTTAGAAAAAACCGCTTTTTTGCGCCTTTTTTCTCAAGTTGGCGGTGCTTCCCGAAGGCCCCCGAGGGGGAAAACTTGCATTTTTTATTAGGACCCCTAAATATTCAATATATCCAAAAATCAAAAATACCCGACCTTTTGTGGAATAAACCCTTATTTTTCTACCAAATGACTGGACTAGTGCTACACTGTTGGCCGGTCCTCCGGTATTTGAATTTCTTAATTTCCATGGGTAGTAAGACCCGCCTGCTAACAAGATATTTGTTATGCATCTGTAGACAGTCTTTCAGTCGCCAATCAAAATAATGTATATTGAATTCATATTTGTGTCGAGCTGCTATAACAAAAAAAAAAAAACCTTATTTCCGAAGTATTTCAATTAGGTATATAATTTTATTGCTTTATTAATAGTAATTATGTCACTTTCAATTTTGGGAAAACGCAAAATGTGACGTAGATGTTAAATTTCGATAATGTTTTCTAGAGTTTTAATATAAATGATTAAGTTTCTAATAGAATATTATCATAAAAACCTTACATTTTCGTAAACAAATTTGCCAAAAATGAGATAACATTTTACCAATTTATTTTCGCAGAATAAACGGTATGCGTCGAAAATCAACAAAAACAAATAATATCTCATGTAGATCTCAGATTAACAAATTATATTAACCACCAAGGTTACAAAATAGAAATTGAACTTGAGTACGTTTGTACTGATAATAAACACTTGTGCACTAAGAGGACAAAATTATTCTTTTAGGATGCACATGTGTCAATTTTCGTCATTTGAAAACTTTGCGAAAATTGCGGTAGACAAAGAAAAAGTGCGTCATATTCGAATATGGGAAATTTCCTTATTTCCTGAATGGAATTAAACAAGATGACTTAGTCACTTGACATTGATTTAATTGTTATGAAATTTTATGTAAAAAAGGAGTTTATACATTGTTATAATCAAATAATTTAGAATATTTTATGTTGATATAAATTTATGGTGTTATAACTGTTAAACATAACTTTTTTTATGATTCATTTAATTGTTTAGACTATCAAATTCATATTTAATAATTAATATTTTATGTTTATAATATATATAGGATATTTGATAACCATTTAAAAATTTGCGAAATGCAAACAAAAAATTTAATGCTCAATATCCGAGAATAAATCTGGGCATTTAATAAAGTTCAATTCTTAGCAAGACATATTACAAAATTACTCATATTATCATTAAACTGGAGGGGACAGAATATATAAATTTTGTGGTCTCCTTTTAAAACTAGTGCAATATAAACTAGATGAGCTTATAGACATTTTAAAAAATAGTAGTGCTACAGTTTTTTTAGTGTTTTGTTATATTTCACAGTGAATTTTCACAAGGATTATTATTAAAATAAAACATAATTTTTGACTGAAAAAAGAAAAATTGGATATGTACAGAAAAGGAGGTAAAGATAGTTATTTATGTAACAAGGGAGTAAAGTGAAATTTTTTTACGAGAAGAAAAATTTGTAAATTAGATTAAAAAGTTCAATTCGCGAATTGCATATCTAGCAAACGTGTAAAAAGTTTCATTTTTTATCTGTTGCAATGATGATTTTCTTGTATAAAATATATACACTTTAAGAACGTATTTTAATGAAAAAAGTGCAGTAAAAAGTATAGCCTTAGTTCACGAATAAGAAAGGCTGCCGTAGGCGAATTCGTTAAACCCTAATGAGTGAATAAGACACTTTTTACTTTAATTGCATACAATTTTTATTTTTTTTTCGTTTATAATAAAAGTGTGAAAAGTGCCATAGCGTTTCATTTTTTCACCTGTTTGCATTAAAAGTGCAATTTTTCACGCTTTTATTGTGTTAAAAGACATACTTTATAAACTCATTTTAAAGAAGAAATATGCACTTTTTAACAGACATAAAGTAATTAGGTACTAAAGTATTTTAATTCATAAGTTGAAAAGTTTTATATTTATATGTATTTAAAAATGTATAAGAATATTAATAAAAGAAGTTACCATTATCGTTATTGTTTCTTGAAAACACTATTTGTTGAATAACTTTGAAACATAAATATGGCACTATACCTGCCGTCAAATAAATATGGACTAGAGATTCCTACACTGTTACCAATTCCATTGGTCATGTTGAAAATGCTAAGTTATGAAGAAACAGCAACACCGCATGGCAAAGGATAGGGTGGGGAGAAGGAAAAAAATTGAGCATCGATCCATATTTATTTGAAGGCGAGTATAACATCCCTTTAAATTTAGATGTTTTCATTAAGGGCCAGTTGTACAATCTCTGGTTAGAATTTTAACTGGAAGTTAAATAAACAATATTGAATCGGGTTATTGACAGCAATGATCAATTTGTCGTTTGACAGCTCATTTCGTTTCAATTTTGTTTATTTAACCGACAGTTAAAATTCTAACCGGAGATTGTACAACTGGCCCTAAGTGTCTTTCAGTCGAAAATCGTAAATACGGCCCTGGCAGTTTTGACGGACATGAAGTTGCAGTTTTACCTTATAAAAAAATTCAATATTAAAATAAGCTATATTTAGCAAATTCTTGGCATGAAACCTGCAGTTTTTACATTAGTCTTAGTAAATATTGTTGGAGAAATGTTTAAAACAATAATTTAACCATAATTTTTTGTCAAAATTTGACATTGGGTTCCGCCGACTTCACACTGCAATTTAATATAAAATTTGCCCCGTTCAAAGTTCTTATCTCCGTAAATCGAAATACGTTTCGTAAGCAGTTATTTAATTTAAAATAATAGATTTCCACGTGTATTTAAAATGACTACGTGCTTATAAACCAAATAGACGCATAATGGTCCTAAAACTTAGAGTGCAAATTGGGTGCTACTAGTAATTTAGTTCTTAAATATAGGTTGGAAGGCATAAAAACATGAATAACACAGCAAATTCCTGGTTTTTCTTAGGAGCAGCCGTCGTAGGGCTGGTAAGTGCAGCTGGAGTTTATCTAATAGAACAATTTCGTCAAGATAAACGCCGACATGCATTTACCCAAGATTTAGCCAGGTTGGATAATCAATTATCTAGCTTAAGACAAGAACTCGAAGTCTTGAGACAGCTCCAGAAAGAAAGGTAACATTACGCCCCAAAATCCATATTTGGACTTTAAGGTTATGTGACACTTTTAGATTGAACAATTCTTCACAATCGAAATCGAGTCGACGGAAACTTAGATCTTCTACAACAGTTTCTGTGACTTCTACTGAAGATTATAACAGTGCACTCGATGTAGACAGTTCAGATTTGGAATTTTATGATTTGAGTAGTGAAGAAGATACTTTAACAGAGAGAGCCACAGCCACCCTAAATAAAGTGAGTACGAAATAATTTTCCTATATTTCATTAAATTTTCATTGTAAATAATTATGTAAATCTTAGATATAGGAATAATACAACCTTTTAGTGTAAGTTTTGTATATATTTTATTTAAACCCAATGTTTCGGCAGCATACACTGCATTAGTCTTATTGTTATGAGTTCTGAAAGATTTTTTAATAACTTAGAAATAGGCTTTATGATCCCTAGAGAATTTTAATTGGGATTTGAACCCAGAACCCTCGTGATAATAAGTATTATCAACGTTTGAGTGAAGCTGAAATTCACTTTAAATAATAAAAAAAGTACGAGGGTCCTGGGTTCAAAATCCCAGTGAGGTCCATGAATTTTTCACATATTCTTTTTCATTATTAAAATTCTCTATGGACCCGTAAAGCCTATTTCTACGATTTAAACAATATTCGACCACAAATAAGTATTATCATAAATAATGCATAAATTATGTAATGATATACTTAATAATAAAATTTATCAGTTACATGATACTCAAGTTACTTATCTTTAATGTTGTTTAATGTAGTGACTTCTTTTTGTTTTATGTGCACACGAACTCAAGTTCCGTGCTTTTGTTTTTATTCTAATCAAGGCCCGGTTTTTCAGTCTCCTAATAATGTGACTGACATATATAACTGCATAAGAAATAAAAAATATCGCATCCAAAAATGACAACGTAAAAATTTTTGCAATTTAAAAAATAATTTTGATGCAAAGTTTTTATAACATATAATTTTACGAGGAACTTTGTTAGGATACCGAAATACCGAGCCTAAAATGTGCTAATTTTTATAATAAATTTTAATTTATATATTTGTATACATATTTTATTGTTTATCTCTTTATAAAATAGGAATTAGAAACAGTTGATCGACTACTAGAAGATGAAACAGAATATACTGACGTTCTAGGAAAACTAGAAAGTTTAAATAGAAAGTATCCAGACAATTCAGAAGTTTTGTGGAGATTGGGAAAAGCAATAAAAATTAAAGTTAATCATACCGCCGATCCAGAATTAAGAAAGGAATTAATTAACAGAGGTAATACCAACTATATTTTTCTTTTCAATAAACTTCGGTTTTATCTTTTTATGCCTCAGTGACGCTGACGTCACAACTTTCGCGCCAAAATTTTAATAATTATTTCCTCCGTTATTTAGCATTATTTCATGAAATTTCTATTTTTAAATTTGAACATTAAAAATGAAAAAATCTTGGATGAGTATTGCTAATAGTAAATCATGTATTCTAATTTTTACTGAGCTACTGTACACACATTTACGTTTCTAGGAAAATATCCTGAAGAACCAAGTACCTTTCATTCCGAATTAGCACGCCTTTCCATTTCCTGATAAGTTCGTCCATCCCTCGACATCATATTATCCTGTTCTTAATTAAATCATTTTCATGTAGCGAAATAAATAAACTGTATTGACACTCATACATGTCTTTATTATTAATGGGGTAATGAAATATTTTTTTATTATTTGACTTGTAAATATTAAATTCTAAGGTATTTTTTTATGTAAGCGAGATATAATTTTTTAAATGTTGCTACAATAATTGGAAGCACAAAATTGATCTATTTTAACACTTATAAATGGAACCCGGATTTTAAACATTTTACTTATTATTATATATTTGTATTTCGTATTTGTCAAACACACAAGTTGACGAATTTCACCTTTTTATAATAAAATAATTATATTTTTATGCATGTTGCGATGGGATTCCCCGTTCTACTAGTACATGTAAACAACAGATGGGGCACATCGTAGTAAAATAATAGTTTATTTTTTTGAAAATATAAATAAATTTTAATTAATTACTATATTTGTCAGTTTTGAAGTGCTTTTCAATTTTTGCACTTTTTGTAGCTTTTTGTGTTATTCTTTTTTTTTTTTACTTATTTAAAAACCCAAAAAAAAACTTCTTTTGCATCTTTGATCCAAGGTGGCGGCTCGAGCCAACCTTCCCCAATGTCAAAAACTTTAATTTTTCATTCCGGTCCTACCTAAACCACAATCGTTTCTACCCCACTTTTTGTAAGGCAAATACTTGAAAAATATTAAGAATGAGGTCATGCAAAAAAAATAATTGTACCTTTTTTCTGTTTAAATCGAAAAAGGATAGTCTAATTCATCGATCAGTATGATTAAATTATTTTTTATTTATATTTTTTGTTGTATAAAATCGTTTTAAAGTATGGTATTTTTAAAAAGTTGCAAAAACCAGCCATGTTTTTTCGTCACAGTTACGAACGAAGTTCAGACTCATTTCAAACAGACATTTTATATGGACACATAATTTCTAAAATAAAAATATATATAAACTATAAATTGAGGATTACATATCTGAATATGCTATAATATATTAATATAATATCTTTCTATTTATTTTTATAAATATAATTTTCATTTGGCGTGAAATTATCTACGTTACATCAGATGTTTCTTTCACTTTTGAATCTTTGAATTAGACGGCAGGAGGTTATAAACGCATATGAGACATTGAATATATTCCAGAATATTATTTTATTCTTTATTTTGGCACGAAACACCGTTCCATCGACATGTTTACTTTCATAAATTTTAGGTTATCTTTAAATGTCACTTTGACGTTTAAGACAAATGTGAAAATCAAAATGGTCGTGCTTCTCACTCTGTGACGTCATTGGACAAGGGACGAAGCGGGGGTCTTCAGCCGCATTTTAAAGAATGTCATTTTCTATTACAATTTTTTCATGATTAAAGATCGATTTGAGGAAAAATAAAAAATACGGGTCTATTATTTTTCACTACTCTATCGATTAAAATTATAAAAAAAGTCGTGCATGACCTCATTAGAGTAGACGTTAAGTGCATTAAAAACTAATATTTTAAAAATTAATAAATAATTTACCGTAGTTTTAACATAAACGATCCATGTTCCAATTTGTTACTATGAGGACCCCATAGAAAATGAAATTTTTCCAAATATTTATTTTCTTGTAAGGCATATCAATCTGCGAACATGCAGCCGACTTGTCTCCCAAATCCGCAGCATGCCACAAATGGTACGCCATCCTTGTCGGCTTACGTGGCGAATTCCAGCCCACCAAAGATCGCATCCTCGACGGACATCTCTTTTCCCAGCACATCAAAAAAGCGTTGGAAATCACTCCCAACGATCCAGCGCTGCACCATCTACTTGGAAGGTTCTCTTACGAAGTCGCCAAGCTCACGTGGCTAGAGAAAACAGTAGCGTCGACATTGTTCGCGGAGCTGCCAAGCTGTACTTACGAAGATGCATTGGAAAGCTTCCTCCAAGCGGAAGAAATGTCGAAGAAAGAGTGGAAGGAAAACAGGTTGTTTCTAGCGAAGTGTGAAATTGCGGCTGGGAGGATGAATCTGGCTGTTGAGTGGCTCAACAAGGCTGAGAACGCTAAGAATGAAGAGGTGGGAATTTTTTTTACTATTTTTCTACTTTTTTGTTTTGAAATATTTGAACCACGATTTAAATTATACTGGTTGTGCTACTCTGCATAAAACGAGGGTTCAAAGCGATACGTGTTTCCTCGTTTTTTTCCGCTAGAGGCGCAACGTGAGAACGACCCAACTGACACCTGTCATTTGCATGTCATTTTGAAAATATTACATGTTATATCTTATAGAAAGGTAAATAAAACAGGTTTTGAAGTACATATTCGTATTATATGTAATGTACTATAAATATTTTGTTGAAAGATATTGCAATTAATTCAAAATGAAAAGAAAATTAAATAGAAAATGTTTCATTCCTGGATGTGAAACCGGTTACAAGAAATCCACTGAAAAAGAATCTCTGTTTACTGCTCCACTTGATATATCACTTTTTAAAAAATCGCAATGTGCAATTAGTAGAGATGATCGCGAATTAAGATTGAATGATGTTTGTCGAAAACATTTTCGGGAAGACGATATTATTACCGAATGGAAATCTGGAAGCGTACGGTTCTATTAATTTATTTAGTTTTTCCAATTTTAAATTCTAACAATGTATTGTTTCAGGTTTCCATTAAATGTATAAATTTATATTAAAAATAAATTCATTATGCATTTCATTTTTTATATTTTATGTAAAAATAGTTTGCTGTGGTAGGGTCGTTCTCACGTAGCGCATCTAGCGGATTATTCAAGGAAACGAGTATCAAGCGGACCATCAGAAACAATGAAAAACATGACAAGTGGCATAACCAGTATATTTTAAATCGTAATTTGAACCGACGCGTTGCTCATAGACAAATAATACTCTTTAGACCGGAAACTCATGTGTATTTCAACTGAACATTACACCTGGTGGTTGGAACTAAAATGTAAATTAGGCAACCCTTCACAAAACCTAATAGGCAACCTGTTTTTTTATTTTTATACAAAATATTTTAGTTTTTTTGGGTGATATAAATGTATTTTGATATTAAAATGCATGTGCACAAATTTAATGTTGAATTATACTTTTTCATTTGTGCCTCATAACATTTTAATTTCAAAATTGATTTATATCAACTTATGCACTGAAATAATTGTTGTTTCCAAAGATTGGTGTTGCTTTCCTGATATTAATCACAAGACGACGTAAAATCATGGCACAATAATTTTTGCTTGAAATTTCCATTATTTTCACAAAATGACTTTTTTGAAATGTCATCTAAAAGATTTAAAATAAGTTTGAATAGATAACTGAATCGTAAGTAAAAAAATGTCATAATTAATAAATATGACAGTAGAAAATCACTACAATACTGTATTCCCCGTAAGAGTGGAGTTAAAAGTAAGATAGGGCTTACGATTCCAGCACCATAAGACCTTTCTTACAGGGAATATAGTATATACTTCATTTCACGTTAGAAAATAGCGTTGGTTTGGATAAGGATATAAATTCTGCCCTTTGATTGGTTAGAATGCTAACGTAGTTCACAAAGACGAAAAAAATATCACTTGTCAGCTATCAGATATCAAATAAAATCAACAAAATATTACAGATATTTAACCATGTTTTGATGTAATTTTTAATATTCGGGGCTCGTACATTTTGCAGATAATAGTTATTTATGCAGCAAGTGTAAAAAGTATAGTCTTATTTCACGAAGAGGAAAGTTTGATCGGACGAGCCGCAGGCGAGTTCGTCAAATCCTATGAGTGAAATAAGACACTTTTTACTCGAGTTGCATACAAATTTTATTTTATGTCTGCAATAAAAATGTGAAAAAAGTGCCGTAACGTTTCACTATTTCACTCTGTAGCGTTAAAAAAGGTGCACTTTTTTCACCCTTTTATTGTGTTAAAAAATACTTTATAAATTCATTTTAATAAAAAAGTGTACTTTTTTTAAGAGAAATATTTTTATTATTGACAAAATTTGGTTTCACGAATTTAATTTAATAAAAGATAAAAACGTCGGCTCTCAAGCGCCATCTGCTATTTTCTTACGTGAAATGAAGTATAGTTTGCAGAAACTTTTCTATCAGCCCTCGTACAGTGTGTTAAAGCAACTAAAGCTTCATTTCCACCGATAGTCCTAATGCGTAAGAGCTATAATTAATGCTTAAGAATTAAGGAGCAATGCGTAAGAACAAAAGATTGCAAACTTATAACCTGAACTGTCAACTGTCAATCTATTTTATAATTATTAAATTTTTAATTTTTCGGTATGGATATAGATACACAAAATTATGTATATCACATATTATAAAGGAGAATTGCTGCTGCAATTGCAGTCTGTCAGACAACAAGTAATAAGGGAAAAAATTGTGATATTTCTGTTGAATTAGTCACTAAACAAAATAGCTGGAAATGGTAAATTGTTATAATGCATTAAGTCTTATGCACTAATCATTATGCATTAAGCAATAAAACATTCGGTGGAAATGGGGCTTAACTCAGAGTAAGCTTTGAACAGAGAAACGCATGTCTGATCATATGTCAAGTTGTCAAAATAGATCTTGAAATGTAATTTAAAGGAGAAAAAATAAAGAATATTATCATTTGCCGTTTTCTAATTTATTTCCATATCTAAAATAAGATTCAAGAAGAAAAGCTTTGATTTCTATAGATAAAATTTTTGACAATATCTCGTGTCAAATTGACATTTAATTAAATAGTTTTAAATTAAGACATACGTTTCTTTGTCCATAGCTTACTCGGAATTAGTTTTTTTTAACACACTGCATTATTGTTAAAGCGTATTATTTTGAATACATTTAAAATAAAAACTAAAAGAATATTATTATTAATTAAATTTTTGTTTGCAGGACGAAAAGGTGAACGAAGAAGTAAGAATTCTAATACAAAAGTATCGCAAGTAATAACAAATAATAATTTAAGATGTATTTACTAAGTTGTTACGATTAATTTTTAAATCGTATAAAATACATTCGAAATAGGTAATTTTATTGTTATGGCAATTTTTGGTGTCGTAAATGGACCGATTGAGTTATTTTTATAATATATAATTTTATTTTTATATATTGTATAGACTGATGTTTTATCATTTTAAGTAATTCACCTAATAATAATTGTATTATTATGCTAAAGTTACTATTATTAGGATTATTATTTGTTCATATTTTAAGGGTTATTTGACGAAAATGGAGTAAGATCCCTAATATTTACTAGGGCAGGATTTTAGCATTTAGATTGTTGATTTTTAACTTTTTTAAATAAAATCTTTGAGCCATACAAATTTTTCTTTATTTTCAATAATTATATGTTTCGGAACATATGTATCAATGCGCATAAAAAGTGAACGCAGTATATATTCAACAATGTATTTGCAGTGTGCCATGGTTGTTCAATTGTTGAAGTTCGTTGCCGAGTACGCGTAACTTATTTATTAAATTTTGTTGGAAAAAAACAGTAACTAATTGCAAAATTTCGTAATAAACGGTAGTTTATTAATTATTCTAACTATTAAGATATTAATTTCATCGGGAAATTATTTTTATTTTACAAAAATTTTATTTGAAAAATATATTTCGGCCGGTATCAAATAAACAGTGATCGTTGTTTGTTTATTCAAAATGGCGATTTAACGTAACATAAAGTATTGTTTGACGAATGTTATTAATATTTTCGGCAAAATTTAAGCAGTTTTTCATACAAAATTAACAAATTATGAAATATCATTGAAATATCTTTTCCATGTAATGCAATTTTTTATTGCATGTGTACTGATATGTATTCGGTAACTAACCATATTATACCCGTTCAATCAATTATAATTTTTCGGATTTGTAGTGAAAATCGTAGTTATGATTAGAACTATTAATTATTTGTGTTTTAAAATGTGTAAAGTATTCTATATTTTTTTTTTTTTTTTAATTTTGAAGTGTAGAATAATGATTAATTTGTGTACAAGTGTTGTTATTGAAGAAAATGGATGCAGGACATGTAAAACAATTCCAAAGGTATAAATTCATTCCAAATTATTGTTTTATAACCTCAATATGTATTTTCGAAATGATGTGTTTATTATATTCATTTTTTCTAGGTTCAAATTGAATCTTTTGAAGAAGGTAAGTGATTTCCTTTATTGTATATTGTTGCGCGAAAAATAACATACATACAAATTTTACGGAGCAATATTACGATAATTTAACACAAAACTTTACAAATATATAGTTAAAGTTTAAATAAATAATATGGGGGCAGAGTATTCTTATAAAAATTAATAAAACCGATTTCCAACTTTGATAAATATCACATTTCAAATTCAAAGTAGGATATTTTCCTGTTATTATTTTATTCAGGACTTTTTGAGGGAAATAAGGAAACAACAATATTTAACAATTTTGTTTAATAAATAATAAAATACATTCTATTCGCTAAATTGTATGGCATACACAGTTAGGGTACAAATAGCTGATGCCATCTGAAATAATGGTAAAATATTGTATAAATAAATATTAATTATAAACTGCTGAAGCATTTAAATTCAAAGAGATCTAAGTGCCATATTCATTTTCAAAAGTTAATTTTTTAATATTCTTATCCATTTTGTTTAATGCTAAACACTTACGACCCTGAGGTGCAGAATGGGGTAACTACGGCATTTTAAATTTTTTTTTTTCTGAAAATACTGCTTTTTTGGAATACAAATGTGAAATTTTAAGGTGTTTTTCATTTATTTTGAGCGAGATATGATTTTTTGAAATTTATTAAACATTTGAATTTTATCGGAATGACGTAGATTTTCCTGATGATAGATCAGAAAGATCAGGATCAGACTGATAACAGCGCTGCCTGCTACCGAAATGTAAAAACATCATCGCTAGTGACAGTTCAAATAATAAAAATCTTATTCATTACTTATTTTACTTATGTTTGATGTTCTTATTAGTTATCTTAATTGTTTACTGTTTTATTTTTACGTGTATTTAAAAGGTAATTTGACAAAACAAGCAAAATCACACACAACAATAAGATGACTGCTCGTTGATGGCGTTCTTGCAAGTTCCGGTTTACAGTATAGTCGACTTAATACGTTTTGAGAAACCATATTAAATAAAATAATTATGAACATTTTTAGTTCTAAATTTTACCATAGAGGAATACCCCATTGTATCATTTCTATCTCATAGAATAATAAAATAAAAATATTTTGGCATTTAAATATTTTCTGAATTTAAATGCTTCAATTATTACCGAAGTTAGTTCGTGTATTTCCAAGTTGAATAGGTACATAAGAGAGTATTCAATTTTATTGAGATATATTTCCAAAGACAGCATTTTTATCTAAAAAATATATGTATAGGTAACCATTTTTGTATATTTATTTATTTAAAATGTTCTCACCGTATCTCGAAGCTCAGTATTGCGCAGGTCGTGAAGCAATGATGCTGTTTTGTTTCCCTAAAACAAATAAATTTAGTTTTAAACAAAAGTAAAAGTTTAGTTAGCGGATGTAAAAAAATACGACTTCCAAATATACAGGGTATTAAAAAAATAAGGCCGAAAATCCTGGAGGATATATTTAAGGCTGTCTAGCCTCCATCCACCGATATTCGTATTAATCCCGGTTTTGTAATCATGTCGTACCTCAATTATAATAGCAAAACGACGAATAGCTTACAGCCACATTGTAATATGGCTTTCAACTTCTCTAGATATAAGAACAATAACCTCACCTAATGCACAAAAGTCACTCTTGGAAAACTCGGGGCGAGTTTTGTGCGTTAGGTGAGGTTATTGTTGTTATATTTA
Source organism: Ophonus ardosiacus (assembly GCA_943142095.1). NCBI lineage: Eukaryota > Metazoa > Arthropoda > Insecta > Coleoptera > Carabidae > Ophonus > Ophonus ardosiacus. The sequence continues at coordinate 40,148,506 of OW964826.1, forward strand.
GAGAAATATATGAGCTAGTCTACACGACTAGTCAGATTGTAAATAATCGCTGAGTCAACAAAGATTTGATAATAATCTGGCGGCATTTTACTATCTGGCTACGAGATACTATTATGTGACGTCATTACAAAACCGAGATTAATATGGATACCAGGCGCCGTGATGCTAGACTCATACTATATTTAATCACGTAACATATTGAATAGCAAATATAATTATTTTCATTATTGTTGTTACTAAATACTTTGTGTCTGCCGGTGGCATTAAAAATGTACACTCCATGCCTTTAATTTTGCGAATTTTCAAAAAAAATCTTTTTGAAAGAATCAACGTTTGCGTGGAAGTAAAAAATGTTTAATAAAAGACTGCCAGCAAAACTTTTTTGATGACTTTTGTATACGTATATCATACGTAGTTTTTTTTATTAAATATTTTATTAAATTAATTATTATTCACATATATTTCTAATGATTGACCACAAAATTTATTTTAAACATATTTATTAATTTTATAACTGTCGAATCAATTTACGTGACTCCAATGGGGGAGTTCACTTATATTAAATTTGTAGATAAGATTTATTTATAACTGTTTCTAATCGTATTAGTGTATTATTAAATATAAAAAAATATAATTTTATTGTAACACTTTTTTTTTAATTACGTAAAAGTGTAGCATACATTTAAATCGTCCGCCAATGACGTCACGGGATTCAAAGGTGCTACTTCCTTTTGTGCAGATGGCGCTGTTGTCTTAATAAATGACATTTGAACAAACATAAACACAAACATAACCTTTGAATTAAATGTCATGCCCGTATGTATAATAACAATACTGCAAGAAAGAATAATAATGTAACAACATATAAACACAAGAACATAACCTCTGATAACGTATGACAGTATTGACAGTAGCGCGTATACAGAAACAGAACAAGTAAATTAAGACATACGGACATATACTTGTCTTTATTAATGCGTGCTCTGTACGTCGATGATATCACTGGCACCGGAAGTGAGGTCGGTGACGTCACAATTGCGGGATCGGTCATAGTAAAATATTCGCTGCTATTTATCTCGGGTTTGAAGCCGAATTTTCAAGAAAAAAAAAATCGGGAATTTCTAAATTTAAAAATACTGTAACATAATGTAAAAATAAAAAAATCATGAACTCCCTGCGAATAGAAGCAAATTGACACACTCAAAATTTAGTCAATTTATTACCAAAAATGTCAAAAATTCCAAAAAAATGGGGTATGTATTTAATCTTCCCGTTTTACAAATGATTTACGCGAAGGTGTAGATAGCAGAACTGAATATTAATTGGTAACACAACCACCCAAATTCGAAAAAAATAGAATTCGAACTTTTACCTTTTATTATTTAATACGAACGAAAAGAACATGACGTACAACCCATTAATTTGTTGGACAGAAAAAAATACGCACATAGAAAATAATTTGGTTATTTTTACCACTATTTCACGTAATTTCTTATACAAGTTGTTTAAAATATTAATTCTTTCCCAATTCCAAATTTTGTTTTGTTTTAAAATTTTGTTTATAATAAATAATCTGTGTATTACGAAAATATTACAGCAAATGTAGATATAATATATTGTTCAATAAAAAATGCATTTACAAAATAAATCACTAAAGAAATCGATATTAAAAAAAAATTATAAAATATTAAAAAAAAAGTTATGAAAAATATCATAAGCAATGTTAAATATAATTTCATCCGTGCAAAATATTGAAAAGTCTTTATAAAACTCAATTACTGCTAAAATTACTTTTATATATCATGGATAAGATATAAAATATCGGTTTGGAACTGAATAACAATAAATAAATAAACTGGGCATAATAATCCAAAATATAGAATATAAACATTTGAACTTCGACTGGAAAACACCCAATTTTGATAAAACAAATTTGAAAGGAGTTAGAGAATAGAAAATGTTGGACATTTCTATTGAATTTACAATTACTTTATGCTTTACAAGTAAATAATTTTCAATGAAATTTTTATAATTAATAAAAATATCATTTATAACAAATAATCGCCCCAATTCTGTATGAAAGTTGTTAAGCCTTAACAAAGTTGCTATAGCAAATAACCAATAATAATTACGAACATAGAACATGAAAATGACAGGCTTTCCATTTGTTTTTATTGGTTACAACAGACAACAAATTTCTTACAGAATTGGGGTGAATGATTTATTATTTACTTTTATATTAATTTACAAGCAGACCCTTTGAAATAGCTTTTTTCTGTATCTCCCTTGTTAGAAATACCAGACATTTTTAAATGGAACATTTTATACATTTTCATATTCATATTATGAATTGTAATTTATTCACCTATACGCACATGTAAAGTTTTTGTTTTAGTTTTCCGCGCCATTGCCAAGTTATTCCGTTTTTTCTCTAAAAAAAAATACCTAATATACGCATTGCTTTTTAAAAGCGTACTGAGTAAATTTATTTTAATAGTAAAAATTAAGATTATTTTTTCTGTACAACTATAAACTATACTCTATGTTCTCATATAATTTTTATAAATGTCATTATACAGGTGTTAAATAAAGCGAATTTTACTCAATTTTAAGTGATTTATTATGCAGGTGTATTTCTTTTTGTATTATTTTTATAATGATATTGGGTGTCCCATGCCTCAAACCAATAATTTCGGAGTTTTGCATTTGCACCATTTCTCTCTAAATGTATTTGTTCAATTAAAAATTAAATCTAGTATACCATGAAAATTGTGTTTTTAGTAAGAAACAATTGCAATAAAAACAGTAGTTAACATGATTAGCATTGGTCAATAATTAAAACTGATTATTATTAATATGAGTGTGCCGTGGAGAACTAAAGAAAAATACTTTATATGTGCGTATTGGTGAATAAAATACAATTCAAATATATAAAAATATATAGGATGTTCCATATAAAAGAAAAACATATAATTATAGACGAGCCGTAATGCAACTCCTTGAATATGTGATAATAATTTTACGTAATGCTCTTTGAGTAAACGAATAAATTTAAGCAGTATTTCTAACGACAAGAAAGATACTTAAGAAAGCCATTTCAAACACTCACTCTGTATAGTTTTCTAACTGAAGCGTGTACATTTAAATAGATGTGAGTGCTATTTTCATGTTTTTAAAACCGATGACAAATTTTAGCGTGAAGTTAATGATTCGTATTACGAGATAAGAAAATTATACTAAAAATTATTATTTTAAAAATTAATAACTTTTTTAAACGTTTTAAAGTCTAGTTTTAACATAAATGATCCATGTTCTGATTTATTACTGCGGTGGAGGACCCCATTGTGCTGAAATGTTCCAACATAGCGGCGTTAAATTATAGTAAAAAAAAGTTTAACATTGGTATCCAGATATGTATAAAGAAATGTGTTTGTTCTTACCGTTTTACAAATGTTGTACGCGAAGATGTAGATAGCAGATATGATTATTAAATTCCAACATAACCACCCAAATTCATTCAAAAGAGAAGAAGAGGAATCTTTACCTCTTATTGTTAAATACGAATGAAACATTTAACAAAAATCAAAATAGTACTCGCACTTGACACAAAATCCTTTCAAACCCGTATTCCGGAAGACAATGAGGCAAATCAATAGTACTTCTAATATTTGTGTATGATTGAAAATATATTATTTTTACAAACCTTAATTTTGTTAGATTCAAATACATATATTTTTACTACATTCTCCATAAAACGGTTTCATTATTAATTTTAATGTAATTACTTCCTGACAGTGACAGTAGCCTCCTCTAGAATTCGTCGCCATTCCTCTCTGTTCCGTGCTTTTTCTCTCCAGTTCGTGATTTTGAGGTTTTTAAGGTCTTTTTGGATTTGGTCTATGAATTATATATATAATTCCACCATACAACAAAACTATTGAAAAATTAATAAAACTCAATAAAATGGGGGATTACAGCTCAATCGAATTAAAGGAAAATAGTAAAAAAATACGAATGTATATGCTGAGTAACGAATATTAATAAAAAAAATGAAATGGTATAATTGAGATATTTCGGAAATAAAGGGTTTTTTGTTATAACGCTTCGACACTAATATGAAAATATTTTGATTGGCGACCGAGAAACCGCCTATACATGCATTACAAATAGCGTGTTAGGAGGTGGGATTACTACCAATGGAAGTTAAGAAATTCAAATTCGAAAGGAGGGGCTAACATTCCTGTACTACAGTTTCCAAACAGTTTTTATTTTAACATAAATTTCTTGCATTAAACTTAATAATTTAAATACACCTGTAATTATAAAGTATGTATATTTATACAGTGTTATAATATTCATTTATTTTTATGTAAATATAACTTAAAATAGCATATATTTCAAGAACATTTAGGTCCATGATGAAAACAGTTTGATATAAAAATCTTTTCAAAATTCGGGAGACCATAACTCGCTTATTAATAGGAATTTTTTCACCGTATTTTCATCAATAGTCTCAGTTTTCCTAATATTTTCAGATGAAATTATAAAAAAAAAATGGTGTAATCCCCCATTGGGAATTCCAGCTCATTCGAATTAAGGAAAATTAGTTAAAAAAATACGAAAATAATGCTTAATAATGAATATTACTATAGAAATAAAATAATATAATTGAAATACTTCGAAAATAAAGGGTTTCTATATAATATAATAAATAGTATATTAGGAGGCGGGTTTTACCACCAATGGAAGTTAAGAACACTGCAGTTTTTATTTGAACATAAATTTCTTGCATTAAAATTAATAATTTAAATACAGTTATAATTATAAAGTATACATAAAGTATTATAATTTATAATATTCATTTATTTTTTTGTAAATATAATTTAAAAATAGTATGTATTTCAAGAACATTTAGGTCCAGGATGAAGTTTGATATAAAAACATATTTGTGACGTCACATCAGTTTTTTCAAACTTTGGGAGATCATAACACGCTTATAAAATTATGAAAAAAAAGTGGAATCTCCTATTCTCTACCAAAAATGCAAAAAAAATGGGATAAGTATAAATGTGTTTGATCTTACCATTTTACAAATGATGTACGCGAAGGTGTAGATAGCAGAAATGATTATTAAATTCCAACATAACCACCCAATTTCATTAATAATAGAAGAGGTACTTTTACCTATTATTGTTAAATACATATGAAAAGAACATGACGTACAAGAAATGAATTTGTTAGATAGAAGAAAAAATATGCTTATAGAAAATAATTTGGTTATTTTTTCCACAATTTCACATATTTTCTTATACAAGTTGTGTAAAATAATTATTTTTTTCCTACTCCAAAATATGTTTTCTTTTAAAATTTTGTTTATAATAATTAATCTGTGCAATACAAAAATATTTATTACAGCGAATAAAGATATAGTATATTGTTCAATAAAAATCGCATTTACAAAATAAATAAGAAAAGAAATCGGTATCATATTTAAAAATTTATAAAATAATAGTGCTGTGAAAGATACACAAAAAACCATATTCAATGTTAAATATAATTTTATCCTTTTATAATTTATATTAACTTTAAAATATTTTTGTAACTCCTCGTCAATTTTTGACAATTCAAAAATGATATTTTCAAATTTAAAACTAAATCCAAGAGTAATAAAACTTGTCAAACAACTACATAACATTGAAAAGTCTTTATAAATGTCAATTACTAACAAAATCACTTTTATATTCCATGCATAAGATGTGAAATATCGGTATGGACCTGAATAACAATAAATAAATAAACTGGTCGTAACAATAAACCAAAATATAGAATAAAAATATTTGAATTTCGACTGAAAAACACCAAATTTTGATAAAACAAATATGAAAGGTGTTAGAGAATAGAAAATGTCGGCCATTTCTATTGAATTACTTTGTAGGTAATGAAATTTTATCATTTAATCACAATGTCATATATAACTAATAATGATTTATTATTTATTTAGTTCTATTAATACATAATTTTCTAATTGAACCGTGTAAATTCTAAAGAATATTGAAAAATATATTACGGCCTAACGAATAATAATCCGTAAAAAATAAAATAATAGTGGAGCAACCCATCTTAACAATAAGTTAGTTTCTAGTTCCACATATTTTTAAAAGCTAATCATTAAAAAATATATGTTTAAAATGAAAAGAAATTAATATTATCAAAAAAGCAATTTTAAATGAATGTGGATTTATCTAAAAACAACCAATGTCCCGATTTCGTATTTCTTTTTACTTCCTTGTACGAAGTAAAGGAAGTATTGTAATCGCGAAAAATTTCGGTTTCCAAATTTCAACGGAAATATCCATTTTGACAATCCCTGAATCCATTTTGACTAATTTCGTCGTGACGTCTGTACGTAAGTATGTACATACGTATCTCGATAACTGAAAAACGGGAAGCCGTAGAAAGTTAAAATCTTGTATTTAGGACTGTTATAACATCTAGTTGTGCACCTCCCTTTTACATAACTTTCGGAAATGGTACTTTACTTGAAGCCTACAATAGATTTTAATGAAAAACTATATTAAACTATAATCCAAAACTTTTCAAATTTGGTATGTAAAACTCTTATATCAATAGGAATAATATATTAGATTTTAGTTAAAATGGTCTACCCGGAAGTGGTACTTTACTTGAAGCCTATAATAGATTTTAACTATATTAAAATATTATCCAAAACTTTTTAAATTTGGTATATAATACTTTTATATCAATGGGAATAACATAATAGATTTTAGTTAAAATAGTGTATCCGGAAGTGGTAATTTACACTGTAAAAAAAGTATGTAAAAATACATAAGTTTAATATGTAAAGTTTACATATATTATTTATGTAATTATCCATTTATATGAAAATATACAAAAATTGTGGAAAAGTACAATGAAAATAAAAGTAAAATTACGTATCTAAATGACTTTTTACAATTTTGATAATAAAATTACATCTGTAATGTAAATATACATTAGGTAGTTATCAACAAATACTCATGAATGTAATTTTACCTATGATATATATAAAAATTATAATTTTTATTTGTAAAATTACATAGTAACAATGTAAGTACTCGGTATGATTTTGAAATTTCCATATGTTGTGTTAATATTTCGCAAATTTCTTGTAAATTTACATACCTAATTATTGTAACTAGGAATTCAGCCCAGTTTCCAACGGAATTAATTTTAAATTTTACGCCGAAAACCATAACAATTCGAGGTGAGAATAATTATGCCTATTTTTAAGTATTAATTAGTTCAACAGACTACTGCCTGTTTCTTTTTAATATATCCCTCCATAACTATTAAAATTACAAAAAAATGCCTTTCAATAAAATATTTTCTAAAAAAAATGTATAGAAGTGACTCCATATTTATACACAGTAATTTATCGCCAAATGCATTGCTTTGCTTCACTTTGGTATTAGTAATATTGGTATTATAAGATATTTTTACGAAAATCAACCGGTAAGCCACTTTTCAATTACACGGATATTTCCTAAACTATAAATGCAAATTAGGTATATACAATACAGAGTATTTTTTATTTACATTAAATATTTGAGCTCAATAAAGAATTTATGTTTGTAAATATTAAGTAATTTCTTCAAAAAAATGTTTTTAAAATTTTCTATTGAAAATTATAACATGAAAACGTTTGGATACGCGTGATTTTATGTATGTATGTATGTATGTATGTATGTATGTATGTTTCTTGCGGGCTCACTGTGAAAGATAGGTAATGCCACGGACTTTTTTATAGAATTTTTTATGCTGAATAATTCTTCCAAACATCGGCATACTTAGTTGATTTATTTAAAAAATACTGACAATATTACTTATTAATAAAATTCAATTAATTACATATTGAAAATTTAAATAGTTATTTTTTGTTAACAAAATATTTAAATTCAACAGTGACTTGTAATTTTACACAAATATTCCACAATAGTATGTAATTTTACATTTAAATGTAATTTTGTAGAAATGTGATTGGTTGAACACACCTGTCACTGTTAATACGCATGATCAGAAGAGGAATGATGCATCGAATTCTTCAAGTCAAAACTTATTATTACTTGTTTTGCTTTGTTACTTATTGAGTCTAAGCAAATTTTAGATGGGCTAATATACATACATGTGTATTTATATTTATGTCTAGTGTTTACAAGTTATTATCCACGAGTACCTCTTTCATTATTTTGTTATTGTGGGGTAAGTATGATTAAATTTAATTTCATGCTTTATTTGCGCATTATGACATTAATTTCATAATTTCTTTATTTAATTTCTTATGCTACATACTTAGTCTTTGTGAATAAGATTTATACGATATTACACGCATTTTAAAACTATTTTTAAAATGGACTTGGTATGGTAAAATATCCACCTTGGAATGAAATTTTACATTTGAATGTAATTTTACAGAAATACGATTGGTTGAACAAATCCTCTTCTTTGTTGATGCACGTTGTATATAGCCAGGTACAATTGTTTATTACTGCGCATTCGTCTTGAAATTATTACAATACAACGTTAAAACTTGCAGCTACCTGCTTTCTACGTAATGGGTAAGCTATTTTATACTTTTTTATATTGAAGTCTAGAGTGTAAAAGTCATCGGTGAGTATCTCTTTGATTTATTGTTTTATTACAGGACTGTAACAAACATGGTTAAAATGTCGTCATATTTTAACCTAATTCTTTCTCATAAAAATATAATTTAATAATTATGTATAATTGTCCAAATTGCCGTTTTAAAACAAACTATATTACTAAATATAACAATCATCAAATTACACATAAAAATCAGATAGTTTGATATCACTGCTTGTATTCTGAATGTAATATGCAATTTAGAAATTATGGTAGTTTTAGACAACATTTAATACGCTGTCATACGAAATATAAGCCTTCTAAATATTCTGACGAAATAGTTTTTTGTAAAACAGAAATAAATAACTGTTATTATTTTTATTATATATTATGTTATTACATATAAAATGTATTTGTTATATAGTAAAATAAAAAGTTAATTTATTTGTATTAGCAATATTTTTCATTCCACCAGTTATATGTAATTGTTGCATTACGTATTGTAAAATTTACAAATTATAGTGTATTTATAACAAAACGGTAAGTATAATTACATACCTGAACGTAATATTGTATGGTTTTTATGTAAAAATACATTTATTTTACATTCGAATATTTTATAATTACCTTTGCAATAGTAATTATTTTTACATTCATTACTGTGAAATTTACAAATTGTAATGTATTTATACCAAAACAGTAAGTACAATTACATACCTGAAAGTAATATTGCATGTCTTTTTATGTAAAAATACATATATTTTACATTTAAATATGTTATGATTACATTTACAAAAGCAATTTTACATTAATTAATTTATATATTTACATTGATTATAGTTTTATTACATTGCATTCTTTAAATTTACAAATACAAATACAAATATTACTTTACGTACTGTGAGATTATATATTAAAAAGTATTTACACATTGACTAGTAAAATTACACCTATAGTTAGTGGTCTTTTGCTGCCAGCTATAGTATGTGTAAATTTACACAATATTTTTACCTCTCGCTAAGAGAGGTATTGGAATCATGCTAAAAATCACATATCCAGATTTTAATGAATAAGCACGTTTCAAGGTCACTGGAATCCGATTTTAACATTTTTACAATGATGTCTGTGTGTGTGTGTGTGTGTGGATGTGTGTATGTGTGTGTGTGTGTGTGTGTGTGTGTGTATGGCTGGATGTTGGACGGACGATTCCTCAAAAACTATAAGACATAAGACCTGTTTAACTATGAATTCCTCAATCTGACATTCCTGGGAAGAGCTGAAAAGGTTTTGGTAACAATTGAACAACCGGAAGTAGTCGTTTTTAAAAGAAATTCTTCCAAATATTAATTTTTAAAAAATTTTGATATTACTAATTTTGAAGAACAAAATTCTACACCTGATACATTTAAATTTTTTATTATATCTTCTATAAATTTAGAGATAAAGACGCTATAATATATATAGAATATCGGGATATAACAAGTTGAGTAGGCGAAACTACATTAAGGAAACCAGTTGACAAATTCAAGTGTTTATAACATAATTTGTAAATGACAGATTTCTGTGTCAAAAATTAACAGTTTTAGTGACATTTTGATAGCTTTTTCTGGGAAGTACATTTAATCTTTGTTATTGTTTTATTAATTAAATATTTGAAATTATAGGTAATATGCATATATCCATCAGAAATACCGCCAATCTGGTTAATGAATTGGAAGAATCTCTGACATTTAGAAACTTCCTCATACAATGAAAAATAGATATAATTAGAATTATATGTGTGCAGAAGACATGTTAAATACAATAAAAAACAAAATTTGGGTAAAGTTCTGTAATATTTTGTTATAAAACGACGGTTCGATAGCAAAGTGCAATACAATACTTATATAGCCTAATATGGAAATGGCGAGAGGTCTTGTGCTGGCCACAACAGATTTTTTTTACAGTGTACTTGAAGCCTACAATAGATTTTAATGAAAAACTATTTTAAAATATAATCCAAAACTTCTCAAATTTGGTATATAATACTTCTATATTAATGGGAATAGATTTTGGTTAAAATAGTCTAACCGGAAGTGATACTTTACTTGTAGCTGTTATCAGTTTTTCTTGACAAAAATGGTGTTATTTTGAATTTAACAATAAATGCTTCAAATAAAAGTTTTAGAAAATTAAATTCTGCGTCGAAAATATCAAGTATGATTAAATTAGCTCTTTGTATTAGCGAGATATGTAAATTTAAAAATTATGTACTTTTTGGTTTCTGTAATTAAGTTTGCAATGAATGTTAAATTATATCACATATACGTGCAATTTTATGATTGGGTCTGTTATAATACATATTTTAATTATTAACAAAATATGTATAGTTTAACAGACGCCAAGGAAGTCAGATATTTAATTAATAATTCAATTACTCGTAACTTCTATGAAAGACAAAATCGAAACTTCTGGTAGGTACCATTTTGCGTTCATTTCTGTGTTATATATATACAGAGTGTTAATACTAAGTCGTTACACCCGAAAATGGTAGTTAGAACTCATTAAAATAAACAACTTTTCTTAGTTCCAATTTTTGATTTTGTGCCCCGATTTGTAGTTATTGGAGTTCTTTTGTTTTTCGAAAAATCGTCATAACACTCTTGTTTTAAAGACTATTGAATTTTTTTTCTTTCAAATTTACCTGTAGGCTCTCTGAAACATTTGGCATTTACAATTATTTTTTATTTTTTCAAATGATAAAATGGCGATTGATCAAAAATTTCAATGCATGATATTTTGATAACCACTCCATCGATTTTCGAAATTAAAACATTTATAAAATCCTTAAACTATCTACTACAATATTTGTCCTAAACATTTTTTTCAATCTATCCCAAAAAAGTTTTGTATTCATTTAAATGACTTATAAGTACAGTGTTTTCAAAAATAATCCTAACTCAGAGTAGGCTATAAACAAAAGAAAAAAAACGTATATCAATTTGAAAGTATTTAATTAAATGTCAATTTGACACAAGATATTGTCAAAAATGTTATCTAAAAAATATTGTCGTATCCTTATTTTAGAAATAGAAATAAATTAGAAAACGGTGAATGGCAATAATCTGTATCCTCCTTTATTATCTTTTCTCCTTATAATTACATTCACGATCAATTGTGACAACTTGATTTTTGAATTGAATAATGATCAGACATACGTTTCTGTGTTCATAGCCCACTCCGAATTAGGTTTTTTTCTGAACATACTGCACTTATGTTAGTCAAGTAAATGAATAAATACTTTTTTTGGATAGATTGAAAAAAATGTTTAGGACAAATATTCTAGTAGATAGTTTAAGGATTTTATAAATCTTTTACTTTCGAAAATCGATGGAGTGGTTATCAAAAAATCAGGTATTGAAATTTGAAAAAATAAAAAATAATTGTAAATGTCAAATGTTTTAGAGAGCCTGCAGGTAAATTTGAAAGAAAAAAAATTCAATAGTCTTTAAAATAAGAGAGTTATGACGATTTTTCGAAAAACAAAAGAACTCCAATAACTACAAACCGGGGCACCAAATCAAAAATTGGAACTAAGAAAAGTTGTTAATTTTAATGACTTCTAACATTTTCGGGTGTAACGACTTAGTATTAACACCCTGTATATATTATGTTTTCATTGTTTTCATTGTATAGGGTGTCTCATTTTCGATGCTTTTTTAGGGTATCTCGGGAAATATTAATGATAGAGCAAAATCGTTTGCACATTCCATATCCATAGTCAACTTTTTGAGAAAAGTTTAATAGTCACCACAGGAATTTTCGATCTTCTTTTGTTTCTGAGCTACAGGCAAAAACTTGTTTTTCGCTCATTTCGAAAATATCTTATAACTCATTTAATATGGTAGTTCGAGAAAAATTGTTTTAAACAAATTTTTTACCGTTTTTTAGGTAAAATAAAATGGCGTAATTAGATTTTTTGGAAACTTCATAATTCTTGAGATATAACACAAACTTATGATTTTTTAAATGGCAACCTATGTTGAAAATAGTCTCATCTTTTTGCTTATTATTTAAGCTTTTCAATGATATATAACAAGTCTACATTCTTTTGTTTTACACATGAATAAAAGATGATTTATTAATTTTTTGGGGTGAAAAAATATTTATGTATTAAGAGCGTAAGGAGGCTTTTATGGCCTGCGGCGGGATTTTGAGCCCGAGGCGTAAGCCGAGGGATAAAAACACGTCAAAGGCCATAAAAGCAAGTTACGCTCGTGGTACATACAAAACTTTATACACGGACGAAAATTTTCAAATTATGAGTGTTAGAAAAATTGTATCGAAAAGAATTTGTCCTCGTACATCCAGTATCTAGTGTTGCTTTGAAAGCGGAAAACAACAGTTTATTGTTTGTTTATTAGTTCTGTCATTTGAGTTTTATTTTGTGTATCTCCGTGCTTTCCATATAAATATCACAAAATTAATTTTCATTTTTCATTAAAGAATATAAAAATTTTCGATTTCGATTTTCGAACATTTCATGTTGCCCGTTTAATTTGTTTATATTGTAGGTTATAATTTGGTTTGACATTTCATTATAGCCCGGTGGGCTATAATGAGGCTTGCGGGCTATAAAATGACATTTATGTCAAAGAAATTCGTGTATAATTGTCAAATTATGATACGTCCGTGCATAAATAAATTTTAACTACTATATTTGTCAGTTTTGAAGTGCTTTTCAATTTTTGCGCCTTTTGTATCTTTTTGTTTTTAATATTTTTTACTTTTTCAAAAATACAAAAAATTCTTTTGCACTTTTGATCCAAGATGGCGGCTCGAGCCGACCCTCCTCAAGATCAGAAACTTGAACATATGTTAAAATCGTTTCTACCCTACCTTTTGTACAGCAGACTTGAAAAATATTAAGAATTTGAATTAGAGTACATGTTAAGCGCATTAAAAACTCGAATATTTTAAAAATTAATTAATATTTACCCAAGTTTTCACATAAATGATACACGTTCTAATTTGTTACTATGAGACCCCGTTGAATTTTTCTCTCATTAAATATAAGGTCGTGATATAATTAATAATCGAAGCTATTGCTCGAGAACCGAAGCAGCACATTCTGCAACTCGATTTCACTCGAAAATATCATCGATGATAATCATATCACTTGTTTAGTAGATTAGCTTGATTTTTAATGGTTAATTGGATTGATTCAGAATCAGCGTTGATCTGTGGGTCAACTCACGATCAAGGTATGGTGAATTCGGCCGTTATTGGTGTTTTATAAAAATTGTCCATTCATTCTGTTCCGTTTATATTATATTTTAAAAAAAAGTTTTTTTCATAATTATTTATAACATTGCGTATTTCATATAAATAATTGATGTTTGTTAACGTTTTATTACAAATATTTCTTGATTTAACCCTAGGATCATAGTTATGATCGAAACGTTGGTTTGAAATCAATAAAATCTTCCAGACTGCAGTTCCGAATATTTTCTTTTTTCCTGCATTAATTATTTAAATAAAAGCATACTGACTGCAGTTTCCGATTACTTTATTTTCTTCTCCACACATCAATCTCCAGTCGATCATCGTTACTCCAACTAATTAATTATTTATGTTTTAAAATGTGTAAAGTATTGTATAAACGACATATTTTCATATTGAAGTGTAGAATAATGATTAATTTGTTTACAAGTGTTGTTATTGAAGAAAATGTATGCAGGACATGTAAAACAATTCCAAAGGTATAAATTCATTCCAAATTATTGTTTTATAACCTCAATATGCATTTTCGAAATGATTTACTTATTATATTTATTTTTTTCTAGTTTCAAATTGAATTTTTTGAACAAGGCAAGTGATATGTTTTATGTAAATTATTGTGCGAAAAATAATAAAAATATACATACAAATTGTATGGCGCACTATTACGGTAATTTAACACAAAACTTTACAAATACAGTTATAGTTTAAATAAATAATACGGGGGCAGAGTATTCTTATAAAAATTAATGAAACCTATTTTCAACTTTGATAAATATCAAATCAAATTCAAAATAGGATATTTTCTTGTTATTATTTTATTCAGGACTTTTTTGAGGGAAATAAGGAAACAACAATATTTAACAATTTTGTTTAATAAATAATAAAATACATTCTATTCGCTGAATTGTATGGCATATACAGTTAAGGTACAAATAGCTGATGCCATCTGAAATAATGGAAAAATATTGTATAAATAAACATTAGTTATAAACTGGTGAAGCATTTAAATTCAAAGAGATCTAAGTTCCATATTTATTTTTAAATACTGCTTCTTGAGAGAGATATGATTTTTTTGAAATTTATTAAACATTTGAATTTTACCGGAATGACGTATGATGACCTGATGATAGATCAGAAAGATCAGTGTGATAACAGTGCTGCCTACTGTTGAAATATAGAAACATCATTGCTAGTGACAGTACTTATCTAATTCATAACTTATTGTATTGATGTTTGATGTTCTTATTTGTTATCTTAATTGTTTACTGTTTTATTTTTGCGTGTATATAAAAGGTAATATAACAAAACAAGCAAAATCACACACAACAATATGACTGCTCGTTGATGGCGTTCTTGCAAGTTCCGGTTTACAGTATAGTCGAGTTAATAAGTTTTGAAAAACTATATTAAATAAACTAATTATGAACATTTTTAGTTCTAAATTTTACCCTAGTGGAATACCCCATTGTACTATATCTATCTCATAGAATAATAGAATAAAAATATTTTGGCACTTAAATATTTCTGAATTTAAAAGCTTGAATTATTACCGAAGTTAGTTCGCGTATTTCCAAGTTGTATATCGACATAATAGAGAATTTAATTTTATTGCGATATATTTCCAAGGACAGCATTTTTATCTAAAAAAATATGTATAGGTAACTATTTTTGTATATTTATTTATTTAAAACATTCTCACCGTATCTCTAAGCTCAGTATTGTGCAGGTCGTGAAGCAATGATGCTGTTTTGTTTCCCTAAAACAAATAAATTTAGTTTTAAACAAAAGTAAAAGTTTGGTTAGGGGATGCAAAAAAATTATGACTTCCAAATATACAGGGTATTAAAAAAATAAGGACGAAAATCCTGGAGATTATATTTAAGGCTGTCTAGCCTCCATGCGTCGGTATTCGTATTAATCCCGGTTTTGTCATCATGTCGTAGCCCAATTATAATAGCAAAACGACGAATAGCTTACAGCCACATTGTAATATGGCTTTCAACTTCTCTAGATATAAGAACAATTACCTCACCTAATGCACAAAAGTCATTCTTGGAAAACTCGGGGCGAGTTTTGTGCGTTAGGTCAGGATATTGTTGTGATATTTAAAGAAATATACAAGCTAGTCTACTCGACTAGTCAGATTGTAAATCATCGCTGAGTCAACGAAGATTTGATAATAATCTGGCGGCATTTTACTATATGGCTACGAGATACTATTATGTGAAGTCATTACAAAACCAGAATTAATACGGAGACCAGCGCCGGGAGGACTCACCCTATATTTAACGTAACTTATATTGAATAGCAAATAAATTATTTTCATTATTGTTGTTACTAAATATTTTGTCTGCCAGTGGCATTAAAAATGTACGCCAGAAGATCCATGCCTTTAATTTTGCGAATTTTGAAAAAAAATCTTTTTGAAAGAATCAGCGTTTGTGTGAAAGTAAAAAAATATTGAACGAAAGACTGTCAGAAAAACTTGAATTGTTTGTAAATTACATCTAGTTTTTTTTTTTATTAAATTGATTATTATTCACGCATATTTCTAATTAATGACCACAAAATTTATTTTAAACATATTTATTAATTTTATAACTGTCGAATCAATTTATATGACTCCAATTATTAGCGAAAACTGCGAATAGAAGCAGATTGACACAATCAAAATTAAATTTAGTCAATTTTTAACCAGAAAATCAAGTACGAACAACTTGAAGAAAAATTTATAGCCAAAGATAAACAAATTGAATTTTTGGAAAAAAGAATAAGAGAAAAACACTCTAATTTTTTGGTATTCACGAAGAAAAAGGAGAAAATATAGACCGAATCATTTTAAACATAATAAAAAATAACATGAACTTAGTATATATAACCCCAGATAACATTGAAGATTCAAAACGGATTGGAAAATACGAAGATAATAAAACCTGGTTAATATTTGTTGAATTTAATTCAAAAACATTAAAAGCGTCATTTTAAAAAATGCAAAGTCTCTCAAAAACACTAAAATTTACAACGAACAAGACTACACTCCTAACTTCTTACAAGATAGAAAAATACTTAAACCACATTTTAATAGAGCAAAAAAGGAGGGACATGGGTATTTTTAAATCAAAACACATTTTATATAGATAGAACTAAATACATTACGAAGAATTTCAAAGACAACGATAAATTGGTGGAGGTAGCGATAATAATAAAAGTGACAAAACTGACGAAAATCTTGAGCTCACGACATCAACAAGAAGATTTTCTACATCACTTTAATCATTGTCACACTTAGGTGAAGAAGCTTTATATATTAATAAACCATCACAAGATAATATACAAGAAAAGAATATAAGTGAAACCCCAAATACTCAAGGGAAAATAGTAACTAAAAATACCCACTTTAAAACAGGACCCTTGACCCTTAGACAAACACATTCAAACAAGACTTTGATCTCAATCAACTTCATAAAAATCAAATCAAAAACTAACACAATAAACAATAATTTCAACATCTTACTTTAGAATATACAAGGGTTCAAAAATCTATTTAATTTAAATTCTCAAGATGAATACCTTTTTTTATGTCATGATATTATCAGAGACGTGAATAAATTACGAGTTAAAAGAAAATCCTCCTTTTTTAGCATTAAGCATTTAAGCATTAAAAGTGTCATTTTCAAATGTGGCATTGCCATTTACTCATAAATTCCCGCCAAATATATCTGTTATTGAAAAAGAACAACACTGAATATATTTTGAAAAGTCAGAATTAATGCCCAAACTATTATACTATTTATTTTTCCCAATCATACGAATACAACGTATTACTTCAATGCTTCAACGAAAACCTACAAAGTTTAATCCGACAATATTCCAACTATGCATAATATTATGCGGCGATTTCATTGCACGTATGGACGAAAGTAACCATATAGAAGATGAAATCCCTTTCAACAACAATGGGGGATTACGGCTCAATCGAATTAAAGGAAAATAGTAAAAAAATACGAATGTATATGCTGAGTAACGAATATTAATAAAAAAATGAAATGGTATAATTGAGATATTTCGGAAATAAAGGGTTTTTTGTTATAACGCTTCGACACTAATATGAAAATATTTTGATTGGCGACCGAGAAATCGCCTATACTTGCATTAGTGTTGCCACAAGACCAAGACCAGTCCTGGTCTTGGTCTCGTCTCGTCTTGGTCTTGTCGAAACGAGACCATCATTTGGTCTCGACTAGAAAAGTCGAGACGAGACGAGACTAGCATCAAGTCTTGTCGAGAAAGTCTTGAGTCTCGACAAGACT
This sequence comes from Ophonus ardosiacus, assembly GCA_943142095.1. NCBI lineage: Eukaryota > Metazoa > Arthropoda > Insecta > Coleoptera > Carabidae > Ophonus > Ophonus ardosiacus. The sequence goes on from OW964826.1 coordinate 40,166,718, forward strand.
CTCGACTTCAGATCAAAGGTATTTTTTTAAACATATACCTATTCTAAAAGTCCTTCAAAAACTGAGAGTATTGCTGTAAATACTGATTGAAAATTTGAATAAATAAGAGAGATATTAATTTTTCAAATTTTGTAATTTTCTACTTTCATAATTGTGTCCCAGAAACATTAATTTATGTAAATATGATGTATTCCTTATTCATCTAAATAATCCAAATATAAGTTTTAAATGAATTTAAATTACAATGTAAGTGGGATGAAATGAAAGAAGTATCAATTTAGAATTCTTATGTTATTTTAATGCACCAATATTTTTTATTAAATTAAGATCAACCTTTATTTTATACTACACATGTTATTTTAATTTAATTTTTGTTTAATTCTCAATTAATATATTCGTACAACTGGGTATATGAAATACTGACTACATCTTCAAAAATATTTCCAAATTTCAAATAGCACACAACAGTTACATCTGTGGTGCATTCTGCAAGTTAGCAATGTACTTCAGTTTTATTTATTAAATTAATACATTATAACAAAAGTAACGTTCCCTTCAAATATACATTATTTTTCTTTTATTTTTAAAGAAGAAAATTAAAATACATTGTATAAATTCATTCATATGAAAAAATTTAAAACAATAATCAACGTTTACTTAAAGCCTTAAAGAAAATAGAAATATAAAAGTCGTAATGTACAATCCCTTCTTTAACAATTTTCTTAAAACTTTGTATGCACAAATGTGTAAAACAAACTGTTTTTCCAATTCCCTAATATAATATAATTTAAAAAAATGGGTAAAAGATAACACAACATTTCTTTTCTTGTAAAAATCCAATAATGGAACAATAAATTTTATAACTGTGCTATAAATGCTGCATATTACCAGACAATAACAACCACTTTTAGACATCTGCTAGTAATAAAAGTAGGTAGGTTTGCCCAACCCAAATCCAAATATATCCGAATACAATATTTTAGTCAATCTAACAATTTTGCATCTTAAAAATATAAAACCATGTAATAAAGAAAATTATAAACGTATGATAAAGAATTAAATGAAACATAACATAGACAATTTTTATGAGGAATCATTATTATGGTTTCATAAGTGGAAAGAGGAACCTCTTGAGAAAGAAATACCATATGTAGAATTATTAGATATCTCCAAAAAATTCTATACATTTTTACTCCATGGCTTGATTTTATTTTTAACTCTACCTTGTACAACATGTAAAAGAAGTTTTAGTAGGTACATAAAAAATCTGTTGTGGCTAGCACAAGACCTTCCGTCAATTTTTTACAAATTCCATACCGAACGTTCTTTGCAAAAATATAAATCCAATACAATTATAACACGAACAATCATTATGTATTGTACTTGACACTGACATCTGTCAATTACAATTTTTTGAATATATCAACTGTTTCTATGATTATAGTAAAGCTGACTGATTTTGGAAAGTTACTCTATTTATAATTCGTTAAACCGTACAACTGTTATTATTAAAGTTTCTTAGTTACTATTTTTTTTTACTAATTATATAAATTTAAGCACGTTTATTATAATTTATTTGTTTTTCAAATAAGTGTTTTTTTTTTGTTAGAGAATTGTGTTTATGTAACTACCTACAGTTTTTATTGAATATACCATTATTATTCTAAATACGTTTTTGGAATAAGTTTATTTTTTTGGCAAATAAATAACATATAAATATATGACTAACTATATTTTTATTCGTCAAAATTTTGATATAAAGCAGAAGTTCTCAACCTGTGGTACGTGTACTAGGGGATACGCGAAAGGTTAAGTTTTAGTTATCTACTTATTTAACATTTATTTAGAAAAATATAAAAAAAAATAGCGAAAGAAGTTTTTTTTGGGATTTTTGTCCATTTACTTATTGCTTCATTTAAACATATACATACCTATTTAACTATTGCTAATAATAGAAATGCATTTATTCTGTAGCTAAGGATTTGAAATTATATATTTTATATTTATTAACAAGAAACAACACTCGGTATGTATGTATATTTTCATATTAATTATTTCAAGAGCTCAAGTATCAAGTTGATATTTACAGAAAAAATAATAAATATCTCTAATATTATTTTTGAATCGCGATTGTACTGCTGTTCTTAGAATTTTATGTACTATTAGATGGGATTATAAAAAAAATGTTAATGGAGGCAAAGTCGAGAGTCTTGTCGAGACTCGAGACGAGACGAGACTGACATAAAGTCTCGTCTCGACAAGACCAAGACGAGACCACTCTAGTCGAGACCAAGTCAAGACCAAGACAAGACCGGCCCCAAGTCTCGTCTCGTCTCGACTTCTGGCAACACTAACTTGCATTACAAATAGCGTGTTAGGAGGTGGGATTACTACCAATGGAAGTTAAAAAATTCAAATTCGAAAGGAGGGGCTAACATTCCTGTACTACAGTTTCCAAACAGTTTTTATTTTAACATAAATTTCTTGCATTAAACTTAATAATTTAAATATGTACACCTGTAATTATAAAGTATGTATACTTATACAGTGTTATAATATTCATTTATTTTTATGTAAATATAACTTAAAATAGCATATATTTCAAGAACATTTAGATCCATGATGAAAACAGTTTGATATAAAAACACATAAATTCAAAATTCGAGAGACCATAACTTGCTTATTAATAGGAATTTTTTCACCGGATTTTCATCAATAGTCTTAGTTTTCCTAATATTTTCAGATGAAATTATAAAAAAAAAAAAATGGTGTAATCCCCCATTGGAATGCGACGAGAATTGCAATGGATAAAACTATAAACAAATAAGTGGCAAGATCACAAGGCTTCTAAAAAATATGTATGAAGACGCTGTTGTGCGACATAAATAATGAATTAACTACAGAAATACAAGTTACTAAGGGAGTCCTACAGGGAGAATGTTCAAGCCCATTACTCTTTACACTGTATATATCCGACCTAGAGAACATATTCAGGCAAAAAACCTTGAAGGTTATTTTATAAATATAAAAAAGGTATATTGACACTGCACTACGCAGACACTAACTGATTATTGCAATTCCCACCAACTCACAATAAACGCAGAGAAAACAAAAATAATTCACTTTCACAATGAAAGACCACCTAAACGTTATATAACACATTGTTGTAAAAACAAGGAAATTCATTTTACAAACAAATATACCTACTTGGGAGTTACATTTCCTTCATCAGGAAATTTTAACGAAAACACCAAAGAAAAATTAAGTAAAGGCAACCGAACAACTGGCGTAATAAAATATACCATGCTGAAATGCAAATGTTTTGCTGGGAAACTGATTTCAAATTGTACAATACTATACTTGCACCTACACTACTCTACAGATCTGAAAGAAGGGGATTTTCACAAAAAGAAAATATTGAAAAAGGATCCATGCAATACTTTAAATCAGGGCATCGATCCCGAACCTGAACCGAATCAAAATCAGAACCAAACCGTAATGTTTTAGCGAACCAAACCCAGAACTGAACCTCAGATATATTTTCAATTGAACGCGAGGCGGAACCTAACCGGTATTAAAATTCGGGTTCAGGGTTCAGCTCCGGTTCAGATTCATTTTCAGTTCGAAACGTAAAAGTAATCGTAATACTTACAAGCGATCATCGACGCCTTCTGCGTCTGCGATGCTGCCTGTGTAACTGTTCGTGAAAATTGTGTTGTTTTGTCTTGCGTTGCATTATAAATTTCTTCTCGCATTTTTTCTATATGAAGATTGTTATTCAAAAAACATTAATTCAACTTTTATTAAGTCGAACCGAACCTGAACCCAATACCTGAACCGAAACAAAACCGTATATTTTATTAATGCATGAGCCAGAATGGCACACGAATCCATCTCTCAAAAAACAAATTAACCTGAACCTAAACCGAACCCAATTTTTGCAGGTTCGATGCCCTGCTTTAAATCCAAATTTTGCTTACAGAAATCTACTCCAGGATATATAATAAGAAGAGAAACTGGCTTAAAAAATCTAGAAATTCTAATTGTTAGCAAAATACTAAAGTACTGGCACAAAATATTACTAATGGCGGAAGAAAGATATAAGAGTATAAAAATATGCTACAATAAATTAATAACGCTTAATGATGAATTTGCAAATATCATCAAGCCAGATAAACAAACGAAATATAATTGGGTCAGAATGCTTCAAATGGTACTTACAAAAGCTAACTACATATGGATCTGGAAGACAAAGTAAGATAGCATTGAAAGCAGAGTTAGAGAATATTCTAAAAGCTTATAATGAAATTTTATACTCTGAAGACACCAAAACATACAACCCTAATTACCATACCTACATAACAACCTACATTATTTTTCCTTTCATATACCCCTCACTATCCTAAAATTATATTGTCAACTTAGAACATCCAATATTATAAGATTTTCCTGCTTTCACTTTATACCCACAAATTTTGCAGACGATGCTGACGATGAGATATGTAGCCTGTATGTGTATACCCTGTTCGAAGAAAACTCCTTAAACCATTTTCTCTTTTTTGCCCTATCCACAATCCCATTCGAACCAAATTTATAGACAAACATACACATTCCTGGTCCACAGAAAAAAACCATCAGAAATCTACTTGCCATTCCAACCAAGGACAAGATGCTGGATATTCCCAATTACTTCAAAAACGCACTAAAACTAAGAGCATTTATCTTAAATGTTTAAATGAAATAAATATTTATATAATGTGTATAAGAATGAAAGGTAAAGTTGATTGCCAATCTACTTGTATGGAGTTAATTACTCTTAACAATAAATTATTATTATTATTATTTAATCTTACCGTTTTACAAATGATGTACGCGAAGGTGTAGATAGCAGAAATGATTATAAATTGGTAACACAACCACCCAAATTCGGAAAAAATAGAATTCGGACTTTTACCTTTTAGTATTAAATACGAGCGAAAAGAACAAGACGTACAACCTATTAATTTGTTAGACAGAGAAAAAAATACGCACACAGAAAATAATTTGGTTATTTTTACCACTATTTCACGTAATTTCTTATACAGGTTGTTTAAAATATTAATTCTTTTCCTACTCAAAAATTTGTTTTGTTTTAAAATTTTGTTTATAATAATTAATCTGTGTACTACGAAAATATTTATTACAGCAAATGTAGATATAGTAACTTGTTCAATAAAAAACACATTTACGAAATAAATCACAAAAGAAATCGGTATTAAACCTAATAACAATTTATAAAATAATATTAGCGTGAATAATATAGAAAAGATCATAAACAATGTTAAATATAATTTTATCCTTTTATAATTTATATTAACTTTAAAATATTTTTGTAACCCCTCATCAATTTTTGACAATTCAAAAATTATATTTTCTAATTTACAACTAAATCCAAAAGTAATAAAACTTGATAAACAAGTGCATAATATTCCAAAGTTTTTATAAAAGTCAATTACAACTAAAATCACTTTTATATTCCATGGATAAGATATTACATATTGGCTTGGAACTGAATAACAATAAATAAATAAACTGGACATAACAATAATCCAAAATATAGCATATAAACATTTGAATTTCGACTGGAAAACACCAAATTTTGATAAAACAATTTTGAAAGGTGTTAGAGAATAGAAAATGTCGGACATTTCTATTGAATTACAATTACTTTATACTTTATAAGTAAATATCATTGATATTTTAATAATTAATGTAAACATCATTTATAACAAATAATGATTTATTATATTCACTTTTATATTAATATACAGTATAGGCTGACCCTTTGAAATCTCCACTTGTTAGAAATACAGTAGTTATTCATAGACTCATAGTGCATAACGTAAAATTATTGTCACATATACAGGCTGTTGCATTATTATTAATATTATTATTTTAATGAAACATTCTATACATTTTCACGTATTTTGCATTGCATTTTATTCACCTATACGCACATGTAAAGATATTTTATTCATAATCATTATAGTAATATACAGATTCCTAACCTTTTGGAGGTTGGAAAATACGTCATTCCTAACTTAAATGACATTTTTTTGAAACTTTATTTTGAAAATTATTGATTTAAAATGAGGATGATTGTGAATAAAATAGTATACATAACCTCGGTGGGAGTTTCATAACAACCTCGTGCATTATCTCACCTCGAGGCTTCGCCTCTCGGTAATATACGTAAGCCCTCGGCTGTAATGAAACATCTCCCACCTCGGATGTAATATACTATTTCTTTTTAGTTTTCCGCGCCGTTGCCAAGTTATTCCGTTTTTTCTCTAAAAAATACCTAATACACGCTTACTTTTTAAAAGCGTACTAACGTTATTTTAATAGTAAAAATTATAATTTTTTTCTTTGGAACTTTAAACTATACTCCATGTTCTCATATAATTTTTGTAAATGTCATTATACAGGTATTAAATAAAGCAAATCAAATTTACTCAATTTCAAATGGAACACCCAATAATTTATTATTCAGTTTTATTTCTTTTTGTATTATTTTTATGATATTGGGTATTCTATGCCTAAAACCAATAATTTCGGAGTTTTTCACCATTTTTCTCTAAATTTGTTTGTTCCATTAAAAACTAAATCCGGTATACCATGAAACTAGTGTTTTTCATAAGAAACAATTACAAACAGTATTGGTTGTAGTTGAAGGATCAAGTTCAAGTCATTTATATATGAAGGAAGGCCTTAATGATCCCAGAACAATTTTTATAAAAAAAATCGTTTATTTAGGACGTTTCGAGCCCAAGTGGCCCATCATCAGCTATACAATTTTTTTACAATTATAATTCCATCAATTGTTAATCAAAATGTAAAAAACAATAAAATTATTCAATTAAATAAAGGTAACACTCACCTTCAACATGGTAAATACATTAAGTAAACATTTTTATAATCGTCGATATAAATGTTTAAAAATCAAATTTCAAATAAAATAACACGTGGTACTCCATTTTGTTTTATTATGAAGTAAATATACTATTAACTTGTTGTAAGTTTGTAAATGTAATGAAGAAAAAATAATTTTATTAAAAATTTAATAAATCTCAGGTAGGTTGTACACCTGCGCAAGTGAAAAAAGCATGGCGGGGATAGGAAAAAAGAAGAAGAAAAATGAATTTATTTTTCTAAATTATTTAGGAAATGTTTTGCATATTGTAAATTATTTTTGTAATTAGTATGGTTGTTGACAGTTTTATTTTTATTTATGTTTTTGCAAAGTTTCTTTCAACAATCTTTTGTTATAGTTACCAACCTTTTCTATAATTTTTACATTTTTAAAATCGAAATTATGCCCAGAACTGTGAGTGTGTTCACATAACGCACTGTGGGAAGGATTACCTCGAGAAGAGTGGTAATTATGCTGATATATGTTTATTTAAATATTGCGAAGTCTCCCCGATATATATTCAGTCACAATTTAAGCAATTGATTTTATAAATGACATTTTTATTTTTTTCCTTAGGAATACTATCTTTGGTGTTCGTGAACAGCGTCTGTGTTGTGTTGAGGTTAGTAGCTATTTTCACATTATAGTCTTTAAAAATTTTATTCAAGCCAGCGTTTATATGGTGATTGTACGGAAAATGCTTTTATTTCTCCATTCCGTACCACGTGTTATTTTATTTGAAATTTGATTTTTAAACATTTATATCGACATTATTATAAAAATGTTTACTTAATTTATTTACCATGTTGAAGGTGAGTGTTACCTTTATTTAATTGAATAATTTTATTGTTTTTTACATTTTGATTAACAATTGATGGAATTATAATTGTAAAAAATTTTTTATAGCTGATGATGGGCCACTTGGGCTCGAAACGTCCTAAATAAACGATTTTTTTTTATAAAAATTGTTCTGGGATCATTAAGGCCTTCCTTCATATATAAGTAATAACAGTAGTTATACTCGCCGTCAAATAAATATGAACTTTTAGGATAAATAAAAATGAAGTTCGATATACTTTAAAAATATTAATTTAAATATAAACTGTTGCTCAATTTTTTCCTTCTCTCCTCCCTGTCCCTTGCCATGCGGGGTTACAGCTTCTTCATAACTTAGCATTTTCAACATGACCAACGGAATTGACAACAGTGTAGAAATTAGAGCTGGGCGCGTGAATTTTGTTGGGTCACGATAGGTCACGACGTGACCCGCGTGAACGTAAATATATTTTAAATATTGCGCCGTGATTGGACGTTAATGTGAAGGACTGAAAATATACCGTGAGTGATCGTGCGTGATTGAAATTTAATCGGGCGTGAGTGATACGTTTTATCGTATTTTCTTTTTATCTAAAATAACTATTTTTAGTTTCCATATTTTACTTTGTATTCTTATTATTAACAGTATATCGAAATATGTAATTAATAGTATTTGTTTTTACCTCCCGCTACCCTAGGTAAGGGAGGTATAGGGATCGTGCTAAAAATCACATATAGAGATTTTAGTGAATAAGCACGTTTTGATGTCCCCAGAACCCGATTTTAACATTTTTACAATGATGCCTGTGGGTATGTGTGTGTGTGTTTGTGTGTGTGTGTGTGTGTGTGTGTGTGTGTGTGTGTGTGTGTGTGTGTGTGTGTGGATGTGTGGATCTGATGGACACGATTACTCAAATACTATCAATCAGAAAATTTTGAAATTTTGTATATCCATTCTACACTAATGTGGGAAGAGCTCATTAGTTTTCAGTGTATGTCGGATAACCGGAAGTATCACTTATACAAGTTTTTAATAGTTTTTCTTGAAAAAAATAGATTGAATATAATTTCTCAGCAACTTTTACTAATAATAATGAAATATAATGGTACAATCTCCAATTCTACGATAATAGCTTTAGTAAATAACTTTAAATATAAATTTATAATATAATTTATTTTCATATATCATTTTGTCTATGCCTCAAACAAAAACAATATTTCAATAACAATTTTGACATATTTAAACAAATCTCACTGTTCACTATCAGGAAGTAATTACATTAAAATTAATAATGAAACCGTGTTAAGGAGAATGTAGTAATAATATTATGTATTTGAATCTAACAAAATTAAGGTTTGTAAAAATAATATATTTTCAATCATACATAAATATTAGAAGTACTATTGATTTGCTTCATTGTCTTCTAGAATACGAATTTGAAAAGATGTCAAGATGTGAGTACTATTTTGATTTTTGTTAAGTGTTTCTATTAGTTTTGTAATATTTGTAAAATTTATTTTGTGTATGATATATTTGTTAAATGTAAAATAAAAATTGTTTTGAGTGAATGTAAAAATATTTGAACATAATGATTTCTTTATCCCATAAGTGTTGGCCCAGTTGCACAAAATCAATGAAATGACTTATTTGAGCAAAAAATCAAAACACTTACTAATTTATTTCCATTGAATTATAACTTAATGCCTTAAATACTGGAAATAACTGATCTACACTAACTAATGCAATTGGACGCAGTTTCTCCAGTTGAGCACAAGTATAAGAAATGCATTTTTTTTATGACTGGGCCAACACTTATGGGACAGGGCTCGTATGTTCTGATTTTGCTAAATATACCTTTGTCTCAAATTACGTGACACGAACGTGACCCGCCGTGCATGATCGTTCGTGAATGCCAAAATAAATTCGTCAGCGTGAGTGACCGTGATTCAAACAAAAAAAGTCGTGCGTAACTGGCCGTGAATACATTTTTAGTTTCGTGAGCGTGCATGATCGTGAACAAAAAGTTACTCACGCACCCAGCTCTAATGTAGAATAGAAACCTCCAGGCCATATTTATTTGACGGCAAGTATAGTATCAGCCAATAATTAAAACTGTTTATTATTAATATTAGTACACCGGAAAACTAATAAGAAAACTTTATATTGGAGTATTGGTGAATAAAATACAATTCAAAATATATGAAAATACATAGAATGTTCCACTGAAAAGAAAAACGAATAATTCTCGCCGAACCGTAACGCAACACCTTGTATATATAACAATAATTTTACATTATGCTCTTTGAGTAGACGAATAAATTTTGTGAATAAATTTATGTAGCATTTCTAATGACAAATTATAGCGTAAAGTTAAGGATCCGTATTCGTTTATTTTAAAAAGTAATATTTTTTTCATAAGTTTCGTAGTCTTTAACATACAGTTTTTAGGTCTAGTTTAAACATAAATGACCCATATTTTGATTTATTACTGCGGTGGATGACCCCATTGTGCCTAAATGCAATAGCATGACGGCGTTCAATTGGTAACAAAACATTGGGAATGATATCCAAATATATAGGGTAGAGAGATAGAAGATCCCATTATCAACCAGAAGTGTCAAAAAATAATGTAATTGATCTTACCGTTTTACAAATGATGTACGCGAAGGTGTAGATAGCAGAAATGATTATTAAATGACAACATAAAAACCCAAATTCATAGAAAATAGAAGCGGAAATTTTACCTTTTATTATTAAATACGAACAAAAAGAACATGACGCACAAGCCATTAATTTGTTAGACAATAAATTTATATTTTGTAAATATAATTTAAAAATAGCATATATTTCAAGAACATTTAGGTCCATGAAGAAAACATATTTTCACATGTAATTATATTAAAAAATCTGTTGTGGCCAGCACAAGACCTCTCGCCATTTCCATATTAGGCTATATAAGAATTGTATTGCACTTCGCTTTCGAACCGTCGTTTTATAACAAAATCTTACAGAACATTACCCAAATATTGTTTTTTTTTTATTATATTTAACATGTCTTCTGCACACATATAATTCTAATTATATCTATTTTTCATTGTATGAGGAAGTTTCTATATTAGTCCAGGCAACGAAGGAAAAATAGCGGAAATAATTCATGTAGAAGCCAATTTTGGCACAGTTATAGGGGAAGGTGTCCTTAACAAAATACTAAAAGTACTGATGGGTGGGAGTGGAGCTAAGGGGGGGAGGGGTCTCTAAAGGTCCCTTTTTTCAGTTTTTTGTTAATAACTCGAAAACTACTGCCTCTAGCGAAGAAATGTTTATGTATTAGATTAATCTACATAAAATTCTCTACAGAAAAGGTTCTATGTACATTTTTGCTAGGATCAATACTTAACGAGATATAGAGGGCGAAAAATAAAAAATTAGAAAAAAAAATATTTTTATTGTTAAAAATCAAGTTTTAATGAAAAATGAACCATTCAGAGCCCACGTATTAATAACAAAAAAGATCCTATACACATTTTCTCTAGGATCAATACTTAACGAGATATAGAGGGGGGAAAATGGAAAATAAAAAAAAATATATTATTAAAAATGAAACGTTAATTGTAAAAATGAAATATATAGTAAGGAAGGATGTATCTTGAATATTAATTTTCTTCAAATTCTAAATTTTCATCATCATCATCGGTGCTGTCTTTGATGGGGGCTGCATTCGTACATGAGCCGAGGCACATCCCGCAGGCACCGGAGCAGGCAATCCCTGCTTTGCGGCAACCGCATCGCACTCCACACCTAGTCGTGCATCGGCAAAAGATCGTGTTCGAAACGGAATCGGGTACTACAGGGTCTTCTTAGATTGCTTCATGTCACCAAATTTCTTGCCAATGAAACTTTGCATGGTTTTGGTTCCAATATCCAGGGCTTGGTGGTAGTTTACTTTGGAGTTTCCCAGGATGCCCGTTGACAGCGACATGAGCGAATTCAACTTTGGAAAAGGGGGATGGTCATTGAACCATTCGTGAATCTTAGATCGATCCCGTGAATCTCTCTTTTCCCGTGATATAAGGAAATGTGCTGCTCTCCACTTGAAAAAGCCACTCCAGCGAACTCCTCCAATGACGTGCAGATGGCGGTGCTTCCCGGTGATCCACAAACCCACTTGGCGAGTACAGAATCAGTAATTCCTCTTCCTCGCGTTAGGCCACCTAAACTTTTCATGGAGCGCATAAGAGTTTGTTCTATGACCTTATGACCATATTCGACCAAAGTCCTGCCCAAGGTGTACCTGTGCGATTACTGGTGAAACTCCTTGTACGGCTGTGGATGGATATTTTTCAGTTTTATCATGTCTTGCACGTACAGATGAGCACATTTCGTATTCGATTTTGATTTCGATCTAATTTCGGATTGGCCCAACGTGGTTATTTGACTCTACTTTGTCATTTGGACTTGCGATTTTGATTGTTTTCTACATTTCATTAAGGTAAGTTGAACATTTTATTACTTACATGAAATAAGAGAAGTATGCAAAGCATTTATTTGAATGCAAATGTTAATCATTTATTATACTGTAACATTAATAATAAAAAATTGATGCTAGCACCAACGTATTGGCTGAGGTCGTAACTGACTGACACGGACGTTTAGACGATACATTAGTTTTAACATTGAGTAGCGGGTCCCGAATTGTCCCTGATAAGGACGAACGCCAATACGAAGGCCCCGGAAGATATCGGGACCAACAGCCAGTGACGGGGAGCCCTGATTTTTAACAATAAAAATATTTTTTTTCTAATTTTTTATTTTTCGCCCTCTATATCTCGTTAAGTATTGATCCTAGCAAAAATGTATATAGAACCTTTTCTGTAGAGAATTTTATGTAGATTAATCTAATACATAAACATTTCTTCGCTAGAGGCAGTAGTTTTCGAGTTATTAACAAAAAACTGAAAAAAGGGACCTTTAGAGACCCCTCCCCCCCTTAGCTCCACTCCCACCCATCAGTACTTTTAGTATTTTGTTAAGGACACCTTCCCCTATAACTGTGCCAAAATTGGCTTCTACATGAATTATTTCCGCTATTTGGCTCTTTTCGGTCTTCGTTGCCTGGACTATATGGCAAAGATTGTTGCAATTCATTAACCAGATTGGCGGTATTTTTGATTTATTTATGTATTTTACCATAATTTTACCTATAATTTCAAATATTTAATTAGTAAAACAATAAGAAACGTTAAATATACTTCCCAGAAAAAGCTATCAGAATGTCACTAAAACTGTTGATATTTGACAATGACATGTGTCATGTTATAAACATTGGAATTTGTCAACTGGTTTCCTTAGTGCCTTGGCCTCTGCGATTAGTTTACTCTATAAATTATAGAGTCTTTATCTCTAAATCTATACAAGATATAATAAAATTTTTAAGTGTATTAGATGGAGAATTGTATGTTCTTCAATATTTAATAAAAAAAACTCCCAAAAAATTATATTTAGAAGATTTTTTCTAAGAAACTACTACTTCCGGTTGTTCAATTGTTACCAAAACCTTTTCAGCTCTTCCCAGGAATGTCAGATTGAGGAAACTGCAGTTAAATATTTTTTAAGTCTTATAGTTTTTGAGGAATCGTGACTACAACATCCAGACATACATACATACATACACACACACACACACACACACACACACACATACACACATCCACACACACACACACACACACACAGACATCATTTTAAAAATGTTATAATCGGATTGTAGGGACCTTAAATCGTGCTTATTCAATAAAATCTGGATATGCGAATTTTAGCATGAATCCAATACCTCTCTTAGCGAGAGGTAAAAAAAAGTGGAATCTCCCATTCTCTACCAAAAATGCCATAAAATTAGGTTAAGTATGTGTTTCATCTTACCGTTTTACAAATGATGTACGCGAAGGTGTAGATAGTAGAAATGATTATTAAATGATAACATAACCACACAGACTCAAAAAAAATAGAAGAACTTTTACCTTTTATTATTAAATACAAACGAAAAATGCATGAAGTACAAGCCATTAATTTGTGAGATAGAAAAAAAAATACGCACATAGAAAATAATTTGGTTATTTTTTCCACAATTTCACATAATTTTTTATACAAGTTACGTAAAATATTTATTTTTTTCCTATTCCAAAATATGGTTTCTTTTAAAATTTTGTTTATAATAATTAATCTGTGTAATACAAAAATATTTATTGTAGCAAATGTAGATACAGTATATTGTTCAATAAAACCCGCATTTAGAAAATAAATAAAAATATAAATTGGCATTACATTTAATAATTTATAAAATAATATTGCTATGAAAGATGTAAAAAATATCATATACAATGTTAAATACAATTTTATCTTTTTAAAATTTATATTAACTTTAAAATATTTTTGTAATCCCTTATCAATTTTTGACAATTCATAAATGATATTTTCTAATTTACAACTAAATCCAAGAGTAATAAAACTTGTTAAACAACTACATAAACTTGAAAAGTCTTTGTAATTGTCAATTACTGCCAAAATCACTTGTATTTTCCGCGAATATGTTTTTAGAAATGCGTTTGGAATTGAGCAACAATAAATAAATAAACTGGACATAAAAATAATCCAAAATATAGAATACAAATATTTGAATTTTGACTGGAAAAAACCAAATTTGGATAAGACAAATTTGAGAGGTGTTAGAGAAGAGAAAATGTCAGACATTTTTATTGAATTACTTTATAGGTAATGAAATTTTATCATTTAATCACAATGTCATTTATAACTAATAATGATTTATTATTTAGTTATATTAATATATAATTTCCTATTTCATAATTAAACCCTGTAAATTCAAAAGAATATAAAAGCCCTTTATATATTTTTTAAATTGTTTTGCAGGAAACAATAATGATAGCTGCAATTTTTTTAGTAATAATATTTTTCTCCATTCATTAGCCAACAAATTTATTGTTCAAAATAGTACAATTCATTAATCATTCTGACGATTTATAACATTGACCTGCGGCTCATATTGCAAACTTTGCCCTCGTGAGTTACAGCCATCATTCCACGTTTGTTGAGTAATACAGGGCGGTGGCGGTTAAGGGTGAACAATTTAGCATGGGATTTTAGTTTTATGAAATATCCTGCTCACCTGTTTAATTTATGGCAAAAATTGGACTTGTGCAGAATTAAAAGTTGCATATAAAATTGTTTTTACATGTTTTACTATGTTTTTGGTTTCTTCACAATTTTAAATAGTTATTTACATAATCAGTTATGAAAAGAGTGATATCTTCGAGCATAAACTGACTAGAGAAGTAATTTCCTATGCCAACCCATAGCATGTTGTGATCGGAAGATATGAGCTTGTGGGGATTTGCGGGGCTGGAAGTCATGGTGTATTGCTGGCAGCGTTTTGTTTTGTTATATGTCACTACTTGTCATTTTACGATACCTAACAATATTTTTGCGTGTAGTTTATGAGGGGTAGGAAGTCATGGTGTATTGCGTCCAGCGTTTTGTTGTGTTGTGTCACTTCTATTTGTCATTTTACTGTAACCTAACTTATTTTTGCGTGTTTTGTGAATGTATCTCGAAGTATATATTTATTTCATAATTTTGTGTATCTTTTTTACCTCCCGCTAAGAGAGATATTGGGCCGAATTCAGCACTCTTCATTAGCCTAGTGATCGTCTCTAGTAACCATGGAAATAGCTTGCATCTTTTTCTAATTAATGTATTATTGCATAAGTCTCTCTTTATTTTGTTATTTTTAGATAAGCTTCATTAGTTAAAGAAGAGTGCTGAATTCGGCCCATTGTAATCATGGTAAAAATCGCATATCCAGATTTTAGTGAATAATCACGTTGTAAGGTCACTAGAACCCGATTTTAACATTTTTACAGTGTGTGTGTGTGTGTGTGTGTGTGTGTGTGTGTGTGTGTGTGTGTGTGTGTGTGTGTGTGTGTGTGTGTGTGTGTGTGTGTGTGTGTGTGTGTGTGTGGGTGTATGTGTGTGTGAATGTGTGTATGTTGTAGGCACGGTTTCTCAAATTCTATAAGACTAAAGTCCAATTTAACTACATATTTCTTAATCTGACATTAATGGAAAGAGCTGAAAAGGTTTTGGTAACAATGGGGAAGTTTAGCATGGTAAAAATTCTACATAACATACTATTTTCTCACAAATATAACACAAATGATTGTTGAAATTGAAATTAAAAATTAAAATTATTGTTCCATTTATTTATAATTAATATTTTTTGGGTAAACTTTAAGTACGTCACAAGTCAGTTATGCGCAAACTCAGACAGAACGGTGAAAGCGAACCACTTGAACGTAGGTCGAACAACACCTCAGTCTCAAGTGACTGGTAACCGCAACCGCGTGCGTCAGTGTATAAGCGACATACGTTGTACCAAGCCTCTACCGACGTCATCACAGCTTAAAATCGGCTTTTCCGGAAAATCTGGGCATTTTTGAAAAAAATAAAACATGTTACATCATTTTTCAAGTCATTTCCCAAGGAATAAAAGAATAAAAAAAATCGCTAAACTTCCCCATTGGACAACCGGAAATAATAGCTTCTTAAAAAAATACAAATATTAAAGAATATAAAATTCTCTCTCCAGTAAAAGGTATTGAGACGAATTTTAATCGCGTCGCCTCCTAAAGTGGTTCCAAAAAAAAATAACAAAAATTGTGATAAGTATTGTTTGATCTTACCGTTTTACAAATGATGTACGCGAAGATGTAGATAGCAGAAATGATTATTAATTGGTAACACAACCACCCAAATTCGTAAAAAATAGAATTCGGACTTTTACCTTTTATTACTAAATACAAACGAAAAGAATAAGAAGAACAACTCACTATTTTGTTAGACAGAGAAAAAAATACGCACAAAGAAAATAATTTGTTTATTTTTATCACTATTTCACATAATTTCTTATACAAATTATTTAAAACATTAATATTTTTCGTAGTCCAAAATTTGTTTTGTTTTAAAAATTTGTTTATAATAATAAATCTGTGTAATACGAAAATATTTATTATAGCAAATGTAGATATAGTAAATTGTTCAATAAAAATCACATTTACAAAATAAATCACAAAAGAAATCGGTATTAAACCTAATAATAATTTATAAAATAATATTAGCGTAAATAATATAGAAAAGATCATAAGCAATGTTAAATATAATTTTATCCTTTTATAATTTATATTAACTTTAAAATATTTTTGTAACCCCTCATCAATTTTTGACAATTCAAAAATTATATTTTCTAATTTACAACTAAATCCAAAAGTAATAACACTTAATAAACAAGTACATAATATTATAAAGTTTTTATAAATGTCAATTATTGATAAAATCACTGTTATTTTCCGTGGATAGGATTTTAAAACTCCGTTTGAAAGTGAAAATGAACAACAATATATAAATAAACTTGACATAAAAATAATCCAAAATACAGAATATAAATATTTTAATTTTGACTGGAAAAAACCAAATTTTGATAAAACAAATATGAAAGGTGTTAGAGAATAGAAAATGTCAGACATTTTTATTGAATTACTTTATAAATAAGTAAATAATTATCGTAGTATTTTATCGTTGAATGAAAATGTCATTTAAACAAATAATGATTAATTATTTACTTTTATATAAAAATATATAATTTCCTAATTGAATCGTGTAAATTAAAATAGATGTACGTGCCATTTTTATGTTTTTAAAATTGTTTTGTACGAACAATAACGATAGGTTCAACGTGTTGCTTTTTAAAAGCGTACTAAAGTAATTTTAATAATAAAATTTAAGATTTTTTTTCTGTACACTAACTATATTCTATGTTCTCATATAATTTTTGTAAATGTCGTTATACAGGTATTGAATAAAGCGAATTAAATTTAGTCAATTTCATATGGAGCACCTAATAATTTATTATTCAGTTGTATTTGTTTTTGTATTATCTTTACATGATACTGGGTTATTGGGTATGTTATGTCTAAAAGCAATAATTTCAGTGTTTTTCACCATTTTTCACTAAATTTATTTGTTTATTTAAAAATTATATCTAGTCTACCATGAAATTGGTGTTTTTACTAATGAACAATTGCAATAATACCAGTAGTTAGCATTGGTCAATAATTAAAACTCTTCATTATTAATATTAGTGCCGCGGGAAACAAAAAAACTATATGTGGTGAATAAAATACAAATATATGAAAATATATAGAATGTTCCATATAAAAGAAAAACGAATAATTCTCGCCTAGCCGTAATGCAACACCTTGTATATGTGACAAAAAATTTAAGTTATGCTCTTTGAGTACAC
Organism: Ophonus ardosiacus; assembly: GCA_943142095.1. NCBI lineage: Eukaryota > Metazoa > Arthropoda > Insecta > Coleoptera > Carabidae > Ophonus > Ophonus ardosiacus. The sequence goes on from OW964826.1 coordinate 40,184,856, forward strand.
GAATAAATTTATGCAGTATTTCTAGCGACAAGAAAGATATTTAGGAAGGTCATTTCAAAGACTCACCCTGTAGAGTTTTGTAATTACCGTTCAATCGAGTACTGCGCAAGAAAAATCTTAATTTTTAAGGGCGAGTTCTAGCACCCTGAACTAAAATACAATGATTACACGATATGGAGGTACTTGCCAGTGCCCCTGGATATTAATTAAAGTATAAGCAGAATGGCCAGCTACATGGCTATATGGGGGTGATTAGTGGTAACCACTAAACAAAACCGCGTTGTAAGCATTATAGATAGATAGAATAACGATGATCGACTGGAGGTTGATGTGATGATGTGTGGAGAAGAAAATAAAGTAATCGGAAACGGCAGTCAGTACGTTTTTATTTGATTTGAAACCTACGTTTCGACCATGACAATGGTCTTCTTCAGGGTTAATCAAGTCATAAACGATGATGAAGATATTTGTAACATATGTTAACAAACATCGAAATACAATATGTGAATTACACGTATAATATTTATATAAAACAAAAGTTGTTTTTCATCAATATTATACGTGTAATTCACATATTGTATTTCGATGTTTGTTAACATATGTTACAAATATCTTCATCATCGTTTATGACTTGATTTAACACTGAAGAAGACCATTGTCATTGTCGAAACATAGGTTTCAAATCAAATAAAAGCGTATACTGACTGCAGTTTCCGATTACTTTATTTTCTTCTCCACATTATAGATAGACTTCAAAATTATTTGAAAAAATAGGGTATTGTACCACTTCAGATTCAGTTTTATTTCATTGCTAAAGACCCTACTAATCACCCCCATATAGCCATGTAGCTGGCTATCCAGTAGGGATGTTGTAGTTTTACCCTAAAAAAAACCGTGTTATGTAAGCATTTTATTATTTTAAAAATTAGGGCGTTGTACTACTCCAAATTCAGTTTTATTTCATTGCTAAGGATCCTACTGCCCCAATATAGCCATTTAGCTGGCCATCCCGTAGGGGTGTTGCAGTTCTACCCTAAACAAAATCGCGTTATGTAAGCATTTTACATAGTTTTCAAAATTATTAAAAAAAAAAAAAAAAAATAGAGCGTTGTACTACTCAAATTCAGTTTCATTGCTAAGGACCCTACTAATCACTACCATATAGCCATGTAGCTGGCCGTCCCGTAGGAGTGTTGTAGTTTTACCCTACCCCACGCTACCCTAAACAAAACCGCGTTATGTAAGCATTTTAGGCATATACCTATTAACTAATATATTGCGGATCCTTTGCTTTTCTTGAAGGAAACACTGTGAAATGGAAATATCATTTTTGCATAAGTCTATCTCACACAAACACCCAACCGCGAATTATGCGCATGCTTGGAAACCTTGACTACTATTGGCTAACGAGGAAATCATGATCACTTTTTGCGAATCACAGAGTTCTATTTATTAAAGACTAGCGCGAGAAATTTTAAATTTAAATTTGAGAAATTAAACAATGTACCTACTATTTATTTTGTATGTAAATTCTTGAATATAAATATTAGTAATAATAAAAAACATTGACATATTCTAGTGCTAAATTTGAATTAAATAATTTACTTTGTTATGCTGTAAAAATAATAGGAATACAATCTGTTCAGGATTAATTTATTTAGGTGACAATAAATTACTGTATGAAACACAAAGCAAATGCTTTCGAAGTGCAACTACAAACAGAAATGAAATCAAACGTCAAAGTCAAACCATGTGCTCGCTGCATCACCAGGGCAGCGTTCCAAACCAAGTATACCGAGTTTTGAAGTAAAAATTAAAAATAATTTTATAAAACTAACAAAACTACTTATAATTACAACATTAATGTCAAGCCCGTAATAAAAGCGCTTTTATGGAGCACTCTCCTCAATATAATGTGAAAGTACGCTCCATAAAAGCGCTTTTATTATAAAAGTATGCTCGTAATACACGCCAACGTATTTACTTATGTTTATTTTCAACCAAAAGCAAGTTTTCTTCCTCAATAAGGCAAATTACTTTCATATGTTGAGAATCGTGAGCATCTACGTTTGAAAATATTGTGGAGTAATTTCTATACCCTCCTCGTTAGTAGAGCAAGTAGAACATCACTTTAGAGTAAATTCTGGTTGTTTTGGAACAGGGTGAGTAAACTCTGAGAGTAAGGTTACTAGTTTTGAAACGACTTTGAATAATTTCGTACTCTAAGAGTAGGATTTTGGAACGCAGCCCAGCCAGCGACGCGGTCAGCGTTCGCCTACAGTAGTCAAGATTTCCGAGCATGCGCATAATTGCCGGTTGGGTGTTTGTGAGAGATAGACTTATGCAGAAATGATATTTCCGTTTCACAGTGTTTCCTTCACCTACTCTTATGGGAAAGATACGAGCATTAGCAATATATTAGTTCATAGATATATGATTTTAGGTAGTTTATAGCCATGTAGCTTAGGTATTCCATATTTAGATATAATATTTTGTCGTCCCATTTCTGCTTATACTTTAATTAATATCTAGGGGCACTGGCAAGTACCTATCGTGTAATCATTGTATTTTAGTTCAGGGTGCTAGAATTCGTCTTTAAAAATTAAGATTTTTTTGTGCAGTACTTGACAGTAGGGATATACTCGCTCGGAGACGAGCGACACGTCACTAATTTCAGCTATATTAAACCTTGTAAATTCAAATAGATTTAAAACCAATGACAAATTATAGTATAAAGTTAATAATCCGTATTACGAGATGAGAAAATGGTACTAAAATCCCGATTATTTTAAAAATTAATAACTTTTTTAAAAGTTTCATAGTCTTTAACATATAGTTTTAAGGTCTAGTTTTGACATAAATGACCCATGTATTGATTTATAACTACGGTGAAGGAGCCCATGTGCCAAAATGCACCAACATGGCGGCGTCTAATAAGTAACAAAATATTGGGAACGGTATCCAAATATATAGGTATAGAGATGGGAGATCCCATTCTCAACCAGAAGTGGCAAAAAATGATGTGTTTGATCTTATTGTTTTACAAATGATGTACCGGAAGGTGTAGATTAATTAATTTCCTAGACAGAAAACAAAAAAAAAAATATTACATATAATAAAATTTTGTTACTTTTTCCATAATTTCACATAATTTTTTTACAAGTCGTGTAATATATTTATTTTTCCTTATTCCAAAACATGTTTTCTTTTATAATTTTGTTTTTTAATTTGTGTAAAACAAAAATATTTATTAAAGCAAATAAAACTCGCATGTACGAAATAAAGAAGGAAATAAATCGAGATTAAATTTAATAATTTATAAAATAATATTGCTGTGAAAGATATAAAAAAATCATTTGCAATGTTGAATATAATTTTATCCATTTATAATTTATTTTAACTTTAAAATGTTTTTGTAACACCACATCAATTTTTGACAATTCAAAAATTATATTTTCTAATTCCCAACTAAATCCAAAAGTAATAACATTTAATAAATAAGTACATCAAATTTTCTAATTTAGAACTAAATGCAAGAGTAATAAAATTTATTATACATTTAAAATTGAAAAGTCTTTGTAATTGTCAATTACTGCTAAAATTACTTTTAAATAAAATAAACTGGACGTAAATGTAATCCAAAATATAAAACATAAATATTTGAATTTCGATTAGAAAAGATCAAATTTTGATAAAACAAATTTGAAAGGTGTTAGAGAATAGAAAATGTCAAACATTTTAATTGAATTACTTTGTAAGTAATGAAATTTTATCATTTAATCACAATGTCATTTATAACTAATAATGATTTATTATTTAGTTGTATTAATAAATAATTTCCTAACTGAACCGAGTACCGAGTAAATGAAAAGAATGTAAGAGCTATTTATATATTTTTAAAATTGTTTTGCATAAAACAATAACGACAGTTGCAACTTCTTTTATTAAATATTCTTCTCTATTCATTAGCCAACAAATTTAGTACAATTCATTAGTCATTCTGCGGCTCATGTTGCAAACTTTGCCCTCTTGAGTTACAGCCATCATTCCACGCTTGTTGAGTAAATATACTTTACTAATGAAGTTAAAAACATTGTTCTCGAAATACGTTATATAAATTTTATTTTTACATATTTTTATTGTTAGGGGTAATTTTTAATTTTATTATAGCGACGCTTCTGTCGCCGTTTCCCGTAAAGGCGGTGTTTCCGCTGCTGGCTTACTTAGTTTATGTATATTTCTCTGAAAATAACAATAACCCAACCTAACGCACAAAAGTCACACTTGGTTATTGTTGTTACTTAGAAATATGCCATTTCTGTCGTCATAAATGAGACGTCATAACTGTCGGGATTAGTCGTCGTAATCAGGCCGACAGCAAAGGCACGGCCTTTTATTATTAATGGGGTCCCCCCAAAAGTAAGAAGTTAAAAATTGGGTCATTTGTACTAAAACTAAACCTTAAAACTGTATGATAGGGACTATCAAAGTTATAAGAAGTTAGTTTATTCCATATTCTTACTACTTTCAAGTCTTCTTCCATCATTTCTGTGAAATCCGGAATCAATTTTTAAGAAAATGAATGCAGAAAATAACGATACAACGAAAGTAAACTAAGTAATACGCGAGTACTTGTTTGATTTTATGATGCCACGCTAAATAACCACTTGCATTAATATGAAAGTAAAAGAAATGTTGAATGCCATAGGCTGCTAGTAGTTATCAATACTTGTACTTTTTGTATAATATACATTAGGGTGAACCAATGGGTGGATCTCAAAAGGGGTCACGTCGAATTTTAATCGCACCGACTCCTGAAGTGGTTCCAAATAAATTAAAAAAATTGTGCTGGCAATGATTCCCCTTAATATTAATATTTGACCGTGCCAAACGTACTTGATTTTTACCATTTAAATAACATTGGCTGGTAGCACAAGCCCTGTTCTAACTAAAACGCTGTTTTAAGAAATGTCAAATTCAAATTTCAATGTTTAATTTCACCCTTATGTGTGAAGAACGATTTTTTTAAAAATATTTGATTGAATACAATCTATGTGCTGCTTCAAAATCATATTTTAATATATTTGATGTTATTTATTTTTGTTATTAAATAATGAAATTTGACATTTCTTAAAACAGTGTTTTAGTTAAAACAAGGCTTGTACTACCAGCCATAGGGTTTTGGCACATTTTGGTAACAAGAGATTTAAAAAATCTACTCAATATTGGAATATACACTAGAATGACCGGAATTTTTGTTTTATAGGGACCTTAAATCGTGCTTATTCACTAAAATCTGGATATGTAATTTTTAGCATGAATCTTAGCGAGAGGTAAAAACGGAAGGTAATGTGCTGGCCACATCAGATTTTGTAAAATGACGTTACATGATTTTGTCGTGTATTAGTACGAGAATAAATCACGTTAGTGTAATGGTCAATTTGTGGCGGCAAATTCAAATTAAAACTCTAGCTCGCCTCTGCCGATTTATACTCCCATATTATTCATACGGGAACAAAAATATGCTATTTTCAAAATGTTTAAAAGAAGTTTAAAATGCAAATCTTATCTATTAAACTATATAAATACATATCTCTAATGTATTATCTATCTACTTATGTCGTATAAAGATAAAAATTATTGAATAAACTGTAATTAAAACCAGCAGATGCAAATTCATTAAAACGTAGGTCGTAGCCGTTTTCGATTCTATTTAATCCTGACTTGCGCATACATTTTCTTCTGTGTCAACAACACAATTTAGATCGTCGGCAAAAAAATATTTATTGCGGAAAACGTAATAACCCTTTCATACATAGTAAACAACAAAAACGAAAAAACTTATAGCCACCTTATATTATAACTTTAAAGATATACAGCGTCAAATACAAAACTAATCTACAAATTCAGTTGATCTGTCACTGTAGTCATTTCTAACCGACTGCAACAAGTTACGACATATGAAACACATAATAGCAGTGAACTCTATTCTACGTATATGGAATGGAAAAGTGTATACCTATAGCATTGTAAGGGGCTGGTCATGCGAACTGTCACAAATTCCAGCAGTTCCACCAGTTTGACGCATGCGCAGAGCACAGCTCATGATTTTCCAGAGGTTTTAATATATTTCGGAATGGGTACTTTTACTAATTAAACAGTGGTTATGAAAACATCGTTCTTTGAACAGTTTGGTTGTACTTTGCGTTCGTTTTAATTTTTTTGGAAAAATCTACTTGTACTGCGGGTTGCATAGAAATTTGAAGTACCACGCCAGCAACGTTCGTTTCCGTTCCATAGTAGTATAGAGTTCACTGCATAATAGCTTTAATAATATGAAGTGAAAATGCGCTTCCGTAAGAATTTCATACATTCTGATTTGATTTAGGGTTTCGCGCCTAACGTGAATCTTAATCTCATTAATGTGGTCTATTACTTTACGAGATATTTGAAATTTATTGTCAGTATTCGTCAGTTTCACTGTGACGTCACACTATCGCTAGCTTTCTCTCGCAGTCTACTATAGAGCCTGGTGCGAAGAGAAACAGGATTGTCGCCGTGACGTCATATTGACTTTAAAATTCAAATGCAGTTAAACTTATAACAATTATTGTAGATGGTTAAACTATCGTACAAAGAGAAAACAAATTTATATTTTAGCTTAGATATTATGGTAAAAAGTCACGAAACACGTATATAATTTCCACCCTACAACAACATTATTGAAACAATAAAACTCAATAAATTAAATGTCGGTGGGAAATTCCAGCTCATTCAAATTAAGGGAAATTCGTAAAAAAAAAAATAGTAAAATATCGGAGGTGTGGCCAACACTGCAATTCTTAAACAGTTTTTATTTGAACATAAATTTCTTGCATTAAAATTAATAATTTAAAAACACTTGCAATTATGAAGTGTTATAGTTAGTGTTATAGTTTATAATATTCATTTATATTTTGTAAATATAATTTTAAAATAGCATATATTATTTAGGTCCATGAAGAAAACATATTTTCACATATAATTATATTAAAAAAAATGTGGAATCTCCCATTCCCTACCAAAAATGTAAAAAAATTAGGTTAAGTATGTGTTTGATCCATTGACGTATTATAACTAACGTAGACCCTGCGCGGCCTATGCTGCTGCACAGTTTGTTGTGATGTTAGAGCTAATGGTGAGACTAGAGATGGGTCAATTCCCGAAATTTAAAGTTACGGGAAAATTTCCCCGGATTTTTCTTGAGAAATTTCCTGGGGGGGGGGGGGGGGGGGGGGTGCTAATTTATTAATATCGAAAAAGTGTACATTGGTAATACAAGAACAAATAATTTAAAATGTAAACAAATATGTAATTAGACATAAGAATCAGTACTGTGCGTATAGGTATAGTCTATTTCAGAATGTGATAGACCTTCGCCTATTTTTTCTCAAAAAAATCCGGGAAAATACGTAACAAAATTTCTTCCCGCAAATCGTTACTGAAGGAAAAAACGAATTCCCGACAGGAATTTTTTGGCGGCACATCACTAGGTGAGACGGATGGGACGCAGGGGAGTGTCACAGTCTGTATCGCGGGTCTGCATAGTTTTGTTTACAAGTATGAGAAGTGCAAACGTCAAAGCGTGATCTTTGTTTGATTGTTTGTGAATTAGTGTCTAAAGAAAAAATAAATATATTGCTTCATTTATGCCACGCCAAACGATAACTTCAATTTCTTTCAAATAAGTTGTTCAATGTATGCAGACCCGCGATACAGACTGTGCCACTCCCTTGCCCCACAACTCTGGCTCTAACATCACAACAAAGGCTGTGTGCTGGGTCTACGTTAGTTATAATACGTCAATGGTTTGATCTTACCGTTTTACAAATGATGTACGCGAAGGTGTAGATAGTAGAAATGATTATTAAATGATAACATAACCACACAGACTCAAAAAAAATAGTAGAAGAACTTTTACCTTTTATTATTAAATACAAACGAAAAATACATGAAGTACAAGCCATTAATTTGTGAGATAGAAAAAAAAATACGCACACAGAAAATAATTTGGTTATTTTTTCCACAATTTCACATAATTTTTTATACAAGTTACGTGAAATATTTATTTTTTTCCTACTCCAAAATATGTTTTCTTTTAAAATTTTGTTTATAATAATTAATCTATGTAATACGAAAACATTAATTATAGCAAATATAGATATAGTATATTGTTCAATAAAAACCACATTTATATAATAAATCACAAAAGAAATCGGTATTGAACCTAACAATAATTTAAATAATAATATTAGCGTGAACAATATAGAAAAGATCATAAGCAATGTATATAATTTTATCCTTTTATAATTTATATTAACGTTAAAATATTTTTGTAACCCCTCATCAATTTTTGACAATTCAAAAATGATATTTTCTAATTTACAACTAAATCCAAAAGTAATAAAACTTGTTAAACAACTACAAAAAATTGAAAATTCTTTGTACTTGTCAATTACTGCCAAAATCACTTGTACTTTGCGTGAATAAGGTTTTAAAAATGCGTTTGGAACTGAACAACAATAAATAAATAAACTAGACATAAAAATAATCCAAAATATAGAATATAAATATTTGAATTTCGACTGGAATACACCAAATTTTGATAAAACAAAATTTAAAGGTGTTAGAGAATAGAAAATGTCAGACATTTTTATTGATTTACAATTGCTTTATAAGTAAATAATTATCATAAAAATTTTATCATTGAATGAAAATGTAATTTATAACAATTAATGTTTTATTATTTACTTTTACATAAGTACATAATTTCCTAATTGAGCCGTGTAAATTAAAATAGAAGTAAAAGCCATTTTTATGTTTTTAAAATTGTTTTGCACGAAACAATAACGATAGGTTATCCCCTAGTCATTCTGACGATTTGTAACACTCGCCTATAGCTCGTGTTGCAAATGACATAGGCTGCCAGTGACAATCAAAATTTATGAAATAGATCAATTTATGTGAATCTAATTATTATCGAACTCCATTGTTCGAGATTTGAAAACAAAATGAGCTTAAGATCTACGCCTAACGAATAACAGTTCATAAAAAAAATCTGTTTTGGCCAACATAACCCCTTCCGTCAATTCGACGTATTTTGTAAAAATCCTATGCCAAAAGTTCATTTGAAAAATTTCTATATATCCTGTAAAATTGTGACACGAACCCATACTATTTTTTTTTTAAATTCCATACAGAAAGTTACTTTGAAAAGATTTTATAAATCCAACAAAATTATAACAATATGTAAATTGCAACACTTCCTCCCTTCTTCTTCAGCTTGTCCTTATTTTATTAGTGGTCGCTGTTTCTTACTATTTTTTTCCACTCATTTCTGTTTAATGCATCTTCTTCATACAGTTCTTTCGCTCTCAAGTCTTCACGCGACATAGTCCTTCCATCTTCTCTTTTGCCTTCCTCGTACTCCCGGCATTAAAAGTTCCAATCCTGAGGCGAAGCTGCAACTGCATGTCACTTGCGACTGCGAGGAACACTCTATGACTTATACCACTTTCTGATCCTATACTTTCCACCTTTGGTTTTGCACTTGACACTGACATCTGTCAATTAGAATTTTTTGAATCTATATCTATTGAATATAAAGGAAAATGTATAATCAAACCGTATAGAGAATAAGATATTCTTTCATATTAATAATCTCATAAAATGTCAAAAATTGATATTTAACTGCGTTTTCTCAAGAAAAACTGTTAAGAACTTGAAATGTGGGAACTGCCGCTTGACCAATTATAACCAAATTCTAATCAGCTCTTCATATGGATGTAAAGAAGAGGAATACGGAAGACTTATAATTTTTAGAATCGTAGTTTTGGAATTATCGTCGGAGAAAAATTTGTTACACACACATGGACACACACACATACAGACATCATCGTAAAACTAGTAAAATCGTATTCTACGGACCCTAAAACATGCTTATTCTTTAAAAACTCACCACCGAATTTTTTGACAAAGACAATACCTTCCTTCCCTAAATGTGACGGAAAGTAATAATAGTGGAGAACCCGAGGGAGAACCTCATCTTATCAATGAGGTAGTATCACATTTTCTTCATCATAACAACAGAAGTGCATTTATACGAGCATACTTTAGTATGTATTTTTAATACATATTGGCATGCATATTTTTAAATTTTTGGTGCATAATTTCCGAACTCTAGTAATGAAAAACAATCCTCCACTCCTGTGACGTCAAATTACAAACAGAATATCATTTATAACCAATAGGGAAACATTTTATCTATTTCAGATCAAGTAACTTTTTAAAAATATTACACAAATTTCAATAATTATTATAATCTAATCGTGATATTTTCAAATTTGAGGCTATTTAAAAACAATATTTTTTAAAATTTAGTACTTAGAAGCCATATAAAAATTCTTGCAACAGCACTATTAAAAATTGGTGTTAAAATAATAAAAACATACATTACCTTTTTGTACACTAGAAAAACGACAGCATATATTGCAAAAATACAAAATACATTGTGTATTAACCAACGAATTTCATAAAACAAAGATTTATTATGGTTTATATTTCTTATTATTAAAAATATTCTAAAACTATTAGATTGCAGACCACCTAATTTAATAAATAGGACGAAAAACACTGGTATTCGAAATATAGAATTTATTTTATGTATTAATATACGAATTTTAATATATATTTTATATATATCTATCACAGATTTTTTATTATTATTTGATAATAATAAATTATTAATTATTTCCAATCTCTGGACTATTAGAATATTTATTAATATGAAAATTGTTATTGCAGTTATTTCAAAATTGAAATATGTACCATAAAATACCACTGCTTGAATACGTACACCAATAGCCATATCTATATTATACCAAATTATCAAAAATATTACTGTTAGTACAATTAAATAAATATATTTCTTTGCTAATTTATAATTTATTTTAATGTGGTAGTAGTAATATAAATGTACATCAATTTTTAATAATTCTGAAAAAATATGTTCTATATGAATACTTTTATAACCAAATGTATATAAATAAATTATTGCCGAAATAAGCATTGAATTATAAAGTGTGTAATCTATTATTATTAATATAGTTTTAATATTTTTTGGGTAATCCCGATTTCTATATAGAGAATAATTTATATTTATTAAAAATGTGAATGTTGAAATAACTAGCCATATAAATAAAATATAATTTTTAAATTTCTTATTTGCAAATATACCACATATTAAAGTAAATTTTTTAAATGGTTTTAAAAAAATTTCAAATTCTTTTGTAATAAAAGACATTTTATATTATTAATTTTTAAACGACTCTGTTCTGTAACAGTAAAATCGTTGTTCTTCGTCCTTGTATATTAGAATATAGATTCAATAAAATAAATTAGTATTGCTCATGTGTAAATAATTTTGTAAAGTGCTTTAATATATTAATTTAAAATTACTTTCATATTAAACTCCGATAATCAATAAAACCACCATACTTGCTGTACTTTCAACTTTACTTACATTGCAGTGGAACAGGTTGCAGCCTGTAGTTTTACCTCCCGTTACTCTTGGCATTGATTTTATATACTACGTAGTATTTAAATAATATATATATATATATATATATATACAGGGTGTCTCAGGACGAGCTTACGCTATCTATATTTTAAATACTATTTAATATAATTTAACGAAATTTGGTATCTAGGGGTTATACAACATGCCCGTTTTAACTAAAATATTTTCAAAGCAGTAGCACTTCCGGTTTGACCGGAAATTGACCTCAACTTTCTTATTTTAAATGGAATACGCTATATTTTATTTTACCATTGAATGCAGCGGAAAATTTTACATATGAAACAATAAAAACATTTTACTCATGATCAACTACTTCCGGCGTTATTCAACTTTTTTTGATTTTTTGTCTGAAATCCGGCACATTTTCAAAACTCTGTATATCGGGAACAAGATCGAATTTTTATAATCTGAAAAAAGCCTTTTATAAAGGAGACTTTAAGCTACATTATCCATAGAAGAAACCTCGATTATTTATAAAAATGTAACGGGTACGTTACACCAAAATTACAGTTGACAAACTTCAAAAAAGACAATTTTTTTAAATGGAACCCCCTTTTTTTTATTACATAAATGTGTACTACTACAAAAAATAAGGGTACTTTATGTAACATGTCCTATGTTGAAAGTTGATAGAATTTCAGTAAATTAGGAAAACATGTAATCTGGGTATAATTATTTTATTAATACGGACAAGTAAGCCATGGAAAAAACAAATAAATTCTAAATACAAAACTATGATTAATTTAATACTTATTCAAACTGTCCTCCATTCATATGTAAGCACATTGTTACTCTATTCAATACTTCTTCTTGTGTAGCATTTTTTATCATCCGAGGAGGCATGTTGTTAAATGCTGTTCGTACCCTATGTTGGCAATCTTCTTTAGTAGTTAAAGGTTTTTGATACAAAACGTTTTTAATGTAACCCCAAACAAAAAAATCAAGTGGAGTTAAATCGTTTGAACGAGGAGGCCACCTATGTGGTCCATTATTTGCCAGCCACATATCTTCAAAAATTGTTTCCAAAAAAGTATTTATTCTATGGCTATTGTGAGGTGGAGCGCCATCATGCTGGTACCATATTAAATTCCTTTGATCCAACGGTAAATTATCTAAGAAATGAAGTAGATGAGTTTGTAAAAACAAACATTGTTTTTCCATGGCTTACTTATCCGTATTAATAAAATAATTATACCCAGATTACATGTTTTCCTAATTTACTGAAATTCTATCAACTTTCAACATAGGACATGTTACATAAAGTACCCTTATTTTTTGTCGTAGTACACATTTATGTAATAAAAAAGGAGGGGTTCCATTTAAAAAAAATGTCTTTTTTGAAGTTTGTCAACTGTAATTTTGGTGTAACGTACCCGTTACATTTTTATAAATAATCGAGGTTTCTTCTATGGATAATATAGCTTAAAGTCTCCTTTATAAAAGGCTTTTTTCAGATTATAAAAATTCGATCTCGTTCCCGATATACAGAGTTTTGAAAATGTGCCGGATTTCAGACAAAAAATCAAAAAAAGTTGAATAACGCCGGAAGTAGTTGATCATGAGTAAAATGTTTTTATTGCTTCATATGTAAAATTTTCCGCTGCATTCAATGGTAAAATAAAATATAGCGTATTCCATTTAAAATAAGATAGTTGAGGTCAATTTCCGGTCAAACCGGAAGTGCTACTGCTTTGAAAATATTTTAGTTAAAACGGGCATGTTGTATAACCCCTAGATACCAAATTTCGTTAAATTATATTAAATAGTATTTAAAATATAAATAGCGTAAGCTCGTCCTGAGACACCCTGTATATATATACGTAGTAGTAGTATGTACGTAGTATATAAAATCAATGCTCTTGGTAAGGGAGGTATAGGGATCGTGCTAAAAATCGGATATCGAGAGTTTACTCGTAGTAAATGACTACATTTTAAGGTCCCTGAAATTCAATTTTCACATTTTCACGATGATATCTGTATTTATGTATGTATGTATGTATGTATGTATGTATGTATGTATGTATGTATAAATACCACATCCCATTGCTAAACAACTGTCAAAACTTATGTCACACGTTATTAACCTAAAAAATTTGTTATGGAATAAAATTAGATTTTAGAATTCAGTAAAATATGGTCAACGGAAAAATATTGTAACTAACACGTGTAACACGTGTGTCAATTGACGATTAATGATGTCAACTATTAACGCGTGATATCTCAAAAATTAATCACCCTCATTAATACACTTGATAGTTAAATAACTATTTTTCGCATTTATATCATTATGAAAATTAAAGATTATTGAATTTTCTACAGGTATACATTAGTACTTTTTCTATATATTTTTTATAAAATAATCTTTTTAGAAATCCTGGTGCCCATGTTTTAAAGATAAGCACATTTCCTTTGTTACACTTACACAGTTCATTTTTCAAATGTATGTAAGTGACAGATAAATGTCACTGCAAAAATTCATTTCAAATTAGTAATGGTGACATTTTAAAAAGAAAATAGTAAATAAAACAATAGTTATATGCAAAGAAACTTATTATAGTTTGCAGCATTAGTAAATATGTATAGGTAGGTATGTATTTAAATTAATAAAAATTAAATAGCGGGAGGTATTGGATTGGCCACATCAGATTTTTTTTAGACAAAAGGGGGTATTCTGGTATTTTCTTTTATTTTTATTAGTTCAGTCCAGTAAGCCTATGAATATATAATTTTGAGTAAGAATATTTTATAACAAGTAATATAGCTTTCGATATTGGCATGTGCAGCGAACTTCAGCGACTATTTGCCTGTTTACAATGGGGTCTACCACTCTTATTTTTTATTATTTTAAATGAAAATTCATTTAATTTTGAAGCAATTCGTAATATTTATTTATTTTATTTTTGGCTACTTAACAGGGCTAAACCCCAAATATAGAGAAGCGCAAATATACAAAAACAATATAAGTTCTGTATGAAGTACAAAGAAAAATAAAAAGTGCTTATATACTAATGTAATACATATAGCCAGACATTATGTAATACATACATTAAACATTTTTTGAATTTAATTATATTAAATGTCAGGGAAAAATCATTCCTAGAGATAGACTTGGTACACGATTTAATGCTGAATTTATTGCCGAGTTAGTTTTGGCAAAATTTAATTGAAAAAGTACATGCGATCTAGATGCATGTGAAGTCTCTTTAAAAAGTCATTATTGTTTTCATAGCGAAACCATTGCTATTTTTCTTGCACCAGTTTCTATTGGCTATGAAAATAATAAATTTTTAATTGTAAACTAATTTGAATTGTTTAAAGGGAAGTATTTGTTCTTTATGTGTAGAGAAATATTTAGTTATATCGGCCCTTTAATATATTTTAGATATATAACTAAATACATCACTAAAGTTTATAAATTTTTAAATGTAAACTGATTTGAAGTGCTAAATTATTGAAAGGGGAATATTTATTCTTTATTTATAGTGACATGTACAGTTATACCGGCTTTTTCATATATTTTAGGCATGGATAACTATCTTGATGCCGGTAAGCAAGTTGGTTTTCAAGAATTATTTACATATCTGGAGGCAATGAATTCTTCAAAAAATTTTATCGAAGGGGAAGAAGCAGTTAATAGTGTCTTGCTATTTTTATATGGAGTTGTGGAAGTAAATTTATGTAACTGTAAGCTAGCTGGATTAGTTATGTTTGCAGACCAGTGCTCTTACTGCAAATCCCCATGAAATGAAGGGAACTATTTATTTATATTTTATATTTATTTTCTTATATTTTAACTTTCTTTTCACCTTTTTTGGGAAAACAGTAAAAACTAATTCCCATTTTCATTCCCGCGCGGGAATGACAATTCGTATTGTTCATTTCTGGTTTAGATTTAAAACCCATACTCAGCTTCCTCAAATGAAAAATATTTAAGAATAAGTCATAAACATTAAGGATATTAAAAATAAGATAAAGTATAAAGTATAACACACAAGATGCAGAAAACTAGCACAAAATCAACTCAACTACAACACTGATACGCTACGAACGATAACTTGCCACATGTCACTTTACCCGCTAAACAACTTCATAATTTTGCCAACAGGCGGCTACGAGTTCATTTTCTTTGCCAACAGTAGGCTGCGCGAAATATATAAGCAAATACTATGACGTCACTGTGACAATGAAAACAAATTCAATCTTGGAGACTGCAAGCTTTCTACCAAAATGAAATATGATAATTTCAAATTTCGCCGCTATGAACACAACTACGGGATTGCCATATGACAAACTTTACGAATTTTATGGAAGTTCAACGAATTTCGCTCTTTAATGGCCCTTTATAAAGAGCACATTTTATTATTTTTTTGTTATGATGGAGGATCTCATTCTGAATAGAAAAACAGAGGTAAACAAAATAATAACAGAGGAACACGTAATCATTAAGACAATGAATAAAAATCAAATAAAATATACGCGCGTAGTAACTACTTAGCGCTATCTGCATCTAAGTTTCTAACGGCAATATTTAATCTGAATCTGAAGCTTAATCCAAATTGGTTTGATTTGAGACTGGTTCCGAGAAAGAGGCCATTTTCTATTAAGAATAGTGATCGAACAAAATTTTGTCTATGCCAGTAAATATTTAAATATTTTTGAACATACCTCTTTGAGAGTTCATCCTAGGTAAAAAAATTCAGGAACCCTTATTGTACAAAAAGTAACGAGCTTTAATTTTGTATTATTGTAAAATTTTGATACCGGCCACTGTTTCCGAGATAATAGCGAAAAACTCGTTTTTTGCAACTTTGATTCAAGATGGCGGCTCACGCCAAGCCTCTCCAAGGTCGTAAATTTAAATTTTTCATCCTCGTCTCGACCCAAACAACATAGGTATGTTAAAATCGTTTTTTCCCCACCTTTTGTAAGGCAAAGGTCTTTTTTGGTCTCCATTGACTGGTACAAAAATAAAATAAAATTTTATAAGAAATATGTTTCTCAATTTCTAGTACTTAGTTAAAGTTAATAATATTGGTCAAGATCGCCACAATATTTTACTTAGTAGTACAAAAAGTCATAACTCATAGTTTTCGAGAAAGCAGAGGTAACCCCCGCAAAAAGTTTTCACTGCCTTATATCTCGGAGACTTGGTTAGTACTATGTGCCCTTAAAAGTTAGTACCGTGAAACATGCTATATTTTTTGTGTATTTTTAATCATAAATTTATAAACCTTACCTTTATTATAACTGAAGAGGCAACTGTATATACAAGAGCAATAAAACATATATGGTATATAGCCCATCGTACTTCGTAGTATACAGTATGATCATAATTCTCATAGTGGAAAAGAATTAAAAATATCCGGAAACTGCAAGATGTCACACCGGAAATAAATGAGCCCAAAGAACAAAAGAGTATTATTGCAAAATAATTGTTCATTTGTTGAATAATTTGTGTTAGGGTTTTGTACATTGTAAATATTATAATTAATTGATGATTTGTTATTTTTTTTCTAGATAAAATTTTGTTGATAGTTGTTATTCTTTGATTTAGCAAAAAATTAATTGTTGCAAATAATATTAAAGTTAATATTTTCGGATACATGCAGAATATGAAATATAAAAAAGAGATTTGTATTTTTTGATCAAATATAAATTCTATAAAAATGAAAGGTATTATAATAATACATAGAAATATTGCAATATATACAGTAATTTTAATAATTTTGTATTTTATTTGTATAAAACAATATTGTATTAATAATCTATCAATTTTATGAATTTCATTTAAAATATCATCTATTATTTTAAATTTATAACCAAATGCAAACAAACTGAAACATGCTGTCAAATAAATGAAAAAAGTTATAAAATTGTCAACTATCAATAAAATAATTTGTAAACTCAATGAATATTTAATATTATCTAAAAACTTAGATAGAAAGCAATATCTTTGTAAGAATGTTATCCAAAATATCCAACAGACTATTATTGCATATTTAAATTTGATAATTCCACAGCAATTGAAAACATTTTTTATTGGTTGAAATACACTATAAATATTGTCAGACATCTTGTTGAAAAATGAATCCTTTACAAGAAAACTTTTATCAAATTAAGTACCATTACAATAATTATGTTTATTTTATAAGTATGTTACTGTTTTATTAATGATATCATTAGCATAAATGAACAACTTACATTTAAAAATATTTTATGTAAAAAAAGCCAAATACTAATGACATCAAATTTCAGACTAATGCCCATATTCATAAACACTCGTAAAGTTTCAAAACTGCTAGTTATAATTTTTGACAAATAGAATCAAATTTGACAAATAAAATTTTGATTTTTTTTCAGTGTCGACTGTTTTTATTGGATAAATATTATAACGTACCGTTTAAATTTTTTACGAGTGTTTATGAATACGTGCATAAGGGTTGTGCATGTGCATAAACACGTACAATCATTAAAATATTTTGACATACTCTTTTTAAACAAAAATAGTTAGATTAGAATATAAATAAAATGACTTTGCAGCTATTTTGTTTCTTTAAAATATAAAAATGGCACTTAATCTCTTGATTGAAGTAAGAGTTTAGGGGGTGTGTTTTGCTTGCGCGCGGTTTTCCAAACGGGAAAATGAACGCAAGTACGTACATATTTTAGAAAAATGGGCTACTTGCGTGGTACTGAAAATCCTATTTCTATCACTATATACGTAATGTTATGTTGAAAACATATACGTATAAAAATATAAATTTTATTTTAAAAAAATTATTTGTTTTTTAGTAAAAAGAAAGAAAATTTTCTGTGACGTCATTATATTGAACTCGAGAAGGAAACCATGTTTAAAAATGTAACGTATAGATGGCATGACGTGCGAGAAAGTTTGAATTTGACATTTTTTTCTCTCTGGGCTCTCAAATATATTAATTACGTCACAAATAAACACGTAGGTAGTTACATGTAATTTAAAATATCGATACCAAAAAGACAAACTAAAATACTAATCTCCAAACTATTGTTGAAACGTCAAACAGGAGATCTACATTACCCGTACAAACAAACGCTATGGCTTTACGACCACTCATTGGTACGGCGTAATTAGTAATTATACGTCATACATGGCGGTAATTCAAATAATCAAATTTCATTATTCTTTTTTCTGGCTAATTAATAAAAATTTTGCCAAAAGAAAAAATATGGGTAGCAAGTTTTTACCTGCTCTTCAAAAATATTAAATAAAAAAAATCTGATGTGGCCAACACAAAACCTCCCGCTATTTAATTTTTACATACATAAACATACGTACATAAATCACGCGTTTCCCACTTAGTGGGCTAGCAAAAACCCGGAAACAATAGTAAGAATAAGAAAAGGGATAAGAGTAAGAGCTCAGCTGACTCACTTTCGCCTTGTCCACAATCATTATAGCATTCATACATAAGAACATATTAAAGTGACCGATTTTCGGTAGCGAATAACCGCATCCGGACCACAATAATAGTTACGCAACAATCATCCTTCGTCACACATTCTTATCCATTTTTATTAATTCAAATACATACTTACGTATTTACTAACGCTGCAAACTGTTCCATTGCATAAAACTATTGATTTATTTACTATTTTCTTTTTAAAATGTCACTATTATTAATTTGAAGTGATTAGTTTTTTGACAGTGACATTTACTGTCAGTTACATTCATTTGAAATATGAACTGTGTAACAAAAGAATTGTATTTATCTTAGGCTTCGGGACTAATAAAAAAAATTATTTTTAAATTTATCTGCAAAATATATAGAAAAAGTATGAATGTATTCCTGTAGAAAATTCAATAATCTTTAATTTTTATAAGACATAAAATGTGAAAAAATGGCATTTAATGATGTTTTTTGTAGAAAAACCATGATGAGCTTCAGGTAAAGTGCCATTTCCGGTTTTCCGATTTACACCAAAATCTAATGGCTTCTTTTCATATTAGAATAGGATAGAAATACAAGGTTTCAGAATTTTCTGAATGATAGTATTTGAGTTAGAGCGAAGACAAAATCTCTACACATACACACACACATACATATACAGACATACATACATACACACACACACACACACATACACATACACACACACACACACACACACACACACACACACACACACACACACACACACACACATACAGACATCGTAAAAATGTTAAAATTGGATTCTAGGGACCTTAAAACGTGGTCATTTACTAAAATATGTGATTTTTAGCACGATCCCTATACCTTCCTTACCAAGGGTAGCGGGAGGTAAAAAGGTATGCAAGTAGCCCATTGTAACATACCTATACTCGCAGATTTCATATACCGTGAGTTTCAGCTAAAATACAATATTTACTATTCTGTCATTAATGTATTACTATGGATACTAATTATACATATTGCACCGTTCCAGATAAAATGCGACATAGGTTGCCAAAGTTGTCAATGTGAAATGTCAAATGAACTTCACATCACGCTTTCAAGATATTTACTAACGAAGAAATAATTCGAGTGGTTACTTGTTAGAATGCTGATTATAATTTAAGAAATGTTTGTGATATGTTTGCTAATTTATCTCCTGAACGTCCTAGACCAAATCCTTCTACAATTTCGAAAATATTTACAAAATTTAAAAGTGATGGATGTTTAGATGATTCATACGAAAAGGGCAAGAACAAAAACTGCGCACATTGAAGAAAATAAAAATAATTTACA
The DNA here is from genome assembly GCA_943142095.1 of Ophonus ardosiacus. NCBI lineage: Eukaryota > Metazoa > Arthropoda > Insecta > Coleoptera > Carabidae > Ophonus > Ophonus ardosiacus. The sequence goes on from OW964826.1 coordinate 40,205,220, forward strand.
AAGGGCAATAGAAAAAAATATGTTGTGGCCAGCACAAGACCTCTCGCCATTTCCATTTTAGGCTATATAAGTATTGTATTGCACTTTGCTATCGAACCGTCGTTTTATAACAAAATATTACAGAACTTTACCCAAATATTGTTTTTTATTGTATTTAACATGTCTTCTGCACACATAATTCTAATTATATCTATTTTTCATTGTATGAGGAAATGTCACAGATTCTTCCAATTCATTAGCCAGATTGGCGGTATTTCTGATGGATATATGTATGCATATTACCTATAATTTCAAATATTTAATTAATAAAATAATAAGAAAGATTAAATGTACTTCCCAGAAAAAGCTAACAAAATGTCACTAAAACTATTGATTTTTGACACTGAAATCTGTCATTTACAAATTATGTTATAAACATTTGAATTTGTCAACTGGTTTCCTTAGTGTAGTTTCGCCTACTCGACTTGTTATATCCCGATATTCTACATATTATAGCGTCTTTATCTCTAAATTTATAGAAGATATAATGAAAAATTTAAATGTATCAGGTGTAGAATTTTGTTCTTTAAAATTAGTAATATCAAAAATTTTCAAAAAATAATATTTGGAAGAATTTCTTTTAAAAACTATTACTTCCGGTTGTTCAATTGTTACCAGGGTTGGCCTGATTTTAATCATTTGATTTAAATCATGATTTAAATCAACTGATTTTTTTATAGAATCACTGATTTTTATCACAGATGAAAAAAAGATTCAAATTGTAATAAAAATGAATTTATTTACTACAAAAGTATAAATAACAATAAAAATATGGACTGTATTTGAATTCTAACAGATTACTGATTACATGTTTTGACCTATTTTATTTAGGTATGTATTGTTTAAAAAGACGCGCGCGCGTGGGTACGTTATATTATACTAAATTTATGCAAAAATTCAAATACATATTTATTTACCCAACAGGTAAAAAAAACTAGTGAGAGGGCAGGGAAAACTTACATATACAAAAAAAATACAAGATAGGGACAAAATTAGGTAGATAACAATTAACATAGATAATACAACATATTAAAACTAGCGCTTTAGCGCAAGTAAGAATTTCTTTGGAGGAAGAAGGAATACATCAACATTTGAAAATTTGAGCATGTAAAGGTGACACATACGGTATAATGGTGACAGGGATAAAACATTAATTCGGGGAGTGGGAAAATAAAAGGTTTGGGAATAACGTGTGTGAATGAATCAGCTTACAGAGATAATGCATAAGCTGGAATTTGCGACGTTCAATTAAGGTATGAAAATTAAAAATTTTAAGTAAGTCAGAATAACGAATTGAGTTATCAGGATAATGATGATAAATTTTAAAGTACAGAAATTTTAGAAATTTTTTCTGAATATTTTCAATACGGTCCTGATGAGTTTCGTAGATGGGATTCCATATGATAGAGCAATATTCGAGTTTGGAGCGGACGAAAGCATAGAGGGAAAGGATAGAAGTCATGTTATGGAAGAAACGAGTGTTGCGGATGACGAAACCAAGCATACGAAGAGAAGAGTTGCATATGCGTGTAATATGATTTACAAAAGTAAATATTTTGGGGTTTATTACAGATTCGTTTTCGTTTATGAAATAAAATATTTATATTGCTTTTAAAACAATTAAAAAAGTACAATAACACCACTAGATCTTTAAAAAGCAAAAAATCAATGATTATTGATTTTTTTTCCAACTCTGATTGTTACCAAAACCTTTCAGCTTTTCCTAGGAATATAGATTGAGGAATTCATAGTTAAACAGGTCTTATATTTTATAGTTTTTGAGGTATCGTCCGTCCAACATCCAGCCATACACACACACACACACACACACACACACACACACACACAGAGAGAGAGAGATAGAGAGAATCATTGTAAAAATGTTAAAATCTGATTCTAGTGACCTTGAAACGTGCTTATTCATTAAAATCTGGATATGTGATTTTTAGCATGATTCCAATATCTCTCTTAGCGAGAGGTAATAAAAAATCATCTGCCTACAAAAGTTTTGGCAGATAAATAACTATTAGCAAAACTTCCGTATTTAAATTATTAAAAGACGACAAATTTCATTCTTTTCATTTTCAAAATCACCAAGAGTTAAGATACTGCTCATTTTACTCTCTTACGTTATTTATAAATCAGTATATTATGATAACAAGTTCATTTAACATTACCATTGACAACCAATGTCACATTTTATCTGGAACGGTACAGTATGCGTAACTGGTATCCATAGTAATACTGTAATACATTTATGACAGAATAGGAAATATTGCATTTTAGCTGAAACTCACTATGGCCTGTAGTATGATCACGGTTTTAACTAAAACACTGTTTTAAGAAATGTCAAATTCAAATTTCAATATTTAATTCCACCCTTATATGTAAAGAATGAAAAAAAAAATATTTTCTGCTTTAAAATCATATTTTGATAAATTTGATATTATTTAATATTGTTATTAAATAATGAAATTTGACATTTCTTAAAACAGCGTTTTAGTTAAAACCGTGATCATACTACGAGCCTATATGTGTATAGTCTACCAATTGTACTAATTTACTAATTTTAAAATAAAGTAAAAGTAAGGAAGGAATAGGTACACAGTGGGTACACATAATGAGTATTTAAAAAGAAATATTTATTGATTCTGAAACAATACAAGTCAAAACTTCATTTCACGTAAGAAAATAGTAACGGGAAGATAGGTGCAGATTGATCTTGGATTTTGATTGAATAATACTCCGATATTATCCAATCAAACAACAAGATCAAACTGCACCTACCTTCCCATCACTATTTTCTTACGTGAAATGAATATACAATATTTATTCCTGTTTCCTAATTTTTTTTTTTTTTTTCATTATTTTGTCTCGTCATGCAGCCTTATTTTCGGATAAGTATTTATTATAATTTTAATCATTTGAATTTTATGATTGTCTAAAGGACTTTGATTTATATGTGGTTTATATATTCAGTAGATTTGAAAACATTGAAGGCGCACTCATATAATACGGCTTGCTTCATATATTTAATATTTTTACTGTAAATACTTAGCACCATAAAAACAACAACATTTAGTCATTCTGGTAAACTATAGTGTTCACTTTGAAGTACAACTACAGAATAGTTTCAAAATATCTGAATAATTGAGGGTTTTTCTCCCTTATATTCAAATATTTGAATAACAGTGCATTGACAGCTTCAGTCAACCATAACATTTGAAGACCAGGGCTGGAATCCCAAGACTACGCTATCATAGCGTGTTCTTGGGATCCCACATCTAAGCATGCGCATTGGTACCGCCCGCTACAAACAAAAAGAGACAGAACTATAGATTTCTTGTTTCCATTCATTGGGTTCGCTGAAATGACGGGTATTTGACATTGGAACTCCTATAGTAAAAATAAATGTAAATAATGGTAAAAGCAGAACTTATTTTTTGTTGTGCAGTCATACGTCATGAAGAGGACTATCGGCTTTCACAGTTATCTTAACTTTGTTGACAATATTGTAGTAAATAAATAAAATAAATATATCATCACGGCAAATTACCTATTTCTGAGTGTGCCAATGCCAATCTGTTTTGCCACAGATATCGGTAATGATGATGACATATTTGTACCGTAAGGCGCTTACCAGGCATCACCTCACGGGCACTCATTACTGGCGTTAAAAGTGCACCACAGGGGTCACTTTTGTGCCATTTAAAATTCGAAATATTTGGCGTAAGTCGGGATCGAACCCGGTTCCCCAGATTCGCGACCAGACACTCAGGCACGCGGCCACGGGACCCCATTTAGTAAAATTAGTACAAAATTAAACCTTGACGGGGGTAATAACGGGTTTGTATTTCGAATTAAAATATTAATAAAATAAAGTTTTTATTGTATTATCTTCGTAGATGACAATCTCAATTTCATCAGAAACAGATTTTAGTACACCAGTTTGTAAGCAGCGTAAATATAGGAAAGAAAAAATTCTGCTTCTCCCATAAATCATACAGTTACGTGTTGTGCGTTTATTACGTTCTCATTTAAATAAAATATATACATAGACACATATTTAGTAATTTTCAATTTATTACCGTGCCTTCTATAAAACATTTTGAGGTCGGATTTACATGTACAAATCTAAACTAGGCAGTAGTTGCCCTTATTTTCGCTTAAATTATCATTAGAATCGAAAACATCTGTACGAGATCTTGGAATAATATTTTATCATAAATTACTCTTCAATGAACATGTTGACTTTATAATCAAAAAATCTTCAAAAATGCTGGGATTTATAATAAGAACAACAAAGTCATTCACTCAAATCAAATCGTACAATCTGTTATACAATACATTAGTTAGACCACACTTAGAATATAATTCAATTATTTGGAACCCTTTTTATAATTTTAATATAAATACAATAGAAAACATTCAAAAAAAATTTACAAGAATATTATATTATAGACTACAGATTCCATATGAATCATACACATGCAGATTTAAAGTTCTTAATATGACATCTTTAGTAAAGCGAAGAAAAATATATGATCAAATATTTTTATACAAAATAATACACAATAAAATTTTTGTCTGCGAGTTAATACAATATATGAAATTATTTGTACCACCTAGGTGTACTAGATCTCAAATCATGTTTCAAGTCGAAAATTGTGCCACAAATAGTTATATAAACTCACCACTTCATCGGATTACTGTTGCACACAATAATCTTTGTGCATCAATTGACATATTTAATGTTTGCTTCTCACTGTATAAAAAAATGTTAAATATTTACATAACCGAATCTCACGTTTAACTTTACTATATTGTTGTAAATTTTATGCATATGCATAATGGTGTATACACTTTTGTAAATTCGCGGGAACCTTTTTGGCCTAGGCTGTTGGTTCTCCTTAACTAAATAAATAAATATAACGCTATATTATTAAAATACCTTCTAAAAAACATTAACCCCTTGTTTTTTGTATAATAATTTTACGCAAATGTGTTATATTTGCAAAATTTCACAACATGCAGAAGTAATACCAATGACAGTTAAACGTACTAAATCAAACACTCGTGTATTTGGCGACGGTGCTGCTACCAACGGTCGTGTCAGTTGTCAATATACAGTGGTGATTAATATGCATTTAAATAAAACTATTACAAATAAATTTAAATATTTTATTTCAATACTTTTATAACAAAGTATAAAAACGAGGTACTTAAATTAAATAAATAACTTTTATGTAAGAATATCATTATTATATTCCAAGTCTTTTATAAAACATAACTTAAAACAATGGAAAACTACAACTACGTATTAAAAGCACAATAATTGCAAATGTCAAAATGTATTGTAATCATAATAAAAATTAAGAGACTATTTAAATATCATTTTCATGATGTACAACAGATCTTTGAAGATATTCATAATACCAGAACTGCCGATTAAAGTTAAAAATACTTTTAAAAATACTTGTTACTCTACCAAGCTTCCATTGTTGTCCCATGAACAATATCAACATTTAAATCGCATATTCTCCAAACAATTTTAAGCAAAAAAGTTCCCGATTTCGTCTTCAAATGACCCAATACTTTATTTCACGTACGAAGGGAGTTGACCGTTTTTACATGCATTAAATAAAAAATAATTTAAATTCGTGAAACCAAACTTTATCAATACTAAATATTTTTATCTGTAAAAAGGTACAATACCTGAATATTAAAAATTACAAATTCGAAATGATTAAATAAAATTTAATTTTATCGATTTTCACTTTTGTGTATTCTGATCAACGCTATTTTCTTACGTGAAATGAAGGATAGAATTGTGTTGTCTCCTAATCATCGGTAATCGACTCAGACGAGTGTCAGAATACATCGACGTTCATATAATTTGAAAACAGAGATAAAATTATGAAACTTGGTATTTTTACTACATCATATAAGACCATTATTTTAAAATGTTTTCAGATTTTTCACATCACTTTTTGATTGGTTACTGAAAAGTAGTGAGGGGCCGAACTTAAATTACGTAACGCAAAATTAGGTAATTTTTGATACCCGTTACACATTAACCCTCCCCCACCCCCCCCTCCAACCTTGAAGCATTACGTAATTTAAGGACAGCCCCTGAGGATAAAAACATTTGCAAATTTTCTGGATGTTGGTACTCCTGTAGAATACGAAATTTGGCACGTTTTTTGTTTAAAATTATTTAAGAATATATGCTTTAAATATTGATATTTTCGTGGTACATCCTGTCAAATTACTATAATATAGTGATTTCAGATTTTAAGACTGATACACAATACATCAAAATACAATTTTGACATCAAATTGAAATTATTCGTAATTCAGAGACAAATAATTCATGAGTTTATGACGTCACTCTCTTCATATTAATATTAAATTCCAAATATGAAAAACAAAGAGTATGACGTCATTTCAGTCTTAATAAAAAAAATGAAACCAATAGCTAATTACTATAGTATCACAAAAAAAATCACAGTCAATTCACAGAATATACAAAATAAGTCATTTTGAAAAATAGATAACTAATATCTATATTTTGACTAATCTTGATATTAAAGTGAATTAAAAAAAAAAAATATATTAAAATTAAAACCCTACATTAAGAATATTAATGTTCATTTTTTTGGGTTTATAATTTTAAATGAGTAGAGTACAAACAATATTTACAACAAGCTTATTCAATTTTTTAACTTTATATACATTTATTTACAATTTAATATTGGCACATATTTTGATTATCAATTACCTTAAAATTATTAAAAACGGTTAAAATATTTATTTAAAATTTTGACAAAATCCAAAAAATCAAAACTTCTACTCACTATTTAAAATATGTTAGTATAAAACAATAAATATATGAAATGTTAAAATAGAAGGAACTTATATTAGAGGAAGAAGATGCTTAAAATTCTGAAATATATTTTTTGATCACACATTTCGAGAAATATTTAATTTTTTTGCGAAACAATTTTTTAAGTAGCATCAAATAGGATATGTAACCATTTTTTATTCATCTAATTATAGAATTAAAAATATTTGGAACTCTACAATTAGACAAATTAAAAACAAAATGGTCACATATTTCATTGAGAACGAATGAATTTGAGGAATATATTTTTACGTCTTATATACTAAAATATTAACTCATATTTTGATCGTGATAAAATGTATTTATATTTGAAATGTACAGGCTGGACAAAAAGTCAGGTGCTAATTAATAATTTAAATGAAATAATACCTTACTTTTTGTTTATCCTATACATAATATCCTATGTGAATATTTTCGATAAAATTTTGATTCAATATACAATAATTTTAAATTCCAAAATAAGAAGAGTGGATATGAAATATGACATTTTTTTGCAAACACAAAAATTAAAATTTAGTAACATAATACCGAATTAATTTATTATTATAAATTTGGATAACATATAACATCATTTTAAACAAAATTTGATATAATTTTCTACAAAATTACAAAACATAATTATATATACATTTGTTAAAATTATTCTAAATATAAATGCAATAGTCTACAATTTAAATACCAATTTTTTATATATAATTAACAAATCCCAAACTTTTTTTACCAAATTTTAAAAATATTATGCACTCCATTTTTTAAATATTTTACCAAAAATTTAAAAGGGGTATTCTAACACACCCGTAACAACTACTTCAACGGAAAATACTAATAATTTTTTTTTTTTTTTTTCGTCTAAAGAGGATGTTTTAATATTTCACAAAAATTGATTACGAAGTAAAGAATATTTTAAAAATTATCAAATTTACAATTTTTTTTTTTGAAGTATACACTTTTAGTATCACTGGCCGATACGAAACTTTCAATAAAAACAATGAATTATTTAATCAAATTGAATAACAAATAATTTAGGTCGTATTACGAGCGAACTTTCATAATAAAAACGCTTTTATGGAGCAAACTCCTCATAATGTAAAAGAGCGCTTCATAATAGCGTTTTTATTTTAAAAGTGCGCTCGTAATACAGGCCTTATTTTTATTAAATATTTCGTATCTCTCAGTGGCACTACAAATGTATATAAATTGTTAATAAATTATATTTCACTCAAATAAAATGAAAAACAGTTCGTTGAGGAAAACAAATAGTAGTATACCCCATTTTACAAAAAAATGTTCATTTTAAATTTAAGAAATCCGCAAAAAAATTAAATATTAATAATTTGTTAAAAACGGAGTATAATAATTTTTGTGTTTAATTTAATCATTTTCTCTTAATACTAGTATTAAGTCAATGAATAACAATAACAATAGTCTATCAATATCAATAATCAAAACATAAAAATATATTCTCTTTCTCACTCACTTGGAAACTGTAGCATTGATTCTTAGCCCTAAATCGATGCTGATATGTGTGTTGCCGTCATTCGACGTTTCTTGTTGATTCTGCGAGACGAATTCGATACTGGGCTGACTGCTAGACCGAGAATCTTGCTGAGACAATGAAGGATTAGATCTATTGTTAACTGAGATTTGATGGACGTCTGGTTGAGATATATGCAGGCCAGAAAAGCCTAAGATGTTCGTGAAGGTCGTTGGTCCTGTAGCGCTAGAAAAAAGAGAATATTTGTCATATACACAGATTTTTCTTACTTGATCTTACGTCATTGATTTTTGAACCGCAAAATTACAAGTAATGGGGTTATTTAAAAAAAAATGTCGATTTTTTTTATAAAATCATGAAATCCATTCCACTTAATAAATATAGTAATAGAAAATAATTTAAAATATGCGACTTTTCATTCATAAATTTGCTAACAAACTTTCGCGCTTGTAAACATAGACCAAATTTGTGACGACGCAGCTTCATACTCACATAAAGACATTTCTCTCTCACACCCACACACATTTACACTTCACAACATGAAACAGTAATGTAGCCCAAAATTATGACAGCTGACAGAAAGAAAATTATTATTACTTTCTATTTCTTTAAAAGTACTAGTGCATTATAAGGTATGTAAATAAACCATTTATTTAAATAAATTCCAAACCAAACGATCATAGTTCCAAATTATACCGGTAGAGGATAGAGCTCGACTGTCGCATCCTTAGACCAGGAATAGAGGGTGACAGGGCATGCTATGTATTTCGCCGTAAGAAGACTTTCCAAATCATCATAGCGACTTTCGACCTTATTGAAATGTCAAAGTCAGCTGCAATCGCCCAATCGACCAGATGTGTTACATACGTGTGCAGTCGAACGAATAAGTTTTCAAAATGAACAAGCGTCACCCAAAGTTATCAGTTATTAGAGAGTTATTGCAACTTCTAAGATGAAAGAACGTAAACGTTAACCTTATGTAGAAAACACTTTATTTTAGAAATAAAGGACTTTCAATTTCAATGTTTACCGCATTTAATTAGTGCATTCACGCTAACGTTAACGCTAAAAGCAACACAAACGAAGTTACATCCACACTTTTTACCGAAACATAACCTCAAAAGATACAGAGCGTGTGAAGTTAAACGCTCGCTATTCCATTGCACATAACGTGTCTCCTTATTCATATAACGTGAACCTTATTAGTACGCATACGCACTTGGGCTGTCACGTGACTTTAAAGTGCACGTTATTTTTGCGTTGAAGCTACAATAACTCTCTATTATTTTGACTTCTTACGTTATTGAAAACATACATCTTTAGTTTGATTAATAGTTTTCTTAGTTTTAAATTGTTTTATTTATGTTATGGATAATCAAGTGTTTATTTAGATTTGGTCAACTGTAGCATAACAATATTTAACTGGTCGACTAACGATTCCAGCTGATTCAATAAGGGTCAAAATCGCAGAGATGATTTGGAAATATACGCGTAAATATACCTTGTCTCCCCTCTATTCCTGATCTAAGGTCGCATCCATGAAATTCTGTCAAATCTGTGGTCGTCAGCCGTTGAAATATTTGAAATTAAACGCAACATTTAAAAATCATATATCTGATTCTAAATACGGCTAGGGTCTCATCACACGAAAACTTTTACGTAGCCTTGTTCAAATCACGACTTATGCATTTCTCGACTCCGCAAATATAGCCCATGAAGTTGGCGCATGTGGAAATACTCAAATCCTGACTTGTGCACCGTTACCGTTAGACAAGATGGATGACAAGTACACTCCGGAGTAAATAAATAATAAAAAAAAATACTACCAATAACGTAACCTAATCCTAATTCATTGTATACTCCACAGTGTACTAGACAGCCATCTTGTCAAACGGTGCATATGTCGATATTTGAGTATTTCATGGGAGTCGAAAAAAAAATGCATGTCGTGATTTGAAGAAGGCTATGTAAAAGTTTTCGTGTGTTTCATGCAATCCCTTAAATACGTATAAGGTGTAAAACACGAAAACAAGAAAACTAAATCAGGAAATATGAAATGACCCCATGTATATTTATCTATATCTTACTTATGGTTTCCTACATTCTACCTTTGATACGTATATCTAATAACTTCATTTTTCTCTTACTAACACATTTAAAAAAGATAGTTCGCAACCCAAATTCTTACGAAATAAGTGCAGGTACTCTTATGGCTTATTCTCTTTAGGTTAATGTCGCGAAATTCAAGAAGTACGAATTTCATTTTGGGCAAAAAGTATGTATAGTACAATTTTAACTAAAATGGGGTATTCCGGTGTTATGGAATTTATGCAAAATTGCAACTATTTTCTACAGTTTACATCTTCATACAGTAGGAAAATGCAATAAAACATGTTTAGGGAAAAATTTTTGTTCATAATTTAATGTTAATAAAGTGAAATTTTTACAAATCTAAACGTCTTTGAAAACTGTGACGTAGATTCGATATATTGTTGCTCATTTCATATTAAATATATGCGGTTAGAAACACATATGACGCTAGTCGTGTTTGAAGACATTTGTATTAATTTTTTTAATTAATATGCATATTTATTGATACGACGTAGTGATAGATCCATCTATCATATAAGATCTATGGCGCAACGTTTTGTTTTGAATGTATAGTACTTTAAATTATTTTTCTAATCCAAATTATCAACGAATAAAATAGACATTTTAATATTTTTTTCAATACTTCATTTATGATTATTTTGAAAGCATTCCAGAAGAAAATTGGTTGGAAGTTGGAAGCTTTTAAAAGAAAAGAAAGAATAGTTGTGTGTATTATTGTTAAAGGTAAGTACTTTGAACATAAAATTACTCACATGCTATTGTCTGGTCTTGTTGACGGCGACCATGTGCTAGGCTGGGTCACCTCATCATCTGGATGTGAAATTGAAGTCTGGTTGTTGATGAGAGCATCGTCTTCAGCAGGCTCCAGATCATCAGCAAGTTCTTCTGGGTCTGGGTTGTCATTCGCTCCCAAACTAAGGGTGAAGGGAAACAAGGAATTAACATTCAAGCACAAATCTATACCTGGAAAAGGTATCAATAACAAATATTTTTAAAATGGTAGCGCCCTAAAATTCCAGATGCGGTTAAAATGAATATCCAAGATGGAACTAATTTTATAAGTTGTTCAAGTGGTAAAATATTTTGACTCATATTAAAAATGACTTTTAGGTAATAATTTTAGTTATATTTGTCTATATAAGATTTTTAAAAAAGAAAAATCAATAATTATAAATTTAGTTTGGGAAATTTACGATTTTTCCTCAAAGTAATTGCAAAAAAAAGCTTTTTTTTTGGCCATTTTCTCCAAAACAATTGCTCGAATCAAAATATTAGAAGAATACAAAATGAAAGTTCAACATTTTTTATACAAAAAAAGGATTCTTATGTTTTTTTGCATAGGATGAACTGTCAAAGAACTACGTTAAAAAATATTTAAGGAAAATAAAAAGTTATGAAAGAAATGTAAATTATACAAAAAATAAACAAAATTACGTATATGCTCGGTTGCAGAAACGTTCATTTCTTTGTTCAGTTAGCGGACCATCAAAATGAACAAATTCGAATCAGTTTCCATGTTCCTCACATTTAAATCATTACTGTCAAAAAAATGCGTTGCATTTGTTCGTTTGATGAACCGGTGATTAATCAAGGAACTGATAAACGATTCTACAACCAGGCATTAGTCTAATAGAGGTTTTGGTTTTACTTTTTGTGACAGTTTACATTCGTCAGGGATCGAAAGAAGTAAATTATCGATTAGTTTTAAATACTCGTAATTTTTGTCAACGCTTTCATACAAATTTTCATTTTTCATCTAACACTCTGATCCTGTTAAACAAAGAATAATGGTTAAAATTAGAATATAGCATGAAAGTCTCTTTCATATTATGTATTACATGATTTTCCGATGAGCGATTTGCGAGTTATATACAAACAAACTCACACGAATTTTTTCTAAAATTTGAAACATCTAAAACTCATTCCTTATTTTTTTTCACCAACCACATATTAAATACTTAATATTGTTATCTTTAACCGTGTCGAAATTTTGGATGAAAAAATGATAACTGAGCCAATAATTTAATATGCTTTTTAATATTTCAAAAGAAAAATAAAAAACTTCTTATAACGACACAGTTTTTATTCAGTAGATGATTATTTAAATCATGTCTACATTAATGAAGACTGGACATAAAATTATAAAAATGTTTTACTTAGGTGATGCCCAACATTTTATGTATTTTATGTAATGAAATTTTAATATGTTATATATGACTTGCTATAAACATTGTCAAAACTGTACAAACAGCCAATAAATAATTACTAAATACATACTACCAAATACTATGGAACCGACTTTTTATTTTTAAGTAAATTATTCTTATAAAATAAAAATTATACTGTTTCTTTTTTTTTTTATACAGGGAATTTATTTTAACATGCAACATATGGTCAATCACTTCCATGGTTACTCACTATTGTCAAAAAATGACAGCAATGTAATATTTGTCCATTTTAAAATGCAACATACGAAATTTGTAGTTTTGTATTATCAAAACTAATTTCCAATAAATTAGCCTACATACGATTAACAAAATATTAAAACATGAATGTTGCACATCTTAACAAACTTTAGCTTACAAAAATTCATAACTTTCATGTAATAAATGTTAAAAAATACCTCCATTCACACTGAGGCAATATCCTAGTCGGTCGTAATAAGAATAGACACCATTTGCGATGTGTTCTGGAGGTATCTCCTATGCTGCAATACTATTTATAATGTTGCATTTTAAAAGGGACAAATATTACATTGCTGTAATTTTTTGACAATAGTGAGTAATCATGGAAGTGATGAACCATAATATTGCATTTTAAAATAAATTCTCGTATATAATTTCTATTGATATTAAAAGTAAACTTCGCCACTTCAAAATGAGATTGTTTTGACAATATTAGCTAACTTTCAAAAATAAATGAGATTAGCGGCGAATTTTTGTGCAGACATGTTATTTAACAATAGTTTTAATTGTTGCCTTTTGTAAGTTAAATAATACATTTGTTTGAATGAAGGAGACAATGTTTCGTTTGAATTAATAACACTATTCTGGACTTCCATTGTCTATATTTTCAGCAACGTGTGGAAGCCACTGATTGGACGTCTGAATCACCTTAAACTACACTAGTGTTTCCGTTTGTAAACTTTGTACGCTTCATTAGATCAATTATTATGTATTTAGTATATAAGCTCTAGTAGTCTCTAAGTTTGTTAGTATTCACCTGAAGACGATTGTAGATACTTCAACAATCGAAACGTTGTGTAATAACTTTATTGAAAATATAGACAATGGAAGTCCAGAATAGTGTTATTAATTTAAATAATACAGTTATAAAGTTTGGGCAGATTTTTTGTTAATACATCCTTATTATAAGATAGTGATGAAAGAAATAAAATTATTTTCGACTTACGTTCCTCCTCTAACATACTGGGGGTTGGAATAGGCGTTGGCAGTTTGGTTGGGGTCGGTCTCTAAATATCTTGTGACTGTTTGGGTGACCGGTGGCGGTGGGCCATCATAGGGTGGTGCAGTGGCCATGGGGCGAGAGCACTCCGAGTACGGCGGAGGATCTGCCGGATGGGGCGAGGGCTCGCAACGGTATAAACAAGGACAAATCGACAAAACCGGCGAAATGTAGAATTTGAGAACTGAAAAGAATTAATAAATCATTTATTAAACTTTTTTTCCATTGAGGAGTTTGATAAGTGTAACTTACATGAATGTGAGAATATATATTTCAATATTGTAATATTTATAAATATTTTTGACAGCTAGTACATGGTTCATGTCTAAATAAAACTTTTAAAACATGTAAATTAATTTAACAAGTATGGACAAATAACTAATTAATTTATTTAAATAAATGGCGCGAGATATTGAAATCTATTTCCAAGAAATGATGATTCAGATATTTGGAAGATCATTATCTATATTTTTATTATTGTTTAATAAATTTTGTAAATATGTGTAAAACACCTGATATTGTTATAAAATACAATATTGCATATATTTTACAAATAATGAAATATGATTAATTTTAAATTATTTTATTTGAAATAGTCACTAAACTGCATAAAAATCGCCATTAAAAGTTCAGAAATCGGTTCTAAAATAATGCATTATAGGACAGTAAGATTTCATGTAAATGTAGTGTTGCCAACTTTATGATAATTATTGTACATATAATATAATTTGGGTAGGTGTACGATGTAAGTACAATAGTAAATTTGTATGTAAAATGACCAAAAATATGTACAAGAAGAACAAATTAAATAATTCCGATGAAGAAGTTTCAGATCACCCAAATAATTTTCAAATAAAATTTAATATGTACCTCGGCACTGAAGTTCCTTTATCGCTTCGGTTTTTTTTCCACAACTTCAAAATAATAATTATAAGAATATTAAGAAAAAAGAATACAATTTTATATTACCGAACTCCATTTGGTTACTAATTCTCATATTCTACCTAATTTTGGGTATAGCAACTAAATTCTTACAAGAATAAAAACAAGAATTGTATACTTACTTTTGCTATGGGAGTATTTTCGATAAATATAGACACAAACAATAGTAAATAATAACATTGCAAGCCCTACAATTCCCAAAATGATGTAAAGGGTAGTAGTACTAGAGTCTTCCATGGTCGGAGCATGGGTACTGGGTTGTATAGTACCCGAAGGTTGGCAGGAGAACGTACCATCGATGTTCTCTACTTTCTCCATTCTAAAAAAAACAATAATACATAGCATAAATATTAATACCGAGTCGGGAAATGCTATGTTCCATTCCGGTATATATTTTGGCACTCGCCAAAATATGATTAGCTATGATGAAATATGTTAACCAATAAGAGCCGGAGTGCAGAGTTCACTAATAATGTTAAATGGTGCTGAAATGCAGGTCGGTTTGGTCAAGAAGCAAGTACGGTATACGTTCCGTATTGTTAATATTTAAAAAAAAATAATTTTATATAGAAAACAGCCTGTAACAGAACCTAACTATCAGTCAAGTATTACATCTTCGTTTCGTGGCCGATAAAAGGTAGCAAAAGTTCGTAGGAGCATATTAAACATTAAACAGTTGACGACAAAAGTCAAAATAAATGAAAGAAAAAATTAACATTGTGACAGTGAACTTGGCACTTCGGTTGTTACTGGTTGAACAATTTCGTCATAGCCAATCATATTTTGGCAGCTGTCGAAATATATACCGGAATTTTTAAATGCAACCGGGATAAACTATGAGCGCAAGTCTGGAATAAGTACAGTCCGTGACAGCAAAGAAATCACTTCCAGATGGGAGCAGGCGGTGGTGATATAAAGTAATTATAGCGCCACCCTAGCTATGAACTTTCTAGAACTATGTAATAAAATTTGTGCACTTTAGTATGCGCGCGCTAACCCAAAGTACTCATAACAGTCACTAAGTGAAATTTGAATGTTTTAGTACTAAATACTGACAATATATCATATAAGTATTCTATTAAAAAATATGAAAGTAATATTAATTTTGTTTTAATATTTAAAATTTTAAATTAAAATTTGACATAATTCAAAAGAAGCGGTTGTTCGCTATTTAAAATCCGGTTATGACATCAGACTTTCGACAGCACAAAGTGACTAGATTATATGTGCGCAATGGGACGTATTTCGTAGTGCAGAATGAACAATCGGGTATAAAACATATTTCCTTCATTTTGCATTTGAAATTTAATCTATTTATATTCGCTGCGAGGTTACGCTGAATGGCTGAACGTTATAGTTATCTTTTGACTTTTTATACACCATGGTGAACAATATACATATATCTATCTTCGTTCAACAAAGAACAAATTTCTGGACATTCTATTTCTTTTTATCTCTTATTGTGTAGAATAATATGGTATAAGACTATCTCTCTTTTACAGCAAACGATTGTTATGTCGAAAGTCTGACGTATTTCCTCAGCTATTAGCGCGATATTCAAAATTATAAAATTTTAATAATTTATTACAGCAATACGGAGTTCTTTATAAAAAAAGTAAAAAATACGTATCACGTATTTTTTCATGTAGATTAATATTATATAATTTTCAAAAATTGTGAAACTCCCCCATTGGAGAATCCGCTATTAAAAGTGACGTATAGTTATGTAAAGCTGTCTTGTATTTGGATTCTTCTTTTAAATAACACGTTCTTGTTATGTTCTTATAGTTTACTAAAAGATAAAAAAAGAAAAAAAAATAATAAAATTTAAGTCCAAATATAAAACAAGTATTTGCTTGTGGAATTCATTTTGAGAAATAAATATACCACCTAGATCTTTTTGAATTTAAATGCTTTAATTTATTTTCCTTACCCTGGCAAACATAAACCACACTGATTTTTTTCTTTAGCACACCCATTTCCGGCTTGGCGGTTATACTTGCTACAATCGGTACAGTCCACGCACGTCCCCGATTTGTAGCAGTATGTCCCTGGATGCGTACAATCATTATCATTGGTGCAAGATTGACGCACCGACATCCCGTACCCGTATGCCGAAGTCAAAATTACAAAATAGCTGAAAATCTGAAACAAAAACTGAAAAGTTATCAAGAGTCAACAATATTTTGATTTTGATACATGATATTTAAACTTGTTATGAGACCTTCTCATTGTTTTACGTGAAAATTTTTGTAAATATGTAAATGTAAAACGTTTTTTTTTTTTTTGTTTTTCGATGACAATGATGACAAATAAAATATATTTAAAAAATTAGATTTTGTTATTAATGCGTCTTATTACTACCCATTTCTGGGAGAATTGGGGACGCTTACAATGCGTCACCTCACAGGTCCTCAAAGCTTAAAAAAGCACAATATTTTTTCTGCAACCTGAAAAACATATGTGTTACGCGTTGTATCAGAAATAAATATATAATCATTCACTTTATTCGTTAGTGATAGGACATTTATTTTTAATAAAACATTTTGACTCCTTGAATACCGAAGTAACGGAGGAATAGTGATCATACTAAAAAAATTATAGGTATTGAGATTTAACGTACACTTAAATTTTAACATTTGCACGATAATCGGGTCATTAAAAAAAAAAAAAAATTACAATATCATAAAACCGATTTCATTTAATAAATACAGTAATATAATATTTATTTACTTATAGAGGGCCGAAAGAAAAGGTTTACGTCTGCGGCCGAAATTTTATTGGTTCAAGGGTGTATATACAACGTTTTACGCACTACTGCAATCAAATGAAATGTTTTTAAATTATTTTTTAAATACATGCAAACTTTTTGCTATGTAAAAATATTACGTGGCCAGGTTAACCTTATTTTGTCGTTATATTAGAAATAATTCAAAAAATATTTCTAAAATTCATATAATTAAATAAAGTTTAGCATCATTACCGGGCGTTTTGGCTTTTTTACAACCAGGCGGGCGGTAAAACTGGCAAAAAGCCCGGCAGGCGTAATATTCAACTTTCCGTCGTGGTAAAGATGTAAACACACAATTTTAACGCAGTTGGGCGTAAAATAATTTGAAATATACGACTTTTTCTTCATAAATTTGCTAATAAACTTTCGCGGCTGTAAACACAGACTAAATTCATACGCAGACATTTCTCTCTCACTCAGACACAGTAATATGTGTAATTTGAAAATTTTAAATAATTTTCAAGATTCAAGTTTTGTCGATTAGAATCTAATTTGGGCCGCCGAAATCATAACGCACACAGCCACGTGATTTTAATTTACAGGACATCTTCAATACTTATATTTGGTAAATAAATCATTAAAAAAAAATCAAGATATTTCGCAACAAGTATTTTGATATATGCAATTCATTCGACAATTATTTTTCGTTAGTATGAACATTTTACTAATTTCGTCACAAAATGCGTAACATCTAAAAATAAACGAAAACCATTTTTTTCTACAAATTACTTCAAAATTTATTTTATTTTCTTTTACATACATACCTTTTATTCTAAAACTTACATATGCATATAAATATGTAGGTATACAGTGGTACTATATTTATTAGATAAACTCATCAAATTTTCCCTTTTATTTGAAATAAAATATACACTTACCACGTTTTTGAGGAGCTGCTAACCCAGAAAAAGGTAAGCACATGCAAATTTAAAAATTACAAAAAAAGATAAATAAAAAATATTTTTGGTTGGAAAATTTAATTGTTAAATTATTTTAAACCCATATTTGAGTAGTAGAAATGCACATAAAACAAATTAATATATTTAAAAGTAGAAAGAAGAATTGTTAATATTAACATTTTTACAGATACATATAGTGGAAAGTGCACAATGAAACAATTTAATAATATTATTAGTTCTAAATGAAATAGGAATGACGATGGGTACCCGAGTACTCGGAACCTACCCGATATTAATGTACCCGGGTATAAAATTTCTTACCCGATTACCCGAAACATACCCGTTGCCCGTTAATTACCCAATACCCTTTAATTACACGAACAGTTTTCAGCTGCCGGAAAGATTGTATCTAAAAGAAGAGCTTTTTATTATGTAATTAATATAATTTTGTTGTTTTTTTTATAGATATACAGTATATTATTTATTTGTATTACTTTTTATTTATTAAATATATGTAACCAATAATTATAAATTTTATTAAAAAGTAAACTGCTAATATAAGGGTAACTGGTAATTAACAAATTAACGAATTGTATATATGTACTTAAAGGATAACGGGTAATTAAAGAGTATCGGGTAATTAACGGGTAAAGGGTACTATCCAGGTAGTTGATTCGGGTACTCGGGTACCAAAATTATCGGAATTCGTCATTCCTAAAATGAAATATACTAATTAATATTATTAGTTATGTGCAAAATTAGTGCAGAAGCATTACCACCCATATTTAGAAATCGGTATGTATGTACTTACCAAAAAAAATACTATTTACCCCTATAACAAAAAGAAATCTACATATTTTTGAAAAGCTGAAAATTATTAATTTTAATAATATTTTGATATACCTACTGTTCTTAAATATACACTAAAATTTATCATCCAGTTTTCCACAAATTTGAAAACAAAATGGCGACGATAAAAACTGCATGTCATTGTGAAGAAAGAAGTAAAATATAAAAAATAGATTAATTTTTTTATCATTTTTCTCAAATATTGAAACAAACATTTCTCAAAATTGGTAATGATTAGGAGAAGATAATAGTACAAAAAAAATAGAATAAATAAAATTAAAAAAAAAAAATCGGGATTTCGTAGAAATTGATCGATAATAATGATTCCCAGTATTTTTATTACTAATTTGAAGTTTATCTGAAGAATGATTTGTTATCTGATGTATGGTATGTTTCGTATTCCTAACCACAAAGTTTGATATGGATTTTTTGGAACATATTAGTTATTAATTTTTAATTTATATTTAGAAAACACAACACTTCACACTATTTTATAATTGTTAAGGGATAAATAAAATTATGATCTATTTATTTAACTGACTGCATTGTTAAAAAAACTATTAATTATTTTTAAAAAATTACATCAAGTACAAAAAATATTTAATATGGATCAATACAATCAATTAAATTTAAATCAATTCGAAAATAATATTTTTTTGTATATTTTATTTATTTATTTGAAGTATTACATTAAAACAATCCTTTTTTTTTGAAAAAATGTATATTAATATTTAAAAAAAGTGCATCTATTTCTATATTACAATACAATAAATTAATTTATGAACTATTTTTCTAAATGTGCATAACTATATTATTATTTAGTGCAACTGAATTTTTACTTTCTTTACCAAGCATTCAAATTATTAATTCCCATTTCTAATTAGAAAAAAATCGTGAATCCCTTAAAATATTGTCCCCGGCTTTATCTAAGTAAGCCAT
Source organism: Ophonus ardosiacus (assembly GCA_943142095.1). Classification (NCBI taxonomy): domain Eukaryota; kingdom Metazoa; phylum Arthropoda; class Insecta; order Coleoptera; family Carabidae; genus Ophonus; species Ophonus ardosiacus. The sequence continues at coordinate 40,225,655 of OW964826.1, forward strand.
GCGTATAAAACAAATGACTTAAGTCAACAACTTTCAACAAGATCTGTCAAACGTTTGACATCGTTTTAAAATTTTAACATAAAACAATAAAAAGCCACATAAAAAATATAAAATTACTCACTTTTAATGCCATTTTAAATCCAATTATATTTTTAAGTCACTATTTGTATGATGCAATCTTTTCACAATTCTAGAACGTTCTTTCTGATCCACACTCTTCGCGATCCACAAACCAACTACAAAGTGTATATCGATCTAATGAAGAATGAATCATGCTTTTCCCTCTCTTAATTCTAGATCCAAGCAACAAGTTCAGACTTGAACACCATTGGCGGAGAAGTGATAAGGACTCTGGGGGCAAATGATAAAAGAATAGCGATAATTTTACGTTTTTTTTTGAGATAAATAATATGATAAACTATTATTACGTTTTGTGGAGGTGTTTTAAATGATTGTACGAAAATAAAAAGATAAAAAATGTTGATTTTATTTATGTTTTTTTGGTGTAAGTTAACGTACGTCCTTACATGTTTGTGACATGTAAAATCAGGTTGCTTTTGGTTCATTCATTGACGGCAACGATGTTAATAGTTAGTATTTGTTGCTGTAATTTTAAATTATTAACTATTACATCATTGATAATTGGTACTCGAATTAATTTGCAAATTCAACTATGTATTATTTATAAGATCAATTAAATGTATCGTATATATGAGGAAATCACATATATTTTGATGAAATGAACTTGTATGTGATAATAAATTCAAGAAAATATGTTTAATTATTTATTAATGTATGCAAAACTTATATATTCTTGTATATTTTATTTGTCGCATATATTTGTAATTAAGTTACAATTCAATATTAAATATAAATCGCGAAAAACAATGTAAATAATTAAATAATTGCTATTTTTATTGATTTATTGTTCTACTATGTGTTTTAAAGTTAATCGGTAATGTTATTTTAATTATACAGGTTGTCCCAAAAAAACTTGCCCTGTATAAGAATCTAGAAAACTACAAAAATTGGAAATCGGTATATTAAACTGTTACCCCATTAAAGAAGACCATTTTATAACCTATTTTGGTTTAAACTGTTAGTCTAAATCTGTAAAAAAATGTGACAAAACAGCAAAACATCTATTTTTGTTGAAATATAAAATTATACATAAAAGTGGCAGCTTTCGTTGCGATTTTGTTCACTATTTACGATTTAAGATTTACAGTTTTGACCATTATACAGTCGTTATTAAAAAAAAATGAAATTCAAATGTCTCTAAATATACGCGAAAATGTAAATTCTGCATTTTTTTATTTTTGCAAATAACTTTTAATTAAATAATAAATTTCAGTTTGCACCTATTTAGTGTACTTTTTCATGCTCTAAAATGTCGATGCTCAATTTTTTATTACTGCTAAATTTCGAGTTTGTTGTCAATAATTGTTTTTAACCCATAAATTTAATAATTTATTGTTACATTTTTGCTGTTTGAAATAAATTTACATATCATTGAAAAACTAAAAAAAAAATATCTTTTTCGTGAAATAACTTCCTAATATGGCGTCCATACAAAAATTAAAACTTCTGTATCAACTCAAAATCTAACAGCAAGAAAAAAATTGAGCATCGCCATTTGTAAACACATAAAAAGAAGAGGTGCAAATCAAAATCCAATATTATTTCACTTTTGGAAGTTATTCGCAAAATCAAAAATTGTAAAATTTACATTTTCGACTATATCTAATGATCTATGAATTTTTTCCTCAAATAACTTTTATCTAATAGGGGATTCCAGCTCAATCAAATTAAAGGAAAATAGTAAAAAATTACGAATGTATATGCTGAATAACGAATATTAATAAAAAAAAAAAATGAAATGGTATAATTGAGATATTTCGGAAATAAGGGGTATTTTGTTATAGCGCTTCGACACGAATATGAAATCAATATATAATATTTTGATTGGCGATCGAAAGACCGCCTACACATGCATAACAAATAGCGTGTTAGGAGATGGGGGTTACTACCAATGGAATTTAAGAAATTCAAATTCGAAAGGAGGGGCTAACATTCCTGTACTGCAGTTTTCAAACAGTTTTTATTTTAACATAAATTTCTTGCATTAAACTTAATAATTTTTATTAAATTTTGACGTTTTAAACTGTCATTATTATCTCCATAGCAACTATAAGTAACACTTTTTTCACATGTGAATTAAAATTTTTTTTAAATCACTCACAAAATTTTAACTCACTCTGGCACTCTGCAACAAAAAATGAATTTAAAAATAACATCAAGAACGAAAATAACACTTACCACATAATTTATCAGACATTATCAGCCCTTTTCATTATTTTTTACGACATAAATGACAGACAATGAAGCCTTTTGAACATGTGACTTGACGTCTATCAGCGACGATTGTCATGCTTAGCCTACTAACTGATCAATTGTTTATTTTGTCAAAATTAAATATTATAATGGTTTTTATTATTATTTCGTCAAAATTGAATAAAATATTGTACAAACCACGTGAGCTAAGAATGTTTATTCACTCGAAGAATTTAACCCACTCGCCCTTCGGGCTCGTGAGCTAAACTTTCTTCTCATGAATAAACATTAACTTAGCTCACTTGGTGTGTAAATATCTAAAATACACTTGAAATTATAAAGTATGTAGACTTATACAGTGTTATAATATTCATTTATTTTATGTAAATATAACTTAAAATAGTATATATTTCAAGAACATTTAGGTCCATGATGAAAACAGTTTCATAAAAAAACACATAAGCGTGATGTCACGTCAATCTTTTCAAAATTCGGGAGACCAAAACTCGCTTATTAATAGGAAAAAAAATGATGGAATACCCCCTTTAACCAACTTCGGATATTTTATAGTTCTTGAGATCTTTATGTCGGGCGCATTTTTTGCAACTCTCTGTATTTTGTTTTATAGACATAATTTAAAGAGATTAAGGTCAAATTTGATATTTGAAGGTATTTTGCAAGAAAAAAACTACTAGAGCTTCAAATAAAGTACTATTTTATTTTCGTTCGGTTTGTCTATTAAAAATTTAATTTTAATAGGACCTTTCCCTTTTAGCTTTTAGTATCAAGTACAAATACCACTTTTCATAATTTTATATGTAAATATCGGTAATATGTAATATCGATGATGACATATTCATACCGTACAGGCGTCTCCTCACGGACACTCATTGCTATCGTGGAGAGTGCACCACAGGGGTTACTTTATTTGTCCCATTTAAAATTCGAAATAATTTTCTGATTTACAGCGCACACAAGATCTACAGACAAATAAAAAATATCTGTAACAGATAGTGTACTTTGTTCTACTCAAAATAATGGATAAAGTAGCACTTTAACCGCAAGAGTAAACAGAATATTACTTTAATTTTTATTTATATATATAAACTCCATAACAACCCACATACTACTAGGATTTTGAAATTGAGTTTAAGTTATAATAGGTATTTTCTAATTTTTGCTCTATAAAATCTGCTATAGAAAAAATTAGAATTTTATCGTCTTGTATAAAAATAACTATTGCTCGACTTTTCAAGAATTTTGTAAAACAGGAAATCCACCTTAAGCCTCCTCTGTTTCACTCCTTCAACAGGCATATACGTGCATCATGCAGGTCCATACAAACACCACCTGTTACGGGCTATCCACAATATCTTTTTCACGCTAGCGTAAATTTCTCAACTTTTCCAGTAGAAAATGTAAGACGCTAGCACTAAATATCTTTGTTTTCTACTTAATCCAATGCCTGTCGGCAAATATCTGAGAATCTGAGTCATAGGCGATTCGATCAACTAGTTTGGAAGATTTTTTTGTTGTTTTGTATCGTAAATATTGTAGTGCCGTAGCCGTACCACGAAGGAGGTGGTACTATGAAATGCATAAAAAAATTACAGATTTATTGACATAATGCGAAAGATAAAAACCTGCATCCAACTGAAATCGAAAATGAATAATAAAATTTTTAATATTTAATTATTTTTGAGAACCATGGAAGCATTTATGACAGTTTTTAATAATATTTAAGTCAGGGACTCGAACTAAAAAAATTGGGGTTCGGTTACGGTGAACGGTTTTTACATTAATAAAAATTCGGTTTCGGTTATCGCTAACGATTTTTTTGAAAATATTTTCGATTAAATAAACAATTTAATTTCGGTTTCGTTACGGTGTCGGTTTTTTCGGTTTTACCTCTGCCATCTTGAATAGTTTATCATTCGTGCACACAACCTAGTCCATGCCTCCTGCCTGCCTGCACCACACTGATAAGCTCCAATGAGAGCGAAACTCGTTTGTGGTTCTGGTTGAGTGTGCCAGTCTCTGATAAATGACCGAGAGGTTGATTCAGAGACTGAAATCTTGTGAAACATGTCTAGTATGATTTTTAAAAATTTATAATAGAACATAGTTTCACCAAGTACGCTATATTATACTTAAAATTTATGAAGTTGACATTTTCGGTTTAGTACAATATTTAAATTTACGGTTTTAGTACCGATATTATTTCTGTTCGGTTATGTTTTCGGTTATTATTTCGGTTATTATTTCGGTTCGGTTATGTTTTTGGTTACAGAATAAATTTATTTTTCGTATTGGATTTCGGTTTCCATATTTGAAGAAATAAAATATTTCGGTTTCGTTACGATTTCGATACGGTTCGGGTCCCTCCATTTAAGTGTTATTTTTCTTGAGTATTTACTCATGTAAAGAGGTTTACTATCCGTGAGCTAAGATATTTGAATCCAAAATAGATCGAAAATATATGGCAATATAGGAATAGTGAATAGTGTCTCACAAGGAAGGTTTTTTTTTAGTAACTCACATAATAAATGACAATTTTGTACAAAAAAAAACCTATAATCAGAAAAATTGACTTTGTCGGGTCCAGCAATAAAACTATAATTATCGTAATTATTTATTAATTTATTATTAATAATAAAACTGAATACTGTCACTATTTTGCACACAAAAGCAAAGCAATTTGCGGTGTACCGTACGAAACTATTCCATTCTAGTTTTATAGTATATGGGCGGTTAAGTTGTTTATGACTGTCCCTCGATTTTTGGTGACGAGAACTATACATTAGTACAAAAAAAATCTGTTGTGGCCAGCACAATACCTCACGCCATTTTCATAGGCTATATAAGTATTGTATTCAACATTTCTGGTACACACAAAAAATTCTAATTACATCCATTCTTTATTTTTCAATTCATTCTATGAACAACTTTCCTCCTACTCTTCTAATTCATGATACTGATACTGTATACATACTTTGGCTTATAAATGAATCCCCTTCCATTTTATACCGGAGTCTTTTCCTCGTTATAACAATAGCATATTACATTTCGACTTGTCCATGTATGAATTTTAGATTTTCCGCATTCAAGGACAGTGGCAATTTAATAGGCGGCAATAGTTGCCGCTATTTCTATAATTTTAAATATTTAATTAATGATAAAATAAGAAATATTAAATGTACTTCCTAGAAAAAGTCTTCAATAATGTCTAGATTTTTGACATTATGTCAATTACAAACATTTAAATTTTTCAATTGGTTCCATAGCCTGATTTATTCATTATACAATGGGTTATTTTATATATTTATAATTCAGTCTATCTCTAAATCTATAGAAGATATAATAAAAATGTTCAATGTATTGGATAGAGAATTTTATATTTTTTAATATTTGTAATAACATAAATTTCTAACATTATTCTAGCGGGAGGTAATAACAAACGTCCAGTTACCAACTACTTTTGTAGTAATTCTCTTCAAAAGTAGAAAAAAATGTGATTTTCGATGGAATTTTCGTATTTATTAAAACATTTACACAATATTTTTTGAATATGCTTAATGTTCTCCAATTTTTGTCATGATAGAACCACATTTTGCATAAATTAATTTCAAATGATAATGATAGATAGATATATGTACTGTTAAATCATATATTTTGGGGCACTTAGATCTTAGATTTTATATGCTTTAACTGTATCTATTTCAAGCTGAGTCATCGTATCATCTTGTAGTACAATGAGATAAAAATATTCTTTGTCCATTTCGGGTTATAAATGATAATAAAATTTTTATAAAACGTAAAATCTGTCCACACTCAAATTACGCGTAAATTTTTGAAGGTCAAAAAGGACAAAGAAAATCTTGTGAGATAAACAAGAATATTCTTGCACAGGGCCTATCCTGTTCGGCCACGTATGTGTTGGAAAGTTTAACTAACTTTGCGGTTTTGTATTGATAGCGCAGCACGAGTATTGTTGATAAGAAAGAGACATATTCCTAATTATTAACTGATAATATTTGGTTTGATTGTATAAAATAACATGTTTTTATATTACAAATAAAAAAATTGTTTTGAATTTTGCACACAATTTACGTCAATTGAACAAATAATTGTTTTATCAATGCTTACTCACAATAAAGAATAGAAGCTTTATTCACCGTCATAGACAAAACATAGCGAAAAAAATTGTTGTAGCCAGCACAATCCTCTCGCCAATTTCATTTTATTTACATAAGCATCGTTTAACAATGTTTTTTAATAACTCCAATACTACAATTCCAAAAAAATACATTTTTTTTCGTATTCTTCGTTTTTACATTCATACGAAGAGCTGATTAAACCGAAAGTACCCTCATTTGAAGCTTTTTGAGTTTTTTCTTGAAAAAATGTAGTTATAATCATTTTTAACGCATTTGTTTATTTTGTCATAAGTCCATGGCTGTCTAGACTAATAACTCATAAAAACTGTATCTTTATAATTAATTTTTACGTTTATATGAAGAGATAGAATAATCATTTCGCATTATTTAGATGCAGAATTTAAATCTCTATAACTTTTATTTGAAATATTTTAGCATAAAATAATTGGGTAACGTTTGCGCGTTTGTACAGTATCATTTAATAAGAAATATTACTTATTAAATGACAGTACATAGAATTGACCTCGGAATTGAAAGATAATGTATTGGCTACATCAGATTTTTTAATTCTAAATTTATAACAAATATGGATTTATGCCCATAGTTATAAACACTCGTAAAGTTTCAAAACGGCTCGTTGTAATTTTTGACAAATAGAATCAAACTTGACAAACAAAATTTTGAATTTGTTTTCAATGCCGACTGTTTTTAATGGATAAATATTATAACGAACCGTTTAAATTTTTTACGAGTGTTTATGAATACGGGCATTAATGTACTTTAATATTTGTAATAAGTAATATAAATGTGAATACCAAACCAAATACCTATATACTAATCAGCTCGTCCCATAAATGGGGTTATACATTTATGCACGAAATTCATAAACACTCGTAAAAATTTTAAACGGTACGTTATAATATTTATCCAATAAAAACAGTCGACACTGAAAGAAAAATCAAAATTTTATTTGTCAAGTTTGATTCTATTTGTCAAAAATTATAACGAGCCGTTTTGAAACTTTACGAGTGTTTATGAATATGGGCATTATTGTTACAAATGAGTAACCATCGTGTACTTTTGGTCGCTGTAAAAAACAGGACGGTACTCTGATACTGATAGTATCGTGCGAAACGGTAACAATTACCTTAAAAGTTCACCTGTTGTCCTATTTGCGGGCCTCTTTTTGCCATCTTTCGACCTTGTAGGTCGTTGCCTGAACCGTTTAAGATGAATTACGTCATCGTAGTAACTTAGCGGATTTTTTTAGTCTACTATTTCCTTATGTCATGGCATGACTAAACAAACAATTGTTACAGGAAAAATATTATCATAAGATGTATTTGTAAATAGAATGAAAAAGGAAAATTTTTAAAAATTGTGTTGATATAGAATATTAATATAATAGACAATGTAATATAAGGATAATTTCGTGAAAAGATTATGTATTAGATTATATGATAGCTGGGTAATCTTCTAATGAATTCCTTAAGTTCCAAGGTCCAAGTGCTATAGTGAAAGTACTTCTTAGAGTACTCAAATTGAGGACTATAATGTTGTCATTATGACACGGCAGCATATAAAACTTTTTTTATATTTTGCGTTCATAATGAAGTCATTACGAAACCCAATTGTGTATCGAAAGAGCCTTCATTTCGATACTCATTTTTTTTTTGTTTTAGAAGGTTGGTACTAGATATCATTTTCTTATGTTCATAAATCAGAACTGACAAGAACTTTCAAATAATTGATTAAATATCAATCCATTGTTACCAACTACAACATTACACAAACAAATTTTCCTCAATCAACCCATTTCTGGGTGTGCTAATCGAAGCTGGAAGTACTTAAACAGGTACATTTATGATAGAAAAAGTTCCTTGACTGGATATAGTGATAAGGTAATAAAAATTTCTGGATTGCAGTCACAAAATATTATTTAAATTCTCGGGTCGACCGGTTTCGAGCTCCACATGAGCCTTCCTCAGGAGATGAGAATTAAGAAATTTTTTTAGATACATGGCAAAAAAATGAAAACGTAAGTGCAACATAAAGCACATGGATTTCGTCAGAAGATAAAAAAAATAAATTATATAAAACTTTTATAAAAAACTAAGAACAAATGTTCTACGTGAACCACACCCATGGAACTACTTAAGTACTTTAGGGCCATTTTCATAATCAGGCTCACTTTAAGAGTTTTATTTAAATTACTTTAAGACTTTATTTTAATTTTAAAGTAATGTGACTTTACTTAAGTAGTTCCATGGGTGTGGTTCACGTAGAACATTTGTTCTTAGTTTTTTATAAAAGTTTTATATAATTTATTTTATTTATTTTTTTTATCTTCTGACGAAATCCATGTGCTTTATGTTGCACTTACGTTTTCTTTTTTTGCCATGTATCTAAAATTTTCTTAATTCTCATCTCCTGAGGAAGGCTCATGTGGAGCTCGAAACCGGTCGACCCGAGAATTTAAATAAAATTTTGTGACTGCAATCCAGAAATTTTTATTACCTCAGGTACATTTATACTTAAATACCAGAATAAGTACTAACGTGGTACTTGGTCCAAGAAACTGTCTGAAGTAAACTTGATGTTCAAGTACTGTAGATAAAATATTAGAATTTAGGGCCATTTTCATAATCAGGCTCACTTTAAGAGTTTTATTTAAATTACTTTAAAACTTTATTTTAATTTTAAAGTAATGTTACAGTGCCCACTAAAGTGCTAAAGTTATTATGAAAACGGCCCTTAGTAATTTAGTAGTTCAAAATGTGTTGTGGTCAGCAAAAGACCTTCCGTCAATTCGATGTATTTTGTACAAATCCCAAACCAAAAGTTCCTTGGAAAAAATTCTGTATATCATGTAATTGTAACACGAGCACATACTATTTTTTACAAATTCTATACCAAAAGTTCCTTTGAAAAGATTCTATAAATCCAATAAAATTATAACATGAATGTACACTATGTAAATTGCACTTGACACTTCCTTCTTTCTTTTTCAGTTTTTTCCTATTTTATTAAGGGTCGCTGTTTCTTACTCTTTCTTGTCCAACGCATTTTCTTCACACAGATCTCCCTCTCTCAAGTCTTCTGCGATACAGTCCTTCCACCATCTCTTTGATCTTCCTCGTATTCCCGGCATTGAGATCAGGCTGTAACTGCATGTCACTTGCGAAGTACATAATGACTTACACTACTTTATACACTGACATCTGTCAATTAGAATTTTTTTAATATATCAGCTGTTTCCATGATAAATAGCAAAGCTGATTTTTGAAAATTAATCCCTTTATAATGCTTTAACTCTATATGTATTGAATAGGAAGGAAAATGTATAATCAAACCGTATAGAGAAGAGTATTTTCTTTAATATTTATAATAACATAAAATGTCAAAAATAATATTTAACTGCGTTTTAAAAACTTCAAATAAGGGTATTTCCGAATTTCCGGTGGATCAATTATAACCAAAATCTATTCAGCTCTTCATATGGATGTAAAGAAGAGGAATACGAAAGAATTATAATTTTTAAAATTCTAGTATTGGAGTTATCGTCGGAGAAAAATTTGTCACACACGGACACACACACACACACATACACATACAGACATCATTTTAAAAATAGTAAATTCGTATTCTTGGAACCCTAAAACGTGCTTATTCATTAAAAACTCACCACCGATTTTTTTGACCAAAGACAATACCTTCCTTACCTATAAAGGTAACGGAAAGTAAAAATCAATAAGAGGTACTTAAATCCTTTCACGGTACACAAAAATACTATTACAAAATTACAAGTATTTACATACAGACGAATGTTAATCTCAGAGCTTTGCAAAAAATTGTATTTCAATTCCTGCTTTAATCAAATGTCAAATTTGGCACATCTTTTAACGTATGTTACGCTTTTTTTACCTTTCGCTAAGAGAGGTATTGGATTCATGCTAAAATTCGCATATCCAGATTTTATTGAATAAGAACGATTTAAGGTTCCTAGAATCCGATTATAACATTTTTAAAATGATGTGTGTGTGTGTGTGTGTGTGTGTGTGTGTGTGTGTGGATGTGTGTATGTATGTGTGTCTGGATGTTGGAGAGACGATTCCTCAAAAACTATAAGACTTTCAAAAATTTTAACTGCAGTTTCCTTAATCTGATATTCCTGGGAAGAGTTGAAAAGGTTTTGGTAACAATTGGACAACCGGAAGTAGTAGTTTCTTAGAAAAATTCTTCTAAATATATTTTTTTGGAAATTTTTGTTATGACAAATATTGAAGATCAAAATTCTCCATCTAATACACTTAAAATTTTTATTATATCTTGTATAAATTTAGAGATAAAGACATTATAATATATATAATATTCTAATCGCAGAGGCTAAGGCACTAAGGAAACCACTTGACAAATTCAAATGTTTATAACATAGTTTCTAAATGACATATGTCAGTGTCAAAAATCAACAGTTTTAGTGACATTCTGATAGTTTTTTCTGGGAAGTATATTTAATCTTTTTATTGTTTTAATAATTAAATATTTGAATTATAGGTAAAATGCATATATCCACCAGAATACCAGAAATGCCGCCAATCTGATTAATGAATTGGAAGAATCTTTGAAATTTAGAAATTTCCTCATTCAATGAAAAATTAAATTAGAATTATATATGTGTGCAGAAGACATGTTAAATATAATCAAAAACAATATTTGGGTAAAGTTCTGTGATATTTTGTTATAAAACGACGGTTCGATAGCGAAGTGCAATACAATACTTATATAGCCTAATATGGAAATGGCGAGAGGTCTGGTGCGGGCCACAACAGATTTTTTAATTTGATTTTTACCTCTCGCTAAGAGAGGTATTGGATTCATGCTAAAATTCGCATATCCAGATTTTATTGAATAAGCACGATTTAAGGTCCCTACAATCCGATTATAACATTTTTAAAATGATGTCTGTGTGTGTGTGTGTGTGTGGATGTGTGTATGTGTGTATGTGTGTATGTGTGTATGTGTGTATGTGTGTATGTGTGTATGTGTGTATGTCTGGATGTTGTAGACACGATTCCTCAAAAACTATAAGACTTAAAAAATATTTAGCTGCAGTTTCCTCAATCTGACATTCCTGGGATGAGCTGAAAAGGTTTTGGTAACAATTGAACAACTGGAAGTAGTAGTTTCTTAGAAAAATTCTTCTAAATATAATTTTTTGGGAGTTTTTTTTATTAAATATTGAAGAACATCAAAGTCTCCATCTAATACACTTAAAATTTTTATTATATCTTGTATAGATTTAGAGATAAAGACACTATAATTTATAGAGTACACTAATCGCAGAGGCCAAGGCACTAAGGAAACCAGTTGACAAATTCTAATGTTTATAACATGACACATGTCATTGTCAAATATCAACAGTTTTAGTGACATTCTGATAGCTTTTTCTGGGAAGTATATATAACTTTTCTTATTGTTTTATTAATTAAATATTTGAAATTATAGGTAAAATTGTGGTAAAATGCATATATCCATCAGAAATACCGCCAATCTGGTTAATGAATTGGAAGAATCTGTGACATTTAGAAACTTCCTCATACAATGAAAAATGGATATAATTAGAATTACATGTGTGCAGAAGACATGTTAAATACAATAAAAAACATTATTTGGGTAAAGTTCTGTAATTTTTTGTTATAAAACGACGGTTCGATAGCGAAGTGCAATACAATACTTATATAACCTAATATGGAAATAACGAGAGGTCTTGTGCTGGCCACAACAGATTTTTAGTTCTGTTATATTGATAGTTATATTACATATGTACTAAAAATTAATTATTATTATATCAAAACATTAAATAATTAGATTAGTGCCATTTTAGAAGTACTCTTAGCAAGTAGTTGTTCTTAAAAAAGTATTTTAATAATGATTGCAGTACTTGGTACTTTTACTAAATTTATAATTATACTTAGTCAGGTGATATTTTCCTAAAAATCATGTGATTTAAAGATTTCGCAATGATTGCATCATACATCATACCACCTATAAGATTGTCTTCCATTTTGCCCATAATAGGAAACAAAGATAATTTTCCTATCTCGGTCAGTCTACACAATTCATCTTTATCAATTTATTGTCAGATAGGCGCCTAGCTTCCTTCAATTCAATTTTGTTTAGATGTTTAGAATAAATTCTGTTTTCACCGCACTTTTCTAATATATTTTGCTGAAAGTTCCCAGCCAATCAGAGCTTTGAACAGAATCCTTGACCATATTTGGTCAACGGTGGAAAAATCCAGAACCAAAGAAAATATGGCAGAGGAGAATGTTTATCTAACCTTTTGACTTTTATTGATGAATTAAAAATTTGTAGTAATGAATTTATTATCATTATTAGTTTGTTATATTGTTATCTGTTGTTAATGTAGGTCAACTTAAGGAAATACGTAGTATAATATTATATTTTATTTCAGTAGATAAGTAACGTACATAATATAATTACCTCTTCCACATTTATATCATTTAAAAAATCGGAAATCGAGATTTTAGTGAATAAATTCATTTTAAGGTCCCTAAAATACGATTTTTTGAAATTATTTTTGGAGTCGCTTATAATTGTTTCCTTGTTTCTTTTAGGTGACCGGTTGTGATTTGGATTTAGACGGCTCGAGTTCGATTCCAAACAACGGTAAAATTGAAAATAATTTTCGACTTCCAAATAGTACAAAAAATAATCCTTTCGTTACTCTCTTCACAATAACATTGAGAATGAGAACCCGTGAGGTGACGCCTGGTAAGCGCCCTGAATCTACGACTAAAAAAGCAAATTGGCATACTCAGATGTGGGTAATAAGCCCAAATGATGTATTTATTTATTCAATTTATTTACAATGATATTTGTGTATACAGAGGTGATTCTCAGTGCGTTCATTTTTTAACTCGATTATTTTAAATATTATGGAAAAAAAATCAAAGTTTATATTATTTTAAATTAAAATGTCTATAAATCTGCACATATTTATTGAAATTTGAAAATTACCCCAAGTTTTGATAACAAAGGTCCTCCACTCTTTTTACCTCTCGCTAAGAGAGGTATTGGATTCATGCTAAAATTCACATATCCAGATTTTATTGAATAAGCACGATTTAAGGTCCCTAGAATACGATTATAACATTTTTAAAATGATGTCTGTGTGTGTGTGTGTGTGTGTGTGTGTGTGTGTGTGTGTGTGTGTGTGTGTGTGTGTGTGTGTGTGTGTGGATATGTGTATGAATGTATGTATGTCTGGATGTTGTAGACACGATTCCTCAAAAACTATAAGACTTAAAAAATATTTAACTGCAGTTTCCTCAATCTGACATTCCTGGGAAGAGCTGAAAAGGTTTTGGTAACAATTGAACAACCGGAAGTAGTAGTTACTTAGAAAAATTCTTCTAAATATAATTTTTTGGGAGTATTTTTTATTAAATATTGAAGAACATAAAATTCTCCATCTAATACACTTAAAATTTTTATTATATCTTGTATAGATTTAGAGATAAAGACAATGGGCCGAATTCAGCACTCTTCTTTAGCTTAGTGATCATCTCTAGTAACCATGGAAATAGCTTACATCCTTTTCTTATTAATGTATTATTACATAAGGCGCCCTTTATTTTGTTATTTTTAGATAAGCTTCATTAGTTAAAGAAAAGTGCTGAATTCGGCCCACTATAATTTATAGAGTAAACTAATCGCAGAGGCCAAAGCACTAAGGAAACCAGTTGACAAATTCCAATGTTTATAACATGACACATGTCATTGTCAAATATCAACATTTTTAGTGACATTCTGATAGCTTTTTCTGAGAAGTGTATTTAATTTTTCTTATTGTTTTATTAATTAAATATTTGAAATTATAGGTAAAATTGTGGTAAAATGCATATATCCATCAGAAATACCGCCAATCTGGTTAATGAATTGGAACAATATCTGACATGAAAATGATATAAAATAGATATAATTAGAATTATATGTGTGCAGAAGACATGTTAAATATAATAAAAAAACAATATTTGGGTAAACTTCTGTAATATTTTGTTATAAAACAACAGTTCGAAAGCGAAGTGCAATACAATACATCAGCGAATCAAGCGGTTTACGTCATCGTTTAGGGATTTTTGAATTTTTCTTTATTTTTTTAAATATATTTTATTTGCGGTATTTTGTTGGTTTTTTTATTATTATTATGTATTTGACACCTTTAATAGAAATAATTATATTTGGATATATTATTATTAAGTAAAATTTTGTATTTTTTTTGCAAAATGACGTTTGATTATATTTTATTAATACTGGTAATTCTGAACATGTATATTACTAAATATTATATGTCTATATTATACTTTTCAACCTGTATTGTGATTTCATTTTGTTTTTGGTTTCGTTGTTGATTGACAGAATGTCAAATGCTCTGTCCATGTCAAATTCAAGAGCTTGTAGTTAATTTATTGACTTATTTTGAAAATGAAAAATAGATAGGTGGGCTCTTACTTTCACTGAATTGTAATATTGAGGTAATATTTCGTTCTATTTGTTAGTAATAATTTGAAAATTAAATCTATGTGTGCGTGTGGCAAACGCTATACGTGATGTACAGAAACAGTGAGTAATTGTATGGTGGTATGCAGTATTCTGTATTTTTTTAAGGATCTCACATAATACTAAATAGTTTGTTGCATATACTACAAGAATGAAATATTTATAACGGCGTAAGCAGTATCGTTCAGAATATTTTAAATAAAATTGGATTTCGCTGGTAAAAAATGATACCAGACGAGTTACCTTTTTAAGAAAGATTTGGATTTATGAAGACAATCCACAGATCATATTTCAATCCGTTTTACATGCTCATGTAAACTTTTTAACATATGACGTCATTGTTTCTAGTGATATTGTATTTATGACGTAAACCGCTTGATTCGCTGGATGGCCCATAGCCTAATATGGAAATGGCGAGAGGTCTTATGCTGGCCACAACAGATTTTTTTTTATTATTTTAAATGAAAGTTCGTTCAATTTTGAAGCAATTTGTAGTATTAAAAAGTTATAATTGTTTTTAGTTCAACTGCATTTGATTTTTATCAAAACCATTGCTATCTGTCTCGCACCAATTTATGTACTCGTAGCAGGCTGCGCGAGAAAGATAGCAATACAGTGACGTTACTTTGATACTGAAAACAAAACCAAATATCTCCCAAAGCATTTAGTAAAAAATGTTTTTTTTCTTAATCGTTATTTATTGAATAGTACTTTAAGCATAAAATGTACATTTTATTATTTTTTGTTATAGTGGAGGACCCCATTGGACAACCGGAAGTAATAGTTTACGTAAAACATTAAACAGTTCTTCACAAAAAAAATTCGTCTAAATATTATTTTTTGTCAATTTATGTTAGTACAAATATTAAAGAACGTTAGATTATCTATCTTTTACATTTCTTATAATAATGCAATTTATAATATGTACTTATCAAAAAATAATTTAAGGGAATTGTAATAAAATACCTTTGCGAGATATATGTTCTATTTATGTGAAATAATAAATAAATACATGAAATAGAGGAAAGTGAAAAATATCAGAAGTAAAAGAATAACAAATTATCAAAATTATGTAATTATATAGAAGACATTGATAGAATCGTGGATTGAGAAAAATGTCAAATAATGAAAATAGCACGTTTTGTTAATTGCAGAGTTGTAAAAAACATTGGTACTGTATTAAAGAAAAGTGTATATGTATAATAATAAAATTCATTAGTTTACAACAAAAAGTACCTAAATAAAATGTGCTAAAATTCATTAAAATTTTTGCTAACAATTTTAATTCATTTCTAAATACTTTTATATTTGCGCCTTGCGCATCATATAAAGACCTTGAAAGCTATCACGTGATGTCCAACGCATGGTACCAAGAGGTAGAGAAAGAGAGACAGACAGAGAGAGTAATAGAAAACGAGAGGCAGACAGACAGAGAGGGTGTTAGAAAATGAGAGAGAGAGACTAACTGACAAAGAGTTATAGAAAACGAAAGAGAGGCAGGCAAACAGACAGATAGAGAGAGTGATAGTAAATGAGAGAGATGGCATGTAAGTTGAGTCGGGTGATCAGCAACTCAACTGATTTCAAGACAACCTTGAAAAAGAGGCGACTACGTCATCAGAAAATTATTGAAATATAAAAACAATTATTAAAAATTTATATTTCTATTACTACAAATAATTTTTAACTCGAATAAAACTAAAGAATACATATTAAGAAAAGATTTTAGAATAAATACTTAAAAAATAGATAATGGAATGACCCTATTAGTGAAAGGTATTGTGGATGGCTGCAATACAGATATATTTATATTATTTAAATTCAATATTATTTACTTTAGTGATAATAATCACTGAATCATTATGTTTATCTTCTAAATTAATAAAAATATACAAAAATAATCTAGAAGTTTTCCAGAATTATTGCACAATAATAAATTCAAAATAGTTATCAGTTCAGGATGCAATTAATTATCTATTTCTTATCAAAAACCACAGAATGCCGCTATGAACACGTGTTTAGGTATCTACTCAAAATTAGCGCATTTTCTGCCCACGTTGAATTTTTTTCTTTTCTACCGGAAGCTGTGGTTTTGGTTTTACTTTAAACTAGACGTATTTAATTGTAAACTTGAATACATTTTATTTGCAATTACATTCAAACAATATATTTAAACTTTTATTTAAAAAATAAAATACAGACTATCAATGAATATTTGGAAAATATAACATTAATTTTTATCGGAACTCTCTGAATCCGTTTCGTTAATAGTGGAGTGTAATACTGCTTTTGCAATTGCAACCGAGTGTTTTCATTGTCCATGCACTTACATGAAGCAATACATTACATTTGATTTTTATGGCAACTACAGTTTTTATATGCACAATCTATAAAAAAAACGACAAATTTGCTAATTGGGTTGGAAACGGTGGAAGAATTGTTAAAAGTGGTAACAACACATTACCATCTTTGTCAATTAGCTAGCCATATTGTTTAATATGCATATTTATTGGACAAATTAATATTAAAAGACTATAACTACTCTTTACGTATCAAGAATTTATATATTGTTCCCTCTTTCACTAAAGCAAAATTTAAAGGGTCATTTTCGTTCCTGGCACCCACACTATTACTATGTTCGAAAATTGAACCACGACGTTACCGGTAAATTTTTTCAGGTTACCAGTACTATTTTCGAACGCGGTAACTGAAATGTGTGGTAAATTTTAGTTACCGCCGTTACCGTGCTCAGAGCACGGTTTTTGTGGTAATTTGTAGTCTAACCTAACTTTTGATGTAAACACAAATAATTTTGTATGCATGTTCTGTTATTGAAAACTTAAAAGTATGAAATTAATTATTAGTGGTATGTACCTATACAAATATATGTAAATGACCTCTTTCATCTTCATCGGAACCACTATCGTCACTTAATATAAATTTATCTAAAAACAACTACCCTACCTTGATACCAAAAACAAATAGTATCGAACAAAAGTATCTTGCGATGTATATTAAAATGATTTTGACAGCTATTAAAAACCATGAATTACCAATGCGTTCGACTGCTTACCGCGAGAACCGTAACCTTTCAGTTACCATGTAAAATTACCACGATAACCGCGGTTGAATTTTCGAACATACTATATATAATGAATTACCGCTGTCAATGAGATCTCTGTCGTTTGGTAACTTCAAAGTAGCAATAAAACTTTTGTATTAGGTACCGATTATTTTTAGGTTACTTATTATATTATATATTAATTTCTACTGTTATGTATTTCTTTGTTTGTGTTACAAATTAATGTTGGCATATTATTTACATTTGTTTTGTAATGTGATTGGTTAGGTGGAAGAACAGCCTATGGCTGAACCTCGCCTTTGTCCGTATAGGCAATAAAGATTTATTATTATTATTATTATTATTATAATATCGGGTAATTTCCAAATATTCATTGATAGTCTGTATTTTATTTTTTAAATAAAAGTTTAAATATATTGTTTGGTTTATTATCCCTTCCTAGTTTAAGTTATAATAGTATTACTTAGTGATAAAAGTAAGGTAAGTAAAATATTAATAAAATATCGATTAATGACAAAAGCAAATTATTTTTACCTTCCGTCACCTTTAGGTAAGGAAGGTATTGTCTTTGGTCAAAAAATTCGGTGGTGAGTTTTTAATGACTAAGCTCGTTTTAGGGTCCCTACAATACAAATTTACTATTTTTAAGATGATGTCTGTATGTATGTGTGTGTGTGCGTGTGTGTGTCCGTGTGTGTGTATGTGTGTCCGTGTGTGACAAATTTTTCTCCGACGATAACTCCAATACTACAATTCTAAAAATTATAATTCTTTCGTATTCCTCTTCTGTACAACCATATGAAGAGTTGATTAGATTTTGGTTATAATTGATCCACCGGAAGTACCCTTATTTGAAGTTTTTAACTGTTTTTCTTAAAAAAATGCAGTTAAATGTTATTTTTTGACATTTTGTTATTATGTATATTAAAGAAAATACTCTTCTCTATACGGTTTAATTAGACATTTTCCTTCATATTCAATAGATATAAATTTAAAGCATTATAAAGAAATTAATTTTCAAAAATTAGTCAGCTTTGTTATTTATCATGGAAACAACTGACATAATTATTCAAAAAAATTTAATTGACAGATGTCAGTTGTAAGTGCAAATCCAAATATGGGAAGTATAGGTTCTAAAATTGGTATGTCATAGTGTTACTTGCAAGTGACATGCAGAGAAAGGACAAAGATAAGATGGAAGGACATTACTTAGTGTAGTTTATGTTATAATTTTATTGGATTTATAGAACCTTTTCAAATGAACTTTTGGTATGGAATTTGTAAAAAAAATAGTATGTGTTCGTGTTCGATTTTACATGATATTATATAGAATCTGTTCCAAGGACCTTTTGGTATGGGATTTGTACAAAATACATCGAATTGACGGAAGGTCTTGTGCTGGCCACAACAGATTTTTTAATATGTATTGGTGTGTCTAATTTTCATGTAAATAAATTACTATTATTTATGATTACTTTTACTAAAAATTTGTTGCCAAAAAGTGGTAATAAATGTGTGTACATATATCGCATATTTTTTAAATTTTAATTAATACAATACATATGTACTACAATTATTAAAATAAACCACAAATGAATGATGGATAGAAAGAGATAGTTCAATAGGGATACAGAGAGGGAGATATAACTAGAGAAGTGGGGATCGCTCAACGCCGAACGCTGATGGAATGCATGAAAACGTGTTATTTTATAATTTATTAAATAATTCGAATATCATAGATCCAAAAATTATAAAAAATGTACCACCGCCTCCCTAAAAGATAAAAATTTTTTTATAAAGAATACAATTTTTTGATTTACGCCTTACTTTTTGAGATAATCTGGTGTAAACATAAAAATTGGTTAATTTTGCTTGATTTTTCCGTCATTCTTTTAGAGTAAATTCGATTTAAAGTTTCTTAAACACGTAAACCACAATGTATTTCGTATATTTCAAAAAATAATTAAAAATAGACCGGCCACGAAAGTTGACATTTTTTTAATATGATTAAATTCAGAATTTCCTTCACTTTACAGTTATGTGTATAACACAAATTTTGATTCTAGTGCCCTTTTGCCAGGCATATAGTTTAACAAATTCGAAATTTTAGTTTTTTAGGTCATTAACTTTCATGTGTGAAAATTTCAGCTTGTAACACCGATTCCCCCACAAAAGTGAAAATTATTGTTCTCTAGCACTCTACTAATGTTAAAAATAATAAATATTACCATCTTTTTGTGCTTCTGCTCTGAACTGAATTATAATTTTCTTTTTCTTGAACCGAATCTGAACCTGAACCGACATTTATTTCCTAAACCTGAACCAAATCTGAACCATAAATACGTTTCGATTCAGGTCCCTGCTTTAAATATAAAATATGAAATAATAAAACAAAATAATGTGTCTTAACATTTTAATTTTTAATGTATGAAAATAAATAAATACAATACTACAATTATTGCAATATATACAATCTGCACGATGAGACATAATTAAAAAAATCAAATTAAAATCGATGAAAAATTGATCAAAATAAAATGATTCGATAAAAACTATTATAATTAATTTATTAACTAAGTAAGGCCGTAAGAGAATCCAGAAATCTTGTCCTATCGGCTGTACGCAGAATCATATCTGGAAAATAAAAAAAAAATAAATAAAAACTTTAAATATATAAATAATAAATTTATTACAAGACGAATCGAAGAAATCTAAGGATACTGAAGCGTTGCTCCTTTCAGCTGCCTGTTCGAATGCTTTTCCAAAAAAACTGAAAAGAAAAAGAAATAACTATTATTTTAAAATACGTGTTATTATTAATTACAGATAATATAAGTTAAATGCGTAATGATTTACGATAAGTATAAGCGGTCTGCGGTTTTCAATGATTTAAAGATTGTTTTCTATGTAAATGCGGTCTTAAAATTTCATCAGATTCTAGTTTTACTACAAATCGCGCAAACATCACTGAATCAAACTATTCTGATGAAACGCACAAATATATGAAGGTTACGCTAGAATAATTGAGTATGACACATGGTTTATAATTTAAAATTTTTATTTTAAATATGTTCGAAGTAGTTCCCTTCAACAATAATATATACAACTAGTGATGGAACGGATCGACCTTTGGCCGGATTACCGGATCCCGGAATTCCGGCCTTTTATTTAGCCGGATCACCGGAATTCCGGCGGCCGGATCGTTCGTAATTTTTCGGTAAAAATCGTAGCTTGTTCGGCATCTGCCCCCAATGCAACGTGGTAGATAATAAGTAAACATAACAATAGAATAAACAATTCACGTTGAGACTTGTGCATATACAGCCCGATTCACAAAAAAGTTTAAGCTAATCCTCATTTTTTGATTAGTGAGTTCTATTCTATTCCGCTCTTTAAAATTTAATTTTCATGATATTATCAATGAAAGTACATACTAGGAATAGATTAGACTATATTTTACGAAATAAATTGTTAAAATTAGAGTTGAATTCGCTAATCCAAAAATTAGGATTAGCTTAAATTTTTTTGTGAATCGGGCTGATAAAGATTCGTATTATTTCAAAATGTGTACAAAAAATAGCAAAGTATGGCAATACTTAAAAATAAATATTAGCTATGAAACAAAAGTTTTTTGTGTTTCTTTATATTTTATCTTAATTAATATAATAAATATGTTTTTGTTACATACATATAATAAAATAAAATGAATAAATAATATCCAAATATAGATAATATTTAATAACATGTTTCGGCCGAATTTTCTATCCGATCCGGCCGGAACCGGAATTCCGGCCAAGGGGCCGGATCGGCCGGAATCGGTATCATAGCCGGATTTTCGTTCCATCACTATATACAACCATTATTTCCTTCCATTTCGTAAAACAAATCTTCTTTTGGAATGCTTTCAAAATAATTTCTGGGAGATTTAAAAACTGTCAAAGTAATTACCAATGGAATTAAAAACTGCCAAATTAATTTCAGACTGACAAAAACAGTTAAATTATTCTAAATTGCTCTCCCATTAATTCCATATTTTCAATCAGAACGATACTTTAAAAAATGATTCAGTTTTAACTAATTTAACTTTAAATAACAAATAAATAACCTGATTTTTTAATTCCTAATAATTCTAGCGTTACCTTCGTATATTTGCTTAATGCTAGAGCAACCAAAGTCAATTCTTGGCCAAATGAGATTTTGAAATTGGCAAAAAACTTTTTATTTTTTATAAGAGAAAATTAGTGATGTTTGTCATAAACATTAATAGTACAGAATGTTAAAAAGTTTCTACATTTACGTGCATAGAAATCGACCACTTCGCAGTTTTTAATTTAATTATTATTTTTTTTTTTAGAAACTAGACCTCAGATTAAAATAAAACTTATGCTATTTGAAAGATCATGTAATACGCTATAATGAGCTTAAATTTATCACGATTGCTTATTTTTTATCAAGTGCATAATCTGATATCCACAATAGTGCATATTTACGTGGTTGCTATCACGAGTATAATTCAGTTTTGACGGATCACAGTTACTGTCTTCATTAATTTGCACATATTTCGTTTTTCAATGTATCAGTTTCTAAGTATTAATGTAAATTTGTTTCATGCATTTCATTTTAAAACTTTTCGTTTGAAAACACTAAAGGAATTCTAATTAATTTAGGCTTATGTTAAATGATCTTCCAAACAACATAATTTTTATTTAAATCAGAGGTCTAGTTTCTAAAAAAATAAAATAAATAATTAAATTCGAAACCGCGAAGTGGTCGATTTCTATGTACGTATGTGTATAAGAAATTACGAAATAAATTTGTTGTCTTACTTTTTGGGCGAATTCTCACACAAGGGCGGTAAACCAACCATTAGACAAGTTTCATCTCGTTGTTGGGTGGGGATGTCTGGCGATGGAGACGGGAGTGGTGCGCAAACCAACAAAGGCATCGTGGTAGCCTTCGCACCATTTTTTTCACAGTGGCTAGTTTGTAAATATCTGCCCAATAAGAGCAGGGCGTTTGGGCGAGAAAACATTACGCTGTCTGCTGTCGCCTAGAATTAATATATTATTATTATATTTTCGTAGTACCATACTGTTATTATGACATAACAGGACTAAAAACAAAAATGAAAAGATAGAAATAACGGCCTAGGCCATTATTTTTTGTAACAGTCGCCTACAATTAAGGATCAGGTGTTCCTAGAAAAATAACAGAATATTGATGGACTGTTGTCTAGCGGAATTTATAAAAACCAAAAAAGTTGTTCAGTATGACAGATAAAGAAGAATTTTATTATTCCTAACAAGCCCGATTCACAAAAAAGTTTAAGCTAATTATCATTTTTGGATTAGCGAATTCTACTCTAATTTTAACAGTTTATTTCTTATAATATAGTCTAATCTATTCCTAGTATCTACCTTTATTGATAATAATCTGAAGATTAAATTTTAAATACCGGAATAGAATATAATTCACTAATCAAAAAATCTGATGTGGCCAACACAAAACCTCCCGCTATTTTATTTTTATTAATTTAAATACATACCTACGTATTTACTAACGCTGCAAACTGTTCCATTGCATAAAACTAATGATTTATTTACTATTTTCTTTTTAAATTGTCACTATTATTAATTTGAAGTGATTAGTTTATTGACAGTGACGTTTACCGTCAGTTACATTCATTTGAAATATGAACTGTGTAACAAAGGAATTGTGTTTATCTTAGGCTTCGGGACTAATAAAAAAAATTATTTTTAAATTTATCTGTAAAATATATAGAAAAGGTATTAATGTATTCCTGTAGCAAAATCAATAATCTTTAATTTTCATAAGACATAAAATGCGAAAAAATGGCATTTAATGGTATTTTTCGAAGAAAAACCATTGTGAGCTTCAGGTAAAGTGCCATTTCCGGTATTCCGATTTACACCAAAATCTAATGGCTTCTTTTCATATTAGAATAGGATAGAAATACAAGGTTTCAGAATTTTTTGAATGATAGTATTTGAGTTAGAGTGAAAACAAAATCCATACACATACACACATACATACATACGTACATACACACACACATACATACACACACACAGACATCATCGTGAAAATGTTAAAATTGGATTCTAGGGACCTTAAAACGTGGTCATTTAGTAAAATCTCGATATGTGATTTTTAGCACGATCCCTATACCTTCCTTACCAAGGGTAGCGGGAGGTAAAAATGAGGATTAGCTTAAATTTTTTTGTGAATCGGGTTGTAAATGTTTCAATTTTATGTTATTTCGAAAAATCTTGATCGCCACACGGCCGATATGCAAATAACGAACTCGACTGATTATAAACCTCAGCCTCATATCGGCCTAATGACGTTAATAACTATAATATAACGGGTTAACAATTCTAAGAAGTTTAATGTTTAAAGGACAAGTTTAAAAGGGAGAAATAAATTACGCCCTCATCATAAGTATAAAAATGTCTGCAAAAAAATAATTATAGTTACACGTCGCACGTGTCTCACACCTGTTTATGCCACGTGGCTGAAATTACAATAAAATAATAACGTTCGCCCGCATATTCCACGCGCAAATGACTTCCGTATTAATAGCTTTCTTTACCTCATGTAAGATGTAGTAGAAAAAAGGACCAGCCCTGTAAATATTTCTTTGATCCAGAGATGATCTCATGATTCTTACACAAGCTTGCAATATACATCGTGCTCGTTCGAGCCCTGCTTCGATTAAAGAAGGTGGCGATGGACGTCCTAAAACGTCGAGAGCGTCGTTGAAGCACGACGACGCACTCTAAAAAAAGACATCAATGTTTTTAAAAATATTATAAGTATTACAACTATACTCTGTTTAAAATATCGAAAGAATTTTGACAGACAGATTCTTGTGATCCTATTGGTTGCTATATGCTGTAGTTAAGCGTGGTTTTCACAAACACATTTCAAATATTATGTCAGTTATGATTTCATTCTTTGTAAGTGCTGTACATTATTTGTTGTTGTATTGTCGTTTATTAAGTTTAACTTAGCTATTTCTCTATCTTTATTCTCTTACGGCTTTGTGCAATTGGTGCTTCCGTTAAAACATCGAAAATGTTTTGGTGTAAAACAGACTCCTAAACCACGCGCCAATTATGTGTTAAAATTATTTCGATATTTCAAATAGAGTATAAATAGATTGAAGAGCAAAAACAACCTTAGTCCATTTTTTTTTTTTTAATTTAAGATAATCAAAGAAACAATTTTCTACCTTTCATACTTTTACAGATTTCTGTAACTTAATTTAATATTAGCAAATTATTTACTGGGTGTTAAAATAAAAAATAAAGATTGATGAACAATTACATAATAATAGGGGATTCCAGCTCAATCGAATTAAAGGAAAATAGTAAAAGAATACGAATGTATATGCTGAATAACGAACATTAATAAAAAAATGAATATAATTGAGATAAATGAAAAAGGGTTTATTTCTTGGCTGGAGATGGTGATGTAAATAAAGGAATTTCTGGATATCAGCCCTGAAGAAGACCCATGTGGGGTTGAAACGGTCGAGACTGAATAAATTTTAGTGGCTGATATCCAGAAATTCCTTTATTTACATAATTGAGATATTTCGGAAATAAGGGGTTTTTTGTTATAGCGCTTCGACACTCATATGAAATCAATATATAATATTTTGATTGGCGACCGAAAGACCGCCTATACATGCATAACAAATAGCGTGTTAGGAGGTGGGGGTTACTACCAATGGAAGTTAAGAAATTCAAATTCGAAAGGAGGGGCTAACATTCCTGTACTGTAGTTTTCAAACAGTTTTTATTTTAACTTGCATTAAACTTAATAATTTAAATACACCTGTAATTATAAAGTATGTAGACTTATACAGTGTTATAATATTCATTTAGGTCCATGATGAAAACAGTTTGATAAAAAAACACATAAGCGTGACGTCACGTCAATCTTTTCAATGGTCTGGAGACCATAACTCGCTTATTAATAGGAATTTTTCGCCGGATTTTCATCAATAGTCTTAGTTTTCCTAATATTTTCAGATGAAATTATATATAAAAAAAAAAAAATGGTGGAATCCCGCATTAGACATTTTTGTAGAAACGCTCAAACTTTAAAATGTAATAACGTGTAACTACGATATTTTTTTAAAATCTTACCGTTTGTTCTAATAAGGCCAGAACAACATACGCAATATCTCCAGCTCCAAATTTCCCCCTATATCCATGTTTGATTGTAAAGCTCGAATATTGTATTTCATTTAAACCATGTTTCTCTCCAACTTGTTTAATTTGAGAGGAGAATTCTTGTCGATATGTGAGTTCCATGGCGTGAAATTTTTGCCGACTTTGGGCTAAAGGAAGCCCCATATCTGCAAGAAGTTCTTGGAGACGACGTTCCCCCCGCGTTGTCCACATACGAAGCCGGCAAGCCGTGTATAACGAACAGGATAAGGCACGCTCTACTGTCCAGTGGCGATAGAGGGAAATCTATAGGACATTATAAAAATATTACATCACAGTATAGTCAGTGGTTTTATTTTATTTATTTTTTTGAACAGGATGAACAAAATTTTAGCGCAAACGCGACTTAAAAATTTTATGTAATAAGCGAGATATGAATTTTTAAAGTTCAGAATTTGGCATGTGACGTAGCATGTCCTCATCAGTGGTTGAGAAACTGTTGATTCTATAGGGGACAAATTTATTTAAAACCAGAATATGCATGAACAGAATTATCCAAATCCCGAATATTGAAAAACAGAATTGTCTGAAAGCCTATAAACTAAATCATCCGACTAAACTAAACTTATCCTAACGTGAGCTCCGCTTGGCCACGCCCAAGTATTCGGGTTTTGAATGATTCGGGCGTTGAAAGCTTTTTCCAATAATGTAGCTATAAACTAAGGCGGCGGGTGGAGCTAATGTTTGTCCATTGATGGTTTCTCGGTGGGCAGACGCAAAAGACACGCTCGTTGTTAAAATCAGGCAACCAATCAAATTGTTTAGGACATGTTACATCAGATCTATTATTAATCGACTTCATTTACTTATAGTTGCGAATTAATTAATATTTGAAGAACATTTTTCACTAATACTCTTTATAATTACTTTCGCATCTAAGAAAGTTCAAATTTCACTATGGTATAGTACCCCATTGTAGGAGTGGTATAATTTCAACGAATAATACAAAATAAAATGAATTAATAAATGTATTCACTTACTTTAAGTTCATCTTCAGCTGTAATCTGTAGAGCATTAAACTGTTGAGTAGTCTCTCTTATATTCAATCTATCAACTTCCAGTTGTAAAGCTCCAGCTAGAAGTGTATACTGAGAACTTTCTAGTTTTCCTAATAATTGTTGTTCCGTTAAAGCAACTATTGCTAACCACAAAAGTTCTTTTGTGTCTTTTGCTAATGCGTGAGCTAAATTAAAAAGCGTAATGGCACTCTACAAAGATAAAAAATTATGTTTCAATCTTGGCTTGATTCATAGGCCAATAGGGGTTTCCAAGTCTACGGCTTTTAAAAAAATACTTTTTGGATATTAATGTTCATCATGTATAAGTAATAAGGTGAATATCATCGTTAATTTTCTGATTTTTATTACCCTAATATCAAAATGAAACTTTAATGTTTAATGCATTTATATCTAGAGCTTAAAATACAGTATCAGCTATGTTTGTGACGTGCTAGACACTGGCAAATGCTATTGACTACAGGCGTCAGCAGGGGGCGTGTTTCACCTTCTCCACACGCCCTCGATTTTCTTGGTCCTCATTTATTGAAACTTTAATAATTTTTACTTGCGTATTAGAAACTTTTTGGCGAAAATATAAAAAACGGGTTCAATATTTTTATGTACAGGTGTCTCATTTTCGAAGTTTTTTTAGGGTATCTCGGAAAATATTACCGACAGGGCGAAATCGTTTGCACATTCCAACTTTTTGTGAAAAGTTTAATAGTCACCATAAGAATTTTTGATCTTTTGTTTCTGAGCTACAGGCAAAAACTTGTTTTTCGTTCATTTCGAAAATATCTTATAACTTATTTATTATGGTAGTTAGATAAAAATTGTTTTAACAAATTTTTTATCGTTTATTAGGTAAAATAAAATGGCGTAATTAGATTTTTTGAAAGCTTTATAATTCTCGAGATATAACACAAACTTATGATTTTTAAATAGAAACCTATGTTGGAAATAGTCTCACCTTTTGCTTATTTTATAAGCTTTTCAATGATATATAACAAGTCTACATTATTTTGTTTTACACATGAATAAAAGATGAATTATTAATTTTTTGGGGTGAAAAAATTGAAAATTATTAAGAAACAAATGAAAAAACTATTATAGTTCATTATTTGTTTATTTCTAATATTATTTGCTTCAGTTTTACACATTCTTTTAAATTTATTGGCTGGTAGCACAAGCCTTGTTTTAACTAAAACACTGTTTTAAGAAATGTCAAATTTCATTATTTAATAACAAAAATAAATAACATCAAATATATTAAAATATGATTTTGAAGCAGCACATAGTTTGTATTCAATCAAATATTTTTTTAAAAATCGTTCTTTACACATAAGGGTGAAATTAAACATTGAAATTTGAATTTGACATTTCTTAAAATAGCGTTGTAGTTAGAATAGGGCTTGTGCTACCAGCCATTTTCTTTAAAAGCATATTAAACAATTTTTTTCGAATTATGTCAAAACTAACTGTGACGTCGTTAAATAATAATTTAACTAATTCGAAAATAGTTGATTTAAAATAATTTTGAGAACATTTGTTTAATATGCTTGTAGACTTGTTATATATCATTGAAAAGCTTATAAAATAAGCAAAAAGAGACTATATCCAACATATGTTGTCATTTAAAAAATCATAAGTTTGTGTTATATCTCGAGAATTATAAAGCTTTCAAAAAATCTAACTACGCCATTTTATTTTACCTAAAAAACGGTACAAAATTTGGTAAAACAATTTTTCTCTAACTACCATAATAAATAAGTTATGAGATATTTTCAAAATGAGCGAAAAACAAATTTTTGCCTGTAGCTCAGAAACAAAAGATCAAAAATTCCTATGGTGACTATTAAACTTTTCTCGACAAGTTGACCCTGGAATGTGCAAACGATTTTGCTCTATCAGTAATATTTCCCGAGATATTCTAAAAAAAAACTCGAAAATGTGACACTCTGTACAGAAACTTATTAAAAAAAAATGAAAAAACTTGGAAACCTCTATTATAAACAAATCTGTAATTCTTACATAAATCTGGCAAAAACGCATATATTTTTGTTATAAATACAAAATTGTACTTTCGTTATGATTTTGTTCATTATTTGCTTACAGATATGTTCAGAATGAAGCCATAAATTTGTTTTAACTTACAGCTTTAGCGTAAAAACTATATTGCGAATATTCAAACATTAATTTATCTCTCTTTTCCTCCCATAATCTTCGTTCTCTTCTTTTGAGAATATCTTCTTCTCCTAATCTTCTTCTTTTGGCTGCTCTCGATTCAACGTCATTATCGTCATCATCTGACTGGTCTACCTGTGAAGATGTTTCTTCATTTGTTTCTTCTTCATCGTCCCTAAAAATATCGTCGAATTCTGGAACGTTGTGGTCATCATCTTCTTTCCAAAGTAAGCGAATTTGATCGTTGCTGTAAATGTTACAAACATCTGTTGGTCTGTGAGAATCTAACACAAAGAAGACTACGTCATCTTCAGGGTCTAGTTCTTCTACAAGATCTAAGGTTCCACCACAGTTTATTAACACAAAACACTTCACTTCAGAACAGTTTTCTCGGTAGGCTGTTTTTAAATCTTCAATTCCTTTAACTGGTATAATGCTGTATTGAATGCTGTTGTGTTTAACTAAATTTTGTAGAATTCGGCACGTACAAATTGCATCTACATCATGATGAACGATTATAACAATGTTCTGGAAAATAGAACATTAATATGAATAACAATATTGTTTATGATGTTACTTTAACCTGTTAGTGGTGGATATAAAGTTAAAAATTGTATTATGTGAAGATAATTGTTGGTTTAACTTACTTTTCCTACTAAGTGTTCATAAAACTCTCTTTGAATATCGCTAATGTACATTTTATATAAATTTTAAGCTGTTATTTACTAATAAAAGGCATGTTAACCGCCAAAAATCAGCTGCATTCAAATACACAAGAATGCAATATGAGTTAAAAGAAGTTAAAAAAAACCCCAGATTATCGTATTTAGCGCGGTTTTTAAATTTAAATATCGTGCGCTCAAACATTCTTATTCGTGAAAACGTATAATAATAGTTATTTATGTATCAAGGTACTGAAATCCTACTTTTTATCACGAATGTGGAATTTAGTTGCCAAGGCCGTAAGGCCGAAGAAAATATGAATGATAAAATGAAATTTCAGTGCCGAGGTGCATATTGTTTTATTTGAAAATTATAACTGTTATCTGATACTTCTTCATCGGAATTATTTAATCTGTTCTTCTTGTATATATTTTTGGTTATTTTACGTACAAATATACTATTGTACATCGTATAGCTACCCAAATTATCTTATATGATTACTTGTGCAGATTTCTGAACTTTTAATGTCCATTTTAGTGGATTTCAAAGAAAAAAAAAAAATAAATTGGCGGTCATTAACGTTTATTATTTTTTTTAAATCACACAAAAATATATCTGAGATAAGTAAAATATATTAACAAAAACACATAAATAATTATTTATTTAACATAACAATTAAAATTTCCCACTTCGTTTTCGCCCTGTATATTTCGAGTCTTCTCTAGTATCCTTCCCTTGCCGTCTTCTTCTCTCTTTCTTTTCCTGTATCCACTCTTTACTTTTCTTAATAGGTTTTCCTTTTAACTTTTTCATTTTTTCTCGTTTGGCCGTATATGCTATTCGTCCTATAAATTAAACATTAAAACAATATTTCAATGTTAGAAATTTATCTTTACCAGTCTGTTTCACATCTTCGTCAGCCCCTAAAGCCTTTGGGAGAGGTACATTACCTCCAGTCATCAAAACTAGAAAGAATTTTTTAGCTTTAGTGGAATTTGGGTAGTCTACAACGATTCCACCATAAAATCCGGCTTTCATTGCTTGGGTAGTGACTAGTTCCATTTGATCGCTGTTTTCTGGATAGAATTGGAAAACTGCGCGCGCATTTCGGCGCTAGAAAAAATCAACAAATTCTGAATTTTTTGATACCAAAATAGTCAAATTAACGCCGTTAATAACTGAGTAAACTTAATTTAAAGATATATTATCTGGTATGCTTTGTAAAAAAATTAGCACCGGGCTGTCAATATCTTTTCTTTTGATGTTCATTTGTTAAAAACAATAGCATACTATATCAATATTCTTACCAAAGAAGCATATAAAGTGCTGAAAAACTTCAACAATCGCTTAACAGGCTTATGTGTTTTCTTATCCGCGTTACATAGCCACTGAAGAGCAGATATACTAACAGCCCCATCAAAACTCCCAGCTCTAAATGGACATCCTTGTCCCATATCAGTTAAAAGTAAATCGCCTTCAACTTCTCTCTCTACTGCAACATCTGGAAGAGAATTAATAACATCTACTTTTTTATTTATTGTAAAAACGTACCTAACATGGATGGAGATATATCCATGCCTACCCAGACATGACCATGGTCTTCCAGAACGCTTCCAGAAAGGCCAGAACCACAGCCGATGTCTAGAAGAAAGCATGGAGTGTCTTCTGGAAGAAGTAAGAGCTCGATGGCTCTTTCACACATTTGTACTTGGATATCTATCATTCTTGTGCTGCAAAATGGACAATTAATATTTATCGGATTGTGTAAAATGTTTTATTTACTTTTGAGTGTATTTTCTGGCTTCTTCTGCATTGTAAAACTGTGGAAAGTTACATTTAAGGTTAGAATTAAAAAATGTTGAAATATATTTGAAAACTTACTATTTCTGGCGGTGCTAAATGTTCAGGTCGTGACATTTTCAAAATAATTTAAACTAAACTAAATATATACAAAATATTAAATTATTCAGTCAAGAGCACGTGGAAAGCATGACAGAAATACCACGTGCAGTTTTTACTGGAGTCTAGCCGATGTAATAACTTGTCTCAACGAACATATACGATGGATTTGCAATTTTCCCATTAATAGTATATTGGAATGCCAGTTAGGTATTAACACACGTTTATTTTCTTATTAAAAAAAAAAAAAAAAAAAACAACTAACAATACCTAACTGGCAATTCCTAATAGGTACACAACGTGGCATTTCGCCGAAATAATGATAGAATTCTCGGGGTGTCCAGTGATTTTCATTATTTTGACATTTTACCATTAAAATGTAATAATGAAATTAAAATGAATGTTAATTAATCCGCCTCAACAATCGCATATGTTCGTTGAGATAAGTTAATACATCAGCTAGACGCTATTCAGTTTTTAAACTTGCGCAGACGTTTAAATTTTTAATAATTTTGCAGGGATTCCCACACATTTTCCTTAAAATATTTAACAATTTAAGCATTATAATAGTTCAAAAATAAGGCTGTATAATAATTATTGCAAGAAATATGTTGAAAATGTTAAAAAATGGTTTCCACCGGGCCTGTCCGGGATTTGAACCCGGGACCTCTCGCACCCGAAGCGAGAATCATACCCCTAGACCAACAGGCCAATGAAGGACCTTGTATTCCACTTGAATTAAAAGTGTAACACCTATTTTTATCAAAAATAATGCACATTATTTATTTATATTACATTTATGATCATTACTAATAACATTCAAAATTTGACATACTATACATCAAATATCAGTTTCATCTGTAAAATTTTTAAAAATACAAGAAATGAATGTATATTCGATCCAGTTCTTCCAAATTAACGGCATAGGTCACGTACTCATCACATGTTGAAGCAATATATCTAGTTTATTAAGCAAATACATAATTTTATTTTATAAAAATATCACAAAATTCAGATAATATGCAGCCAGAACGTGATATATTTCGGGATACACCAATTAGATATTTAGGTAGGTACTATTTTTGTAATAAACACTGAAATACTAAATATTCATCACAAATTTAATCATTTATTACTTGAATAGGTATATGTACAACACATTTTTGTTATAAAATAGTACTAGACAATTTTCTAGGTTATATAATAGTGTCAATAAATTTCCAGTGACCTTAAAACTGTTTCAGGCTATGCTAATGAGGTCGGCGAGGCTTTCCGGCATTTTATCGGATCAAAAATGGTCCTTATGACTTACGGAATAGCGTCTATGTATGTTTTGGCTGATACATGCGATAAATCTTGGGCAGTTTATAACGTAATTTACTTTTTATCTTAGTTTCAAGGCCCATATTACTAGCGCACTTTTATAATAAAAGCGCTTTTATGGAGCACACTCTTCATAGGAATATAAGGCAAGGCTAAATTATAGAATACGCGAACACCAGCCATTTCATATTTTTAGGAATTAACAGTTAGGTATTGTTATAGTTTTTTTAATCACACAAAATTAATCAGAAAATGTAGTACTCGTTAATTACTAATTAATTATATAAAAAAAAAAACACTACCAATTAGGGTAAGTTTATTTTAAGCGGCTGTAAAACTTATAAAGAAAATGTAAAATGCTTTACAAATGTATGAAAATTTTAACTCAACTGATCTTTCCGCACCTAATTTGCTTTTTAGTGCTCTTCTATCCATCTAAAAACATTAATAAAAATCGAGCATCTTCCCGCATTCCAAAATCCAGCCGAATATAATGTAAAAGCGCATTTATTATAAAAGTGCGCTCGTAATACGAGCCAATGTATTTAACGACATATTTTTAGTAAATTTGAACTTTGCAGAATGATAAAAGTAAACAAAGAAATTCTAGAACAGTATATACAGCTATGGATACCTTATTGTGGCAAATGTTGGCTTCTGTAATGATTCCAGGATTTACGATCAACAGATTGTGTTATTTTTCGAATAAATTTATGAGTAAAATGCGATTTAAAAGTGAAATACGCAGACCAATGGTTACAGGAATAGGTTTGTTAGCTATTCCGTTCATTATTAAGCCTATAGATCACTTTACTGATTATTTTATGGATGAAACTTTGAGAAAGTTTGCCCCATAATATTAGAGGAAATTTTTAGTAAAATTTAGTGAATGTTAGTACAAATATGAGTACAATAAATTGTTTCTTGTTATTGCTGGATTTTTACTACATATATTTGAATATTAGAACGTATGTTAGTGGTTTATAGATTTGAAGCATTTAAATTCACAGAGGTCTAAGAGCCAAAACAATGTGAAAACTTTATGAGCCAAGCCCAATGTTTTAGAATGGTACAAGGGTACAAGTGTCATAAAATTCCAGACGTATGAAGCCAAAGATGTACTAAGTGCCATTTAAATTCCAGAACATTCTACTACCCACATGTACACACGCAGCCACGAGAACATTCCTATTCCGACATTACCGACCGCTATTACTCCTTTTATATTTGCTCGGCTATCTCCGCTCCCTTTGGGTTCAAATTAGGGTTCGTTCATGAACATAATTCTTTGTCTATGAATATGATCGAATTTTCTCGAACAAACCTCATCTACTTAACAATTTTATTTTAATAAAAGAAGATATATTATTGTATTGTGCAAAACAATTTTGTTATAAATGGCACTTAGTCCGTTTTGAATTCAAATGCTTCATTATTATTATTATTATTGTTAGATAGAATTTTGCTATATTTGTAAGTTTTTAGACTGTATATGGAGCGTATAGATGCAAAAGCAGACATTTGACAACCCTACCAAGACCTTAAAATCAATCAACTTGCTGTTTTCATAGAAATTTTCTATTTATTACTAAAAAGACATTGTATAAAAAATGACATGTCTAGTTTTGCTGCTAAGACTTGAAAATGTCTGCTTAGTGCTTATGCATCTGATATGTAGTAATCTCGCTATCCATGTTAATAATAATTTATTAACTATATTATTATACTTTCAACACCTGAATCACCCGAATGAAATGCCGTAACTTAATTCGTCCAAAAGCTGCTTTTGCACTTGCATGCCTTACACAAATGTCTGCTTTTGCATCTAAAGCTAAGACGCCAAACAGTTCGAAATATATCGTCGGATTTCTGGTAAAAAGACTTAACCGCCAAAAAATGATAAAATGAGTTATGCACATAAACGGATACGTCTCTTCACGACGCATGCTCTAAACACAATATCTGAGCGCCAAAAAAATTATGTTAGAAGGTAATTCATTCTAAAGTTTCGTAAACGCCATCTGACACTATTTGATGCGCACAGAAATTTTATACAAAAGTCTTAAACGCCATTCTGTGTTAATGTAATGGGAGATGTTAACGAGTTGTGTTCCACAAAAGTTAATTTATTTTGATATTATTTATTAATCTGGTGTTCACAACTATCTCATCGATATAACACAATATCTTGTTAAATAAATCAATATTGTAAATAAAAACAAGTTTTTCCTGTTTATCTCAAAACTAGTCAAATGGCGGTTAAGTCTTTTTACCAGAAATCCGACGATATGTTTATGCACCTCAAAAATTCGCGTCCTTCATCAATTTCTAATAAGAAAGAATACATGGCGTATGCCCGTATTCACCAACATCAAATAAACCTTCAAACAGCTTATTCATTGCATAAGAGAAAAATATCGCATCAAAATATGACATCTAGAATAAATACCTTCATTTGTGTTATGATATTGATGCAATTTTTTCTCTTATTCAATGAACAAGCTATTTGAAGATTTATTTGATGTTGGTGAATACGGGCATAACTCATTTTATTACAAAATGTCAAATGTCTGCTTTTGCATCTATACCTTCATATTATGTGATTATAAGTTTATGCCAAATTTTATGTGATATATTATTTATAATTGTTGTTACTGATGATAAAATATACATTCTTCAAGTAATTTGTATTTATTTTAAAAATAACCTAGAAAATGAATTTATTTATATAATAATGAAGCTGAACCGGTACTTAAACCGGTACTTAAAACACAGTTATTGTTATTTAGGCGATGAAAAAGTTTTTTCTTACACACAAACAAAGCAAGTCAGATTTTTACTCCCAGGAGTCAATTTTTGTTTTTTTTTTACCCAAAAAAATTGCAAATTACATCATTACAAACTCCCCCTCCCAACTCTTGTAGATTTGAATTAACAATATTTTATTTATCTTTAAATAATTTTACATGTCATTATATTTTCAAACATTCATAGCAAATGTGTTTTTTTTTTTGTTGACTTCTAATTCCAACTGTAGTATTTCGTAGCAAGCTGATAAATAACGGCTGTTACAAAGCATAATAATAGTCAAAGATGGTAATAATTGGTGGATATCTCGGCCCAAAGTCATGAATAATTCATAGTACATATTTAGCAACTAACTTATAAATAGGCAAAGTTCGGTTCTATTTTCAAGTTAGCGGTATGATTAACATATTATCAATGAAAGTGTTTGTTTAGTGCCACACAATAATGTCGTGATCATAACTAAAGAACTAAACATATGTTCGCATAGTTGCTACGAATTTTATTCGTGCATCTTGTTTGTATCAGAATGTCGTCTGAAACTGACAGTAGTGTTGAAAAGATTTTAGAAGAGTTGTCGGTCGAAGACCGGAAGGAAGTGAAAAGGATTTTGTATGGAAAAGAATTAGAGTATGTATAGAAATACATTACTGTTGTTTTAAATGTTTGTGCTGTGTTTTACATAAAATATGGTCAAAAAACATATGTATTTTAAAATATTCTTTATGTCTGTTAAAAAAGTACACTTTTTTTCATTAAAATGAGTTTCTGAAGTAGCTTTGTCATTTTGTAATACAAAATGCACCTTTTGAAGCAAACGAGTGAAAAAATGAAACGCTATGGGCTATGGCATTTTTTTCGTACAACTTGAATAAAAAGTATTTTATTTCATTCATAGGATTTTACGAACTCACCTACGGCCTAATAAGACAATACTTTTAACTTTTGTTGCATAATCTAACTTATTAATGATAATTTGTAAACACGTATGTCAACAATCTGTGTAAACTCGTCTAGGACTGATAAGAATTTTTTATTACCTGAAAGTCGAATTATACGAAGTATTTTTATTTATTATATTATAATATATGTATAAAAATTTTAAATGAATATTTATTTGACCTTTAAACTATCTTTAGACGCTTCAATTATAATAAATTTATGATTCGTACGTGATTATAATTTCAAATAATTTTTAAATATATTTTGCTCATTTTAATATTAGTACCGCCATCTGTGATAAAACGCTGTACTTCATCATTATAGGTAGCGGAAAAAGTAACTATGACGTATGTAAAAAAATTAACTGTGACGTCATTACGGTTCATTACGTTATTTATATTTTGTTGAGTTCCGATTTTTTCCACATATAGCTTTAGTATTTAAAATAGTTTAAAAGTGTACACGCTAAAATTTAGAATAAAACATGGTTCATATTTTTTAGAATTTTATTTTAACAGATTTGATGTGAGAAGTTATTTTTTTGTTCATGGAAAATTTGAATTTTTGAACATAATTTAGTTTCTGTATACTTGTTAATTTTTTGATCGAAATAAATTGATATTTAATTTTTTTAATCTTTCAGATGTTTAAAGTTACCAGATGAATGTTCGAATTTAGCATCTCAACACAGAATAGATTTACGTAGTTATGTTTTTCCATGTCCTAAAGAAACGAGGCGCTCTCAACGAATAGTACGAGTAGCAATAGCTCAATTTCAGTATCCAAATCATGATCGTCTCGATGCATATAATGTTTTGGAACATCTGGAAGAAGTGCATTCATTAGCTAGGAACTTTATTGAGATTGCTGCAAAAGCTAAAACGAATATTTTATGTTTTCAAGAAGCATGGAGTAAGCAAATGAAAATCTGAGATGTTCTTGTTTTAATTAATTTGTTTGTAGCTATGCCTTTTGCTTTTTGTACAAGAGAAAAGCAGCCGTGGTTAGAATTTGCGGAATCTGCAGAAGATGGTCCTACCACCAAATTTTTACAAAATGTAAGAATTTTGAGTGCGTAGTAGGCTTTATTATCTTACACTTTCTAATGCCCATATTCATAAACACTCATAAAATTTTAAACGGTTCGTTATAATTTTTATCCAGTAAAAACAGTCGACACTGAAAGAAAATTCAAAATTTAATTTGACAAGTTTGATTCTATTTGTAAAAAATTGTAACGAGCCGTTTTGTAACTTTAAGCGAGTTTATGAATATGGGCATAAATGCTCGCCTCACAAATATTATTTTCCTACAACTGTCAAAAAAACTTTACAATTCTTCATTGTTTTCGAAACGCAAAACATGTCATTTTTAAACAACACCAATGTTTGAGCAACGTGCGGAAAAGTATTTTGCGCACTAGGGCGACAAACACTTTTATTCACTGTCACAAGATTGGATAAAAAATACTCCATTCTTTAAATTGATTGTAAGTAATTTCATATTTATTTCTGGATTTAGCTGCCAACAGATTTAAAACAACAGAATTTGCTGCTTCTGATAATAGGCTATTCCTATTCCACAGTATTCAAAAGTAGTAAAAGTTTGTTGAAAATAAGAATGATAATAGTTAAAGGATAAGGAAAACCATATTTCTTTTATTATAAATTATTCCTTCTAGAAGACACGGGGAGTTTTGCTTTTGATGATGCAGGACATGTGTACGAGTGTTTGAGCAAATAGGATCCAAGTAGTGATCTCTATTCTACGTACAGTAGTATAGAGTTCACTGGATCCAATCCAAGTATGACCTCCGATTTTGAGAAGCCCCGCCCTAACTAAGAATATATTTCTTCGGGTGTGTCGGATTTGTTCGGTTGCTGTTCGGGTGTCGTTCTAATTACTTTATTTTTATAAAATGAGAAAAAAAGTGAAATAAATTAAGTGAAATAATTTATTTTATGACTCTAATAATGAATTATAATATTACAATTTAAATATACATTATTTTGTAATTTGTTTAACAACTTTTCGTGGTTTGTGAACCACTGTTTGTTTACTTCTGGTATATCCACATTACCTACGTCACAAAGCAGATTTAAAATTCGGACCTTAATATCTCGCTTATTTGGAGGGATTTTTAACTCGGACTTTCACATGTGGTCTTATATTTTTATGTATTTCAAGAAAAAAAAATTAAAAAAATGTCGTGGAATAGCCTATTCTGGAGGAGTACCAGAAAATTCACAGTCACTTTTAATATCGCACATTTTACACACAATGACTCAATTTTCGTTGATAAACAATAAACAAATGTAGTTGTTGAGGTTGACAATGTTTATGTGACAAATGTTTTAGTCGCTTAGTAACATATCAGTGTACTCAAATAAAGAATATTGGAATGATTTTACTTATATTAATTAATTCATTTTATTTTAATATTATAGAACAGTTGTAGAAAAAATATTGTGTGTACTGCGAGTGCAAAATGACATTGCCGCTCTCACATCATTGAAGCTTTCAGCTGCGCTTCGAGCTTCAAACTTCATGCTCGTGCGACAATGTATCATTTTGCACCCTTAGTACACAAATAACTATTTTCTACAAATGTCAAAAAAACATAACATTTATACATCGTTATGGATACGTGAAGTTTGTGTTTTATTTACGTGTGAAAAATATATAAGTATTATCATATTGACGTCTTGATTTGACTGGCAATAAGTTCGAAATTTCAGCATTTGCAGTTTCATTTACCTTAGGAGGAGTATCGCTATCACTGCTCTCGTCACAATCCATCGTTTTAAAGAAAAAATTGGTAATATAAATACAAATAAAATACAAATTCATTGACACTTTATTTATTTATTCAACATTTGCACGTTCCCTTGGTTACAACACACCAGGTGATTTCATCTTATTTTTTATTTATTTTTAAATTTATAAGATAACGATTCACTTTGAATTAAAACGAGTTTATTTTGAACTTCCATTATCTTTATTTGTAAAACACATATATACTTTTCACTGAAAAGTATATATGTGTTTTACAAATAAAGATAATGGAAGTTCAAAATAAACTCGTTTTAATTCAAGGTGATTTCATATTGGTAGCAAATTAATATTTTGAATATTTTTCTATATTTAATTAAATAAATCTAAAATTATTGAATTATTTTTTTGACAATTGTAGAAAAGTTATTGTTTGTATTTCGTGGGCGAAATTTGTGTTTTTTGGCGCGTTCGAATGACTTTTTTGACATCCTCACGCTCAACAAAAAAACACTCATTTCGCGCATTTAATACAAAAATAACTATATGTCATTATAAAGATAAGAGATGTATTATTTAAGAATTAAATAATAATTATTTCGCAGCTCTGCCGTGAAAATAATATGGTAATAATATCGCCAATTCTGGAGAGAGATGAAATTCACGGCGATACAATTTGGAATACAGCGGTAGTTATAGATAATCACGGAACTGTTCTAGGAAAACATCGCAAAAACCATATTCCTAGAGTTGGAGATTTCAATGAATCTACTTATTATATGGAAGGAAATACTGGCCACCCTGTATTTCAGGTAAAATACAGGTGTTAATATATACGTGTTACAAATTTATGTTATGTTGGGGATGCAAAATAGAAAGACTAACTTTTATTCATAAAATCATATCCGGAAACGCATCGTTTTCGAGCTACGGGCTATTAAAAAGAGCAATTATCTACCTTAATTTTAGTTAGCTGTAATCTATTTCTTCATTTATTATTTTTGTTTATTTCAAATAGTTTAAATAATTTTATTCATTTTTTACCTTCCGTCACCTTTAGGTAAGGAAAGTACTGTCTGGTCAAAAAATTCGGTGGTGAGTTTTGATGAATAAACACGTTTTAGGGTCCCTAGAATACGATTTTACTAGTTTTACGATGATGTCTGTAATAATAATAATAATAATAATAATAATAATAATAATAATAATAATAATAATAATAGTACTTTATTCCATCGACAATGTAAAAATACATGTATAGAATATGTCACAGTAATCATATAGTAATGGAGGTACATAAAAAGTATAAGAGGTATTTTAATATAGACCCCGTTATTTTTCAAAATGATAAAAATTCATTCACCGAATAAAAAGTCTTGTCCAAAAGCAATTTTTTTAATAATCTTTTAAAGGCATTTTTATTTGTCTCTAGTTGTATATTCATCGGTAAATTATTAAAAAGTTTTAAACGTATATTTGGAAGTAAATCTAACGTTTATATATATATATATATATATATATATATATATATATATATATATATGTGTGTGTGTGTGTCTTTGTGTGTGTGTGTGTATGTGTGTGCAATCGGAAGTTCCCTTATTTGAAGTTCTTAAGAGTTTTTCTTGAAAAAATGCAGTTAAATATCATTTTTTGGCATTTTCTATGATTATCAATATAAAATAATATCTTTTTGTCTATACGGTTTGATTATACATTTGATACAGCTGATATATATGTAAATAATTTTAATTGACAGATGCCAGTGTCAAGT
Source organism: Ophonus ardosiacus (assembly GCA_943142095.1). Taxonomy (NCBI): domain Eukaryota; kingdom Metazoa; phylum Arthropoda; class Insecta; order Coleoptera; family Carabidae; genus Ophonus; species Ophonus ardosiacus. Next base: position 40,267,432 of record OW964826.1, read on the forward strand.
GCAATTTACATAGAGTAGGTTCGTCTTTTAATTTTATTGGATTTATAGAATCTTTACCAAGAAACTTTCGGTATGGAATTTGTAAAAATAGTATATGTTCCTGTTACAGTTTTATTGGATATAGAATCTTTTCCAAGGAACTTTTGGTATGGGATTTGTACAAAATGTATAGAAGGTAATGTGCTGACCAAATCATATTTTTTTGTAATACATATTATAACAATGGGCTACTTGCGTGGTACTGAATATCCGATTTCTGTCACTATATACGTAAAGTTATATTGAAAACATATATAAAAATATAAATTTTATTTTAAAATAATTATTTATTTTTTACTAAATTAAGAAAGAAAATTTTCTGTGACGTCTTTATATTTAACTGGGGAGGGGAAGCATGTTTAAGAATGTTATCAATAGATGGCATGGCGCGCGAGAAAGATTTAATTTGACATTAGTTCATTTTTCTCTCTCTCTGGTCTCTCAAATACATTAATTACTTTATAAATAAACACATAGGTAGTTACTTGTAATTTAAAATATCGATACCAAAAAGATAAACTAAACTACTAACCTCCAAACTATTATTGAAACGTCAAACAGGTGATCTACATTACCCGCACAAACATACCATTACTATGGGACGGCACCACGGTGTGGCTTTACGACTATTCATTGGTGCGGCGTAATTCTACGTCATACATGGCGGGAATTCAAATAATCAAATTTCATTATTTTTTTTCTGGCTAATTAATAAAAATTTTGTCAAAAGAAAAAATATGGGTAGCAAGTTTTTACCTTCTCTTCAAAAATATTAAATAAAAAAAAGGTACGCAAGTAGCCCATTGCTCACTTGGTTGAAATAGTACTCGTATTTGTTTGAATTTCTTGTGCTGCCGTACACTCGGTCGTACATTAATACCATAGCATAATAGTGAACAGTATGCTCATCCATAATGCATTTGCAATTTATTGCTAAAATTTAAAATAAACAAAATAAAAACTGAAATGATAGGTTACAGAAGGTAACAAGTCAACTGAAATGAAGGTAGATAATTACTCTTTTAAAAGAGCCGCCTCGGTGGCCGAGCGAGTTGACGCAGTGTGTCTCAGACAGCTCTCGAAGCGACCTTCACCGCTCGGACCCTGAGGTCGTGGGTTCGATTCCCACCAGGTGCTTGGATGTTTGTGTGTGTCTTTAATACTTTACCATATAAACCTATGTAATCAAACTTTGTAAAATAATAATAACATATTAGTTAGGGCTATAAATGAACATAGTTGAAAGCCGACAAAATATTATTATTATTATTATTATTATTATTATTATTATTATTATTACTCTTTTAAGAGTTTGAAACTCGAAAACGGTGCTTTTCCGGATATGAGTTTATTAGTAAAAGTAAAGCTTCATTTCTACCGATTGTCCTAATGGTTAAGAGCTATAATTAATGCTTAAGAATTAAGAGCAATGCGTAAGAAGAAAAGATTGCAAACTTCTAACCTGAACTGTCAACTGTCAATCTATTTTATAATTATTAAAATTTAATTTTTCGGTATGGATATAGATACAGAAAATTATGAATATCACATGTTTAAAAAAGAAGAATTGCTGCTGCAATTGCAGTCTGCTAGACAACAAATAATAAGGGAAAAAATTGTGACATTTCTGTTGAATTAGTCACTAAACAAAATAGCTGGAAATGGTAAATTGTCATAATGCATTAAGTCTTATGCACTAATCATTATGCATTAAGCAATAAAACATTCGGTGAAAATGAGGCTTTAGTCTATTTTACATTCCCTACATACCGTATAAATTTGTTACACGTATTCATTAACATTCTGTACAGTAATAAAACATATTGGGTGTAACACGAAAACCGGGCCATAGGCGTTTAACATGAAAAAACAGTTTTTCCTTGGCCAAAAGTGGCCTATTAATTTTAGCCAAAGATGCTTCAAATAATCGTTATAGAGAATTAAATTCTGCATCTAAATCAATAATCACATTTTCTTTTGCACGTTTCGTAACCGAAGAAATTGAATTTAAAGTTTTATAAAAGTTACTTCTTTATAGTGTTAGCCATGGTATTGAAATAAAATCTCAAATTAATTTTGTCTGTCAGAAATTACAAAATATAGTTTTCATCAAAATAATACTACTCAATGATTTGTATCTTCTCTTCCTGTGCATAATTCTCCCTTTTCAATAACGATAACTGAAACAGAGCTTTTCTAACAGGTAAAATGTGTCACAATCTGACAAATACGTTTCTGACAGGTAAAACATGGCACAATCTGACAGAGACGTTTCTGACAAGGTAAAATGTCATTATATTTGTTTGCAATTTTACCTATCAGAAACGCTCTGCTTTGAGTTATCATTACTGAAAATGGAGAATAGGGTACTCCACTCTAATTTTTTTATTATTTTAAATGAAAGTTTGTTTAATTTTGAAGCAATTTGTAGTATTAAATAGTCATAATTGTTTTTAGTTCAACTGCATTTGATTTTTAAAGAAACCTATAGCTATCTTTCTCGCACCAGTTTCTGTAGTAGGCTGCGCGAGAAAGACAGCAATCGTTGTGACGTAGATGTATAGATGCTTAAAATCACTAATATTTCAAAAACTAACAATTTTTAAAAAACTTTTATCGTCTCAATCATGATTTTATCTTATCTACTTTCAATATAACTAACTTTTTACTCAATTTTCTGTTATGGTGGAGGACCCTATTATACACACGAAGAGAAGATAGTAGTATTATTTTGATGAAAACTATATTTTACAATTTCTGACAGGTAAAATGTCATAAAATTTGTTTGAAATTTTATTTTAATACCAAGGCTAACACTGAAAAGAAATAAGTTTTATAAAATTTTAAATTCAAATTTCTCGGTTACCAAAGATGCAAAAGAAAATGTAACTATTGGTTTAGATGCATAATTTAATTTTTTACAGCATTTATTTGAAGCATTTTTGTCTAAAATTTTTCTCATGTTAAACGCTCATGGCCCAGTTTTCGAGTTACACCCGGTATATTAATAACACAGTACTATTTTGTAAGAAAGTTGTTATGTCTTAGCAACATTAACATTGCTATAACTAATAATAATTTGCAAACACATAAATAATAAAACTTGAAAATGACAGGCTTTACTTTTGTTTCTATTGGTTAAATTTTTTAGTAATTCTTTAAGACTTAACAACTTCTTCATATAATAGGGCTATTATATATTTTTATTCTTATAGCATATTTTTTTATATTTTTTAGACAGAGTTTGGGAAAATAGCCATAAATATATGTTATGGACGTCATCATCCCCAAAACTGGATGATGTTTGGAATAAATGGAGCTGAAATAGTGTTCAACCCCTCAGCCACGGTAAATTTATTATATACCCATTATTTGACTTAAAATAAACATGTTTGTGTATTTGCATATTTTTTTATTAGGAATTTGACTAAGTTCAAATCCATTCATTGATCTAACTTAGTTTAATTTTTTTTTTATTCAATTTTGACGTTTTAAACTGTCATTATTAACTCCATAGCAACAACTATAAGTAACACTTTATTCCCAAGTGAATTAAAATTTTTTAAATCATCATCATCTTTGGCACAACAGCCCTTGTAGGGCCAAGGCCTCAAGTACCATAGGTACTCGTTTCGTGACCGTAGTACTAGAGCAGTCGGTGTACTTAATCCGTGCGACGACCACTGATTGCTATGCAACCAGTGTGGCAGCGGAGATACTCCTTCTACAGCTAGCACCACCTATGTTTTAACATGGACAACTGGTCGGGTCATCGCATGCGAGTGCGATTAATGCCTGATATTGTGGCATTTTAACGACTACGCACTTAGCCGGCCGGTAGATTCGAACCGAGGAACCTCAGATTCGATCTGAACATGTAGAGACATAGCGCTTTAATGCACACGGCCACTACACCGGCTAATTTTTTTTTTCACTCTTAGAAAATTTTAACTTGCTCTGCAACAAATAATGCATTTAAAATAACATCAAGTACGAAAATAACACTTACCATAATATTTATCAGACATTATCAGCCATTTTCATTATTTTTCACGGCACAAATGACAGACAGTAAAGCATTTTACATAGATGATTTGACGTCTGTCAGCGACGATTGTCATGCTCAGCCTACTAACTGATCAGTTTTTTTATTTTGTCAAAATTATATATTATAATGGTTTTTATTATTATTTCGTCAAAATTGAATAAAATATTGTACAAACCACGTGAGCTAAGAATGTTGATTCACTCGAAGAAATTAACTCACTCGCCCTTACGGACTCGTGAGCTAAACTTTCTTGTCATGAATAAACATTACCTTAGCTCACTTGGTGTGTAAATATCTATTATAATTTGAGTTTATTTTTGCTAAAATATATTTTTTCTACAGTAAAAATATATATTTATTAAGAATTCGACCAAGTTCAAATTTCAAATCCATTTGCTGATTTGAGTAGGCATTAGGAATTCGACTATTTTTATTATTTCTTGTAGATAGGTGGCTTGAGTGAACCTTTATGGAGCATAGAAGCCCGAAATGCCGCCGTAGCTAACAGTTACTACACTTGTGCAATAAACAGAGTAGGCACTGAATATTTCGCCAATGAATTTACATCAGGCGATGGTAAACCAGCTCATAAAGACTTCGGACATTTTTATGGGTCTAGTTATATTACAGCACCAGAAGGCAGTAGAACACCTGTAAATATTACTCATTTTCATATACATTGAGACATATTTTCGTAGAATAATAGTTTGTTGTTATATTTTAGGGCTTGTCCAGAGTTAGAGATGGTATTTTGATAGCAGAACTAGATTTGAATTTGTGCAGACAAGTAAAAGATCATTGGGGATTCAGAGTATGATTATATTTGTGAAACATGACATTTTATTTATTATATTTTGTTTTAGATGACTCAAAGATTAGATTTGTACGCAGAGTCTTTGACAAATGCATGCAAAAGTGATTTTAAACCACAAATAATTGGAAAGAAATAATTATATAGTATTGTATGAATATATATTTGTGAATAGTCCATACAAACCCACATAGGAGTAACGTCAAATCAATTGCATTTAATCAACGACCTGAGATCTCTGTCGTACATATTTTAGTTGTATATCTCGTATATCTATCCAAGAGGTACAGATTTTATTGATTATTTAACGACGATATAACTTCAATCCTATACGAGTTTGTTCCGATTATATTAAAGGAATACAAATAATATAAAGTTAGGAAACTTGATTTATTTAGAATAAGAAGAATTTGTACTATAAATATTAATGCTACATCACATGCATTCTCTATGTTTTTATTTTATTTTTTAACCCTAATCCGATGACTATATATACATAAACACATATCTAAATACAACATACATTTTATTATTAAACTTTAACAATAAATGTTCGATGATTGTAATATTGCTACTTTTAGAATATGAGGATGAAGAATTATTTACGTTGAATAAATATAAATAAATATAGGCATAGGATGATTTCAAACGAATGTAATCAAATTTAACAGCGTATTTTAAAATTTTTTTTTTACGCAAAATGATCTGCAGGACTTATGATTTTAGAATTTTAATGTTGCCACCTACTGAGTTCTGAAGTAATCTCTTTAGACAAAGACAACAATTTCGAAGAGAGAGATAGTTACGTATTACCATGACCTCTTAGATATAATTTAAAAGAGTTACGTTGGAAAATAAGGAAACGTACAAGAACCAACAGAAGAAAAAACATAAATTTACAGTTACTAACTGTAAATTTACACTTATTAATTGTAAGTTTACACTTAACTAACTGTAAATTTACAGTTAGCAAGTGTAAATTTACATTGTTTTTTTCTTTTATTGGTCCTTCTACGTTTCCCTAGGATAATTTTGTGTTTCGGCATTTTTTTTAGGTTCATCACCATCACCGTCTAATAAATCATGTTATAACAAAATCACTCATATAGTATTCCCCACGTAAGAATAGCATTGCGCAATAATAATTCGTTTATAGATAGTTCAAATCGCCCTATAAACAGATTCTATAACCTGTATGGCAAACAAAAACTCATCGACATTTAAACTAATAGACTCAGCGTACGAGCAAAACGCTTGTCCCGCCATAACGGTGCAGACACAGTATCTCTATCCTTCAATAGTACGGAAGTTAAGAAAACGCGACAAAATAAAAAATTTGATTTGTCCTTACTTGTTACTGCATAATCGCTAAGAGTATAAATTTTTTTTTTTTTTTTTAACATAATTCGTTTTATTATATATTTTTAATATAATCTTTATATACATATGTATATTATAGGGGACAAGTAATAATTAATAAGAACTTACATATGAAATGACACAGTTGAACCGCGTACGTACTGCTGACTGCACGAAATACATCGTTTCCCAATTATTTTGTCGCATACACACCTCACAACACATATACGTATGTATTGACAGAAATAATTGTAAATGTTCTCCAAAAAAATAAATAATACACGAACAGTCACGAAACGTCAAACGTAGATTTTGACAACTATTTAGTGATAGAGAGCGATGTATAGAGATTTACATATGGCTGAAAAAGATGTACAATGAGTACGAACGTATGCGCAGTATACTTTAACTGAGAACTTCCGTAGTATTGAAAGACAGAATATATATTTCTATCCTTTTATGTTGGAGCATTATTCTAACAATAAAAGAATAGGAGACACTTGGTCCATTAGTTTAAAGGTCGATGCAAAAACTACTTCAATTACGTGTCATAAAATAAAACAGAGGAAGAGCTGTTTTTATATCATATTTTGTAGTTAGCAAAATGAACAATAATAATGGCCGATTTCACAACCGATTCCTAAAATTTAAGTAATGCCTATGTACCCGGGTGTCCACCACATAGGCATTACCTAGCAAAATTTCGTTTTCACCAACCGCTAAACATTGCCTATCTCGATTTAGGAATTACTTAGCTAGGTATCTGTTTTCCGATGCCCAAATCGCTAAGCATTTCCTAATATTTGACAGCTGACACTTTAAAATGAAAATTGTACAAGTTTATTGAATATTTTGATAATTATAAGAAAAAAATAGAAAGACATGTACAAGATGGAAAAGAAAGAACAAATTATTTTAAATCTTAAGATGAAAAATGGTTTTAAAAAAGATTTCCTTTTAAATAAAATACAGCATTACGAGTTTATATGTGAAATAAAATTTAGGGAAATTACATTAAATATTCACGTATAATTAAATTCATAATTTTTACAAAAATACCAAATAGCCAAGTGTCATGTGCGTTCCGCTCGTTTAATTTTATATTTTTATCTGAAATCAGAGGATTCAGCTTTTGTTTTTTACCTCCCGCTACCCTAGGTAAGGGAGGTATAGGGATCGTGTTAAAAATCGGATATAGAGATTTTAGTGAATAAGCACGTTTTGATGTCCTCAGAATCCGATTTTAATATTTTTACAATGATGTATGTAGGTATGTATGTGTGTGTGTCTGTGTGTGTGGATCTTGTGGACACGATTACTCAAATACTGTTAATCAGAAAAATTTGAAATTTTGTATATCCATTTTATACTAATGTGGGAAGAGCTCATTAGTTTTTAGTGTATATCGGATAACCGATAGTATCATTTATACAAGCTTTTAACAGTTTTTCTTGTAAAAAATACATTGAATATAATTTTTTAGCAACTTTTACCAATACAAATTGAATATAATGGTACAATCTTCAATACTACGATAATAGCATTTAGTAAGTAACTTGAAATAACTTTATATTATATTATAAAATTATTTTTGTACATCACTTTGCCTCTGCGTCAAACAAAAACAATACTTTAATAACAAATTTGACATATTTAAACAAATGTCACTGTCACGAAGCAATTTTCATTCAAATTAATAATGAAACCGTTTTAAGAAGAATTTAGTAGTTTAAATATGATTCTCAGGAAATTAAGGTTTGTAAAAATAATATATTTTCCATCATACCTAAATATTAGATATACAGGATAATTCGATTTAAGTTTGATGTTTGCAGCATTATATATCAAACAGCTCTCAATAAGAACTTGATTTCAAAGTGTCAAATAATAGTTTGCAACTACACATTTACGAAATGGATAATGTACGGGCGAAGAATTTACACAGATTGCGTTTTAGAGCATAAGGAAGTTGATGATGATTTTGACAATAATGTGTGTGTGACGATTTTTCCTTAAAATATATTAATGAACCAAAACTTCGCAAAGTTGGTATATTTAATACTCTTATATAATTTGAAACAACATATTAGATTTTGACTATATATGATAAACCGGATGTAGTACTTAATTTGAAGCTCTAACAGATTTTTCAGGAAAAACATAATAAAATATAATCCAAAATTTCGTATTACAAACTCCTCTATTTATTGGAACAACAAAGTAGATTTTGTTTACAAACGATCAATCGGAAGTGAAACTTTACTTAAATCTCATTGCTATTTTAAACATGGAATTGGCGGGAGATCATTTGCTGGCCACATCAGATTTTTTATTATTTATTCTATATTTTGCCTTATTTCTTCTTTTTATTCATTTTCATCTTTGTTTCATTTATATTTTCCATTTCTGTAATACAAATTTTAAAATATATTTATAGTAAAATATATTTCATTAAAAATTTAATAATTTTGTATACCTCAACGTAATATCAATAATTTCTCCACATAATTTCCAATGTCAATGTTGACAAATATGATTGACATACGTCATAAATTATAAAAATTATTCATTTATTTCCAGTGTGCAAATATAATATTACAAAAATAACTAATAATCCGATGCCTACGTAAGTAATTCCTAGCTGGGCATAGCTTTGGTTGGTGAAATCCAAAACGGATAAAAATCAGTTTATGCAGTTCTTAAATTTAGGAAATTCCTAGCTAGGCAACGGTTTAGGAATCGGTGGCGAAATCGGCCGTAAGAAATCTAATCAGTAAATGTAGAAACAGGAAATTGTTGCAAGGTGACGAAAACACTACAATAGCACAAATTTCTGTAGTTTATTTTAATTTTGTGAGATTAGAAACTCAAAATGATAGATATCCATGGTTCAAAATATTTTATTTTGGCGAGGTACGAACTTATGACGTCATTTATGAATCCGGTTCAAAATTAATGACGTTTCAGTTCAAACTGATTGTTCGCCACAAAACAACTACAGCTATGTAAAATTGGATTAGTGCAATATGTTGAGAAAGGAGGCCATGGTAATACATAACTATCTGTCTTTTCGAGCTTGTTGTCTTCTTTTCAAGACATGTAGAATGTAATACTGGAGACGAGGATGTGTGTTGTTTTGACGTCCATTTCATAAGTTCTCATTAGCTGTTAAACTTTGATACACTTGTTATAAATCGCCCTGTATATCATTATGGTGTATTGCCCATTGTAGGGTGTGCCAATCTGATTTTACACACATATTTCAGTATTATTTAATGACGGTTTCACGAGTTCACGGGCACTCAAGTCTATTTAGGAGACTTCATCAATAAAAAAGGATTCTTAATCATTTGTTGTTTGTTCAACATCATTCAGACACTTAAACTCGAGGTCGCCATTTTGAAACTTCTCCATGAACCCTTGCACCGTCTCTTGAGAAATTTCTACCCCTAGGTCCATGACAGCATATCGCCCATGAGGGAGATCTAGACCTAAGAGAAGGGGCACTACGTCATCTAGGCCCACCAGGTCACGGAGAACCTCGCTGGGACCGCTGTCCAACCCTACGAGGAACTGGATGTAATGTTCGTCCGAGCATGCGTACAGGAAGTCTTCTTCAGAAGCGGAGAAGTTGATGTTGTGTTTTTTGTAGTAGGTTACAGCTGCAGGTGAAAGGACATTATAGGCGAATTGGATGTCTGTGTCGTCCCCCTCTAAAATTATAATAAATATTTACGATGAATATCTAATGCCAGGTAGCAGGTTTTTCAAGATATTGTAGTGTGCGTGCTATCGACGCCACTGGTCGGACGGGTTTGAAATGGGGGATTACGGCTCAATCGAATTAAAGGAAAATAGTAAAAAAAATACGAATGTATATGCTGAGTAACGAATATTAATAAAAAAATGAAATGGTATAATTGAGATATTTCGGAAATAAAGGGTTTTTTGTTATAACGCTTCGACACTAATATGAAAATATTTTGATGATTTGATTTTAGGAGGTGGGATTACTACCAATGGAAGTAAAGAAATTCAAATTCGAAAGGAGGGGCTAACATTCCTGTACTACAGTTTCCAAACAGTTTTAATAATTTAAATACACCTGTAATTATAAAGTATGTATACTTATACAGTGTTATAATATTCATTTATTTTTATGTAAATATAACTTAAAATAGCATATATTTCAAGAACATTTAGGTCCATGATGAAAACAGTTTGATATAAAAACACATAAATGTGACGTCACGCCAATCTTTTCAAAATTCGAGAGACCATAACTCGCATAATAATAGGAATTTTTTAACCGGATTTTCATCAATAGTCTTAGTTTTCCTAATATTTTCAGATGAAATTATAAAAAATATGGTGTAATCCCCCATTGTCTTCGGCGTAATTACCGAGTGTGCATCTGTGTAAACAAACGACGAGATAAACTTAATTACAGTGCGCTCGTAGGTGGTTGACGTGTGTGTGGCGTGACATTATACCGATATAAAAGAAGAGCTATTCAGTCAGTTTTTACTTAGTTGAGTACAGTTTAAGTCAGTTGAGTATGAAGAGTGATATGAGTGAGTTTACAACCGACAGTCAGTCTGATACCAGTCTGAGAGAGGAGACTTTCTGAGAGAGAAGACGAACTGTGATATCGCGTAGACAGTTTACAACAGTCTGCAATTGAGCGGCAGTCTAAATTGGAACGCGTACCAGACTAAATGGAAATAGTGAAATAAATCGTTAGTGATATAAATAACTAGTGAAATAAATTAATGTAGTGAGATAAACATTGTTTAAATAATCTTATTGTTAAGCTTTTAATAATATTCTTAGTTTGTAATTAGTGTTTAATATTTGTTTATTAATAGTGTTCGTTATTTTAATTATTTTTTTTTAATTAATTCTTCTCTAATAAACCTTTATTTTAATTATTAATAATTCTCTGAATTTTATATTTCACCCAAATAAATAAACGTCACAATATATTATGCTTACCTACAAATAATACGATAGCTGGATAATCTTGCAATTTTGTAGCATATCTCTCTGTTAAAATATTAACTGGTCTTGGTTTCCAAGGAAAATTCTACATAAAAAACAATTACATAATTAAATATCAATTCATAAAGAAATAATTTTATTTGTTGCTTACTTGTGCCCTTGGATCGTCTTGAATTTCTGTGCGCGCGTCATGAGTGACCACGTGACCATTACCGTCAACCAAAAGCAGTGTAGGGATTCCCCTAACGCCGTACAGTTGTGCCAACTCTGCACGAACAGCTGCATGTTGCCATGGCACCACCAACCATGGCATTGTAGCTGTATAAACTGAAAAGGAGTCTGAAGACCTGTAAAATAAAAACAGAAAAAATGTAATTTATTTTTTTAAAGATGTCCGATAAAGGTCATCTGAGAGAGAATTTAACGTAGAATTCAGAAATGTAAAAATATACAGGCCATTCCTTTTAAAAAAAATTGATGTCACTTCCTGTTAAACCGGAAGCAATATCTTTATCATTTATCCATAAAAATGAAGCCACATATTATGTTAAGTTTACCCATATAAATTTTAAAGTAGGTATCTTTATAAATAAAGAATTTAACAGGAGTGCACTGCTTTCTGGGGACACGGTCTATTGTTATAAGAGAATCTATCTATCTTCCAAAATTAATGCCTTATAATGAACCGATAAAGCCGCTTTCAGCATAATTAATGATAAAATTCCCCATTTTCAAAAATTTCATCCTTTTTTACTGACAGCCCAGAACCGCCCCCCCCATCTCCTTTCTTTTGATAATTAACTCAAGTCAATTTACCCTTCTGTAAAATGCAATTACGGGCCTGTGCAACATTGTCAGTAGATGTAACACAACAGTGTTCCCAAGCTAACAACACAAAACTTCCATCAGTTTTAATGAATTCACCTAGCATAGTAATGTCGCTCGCAAGTTTAGCTTGAGCCATAAACCCGAACCAGCTGACATCCCCGAGTGAAATGTTCTCCAAGGGGCGGTTTACGACCAACCCCCAAACGAAATACAGGGGTGGGTTTCAACCCCACCCATTTCGTCCGGAGATTAAATAACTAAAACTAAACTTTCATTTGGTTGATTTTTTCCTTCGTTTTTGAATCGATTCAGGGTTATTTACACCAAAATTTCAAATATAACGGCAACTTGTCCCCATATAAGAGGGTCACGCTAGAATTATTGAGAATAATACAATTATGTGGGCAGTGAAAAAAATATACTCTATAAGTTATTTATACGTATAAAATAAGTTGCAAAAGTTAATTTAATTAGAACTTGCTTAATCAGTGTTTTATATATCGTCTTCTCATTTTCTATAACTTGGTGTGATGTTCACGTATTAAAACTCAACAAATCTATATAATATTTATGTTTAAAATATCAGGTTTGTTTCAAAATTCGACAAATCCACAAGTGGTTGGAATTTAATGCCAGCAAATCCAAATCAGCCTATCAGAGAAGCGGTTTGGAAGTCGTGGTTCTATTGAGTATAAATTTTGTTTAATAATGACAATTGTTTCTTTGCAATTATTTAATAAGAAAATAGAGTTCATTGGGTTTTAACAGTATTAAAATTTCAAATAATTTCCATTATTTATAATATACATACAATTGCAGAGTGAAGGGACGAACTTGCATAATGCAATTGTAAAAAAAATCGGTGGTTTCAAGCCTAACAAAGAAAAACTTAAAAATGTTAATGTTCTATAGGAAGAACAAAAAATCAGAGCAAAATACTATAATTAATTATCCCAGATCTAATTGCCTGTCTTCTATTTCTGATAGCGTAATTTGACTTATTTTTGTAATATAATGGTATATGCCCACAATGTTTTCATATAAATCCAAAACGTGAAAAATCCAAAGAAAGATTTTAGTAAATGACCACGTTCAAAGGTCCCTAGAATCCAATTCTAACATTATCACGATGATGTATGTATATATATGTGTGTATAGATTTTGTCTACGCTCTAACTCAAATACTATCATTCAAAAAATTCTGAAACCATGTATTTCGACCCTATGGAAAGAAATGGGGTATTCTACCATAACAAAAATTTTTAAAAAAATTCAATTTGACATAAAGTATGACTCAATAAATAATAGTTAAAACAATGAAAACATTTTTTAAATAATTACTTTACGAGATATTTCACATTTGCTAAAAGGGAAATTCGATGTCATACAATTGTTATCTTTCTCTCGCAGCGTACTCAGAGCAGTGTGTGTGAGAAAGACAAGTATAGAGGAAATGTGACGTTACACTGATTTCTCGAAAATAAAATACTGTTAAACTAGGAACAATTAAGATTTTTTAATACTATAAATTGTTTCAAAACTGAATGAAGTTTTATTTAAAATAAGTAATAAAAAAAATTGAGTGGAATACCCCATTATTAGATTTTGGTGTAAATCGGATAACCGAAAATAGCACTTAATGTTTTTTCTTCAAAAAATACCACTAATGTAATTTTTTCGCAGTTTATGTTATTATAAAAATTAAAGATTATCGAATTTTCTACAGGTATACATTAAAAAAATTTCTACCTATATATTTTACAGATAAATTTAAAAAATAATTTTTTGTACAGGTATGTATTCATACATACTTTTTCTATATATTTTATAAATAAATTTATAAAATAATCAATTTTATAAATCCCAGAGCCTATGTTTTGCAGATAAACATAATTCCTTTGTTACACAGTTCATATTTTAAATGTATGTAACCGTGTGCTGACACATAAATCTCACTGTTAAAAAAACTAATCACTTCAAATTAATAATGGTGACATTTTAAAAAGAAAATAGTAAATAAAGAAATAGTTATTTGCAAAGAAACTTAATATCGTTTGCAGCATTAGTAGTAGGTATGTATTTAAGTTAATAAAAATTAAATAGCGGACGGTATTGTGTTGGCCACATCAGATTTTTAAAAATTTAAATTGACACCATTAATTTGTTTTTCTTATTAAACAAAGTAGTTTCTGGTTATTTAACATAAAGAAAATGCGTGTACTGATGTTTTTATATAATTATTAATTTGGTACATATCAACAGTTTTCTACGATTTTCCAAATTATAATCTACGGACGAAACCAAAATTTTTGGGACGTAACCTTCAAGGACGAAGTCTGAGTGAGATTAGGCAGTAAAGTATAGTGCTGCCCTCTAACAGTTCGCCCCCTAAACTATAATGTTCCGGAGCTTATCGCTCTAGAATAACATTGGATGTTGTTTACGTTCAGAGAGCTTCGCCAAGCTTTCAGAAAACTTTATGAATATTATAAAGTTAAGGATTGTCATAATGGGACCGTACACATATTAATCCTCTTCTTCAAATTCAAATTGTTTACGGTGCCTAGATCTATCATAGTTAATAAAATATTGTTTTCATTTCTGAATCTGATTAAAATGCACCATAAAACAAGTAAAATATTACATCATTTCGAAAAATAAAAGACAGTTCTCTCACGAAATAAAATATAGTCACGAAACAGGGAAATACACGACGATATGTTTCAAAAATGACATTTACATCTTTGCAAATAGTGGAGAAAATATAAAAATATATTACGCGCGCGTGACTGAATTTTTCACCCTACAAAATTTGATAAGATCGCCTACAAATGTCATCAAAACGCAGCCCTTATCAGGAAAGGAAGCATCGTAAAATTCACTAAAATATTACACTATTAAAAGATGGCAGGGGAATAATATTCACCCTAGATCGGTGTGTGGCAGCCCTGATAAAAATTACGACCGTTTTATCAGGAAACGCAAGTAAATGAGGATTTTTTTTTAATAAATAGTTATATATAAATTTGGAACCATTTATAAAACTGTAGTTAAACCCGTATATAGTAGAAATCATATTGCAAGAACACTTTGTCGTAAAACGATTTAGCAATTGCATCCATAAACCAACAATGGGGATATTTAGTTTGCGGTTACGTACCCCTAATAAATGATACCAGCAGGCAAGGACAGAGTCGGTTCCTTTATATTAAGAATTATTTGAAAGAAAATATTTCACGATATTTTTATATAAGATTTAAATGTTATTACAAAAACAAGTGCAAACGATAAATTTTTTAAAATGAATGCAGAACATGGTCACTGTATTGTAAATTACCTACCGAAAACTTCTTTGTGGAATTAAGTACTTATATACCGTGAGTATTTTTTAACGTGAAACATTGGGTTTGTCATATCCATGGTTACAACTCGATATTTGATTGACAGCAATGAATTTGCGTGTCCCATTTAAAATGAAACATAGGGAACAAATTTGACAGAAGTATATATTTAAATATTGCAAGAAATTTAGCCAAGTCAGAAAACCACTCGAGAGCACTAAACATATTTCGGGCACAAGGTGCACACAATATTTTTTTTACACCTAAATTTAATTTTTAGGAAACGTATAATTATTTAAACAAAATTAACCTCTAATGACATCTTGTCAATATGACAGATAACCGTTGAATTTTCCTATAAGTTACGACTTCACATTTGGTTGACAGCAATGTATTTGACTGTCTCATTTAAAATGAAACATAGGGAATGAATTTGATAGAAGTATTATATTTAAATATCGTAAGATATTTGGCCGACAGAAAATCACTCGGGCATGAGATGCACACAATATTTTTTGTACAACTAAATTTATTTTAGAAAACAGGTATAATTATTTAAACAAAATTAATCTCTATTGACGTCTTGTCAAATTCATTCCCTATGTTTCATTTTAAATGGGACACACAAATACATTGCTGTCAATCAAATGACAAGTAGTAACCATGACTATCACAAATCCTATGTTTCACGTTAAAAAATACTCACGGTATTAGGCTTACTTCTTTGTGCATAATTTGGAAATACGAAACAATACGAGCAAGAAAAATTACTTTGCTGGAACACCTCTCCTATTCTCCCGACCTAGCACCAGCTGATTGTTTCCTGTACCCACGGTTAAAAATTAAATTCAGGGAACTACGTTTTGATAATCCAGCAGAGGTGATGGAAAATGAGAAAAGGTAGCTGAAGGCACTTTCAGAAAATGGTTTTCAGGAATGTTTTGAACAGTTACACAAAAGAAGGAACAAGTGTGTAAATTCAGGAGGGCTGTACTTCAAAGAAAATTAATGTGAAAATGTTGTAACTCTTTTCAATAAAATTGTATTGACCAATTCCGAAAACATTTTGATGCTACCTCGTATTTATTTATTAATTAATTATAATCGGTCTATGAATAGAGCTACCACCAAATTTAATTTATAAAATGGTGACACATTTACTTCCTGATAAAGTACACGCGATGTAATATATGTCTTCCACGCCCTGAAGGGTTTATTACTCCCAAACAAGTCAATTTCGTAAACGTAATTAACCCGTTTTACCCTTAGGATACCATTGTACTAATTTCTAACCCTGTATAAATTATCTAATGTCATTTTCCTATAGGATAATGTATCAGTTTGTGTTCCTTCACAGCCTTCAGGATTTCACGAACGATTTAACTCCCTCGCCAGAAATGGGATTATCTGGAAATTTCCTGCCGATCAGGGACACTTACCCTAAAATGGGGAGGCGGACAGCAGACTTACAAATGTAATTATTTTCCCAACAAGAAGAAAATTAAATTGATTTGTTGTTGTTCACAAACTTGGTGTGACGAAAACAAACTATGTTATCATCAGAGAGTCGTGATAATATGTTTTAATTGTTTCATCCATAGTTACTAATCATTTACGTGGTATAGTCTGTTCGCTCCTAGCTGAAACAAGCCGATATTTTATTACCCCAATAGATATTACCACAAACAAATAGAAAATCCTCAGGTAGTGTGGAACAGGGACGTATTCGAAATCTGCATAAGTTTTTGTCGCAATCAAAGTTCTTTTCAGAGCATTCGTTTCACCCACTTCTACAAAATGATTATACACATTTAATATAACTTGCTGCGTTTGTTCGTTGATGAAATATTTAAAACAATTTGTGTCTTCATTACTTTTCACAACGTCGGCATCGGTGTCACAGGTATTGACTTCGTCACTAACACTGGCAGAAGCATTGTCGACATCCCAGGGCCTCCACATTTCCATATTTAAAATTTCACTTACAACCGCTGCTAACTAATGTTACATGTAAACTGAGTTAAGACGAAAGAAAACCGGGATTATAAAGGAACGAAATTCAATCAAGGGTGACTTAAATGAATAGTAGATTAAATAATTCCTAGAAATTATGATGATGACCAAACCCGAAAACAAAGTCATTAACCGAAAACGTCTTTCCAGGTAATTCTTAATTATACATATTCAATGATAATACCTAGCTGTAAATATAATTCAAAATAATTTCAAAAAATTCTCTTAAAAATTTACAAACGCATATATCAAAACGAACTGAATACAATCCTTGTTCAACACTCCATTTACAACTGACCGCCGTTTGATGAACAAAGGCTCAAGAAAGTGGTTTATGGTTTGTGGTAATAACTATTGGGGTAATAAATTATCGGCTTGTTTCAGCTAGGAGCGAACAGACTTTACATAATTTGTCAATAGTATTTATTATTTTTCCTTGACGACGGAACTTAATGATTTCACTTATATTCCTTAAGAAATTAACAATAAGACACATACTAAATTCCACTTGTGGCGCTATATAAATATAAATAAATGTCAGGGAATACTCAATAAATGATGAATGTGAGCAGTATTGTTTGGTTATATTTTTACTTATCTGGGTTTAGTTCTTCAGCAACAAACATAGTTAATTTAGATTTTATAATAGGAATTTCCTTTTTAATCACGGATAACGTGTATTTCTAGTATCGTATTTTGTAAAATGTTTACAAGTGATTTTTATTGTGTAACTAATAATACGCAATGAATTATTTCTTTGGTTTTGGTTCAAGTCTTTATATTTATATATAGAATAATGTATTAATTGAAGTACTTCTTTCGTACATTTTTAGTACTATTTGGTTAAAAGATTCTTATTCTTTTTTCTTTGTACTGTATAATAAACTACCTATGCTAATATGATTTCTATGGTACAATATTTCACATTTAAATTCTCATTTTTTTATTCAATAACGGATAATGCCGCTTATTTCGTAATATATTTTGTAAAATGTTTATAACTTCTCTTATTGTATAATTATTTATATGTAATAAATTTTTGGTACAATACCCATATCTCATAGGAACCTTTTCTTGCATGGGTACTGTACTTTCTAAAATAATTCTTTATTACAATTTTGTAAAATTATTGCTTTCTTTTTATTATTGTAAATTAACAATGTTACATTTAATAACTTATTTGATACAATACTTGTATTATGTATATGCTAATGCTACCAAACATTAGTATGAAGCATGTAAAGCTTTTAAACCAATAAAATATATTCTATTTCATTCTCTTCTAGTTCATTTAGATTAAAAAACTTAAAGGCCGGTTTTTCAATCTCCGGTTAAAATTTTAACTTTAATTAAGTACACAATATTGCTTGGTTTTGTTGCCAACAATGATAAATCTGTCATTTGACGATTTAACAATTCATTCCGTTTCAATTTTGTTTATTTAACTCTTAAATATTTAACCAGATATTGAAAAACCCGCCACTTGCACAGCTTATTGTTGAAGCCTTAACTACAGGTTAACAAAATAAAGTGAATATTGAAATTTTGACAGCAATATTAAATAAATCATTTGACATTTCGTTTCGCTACGATATTGTCAGATTAACTGAAAGCAGAAGTTAAAACTTAACTATAAGCGGACCGCAGTTGCACCAACTGGCCATAAAAGGTGTCAAATAAACCGTATTTTATAAATATTAGAACTTAATCTTCGAAAGTAAAGACGTTCATTCATTCTTTATTTCTTGTAGCTTAATAACTTGTATTAATAACCAACTCAAAAGACGCCTAATAGCCAAGACAAACGACGACTGCTAATGATAAATAAACTCGAATTCTTAATTTAACATTTCGTAAATCATATTTCAATTATATTAATTATCAGAAGTAATATCACAAGACCTCCTAATTTTATCGATAAATTTTTATTTTGCACGAATTTTTTTTGCTTAGCAACAAACACGAAAGCAAACTGCATGGTAAATCCCGACTCCGAAGGAGGAGGGGTTTTACCTAATGTCAGTTTGCTTGAGTGATTCTGCTTAAAAGCAAAAAAAATGAGTGCTTAAAAATAAAAGTTTATCTGGGAAAATCTGAGAGGTCGTGTGGTATTTGGTGTGATAAATTCCAAAGACAACGCAAAATAAAAAACTTGACACATTAATTGTCACACTGACAGTTATAAACAATAACAACTGTTTATTTACTTGGTAGCGGAAAATTATCGGGGTAACGGGGTTTTATCGGGGTAACGAGGTTTTATCAGTATAATACTGTTCCCATTGGTTGAATTTTCAAGTGTTTTGCATCATGATTGGTTAAAAACTAGTCGTTGGAATTTATCATTATAAGCGTATAGCCGAGACAGACGACAAAAATTAATGATCATTAACGGTTAGTTATAGTATACGTACCCTAAGGTGATACTGTTGACAGATGTCAAAATTGTGTTTATTAACAAACCAAAAAATATTGAATGTAGTAAGCACGTACTACTTATTGTATTGTACTCATACAGTACAAAACAATAAGTAGCACTTTCTTACTACAGTCAATATATTTCTGGTTTGTTAATAGACACAATTTTGACATCTGTCAACAGTATCACCTTAAGGTACGCATACTATAACTAACCGTTAATGATCATTAATTTTTGTCGTCTATCTCGGCTATAATTTCAATTTTAATAATTATTAAGTCATGATGATGATTTGAGAACATGATCGTAAGCATTCGGTAATAATCGCCACACTGACACTGTCAAAATCTCGTCATGATTTTAAATTGTAATTCTAACCTCAAAAAGGTCAGAATTTAACAATGTTCTAAATTTGATGATTTTATTAAATCAAACAAATTTGTTATATTTACTACAGCAGTTATATTTTAATAAAAAAAGGTGATGTATTAAAGATAAAAGAAAAAGAAAACAGAAAAATTGTAAAATTGCAAAACTTGTCAAATGACGTTTGATATACATCACCAAATTAATTTTATATATCGTCTGACAGGTATTCTGATAATTATAAATTAAGGCAAATTACAAATTATGCTAATGATCATTAATATTTGTCGTCTGTCTCGGCTATTAGATTGAGCTAAGGGAGACGGACAAAAATATTGTAGTATGCGTACAATTTTTGAAGAAAATACTAAAAACAATAACAGTTACCCACCTAAATTTATTTATAAATAAATTGAATGATTTTTTTTTTGTCTGCAAACGAAATATATTGCTTAAAGATTGTAAGAATCGCCCCGTACTTTCTGCAAAATTCAATTTCCGTTTTACTTATCTCATTTACATTTTGTGTTTGTTATTCTATCTTCCAAGGTCTGTATTTGCATAAAAAATCTTCATTTACAGGTTGGTGTCATAAAACGTATACAATTTATTACAGCTCTTAATCAAATTACTTGGCCTGCGAAGGGTGTACTTGACTTCTACCGCCCTAATCTAAGACTTCACCCCTAAATAACCCGGTCTCTTAGCAACCGACATTCAAGGCAAAGGTTGCAGATTGCCACCTCTCAGAACGACCAGACACAATACATTATTAATAATGTGTTCTTCCTCTTTATGTTCATTCCTATTCCTAACATTGAATCGTTGATTTTACAAGTCTCTATCCACTCTATACATATTTGATTTTTAGAATGCACGTAAAGTGTAGCATGATATAGGGAGAACATTTCAAGGCTTGGTGGCTTGGTGCAAACGTGAACAAGTTTTAAACTGTTCCTTATTTACTCGTATGTAAGTATTGCAACTTTTTTACTGCATTTGTATAATAAATGAGTCTAGTTAAATTGAATGGGGTATTCCACCATAACAAAAAATTAAGAAAAATTTCAATTTAACTTAAAGTATGGCTCAATATATAATAGTTAAAACAATGAAAACATTTTTTAAATTATTACTTTACGAGATATTTCACATTTGCTAAAAGGGAAAATTGACGTCATACAATTGTTATCTTTCTCTCGTGCTCAGAGCAGTGTGTGTGAGAAAGACAAGTATAGGGGAAATGTGACGTTACACTGATTTCTCGAAAATAAAATACTATTAAACTGGGAACAATTAATATTTTTTAATACTATGAATTGCTCCAAAACTGAATGAAGTTTTATTTAAAATAATAAAAAAAATTGAGTGGAATACCCCATTAAGTGAAATAAATAATTTTAATTTAAATATAATTGTAAATAACTAATAACTACGTAAAAAGTTATAGGTGATATTGAAGATGTTCCAAATCCAAATTTTGTATCTAATGATGGTCAGATTTTTGGAACAGTTATAATCTTCAAAATGTTGTTGAGTAAATCTATGTTATCTTATCAAGCTCCGACTACCATTGTTTTCTTAACTCGTTGATGTCCTCATAAGAAATTTTTTTTTTGGCCCACCACGTCCAACTGCTTTTTTGTAGTATTTTTATTTTATCTATATAGAATATCATATTTTACCTAATAAAAATAAAAAAAAAATTAACTATTGTTTTTGTACGTGTTCGTATATGACTCATGGACGTATGAGGAACTTTTATCTTATAATGGTAATCATTAATGTATTGTTCTCTGTATTTTCTATAGTTTTATATTTTGTTGTATTATACGAATAATATTTAATTTTCGAAATAACTGTGTATACATAAATCATAAATATTTTATGAAATAACTGTGGCTTTTAAGCATTATATGAGAGTCCTAAAAAACTTACACCTCACAGAGTCCCATGAATCACATATGATGCAGCCGAGTAAAAGACGGTAAGTCAGTACTTCCTTTAGACGTTCATACACCATACAGGAACGTGAACACAGCGCGCGACACCACTGAAATATATACTAACTGGAATGCGCGTACGAACCGTGACTGTGAAGCATATTGAAAGCCTGCTGGAGTAGTCGGCAAACATCGAGACAGTTCGTGAGTAGACGGAAATTATTTCGTGTGGCGCATGTTTAAATAAATAAAGCATAATATGGAAACAAAGCGATCAGCTATGATACGAGTTATTCGGCTAGGTCCGGTTCGGCACGAACGTGCGCGAACAGGACCAGCCATTATTGTTCAATGAGGCTTCGCTTCAGTGCAGCGTACCAGGCAGCGTACGCTGATAGGTAGAGTATGCGAGATGCGAGTTCCAGTTAGTATATTTTTCAGTGCGCGACACACACAAGTAAAAAGTGTACGGGTAGGCAAATTAATCATATATGTCTCAGGGACGTGTGTGGAAAACTTGGTATGAATCATATGTGTCTCATGAACGTGTTAAACCGGCTGGTAAAACCAAACGCAGTATAGATCGGATGCGTTGACCTGCAGCACAAATTCAGCAATTTACAATTTTGAGTGGCGGCTTAAACCTTGCAAGGTTCAAGCTTTCACTTCAAGTTAGGAATGAATTCGCAAGCGCAGTTTACACAGCTTAACATGTGATAAACTTTGACCTACGTTTATTGTTTATTTAGATAAATATCGTAGGTGATGGACAAACTGTTTTCCTATTAGCCATGAACGACGTACTGTACGTAATTTGATGTCACAGCAATGTGGGCTTGTTTTCCATTAGTATTTATGTTAATTCTTATCTTACTATGAAAAAATATTGCATATTCTTTCATTTAAAATACTTTAAAAAAATGTGAAACCGGTTCACTTCCACTTTAGGTACAGGTGAAAATAAAGCAAGGTATAAATGATTGTGAATGAACATTTTATGTAGGGTTGTTTTGGAAGGGGACAATTTTCTGGATTATTTTGTGAGGAAACAGTTTCATCGCTGAGGAATTTCGCCTATGTTGATACTCTCTTTAATTTTCTCTGAGTTCTGCCTCTCTTTCTCTGTGATTATTTTTTCTTGCATGTTCTTTCTTTCTTTCTTGCCTAAGGATGAGGTCTCCTTCTCTTCGTGTTGTTACCGTTTGGCTTTTGTTTATGTTGTTTGCAGAAGGCTTTTGTTCGTTGCTCTTTAAGTAATTGCTTCTTGATTCATTACCATTGCCTTGGCAGGTTGTGTTGACGAAAATAAATTGCTATATAAATGACTGACGAAGGAGGAAAATTTTTGTGAAAATTTAGCTTATTACAGACAAGAAGTAAATTATTGTGAGGAAATCTCAATTTATAATTCTCGTAAGATTTGAATTCAAAGAACACGAGATAGAAATGAAATTTGTCTTAGTCAGATAGCAGGCTTTGAAACTTGCTTGAGTAAATCATGGCTGGTTTCTATCTAATAATTTGATACGTGTCAAGTTGCCCTCTTAATACAGTTTCGCGTAAACTTTATTACTGAAGATGAGATCATTGTTGTCGAAATACACAGTTTTATCTACAATAGTGTGTAAAATTTATGTTTAGTTTTAAGCTTATAAAACAGTTGGTTAGTAACAAGGTTTCATTAAATACCGGTTGCCGAACAACGAGAATAAAATTTTTAACACGCTAAATTTGCAAAACCAAGTGAATATTTTGTTATAATGTCAAACTTCTCATTTAATATCGTGATCCAAATTCATATTGTATTATTAGGAGTAAAAGTGATTCTTTGTGTAGCGAGCATGTAAGTTTGCACAATTACATGCGAGGCACACAATGACACTTTTACTCCGAATGACACATTATATTTTTTCTTTAAACATATATATTTAAATAAAATAATTACAACTTGACATTACTAATATTTTACGTGAAGGACTTTTGCCGATTTCAATTGCTCTGTTGCTATGGATACTTTCGTATTTGTTCACGTTTTGTTACAAACATTCATGTGAAAATTTTCAGGTTTTGAGATTAAATAAAAACTATGCAATTTTATATTCTCCTTATGTGCAATTATATCAGAATTTGAAGTATTGCCATGTACGGCCCTTGAAGTTGTTTAATTGAATGGAAGTTCAACAATATTGCTCAAGGATGTGATAGGTATGTCGAGGAATCGTTGAAAAACAATATGAACTTTTCTTATCACTCTAATTCTAATTATTCTTACCGTCAATCAATATGTAAGTCTGTTATTTTATACTCGTAATAATATGTTATTTCGTTAAATATACACTGTTTATATTTCAATTTGTAGGTTATCAATTTAAATTTTACAGCTGTTGGATGTTTTTAGTAACTTTAATTTTAAGTTATCTAGTGTATAGTGCAACTTGGGACGATATGACAGATTTCTATTTTTCAAATTACTTCTTATTCGCTCATATTATATAGTGGATATTTATTTATTTCATTTCTACGCCGGCGGCGTAAAAATTAGCTATTTCTACTCCGGCGGCGTAGAAATGAAAGTTCTACCTTGTGAATCAAGTCACAAAAGATGCCATTTTTATGACGTTTGAAGAAAAAAGTATTTTTTAAAATATTTTTTGGGTTATTAGATTTTATCATTGATAAAATATTGTGCGATACAATATGACTCATTTGTGACTAAACACTAAAGACTAGCTTTACGTACTTGTATTGTAATACTATATTACGTTCCAAGTTAAGAAAAGCGAAAGTTTACTAGACGAGTATGCCAAGTTTAAGTACGATTTTATTTTAGTAATAAAATTTGAATTTTTTTGCGGCATAATATACTGAATTAAAACATCTAAAAAACATAGTAGTCTGATTATCAATAACAAAGTAACTTGACAGTTATTGTTTTTTGTACCTTACAAACTAAAAAAAAAAATAATTTTTGGAGATCTATTTGCAAAACGTGAATCTAGATGATGAAAAGAACATGGAAAACGATTTATAAGGTAAACAATAAAAAATAATAATAAACAATTCCTTGTGTCAAAAAATATTTTAATGACAAAACCGTTGCTTTGCAGTAATGGTTGCTCTGTTGGAAAGTAACCAATTACTGTACGATTTTGAGTATATTAAAATAGTACATTACTGTATAAAATACGAAAAATAACTATTTATTTTTACTTAATTTTAAGGTAAGCTTCGAGGTAATTTTTTTTATTTTATTGACAGTCTTTATGTATATTTATGCGTGTTAATCTTCTTTATGCAGATTTTAACAATATACATATTGAAAATTACTTTTCAATTAATACAAATTATCTAGTCCATTTATCTTGCTTTACAAACAAACATTACAATAACATAAATCATAAATAATAATAATAAAAAATCATTTTAATTGCATTCATAAATTATATGTTTTATGAAAAGCGCTTCTATATTCGACAATTAATGATTGTTTTGTATAAATTATTCGACTCACCGATCGCTACTGACGAATATAACTTCAAATCCTGGTTCCTTTTTTCTCACTAACTTATAAGTTTCTATAAGTTGAGGAGTAAATGCTCTGCACGGAGGACACTGCAAATTAAAACAATACTTATACAGAATGTCTCACAAGTAATAAGTAAGACTGGAAAATTTTCTGACTGTCCTCCGTTATCAAGTAAGTGATAAAAACAAATATTAACATTTAAATTACTTTAAAATGTAGGTAACATATTAAATTACCCCCGTACAATAATGCATGCTTAGCGAAGATTTTAAAAGATAGCCTCCTACCCAATGTGCGGAAAAGTAGAAGCCGCGTACGGTGTCTGGAGGCAAGTCCTGGTATCGGATTTCTCCTGTAGGTCCTGCAGGATGTTCCGAGTTGTAAAGGCGACCAGGGATCAGACTCACGTCCTTCAGGACCTGAAACAAAGGCACAGGATAACAAAAAAGAGAACGGATAATACCCGACGAAGATTTGAAAAACTAGTAATAAGGAAAATCAGGCTTGAAAAGACCAATATTTATTGCGTTTTATGAACAAACATTGAATTATATTGCTATCAATTTTAAGTTTAGATAGTGTTAAAAAAAATAATTTTAAATATTTAATTAATAAAACAATAAGAAAGATTCAATGTACTTCCTAGAAAAAGGTTTCAGAATGGCACTAAAACTGTTGATTTTTGACACTGACATCTGTCATTTACAAACTATGTTATAAACATTTGAATTTGTCAACTGGTTTCCTTAGTGTAATTTAGCCTCTGCGATGTATTACATCCGATTATTCTATATATTATAATGTATTTATCTCTAAATCTATACAAGGTATAATAAAAATTTTAAGTGTATTAAATGGAGAATTTTATGTTCTTCAATATTTGTAATAATAAAAATTTCAAAAAGTTATATTTAGAAGAATTTTTCTAAGAAACTACTACTTTCGGTTGTCCAATAGTTACCAAAACCTTTTCAGCTCTTCCTATTAATGTCAGATTGAGGAATTCATAGTTAAACAGGTCTTAAGTCTTATAGTTTTTGAGGAATCGTCCTTCCAACATCCACACGTACACACATACACACACATACATACAAACACACGCACACATCATCGTAAAAATGTTAAAATGGGTTTGCAGGGACCTTAAATCGTGCTTATTCACTAAAATCTGGATATGCAATTTTTAGCATGAATCCAATACCTCTCTTAGGTAAGTAAAAAAGAAGATGGATATAAGATGACAAAAATTAAATTCATTATAATTATCATAAATATATGTTTTGTTTGCTATGTATTATGATTTTGTTTATATTTCTTTTGTTTCTATGTCACAGTTTATAATTTAGACCACTAAAAATATACCATATACGAGTAAATATGTTATTGCATCATATGCCTAATCTAATAAAATATGATTTTATAAAAATATGGGTTTAAATAAAAACCGGTTGTTTTTTTTTTGGGTCGGGCAAAATTATAATAACTCTGAGGAAAATAGGAGGTAAAATGATTGTATCTATCTTATACTAGAATTGGAAATGATGCTATTATAATGGCTTATTGAAGGGAGTTTATATTGTGGACACACACACGCACGTACGTACGCACGCACTCACGCACACACACACACACACACACACACACACATACATAAAAGCGTTTGAGTTCTACTCGTAATTGTTCTAAAATAAATCAACAAAAAGATTATAGAAATGGAGCCCCCTCCCTTTAAATAAGTTGTTGATGCCCGCAAGTTTTGATTTGAAGAAAATGACTGCACTTTGTACGTAATATTATTTGGGCACTTAGTTTCCTTTGAATTTATAAATGCTTCAATGAGCTACAAATTCCATGTAGAATGACATTACTGTCATAAAAATTGTGACATTTTTATTACTTTATATTTGATCGCCCTCATAAAACGGAATTTAATATCCCTACTTCTAAGCCAGCAATTAATTCCTTTCTCCAGGGTTTTCATTCTATGTTCGAGCTTTTTAACGGTCAGACCACGTACAGATCGGGCCATATTTCATCCTATAGTCTTGTCTCTCGAATAGCGTCCTGAAATGTCTCCTTTGTCTTCCAGAAAAGAAAATACTTCCTGTCTTATATTACCTGAAGCCTGCAGCCTGTGTACTTAATGATATCAAAATCAAACAATGTAGGAATCCTGCCTGAACGGGTAACCGACAAGATATGGAGGTTAATTTGATTGTTCCTGGGGAATTGAAAGGACGAAGGGAATTCGGAATGAACAGATGTAGCTATGAATGTCAATGGGGTCCTACACTACCTATATTTTTTCGTAAATAATAATTTTAATAAATATTATTATGAACTTCACCTAAACTGAGAGTGCTATGTAAATTTAGAAAGTCCTTTATTAATTCGTTAAGTCGTAATAATTATTTTAATATTCTTTGACGTAGATTAGATATAGAGATGATTTTGTTCTCAAACAGTAAGGACTTCGCTAATAATTGAAGTCATATAAATTGATCTTTTTCAGCACTTATAAAAATATATAAATATGTTAAAATAACTCTTGTGGTCAATAATTGGAAGTGGATAATAAGCAATTTAATAACAATTAGTAAAAATACTACTAATATTATAGTCCAAAATTTGATTACCTTTAATAGTCTATGTCATTCAACATATTTTTTACTTTCATACGAACGCTTGAAATCTGTTATGGGATCATAAATTTAAACTATTGTTATTTGGTTTACTGCTGTTATTTTATTGTTGTTATTTTCTGCATTTATGTACTTGAAAATAAATTCCGTATTTCGAAAAGGCAATAGTAGCAGGTTTAAAAGTAGAGAGAATTTAGAATAGAATAAATGTGTGATATAGATAAAGAGATGAGGAAATGGTATTAAAAACTCGATTGTTTTAAAAATTAATAACTATTTTTAAACTTTGATAGCCCTTAACATACAGTTTCATGGCCTAATTTTAATATACAGGGTGTCTCAATAAGCTTGCTCACTATTGGTAACTTTTTTATTTGAAGAGATACAAGGTTGGTTAAATTAGCAAAATTGTGCCATTTTATATTAGAAAATTGGTCATGTAGACAAAATAAAAATTGTGTCAGCGGTTCCCAAAATTTGGGACAGAATATTTATTTTTTAAATGGAACTATATATTTTTTATTATCATATTGGAAAGAGTATTTTTTTCTCTTTCCAATAAGGTAATGTTGTTTATGTACAATTTTTTCAAATAAACGAGTTATTTACGTTTAAAGATAAAAATTATCTTTTATTAGTTTAGGTCAAGTAAACTATGGAAACAATTGTCTTTTATAAAATTATTTTATTAATTTATTTTACAGTAATAAAAAAACAAAGAAAATATTTAAATTGAAAGACATTATTTTTTTCGCACATTTAAACTCTTTTGGAAAGAGAGCCGACCGTTCTACGTAGTCTACGTGTCTATAGATATAACTTTCCATATAGCACGATCATATCTAACTTTTCTTCATTTGTAAAGTTATTAAACATTATTAAACACAGAGAACTTTACGGGAGAAATTATTAAACGTCAAACATAGAATCAATTGTTTTCATGGCTTACTTGACTAAAAAACTAATAAAATAGTTTACAAAATTTTAATTTTTAACCGTAAATAACTCGTTTATTTGAAAAAATTGTACATAAACAACATTACCTTATTGGAAAGAGAAAAAAATACTCTTTCCAATAAGATAATAAAAAATATATGGTTCCATTTTAAAAATATATATTGTCCCAAATTTTGAGAACCGCTGACGCAAATTTTATTTTGTCTACATGACCAATTTTCTAATATAAAATGGCACAATTTTGCTAATTTAACCAACCTTGTATCTCTTCAAATAAAAAAGTTACTAATAGTGAGCAAGCTTATTGAGACACCCTGTAGATGACCCATGTTCTAATTTGTTACTATTTTAAATAATAATTTAGTTCTCATAATGAGCTGATTTCAAATATTTTAAATAGCATATTAAAGAACGAGTTTTACAAGACATGTTTTCTTCGCACGTGTCAAAATTAAGAAACCGAGCCCTGGCGAAAAAAGTTTTATAAAAGGAGTCCTTTATATTATTTTTTATATTTTGCGCCTTTTATATAGTAAAATATTTACAAAAACTGCTATGTTAAACCGAATTTGTTTAGGGAAATTTGTATCTGCAATGTTGTAGTTGGTAACATTAGATTGACATTTACTCAATTATTTGAAAGTTCATGTCACTTCTGATTTATGACATTTCAAAATTTAAGTAAATATTATCTAGTACCAACCTTCTAAAACAAAAAAAAATGTGTAACGAAATGAAGGCTCCTTCATTACGATATTGATATTATTATTATTATTATATATTTTCAATTTTCGTGTAACAAAAGTGAAATCTAAAACCAAACATGGAACTAATTTTATGAACAAAGGTTGCATTTGTATACAAATATTTTGGATCTTACTTTGGAATTAGGTTGTTGAAGAAGTTTCAGGTACATCGTTATTGTTTCGCGCAAAACATTCAGTTGCTATTTCCATTTTAAATTTCTGCCAAATTTAATTTTATTTATGCGTAAGAACGAAAACCATTTTATTTCATTCTCTAAATTTTGTGTTATATGTAGTATTCACTGTCCCGTGTGATTGTCTATCGATTGTCTGGCTGTGGCCTAATCAGCCAATATTGCCTGAACAGTGTAAGGCCCAGGGCTCAGTTGGTTTTCTCTGTCTGTGAGTGACATGTCATCTACATGCTAATTGTCCTTCCCTTCGAACTGTCACTCACTATAGAGGATAACGGCCAATATAAGTCCGATTTCCGATGGAGAGGATTAGGGTTTAATAGCCTAATGCAATGATCTGAATAAATTGATACGATTAGTCTATGAAAATTGATTTTTACATGCTCTTTTTAAGGCTCAATATTTTAGTATTTGTGCTTGTTTACTTATAGGTACAATTCTTTTTTATTTGAAGCAATTTTAAAATGTTAATTTCTTACTTGATCTACGGGTCTAGGTCTCCAAGGAAAAGAATCCCCATGGGGATCTTCTACAAGACGTTCCTTTCCTGAACTGGTGACTGTTGCGCCATCGCTGTCCACCAAGACAAGCGTCGGGACGCCTACTTTGATTCTGTAGCGTCGTGACAAGCGTGTCTGCAAACAAAAAGAGTCACAAAAATTAACTTTAAAAAAATTGATATGATTTATATTTGTAAGTAATTAAATTTGTAGATTTCGGTAATGATATATTTTTACAAATGAGGACGTTTACCAGGTCTGACCTCCAGGGCATTGTAAGTTATCGTGGAGAAAGCATCACAGGAGTCACTTTTGTGTTATTTTAAAATTTGACGTCCAAATCCTACTTATTAAGGATTGTAATAGATGCATTTACAATGAAATACAGTGTGTTAAAAAAAACCTAATTCGGAGTAGGCTATGAACACAGAAACGTATGTCTGATCATTATTCAATTCAAAAGTTGTCAAAATTGATCGAGTAATTTTAAGGAGAAAAGTTAATAAAGAAGGATACAGAATATTACCATCCACCCTTTTCTAATTTATTTCTATTTCTGAAATAAAAATTCAAGAAGAAAAGCTTTGATTTCTTTAGGTAACATTTTTGACAAAATCTCATAGTAAATGTGGTCTGTGATTAAATACTTTCAAATTGACATGCTTTTTGTTCATAGGCTACTCCTAGTTAGGATTTTTTTTTTTTGAATACACTGAAAATCTAGGTACTTTTTTATGTTTTACAGTTATTTTTTGCACGATCGTTTTTTTTTTGATGTTTACTTATAGGGTTTTCAAAGCAATAGGCTTTATTTACAAATTACTGATTGATTTAGGGCCAATCTTAGCATCTCTGGTTAAAATTTTAACTACCAGTTAAATAAACAAAACTGAATCGAAAAGAACTGTCAAATGACATATTTATAATTGCTATCAATAATCCGATTTAATATTGTTTATTTAACTGGTAGTTAAAATTTTAACCAGGGATAGTAAGATCGATAATTTTCAAAATAAATCAATGAATTATAACCTTTAATTTTATTAATATTTTGACAGCTGTCTTAAAATTTGTTTAGCCTACTTAATTATGGGTATCTACGGCAATGTTGCTAGGCATTTCCAACCCAAGAGATGGAAGTGAAATCTGTTATTTCCAACCCAAGAGATTGTCATTAAAGTTAGGAATGACGTATTTTCCAACTTCCAAAAGGTTAGGAATCTGTATAATTACTATAATGATTGTGAATAAAATAATTTTCAAATCTTATTTTTTTTTTTTTTAATTTTGTACGTTGATCGTGTAAAAACGTAATAAGCATTGCGGTCAGTAAGTGCTCTTTTACAAGTATCGGATGTATCTTCAACCGGTAGGAAGCACTTAGGTACTACCTTCAATAGCTATAACAAATAGGGCATCGAACTCGCCAAAAACTGGGTTCGGTTTAGGTTCAGGTTAATTTGTTTTTTGAAAGATGGGTTCGGGTACGGTTGTGGTTCAAGCATTAATAAAATTTGCGGTTTCGTTAGCGGTTCAGGTTCGAAATAATGTAAAATGAGAGCCAGAATTTACGCAAAACGCAACAAGAAACGAACACAATTTTTACGAAAAATCAGCCCAGACAGCAACGCAGACGTCTAAGACGTCGATTATCGGCTGTATTTACTTGTCGAACTAAAAATTAAACTGAACCGGAGTTGAACCCCGAACCTGAATTTTAATACTCGGTTCGGTTTCGACTCAGGTTCAATTAAAAATATATCTGAGGTTCGGTTCTCGGTTTGTGTTCCCTAAAATGTTACGATTTGGTTCCGGTTTTGGTTCGGTTCAGGTTCGGGTTCGATGCCCTGATAACAAAACATGTAACATGAAACATTAACGATAGCTACAAGTTGCAATTTCTTCTTTTATTAATATTTTTATCAAATAAATATTTGCTAAATATAATATTTAAAAAAATCATACTTGACACGTTTCACAAGATATCAGTATATGAATCAACCTCTCCGTTATTTATCAGAGACTGATCTGGACTGATCCACTCTACCATAACCACAGACGGACCAGTCTCTGTCTCTGATAAATGACCGAGAGGTTGATTCAGATACTGAAATCTTGTAAAACGTGTCAAGTATGATTTTTTAAATATTATTAGAAGAGTTTAACCAATTATCGCAATTGCATTGTACATTTATTATTATTTGCTAAACACATCGCAACCCTGAGGTTCAGAAAGCGTTTCGAATCATGATTTAATTTGACAGCTGTGACAGTTTTTTTAGTTTCCTAAAAATTAGTTCGAAAGCATTTTGTAAGAAGATTGGTTGGAAACTTTCAACATGTTAAAGGAAAGAATAGTTCTATGTATTATTGTTGAGGGGAACAACTTTGAACATATTTAAAATAAGATTCTAAAAAATATGAAGCATGTATGAACCAAGTAGTGGAAATAGATGAATACCTTACTTAATATTTGACTAGCGAATTAAATGACAAACTTACACATTCCAAAATCTGATTCATCAAAAGACATGCCAACCATGAACCATGTGATTTGAATTTTACAAATCATATTGAAACGAAACACCCGTATGCAGCGATTGTAATATATTGGAGTATATAATTTTGTATGTTTGTGTACATTTGGTGGCAGTTGTTGCATATACCTATGCATGTAACTGTCAAGTGTAAACAACTGCCCAACTTTGTAACGATCTGTTGTGCATGCTACCCTTATGCCGTGAACAATGCATTGTAATTAAAGTTACAATGTAACGCAATTATAATATCAAGGTTTTTAATGAGAATTAATTGCAAAGCAGGAATATATTAAGCAGTATAAACAAATTGCTTAAGCCCATGATAGTATTAACGTTTAATAATATATTTACTAAATGTATTTATTACAGAACAACAATATTTCTTAGTGACTTTTTTTGTAACCCTTCTAGATATTGTGTTAAAAATCTTCAAAGTTTTGTCACAAATTTCATTGTACTGGTTGTAGTTGAAGGATCAAAAACAAATCATTTATATATGAAGGTAGGCCTTAATGATCCCAGAAAAATTTTTGTTGATAAAAATTTTTCTTTATTTCGGACGTTTCGAGCCCAAGTGGCTCATCATCAGCTTCAAATAGTTAAGTAAAACATTTTTGTAATAATGTCACCAATGTAAAATAGTTTAAAAATAACATTTTGAAAAAATTAACACGTGGTACTCCATAATGTTCAATTAAGAAGTAAGTAGAGGCGGAAAATACATTTTATATTGACTGAAATCCAGTAATTTTTCTTTTTCCTTCATCACCTTTCCAGTCAAGAAGTTCTTGCAGCCAAGAAGTAATTATGTTTCTTCATTACACTGACAAACTTACAGCAAGTTAATTGTAAAATTTTTACTTCATAATTGAACATAATGTAGTACCACGTGTTAATTTTTTCAAATTGTTGTTTTTAAACTATTTTACGTTGATGACATTATTACAAAAATGTTTTACTTAACTATTTGAAGCTGATGATGAGCCACTTGGGCTCGAAACGTCCGAAATAAAAAAAAAATTTTATTAACAAAAATTGTTCTGGGATCATTAAGGCCTACCTTCATATATAAACAAATTTCATTGCGTCATCTGTCACTGATTAAAGTAATCTACTTATTTCTGTAATTATCTCAAATTTGACGTATTTTTACCTCTAAGAGAGGAATTGGAATCATGCTAAAAATCGTATGTCCAGATTTTAGTGAACAAGCACGGTTTAAGAATCCGATATGTCTCTCACTCTCTCTTTCTCTCTCTCTGTGTGTGTGTGTGTGTGTGTGTGTGTGTGCACGCGTGTGTGTGTGTGTGTGCGTGTGTGTGTTTGTGTGTGGATGTG
This sequence comes from Ophonus ardosiacus, assembly GCA_943142095.1. Classification (NCBI taxonomy): domain Eukaryota; kingdom Metazoa; phylum Arthropoda; class Insecta; order Coleoptera; family Carabidae; genus Ophonus; species Ophonus ardosiacus. The sequence continues at coordinate 40,302,043 of OW964826.1, forward strand.
TGGATCCTGTGGACATGATTACTCAATATTATTAATCAGAAAATTTGAAAATTTTGTATACCCTTTCCGGATAACCGAAAGTACGTATACAAGTTTTTAACAGTTTTTCTTGAAAAAAAATACATTGAATATAAATTTTCAGCAACTTTTACTAATAAAAATTGAATGTAAAGGTATAATCTTCAATTGTATGATAATAGCATTTAGTAAAAAACTTTAAATATAAATTTATTTATTTTTATGCATTATCTTGCCTATGCATCAAACTGAAATAGTACTTTGATAACGATTTTGACATATTTAAACAAATGTCACTGTCAAGAAGCAATTAGATTAAAATTAATAATGAAACCGTGTTAAGGAGAATGTAGTAGCAAAATATTTGATTCTAATGAAATTAAGGTTTGTAAAAGTAATATATTTACCATCATACACAAATATTATAATCCGTTTAAGTTTGCTATGTTTGCAGCACTATAAATCAAACAGGTGTTAATAAGCACGTGTTTCCAAAGTGTCATACTGTCATATATCAATTTACAAATACACATTTATGAAATAGATCATGTACAGCGAAGAATTTACATAGATTGCGTTTTAGAGCACCAGGAAATTGATGCTAATTTTTATAATAATGTGTGTGACGATTTTTTCTTAAAATCTATTAAAATATGATCCAAAACTTCTCAAATTTGGCATTTGAAAGTCTTATATAATTTGAAATAATATATTAGATTTTAACTATATTATGATAAACTGGATGTAGTACTTAATTTGGAGCTCTAACATATTTTTGAGGAAAAACGATAAAATATAATCTAAAATTTCGTATTACAACAAATTAGATTTTGTTTACAAACGATCGACCGGAAGTGATCCTTTACTTAAAGCTCATTTCTATTTTAAACATGAAATTGGCCACATCAGGTTTTTTTAATAGAAATTTCGAAAAATAAATTACTAAGAAATATTGTTGCTCGCGACGAGTTCTATCACAGGTTAAATTTAATGTACTTAGGGCCGTTTTCATAATAAACTTTATCTTCACTTTAATACTTTAAATTATAATTAAATTTGTGTACTGTAGCATTACGTTAAATTAAAGATAAAGTCTTAACGTAATTTTAATTAAATTCTTAAAGTGAGCGTGTCTTATTATGAAAACGGCCCTTATTTTTTTTTATTAAATTAATATTTTAAATAAGTATATACATAATCGTATTTCTTAGTATGCTAACAGGATAAATTATAAATATGAGAGCCGATTTTTCTCTCATATTAATTACTGTTACAGCCTGTATATTAAAATAATACTACCGCAAGCGTGCTGAAATATTATTTTATTTTCTATCAATATTTTCTTGATAACATCTTGAAACTTTCTTTCTTTGCGTGTCGTTGATCGATAAGATATATTGATAAAATAAAATGAAAATTGGCTACTTTTATTTTTCTGACAAGTGAATTATTTCATCAATATTTGGGAGAAATAGGCTCTTATATCGGCCATTTATTTCTTCAAGACAGTATAATCATTTTTCTCAGTTTCTTAATGGGAAATAAGAATGAGAAATTGGTTCAACCACGAAAAAATGAAGGAATTATAATTTTGTTATAAAGAATTTCTCTTCACCAGATAGTATTAAATAAAATTGCCAATTTGCTTTATACGCAGATATCGGTAACGATGAAATATTCGTATCTTGCGGACGTTTACCAGATGTACCTCACAGGCACTGATTGCTGACGAAAAGAGTGCTCGCATACCATATGCTTGTATTTGCAACTCTTCCATTCATGCGATTCGTGTGCCCCCGCCTACGAGAGGGTGCTATGCCCCACGGTGTATGAGAAGCCACCCCGTATTGATTTTGGCGTTTTAACATTTTATAAGGGCGCAACGTGCATGTAACATGTACAGCGACAGAAGCAATGTTTGCACTTTTGTAGGTACTTTTTGTGAGGTCATCAATTGTAATGAAAACAATGAAAGCGTTGAGGGCTTTGAGCAATAAAGGAAGATTAATGAGCTAATTATTGTAATTAGAAAAAAAGAATGTGCTTATTTTTAAATTACTGGAATAGAAAATTCAATTCTCGCAAGCCCAATGAGGTATTGCAAAAAATATATCTTTTTTCTTCTGAAATTCGGATAAGTATGTTCTAGTATTTTCTGTTCAAGTTTCTGTATATATTAAACGCAATAGCAATTCAAAATTATACTTTTTGAATTGATGCCAAATTGCTCTGCTTGTGCCGTTCAAAAAATACTAGCCAACTGGAAAGACAAGAGTTAAAATAGTATATTAAAGAACAAATTTTATAAGACATGTTTTTTTCGCACGCGTCAAAGTTTAGAAAACGAGCCTTGGCGAGTTTTCTAATTGACAAGTACGAAAAAAAGTCTTATAAAATGAGTTCTTTATACTATTTTTTAGATTTTGCGCCTTCTACATACTAAAATATTGTAAAAAACTGCTAATATTAAACCGAGTCAATTTAAGGAAATTTGCAAGTGAAATGTTGTAGTTGGTATCACTGAACTGACCACATTCAATTATTATTTATTTGAACATTTGAAGGTTAAATTTAAGTAAATTACGTAAAAAAGGGTTAAGTAAATGTCGTTTAGTACCAACCTTCTAAAACAAAAAAATACGTATCGAAATGAAGGCCATTACGATACGCAATTGCGTATCGTAATGACTTCATTATGAACGCAAAATCTAAAAAGTATTTAATATTTCATACATAAAAAATATTTTGCTTACGTCAAAAATGATATTCATAGAATTTATAAATGGTTTTAGGTTTACTTAAAACAATGATTTTTTTCTTTTATTTTCGTTTAGAGGTACTGCAATTTTTTATAGTATTATTACTTCCATTTGGGCACTCTAGCACAAAACACTGTTCAACATTCCATGTTTGACTTGTAGCAAAATATAAAAATCAGTAGGTAAAATGAATAGAACTATACTTGCCGTCAAATAAATATGGACTGGAGATTTCTATACTGTTGTCAATTCCATTGGTCATGTTGAAAATGCTAAGTTATGAAGAAGCGACAACACCGCAGGGCAAGGAACAGGGTGGGAAGAAGGAAAAAAATGAGCATAAGTCCATTTTTATTTGACGGTAAGTATAATAATATTATTAAAATATCTTTTAGAACTCATATTAATAATTGGAATAATACTACCTTTTTAGTTTAAGTTCTGTATTTTTTATTAATAAAACCCAATGTTTCGGCACCATAACCTGGTGCCTTCTTCAGGGGAAATTTAGTAAAGGTAGTATTATTCCAATAGACACTTACAAAATTGCAATTTGCACGAGCGCCTCTAACGGCGAAGCATAGAAATAAAGGTTGCTATGGTTACCCCGTACAAACAAAGACCTGTCATCAGCCGTAGACTTTACACTCTAGCCATCGTTTTAGTTGAATAATCGAATGATCTTCAATATTATCAAATAAAAAAGTTGCCCCAGACACATCTTCTGGTTTTAAACTCATTTTTATTAAACACAACGTACACATCACAATAAAGAATTAGGTTTAACACTGAATAACAGATGCGAATACAATGACAGATAGGACCAGGAACGGGACGCAAGACAACGAGGGGAGGTTTGTTTGTATGCATGACCTTCTATATCTCTCCTGCAGTGACGTCAATTTTGTAAGTGTCTATTATAGTAATATTGTCACTCGTTTAAATTCTATCGGCGCAAAATTACACCGTCATTGGTGAGTAATTTACGTACATCATCAGGCGAAAAGAAAAGTGGGTGTTTTCAAAATTATATTTTCAAATACAGTTTTCGTATGAATATGAAGTAATATTTATTAAAAAAATACAGGTAAACTATTTTTTTTTATTCTTTCGAATAAAGCAAATTAAAAATTCTGTTGTGGCCATCACAAGACCTCTTTACATTTCCATATTAGGCTATATAAATACTATACATATTTCACATTTCTGATATACACACAAAAAACACATATCTTCTTTATATATTCTTATATTTTTTAATTCATTCTATTCACTCTTATTCTTCTAATGTCAGCTCTTCCTAGGAATGTCAGATTGAAGAAACTGCAGATAAATATTTTTTAAGTCTTACAGTATTTGAGAAACCGTGGCTCCAACATCCACACATACATACATACACATACACACACACACACACTCACACACATACACACACACACACACACACATACACGGACATAATCAAAATCTGGATATGCGATTTTTAGCATGATTCCAATACCTCTCTCAGCGAGAGGTAAAAATTGTGCCACGCCTCATTGCAATGGGGTATTCCACCACAACAAAAAAGTTAAAAAAAATTCAATTTAACATAAAGTATGGCTCAATAAATAATAGTTAAAACAATGAAAACATTTTTTAAATAATTACTTTACGAGATATTTCACATTTGCTAAAAGGGAAAATTGACGTCATACAATTGTTATCTTTCTCTCGCAGCGTACTCAGAGCAGTGTGTGTGAGAGAGACAAGTTTAGAGGAAATGTGACGTTATACTGATTTTTCGAAAATAAAATACTGTTAAACTAGGAACAATTAAAAAATTTTAATACTATGAATTGTTTCAAAACTGAATAAAGTTTTATTTAAAATAATAAAAAAAATTGAGTGGAATACCCCATTTATATAATATAGTTATTTTCGTAACGAGTTATGAAAAATACCAAACATCATGCCAGTGTAATTGACGCACGACGCGTAATGGAGTCAAAGTCAATACACACGAGCTAAGATATTTGAATTTTATACAAGTTACGAACATATTTTTTAGAGGAGCATAAATAAATTTTACTTTTTTTACAAAACTGAAATTTAGGTTCAAACGTACGAACAGCTGACAAATGAATAATGTACACATATAGCTAGAAAATAATGGCGTGGTAGCCTAGCAACCGTGTCAATTATTACGATATGAAATATTGTGACACTAATGTTATAAATTCAACTTTCAGAGTTAGGATACTACGTTGATATGTCATAGTTATCACCAACTACCAAATATAACTAGACAAAACATAGTTTCATTTGTTTTGATTTCGGCTGGCCAGACAGAGATAGATATGTTTTATCTAGTTCGATCATTTCTCACTAGAGGCGCAATATCGTTGACATTTTAGAATAGAAAGTTTTATAGAATACACATCAAGTTATACATATATTTCGATTACAGGTCAAATCTGTAAGTTTTACAGATCTGTAAATCTGTAAAAATCTTATAAAAACGCATCCATTTTGCATATGAGACGCGGGCTTTGACATTTGCTTGTATGGCCCACCCCAACAAGGTTGCCAAGATTACAGTTTGTGTACCTTGTCCGTGTTGCCAAATGAATTTAAGCGTAAAATTAATTTATAAAAATATTCAATATGTTTTGTTTATTTAATTATTTATAAGCTTTGGTATTAAATAAAAACCAACGATTCACTCAAAAACAAAACCGCAAATGTCAAATTACACTGATATATTCATGTGGCCTCTAGTGAGAAATTCAAGAACTAGATAAAACATATCTCTGTCTCTTTCTGGCCAGCCGAAATCAAAACATTCAATGAAGAGGGATAGGGAATGTTTTGTCTAGTTATATTTCTTCGTTGGTTATCACAATGGTGTTCTAAAAACTATTTATCTGTACGGTTTGATATTTAAGAAAATATTTTGTTCCCGTTTGAAGATGTATTGTTTTTTTTCTCATAAAACCAGTTTACTCCGAAAACGAATTTCCAACAAAAAAAGCTCTACGAAAATAAAGAAAAATCGATTTTCCTTTCATTACATCTCAATGGAGAATTTTCATAGCGGGAAATTCTGGAAAAAATAAAAAAGATAACTTTCATTCTGTTTGCGTTTCGAATTTCCCGTTTCCAATACTGTCACAATCAACATTTTCCGACTAATGCCTCATAAATTCCCTTCCCGGGTGATTTTCTCGATTTTTCCGGCTTTCCATTCTAGACTTTCCTTGGTTGTTCCCTGAATCGCCTATAACATCCCCAGGCGCGGAAAATTTATTTCTATCATAAAGTTACACTGCGCTTTTATTTTTTCAATCAAATTTATATGTTGCAAACTCCGACATAGGGAAAAATAGACAAATAAAGTAGAAAAATAAAAGAGAAAAGTTTTTGTTGTAGTTGAAAGCAATGGTCAGACCGAGGAACATTCTGAATGGTATATAAAAAAATAACGATAGTTATTTTTATGAGTTCTTTTTAAACACATGTTAAATATTTACTATTCTAATTCCCATATTCATAAACGTTCGTAAAATTTTAATCGGTTCGTTATAATTTTTACCCAATACGTTGAAAGAAAAATCGAAATGTAAGTTGTCAAATTTGATTCTATTTGTCAAAAATTTTAACGATCTGTTTTGAAACTTTAGAAGTGTTTATGAATATGGACATAAGGTTTAGAGTATGAGCCAAAATATTTTAGTACTTTTACTTGTTAACCTACAGAACCCTTGTTCATAAAATTGGTTCCATCTTTGGCTATATGGGGTCCCGTGGCCGCGTGCCAGAGTGTCTGGTCGCAAACCTGGGGAACCGGGTTCGATCCCGACCGACGCCAAATATTTCGAATTTTAAATGACACAAAAGTGCCTGTGGTGTACTCTCCACGCCAACAATGAGTGCCCGAGAGTGAAGCCTGGTAAGCGCCCGCACGGTACAAATATGTCATCATCATTACCGATATCTGCGATAAAGCATATTGTGGCACACTCAGAAATGGGTAATATACAGCGTGTTTTTTTAAGCCTGATAGAAATTCAAATTGTAAAAAATAACAGAAAAAATTAGATTTTAATCAAAATTTTTTGTTTATTTGAAAGATCAATGCATGGTATTAACATTTGAAAAGGATTTCGGGCATATGGCCACCGCGGCTGTTCTTGACGAAGCGCATTTTGGACGTCCAATTTTGAGCCACTTTTTCGAGCTCTGCTGGCCGTATGTCACGAATAACATGAACAATGTTGGCCTCCAAGGCGTCAATTGTTGCTGGTTTATCAGCATAAACCAGTGACTTCACGTATCCCCACAGGAAATAATCGAGAGTTGTCAAATCATAAGACCTTGGAGGCCAATTGACAGGTCCATTTCTCGAAATCAACTTATCGCCAAATTTTGATTTCAATAAGTCGATGGTTGCGGTCGCAGATGGCACGTAGCGTCATCCTGTTGAAAGCACATCTCGTCCGAATCAATGACATCCATATTTTCAAACAAAAAATTATTGACCATGGTGCGGTAATGATCTCCATTGACCATAACGCGAGCTCCGGCCTCATTTTTGAAGAAATAAAGTCCGATGATACCACCAGAATGTAAACCGCACCAAACGGTGAATTTTTCTGGATGTAATGGAGTCTGTAGGATCTCTTGTGGATTGGTCTCACTCCATATGCGGCAATTTGGCTTATTAACAAACCCGTTAAGCCAATCACGAAGTTGTCTATAAGTTGCGCGAATCGACGACTGATTTTCAAAGTAAATTTGGATAATTTGGTAGCGTTGTTCAAGCATGAGTCTATTCATGATGATTTGCCACAGTATATCGATCATAAATGTCAAAAAGTGAAGGCAGTATGACAGCTCGTTTGACAGGTAACTCTTTCATAAGTTCTATCTAAGAAAAAAAAACACCCATTATATATATATATATATATATATATATATATATATATATATATATATATATATATATGTCTTTGGCTATACAGGGTGTTTCATAATATATGCGCAGGACTTCAGGATGTGATAGCTCGTCCAAAAATATGTAAAAAAGTACTCTTGGTCATAAGCTCTAAAGTTGACCGTTTTCGAGAAAAATCAACTTTTATGTTGAAATCATGGTCAATTTTTTGAAGTAATTTTTTTTTTTTACTAATTAAACAAAATTTATTCAAACGTTAGAACAAGTAACAAAACCAAACGTTAACTTCATAATTGCAAAATAAAAAAAAAACAATAACAAATCCTACTCAGTTAAATAAATTGTTGGGAATGTCCGCCGTTAGTTTTCTTTTTATCAAGTAGGCTTTAAATTTTAAATCAAAAGCTACCTCCTGTCAAAATAACAATTTGTTTGTACCTACAAAAGAAGCAAGGCGGTTGTATCAAAAAAGACATCCTGATCGCCGAATACCACACCATAACTTGTTTCAACGCATTCAAATTTTGCAATTATGAAGTTAACGTTTGGTTTTGTTACTTGTTCTAACGTTTGAATAAATTTTGTTTAATTAGTAAAAAAAAAAAATTACTTCAAAAAATTGACCATGATTTCAACATAAAAGTTGATTTTTCTCGAAAACGGTCAACTTTAGAGCTTATGACCAAGAGTACTTTTTTCATATTTTTGGACGAGCTATCACATCCTGAAGTCCTGCGCATATATTATGAAACACCCTGTATACATTTCAACCAAGTCTGACGTTTTTTTATGACATCATTAAATGGAACAGTTAAAAGTTTTTGGTAACAATTGAAGAGCAATAATCTTATGCCCGTATTCATAAACACTCGTAAAAATTTTAAACGGTTCATTATAATATTTATCCAATAAAAACAGTCGACATTGAAAGCAAAAACAAAATTTTATTTGTCAAGTTTGATTCTATTTGTCAAAAATTATAACGAGCCGTTTTGAAACTTTACGATTGTTTATGAATATGGGCACTAGTCTATTTTTTTTAATGTGAGATAATCAAAGAATAAACTTTTTAGCTTCCTTAGTTTTATAGTTTTCTGTAATTTAATTTACCGCATGATCATGTTGATGTTTAAATATTAGAAAATTATTTACTGAAGTTAAGAAATAGAAAAATGAACGTTGATGAGCAATTCGTCCCAGTGACTATAATATAATACTATACTTTTTCTACTACTGTATATTTGGCAATATCTTAAATAAATATTGCAGAAACACTTTATAAATTTACAATTTATTGGAACACCATTTATCAAACAGAACATTAAATTGATTTTTGATTTATGATATTCAGGAAACTACCTGGTTATTGGCGATTGGCGTGAAGATGTATTGTACGATGTGTACAATTAGTGTAAGATTCAGAGATGGGGTAGTAATAATTTCCATTATTAAATTCTCGCTGAAGTATTTTTAGCGGGGCGCAATTCTCCTCGTCGCTCTCACTATCCATATTTGAACACTTTTCAAAACGTCAGAAATCGGTTGAATAACGTAAACACAAAAATATAAAATGATGAGTGACAACAGTGACAATCACAAAGTTATCAACTGTCAGACGGAAAATGGAGAACAGTTTGTATAATGTATAAGAATATTAATAAAAGAAAACGGTGCAGCTCTCGTTATTGTTTTTAATTTTCTTTTACAGAGTAAAAATAAATTCTATTTGAGTTGTAAGTTGTGTATTTCCTGTGTATCGTTAAGTTAGTAACATCCGGTATAGTGAAGGATTCAGGTACTTAGGACGGGTAATTATAAGTTGAATTTATCTCATAGGCCAAACTTAGTTGACAAGTTTACTCCGAAAGTGTTTACCTTACACATACACACGCGCACACACGCATGCATACATACATACATACACACACACACACACACACACACACACACACACACACACACACACACACACACATAGTTTGCTCAAAAAGCAACGGCTAATTTTCAGTGAAACAGTATAAAGCATCGTCCAAAAATATGGGAAGTTGTTTCCTTCATATTGTAATTCCTAATAAAAGTTACAAAACCACTGTACTTTACGTTCCCAGATTTAATAGTTCGGCCAGTTTATATTTTTAACAAACTATAAAACTTTGTACAAAATTCTTTCGACTACTGTAAATATAGACTTAAAACTAAAAAAAGCACAACACAAGACCTCTCGCCATTTCCATATTAGGTTAAATAAGAATTGTATTGCACTTCGCTATCGAACCGTCGTTTTATAACAAAAAATTACAGAACTTTACCCAAATATTGTTTTTTATTTTATTTAACATGTCTTTTATATCTATTTTTCATTGAATGAGGAAGTTCTTAATGTCAGATATTCATCCAATTCATTAACAAGATTAGCTGTGTTTCTGATAGATATATGCATTTTACCTATAATTTCAAATATTTAATTAATAAAACAATAAGAAAGATTAAATGTACTTCCCAGAAAACGCTATCAGAATATCACTAAAACTGTTGCTTTTTGATACTGACATCTATCATTTACAAACTATGTTATAAACATTTGAATTTGTCAAGTGGTTTCCTTAGTGCCTTAGTCTCTGCGATTAGATTATTCTATATATTATATTGTCTTTATCTCTAAATCTATAGAAGATACAATAAATTTTTTAGAGTATTAGATGGAGAATTTTATGTTTTTCAATATTTGTAATAACAAAAATTTCCAAAAAATTATATTTAGAAAAATTTCTTTAAGAAACTACTACTTCCGATTGTCCAATTGTTACAAAACCTTTTCAGCTCTTCCCAGGAATGTCAAATTGCGGAATTCATAGTTAAACAGGTCCCGTGGCCGGCGCGTGCCTGAGTGTCTGGTCGCGAACCTGGGGGAACAGGGTTCGATCCCGATAGACGCCAGATATTTCCAATTTTAAAGGGCACAAAAGTGACCCCTGTGGTGCACTCTCCACACCAGCTATGAGTGCCCGTGAGGTGACGCCTGGTAAGCGCCCACACGGTAAAATATATCGTCATCATTACCGATGTCTACATGTGTTGTAGATACTGGCTAGGGTTGCCAACTGACCTTTTTTGGAAAGGACAGTCCTTTTTTGAGCATATTTTGTCCTTGTCCTTTTTTAAACCAGGAAAGGACGCGATTTGTCCTTTTATAGTAAATTTTATAAATATGAAAATGAAATAATTATTTCACATTTTATGTAATGATAAAATTTTGAATTATTGATGTAGGGTTAACTAGTGTTGTCTTGTCAAATTTGTTAATTGTTACTCTCATGCTCATGCTCTCCTCCTCGTTATTATTTTATTATAATTTATTAGCGCTAAATAACTGCTTTGTCAGTTTAAAAAATTTAAATGTAAAATTATATACTGACAGTTAATATTTTAAGGTTAGATATCTTATTGTGTTTTACTTTTTTTCTTCATAAAATATTGATTTTAATTTTTATTAAATTTGCTTTATTGTAAAGAAACTCTATATTATCTTGCATTAAAACACCTTTGACCTTGAAAATTTTCAAAATTTTTTTCTCAAACTGTAAATCCTACACACAATTCAGAAAAAGATGGCCGAAAAATGTCCTTTTCTGTAATTTTGTAAAGTTGGCAACCCTAATACTGGCACACCCAGAAATGGGTAATATGCCGTGATGATATATTTATTTTATTTTTATTTATTTAAGTCTTATAGTTTTTGAGGAATCGTCCCTCCAACATCCAGACATACACACACAACACACACATCCACACACACAAACATCATTTTAAAAATGTTATAATCGGATTCTAGGGACCTTAAATCGTGCTTATATTCACTAAATCTGGAAATGCGAATTTTAGCATGAATCCAATACCTCTCTTAGCGAGAGGTAAAAAGGAAATGTCAAATGACGGTGATACTGGTTCAACCGGCATTTAAAAGATTATCTTCTGGTCCAAATTTATCCTCTACCGAGACCCTTTAATTTTGGAACAATGAGAAACAGCTTTGTAAAAATCCAGTGCGTACAGCGTACAGTAAAACCTACCTTACAAATTACAAGATTTGGGGCAATACTCTAACAGAAAAATGTGCAGGTTTTGTAGATACAGTGTCTAATAGAATAGGGGTTTCCAAGTTTTTTTTTATTTTTTAATTTGTTAATCTCTATATAAAAATATTAGACCAGTGTTTTTTATTTTGGCCGAAAAGCGTCTAATAAGCCAGAAAAAAATTATTAAAGTTTCTATAAATAAGGATCGAGAAAATCATCGGTGCGTATGACGTCACCGACACCGCGAGAACATACGTTTCTAGAGCTGAGTGAGACGGACATATAACAAACACGGTGGGTATGTCGTTTCGCACATGAACATTGAACATGTAAGATCTGTAAGATGTAAGATGTAAACAAATGATACCTACATAACCCAAGAAAGTTACCAGTTGTTAAATTCTGTTCCTCAACTTATTTTGTAGTACTTATCGAAGATATTTTTAAAGAAATTGTGATTGTACATACAAATCAGGTAAAACTTGAGTACTTATAGTAATTTTGGAGATAATTAAATATTATTTTTCTATTACCTCTCGCTAAGAGAGGTATTGGATTCATGCTAAAATTCGCATATCCAGATTTTATTGAATAAGCACGATTTAAGGTCCCTACAATCCGATTATAACATTTTTAAAATGATGTCTGTGTGTGTGTGTGTGGATGTGTGTATGTGTGTATGTGTGTATGTGTGTATGTCTGGATGTTGTAGCCACGATTGCTCAAAAACTATAAGACTTAAAAAATATTTAACTGCAGTTTCCTCAATCTGACATTCCTGGGAAGAGCTGATTAGATTTTGGTAACAATTGAACAACCGGAAGTAGTAGTTTCTTAGAAAAATTATTCTAAATATAATTTTTTGGGATTTTTTTTTATTAAATATTGAACAACATAAAATTCTCCATCTAATACACTTAAAAATTTTATTATATCTTGCATAGATTTAGAGATAAAGACACTATAATTTATAGAGTACACTTATCGCAGAGGCTAAGGCACTAAGGAAACCAGTTGACAAATTCCAATGTTTATAACATGACACATGTCATTGTCAAATATCAACAGTTTTAGTGACATTCTGATAGCTTTTTCTGGGAAGTATATTTAATTTTTCTTATTGTTTTATTAATTAAATATTTGAAATTATAGGTAAAATTGTGGTAAAATACATATATCCATCAGAAATACCGCCAATCTGGTTAATGAATTGGAACAATCTCTTACATTTAGAAACTTCCTCATACAATGGAAATATATATAATTAGAATTATATGTGTGCAAAAGACATGTTAAATACAATAAAAAACAATATTTGGGTAAAGTTCTGTAATATTTTGTTATAAAACGACGGTTCGAAAGCGAAGTGCAGTACAATACGTATATAGCCTAATATGGAAATGGCGAGAGGTCTTGTGCTGGCCATAACAGATTTTTTTTTTGTGGTGGTGGTGAAATACTGTTTCGTACCGGGTTGCTCTAATTCCTCAGCAAATAATCCAAAGAAAATGTGTATATGTAACGGTTCCAAAAAATGAAGAAACACGTACAAGTTATAATGACTAAATGTAAATATTCCGTATTAATGGAGTTAAATCTAAACATGTTAATTAATTTACTAATTTAATTATTTGTGTTTTCAATTTACAGCCAGAAAGTAAAAACGCTGATTTTTGTCCTATCCTGTTATCATTAAAATGATAAAATTAGCACATGTTTAACTTTCCAATTAATAATAAATTAAATTATTGGTAAAATGATGTTTTATTTAAGACAAAAAAATAACAAACAACTATGAAACTATTTATTTGATTTCATAAATTAATTTGGAGAATACTGCAATTTTCCAAAATGTTGTTACCTCCTCCATCAACTGCTGACACAGTTCTTTGTCGACTGTCTGCTTTCACAAATTCAGGATCCATATTCTAAAGAAAGTGAACAGTTTTAATATAAACAGCATTATTGGTTATTTACTTCACTTACTTGTTTTTTCAAAAGATTCTTCAAAAAACTAACAGGAAATTCATTAAAAATTTCTTGTAACCTTAAATTTCGTCAAAATAACACTTCTTCTGGCTCGCTCAAATGTCATGTCAGAACCAGCGCGAACATGATCTGCGCGCTGGAAAAGCCATTAGCCAATCAGAATTTTCAGAGTGTCGTTGACGTCACAAAGATGGCCGATACTGAATTTTATGCACTCAATTTAAATGTATTACATTTTAATTTTGATTTTAGAGTAATAAAAATAAGCAAATTAACGATTTTATTCATCTTAATATTACTTATACATGATGAACTCTAATATCCAATAAGTATTTCTTAAAAAGCTGTAGCCTTGGAAACCCCTATTAAAGCTGTATTACTGGTATTACCAATAAAGGCGATGTAACCCAATATTAAACGACGGAATGGCATATTCACTTTTTGTAAAATCTATATTTTAAATTAGTCGAAAGAATTAGTAGAAATTTCTCACCATTTACGTAGGTTTTATTATTAGTTTGTTGAAAATGTTAACCTGTGAAACTATTATGTCTGGGCTCGTATCACCGACTCGTATACTAGTATAAGATTTGATTGTATTTCTTCTTATTACACGAGATTTCTGTTCAAATTGAAGATTTAAATCTTAATTCCTAAACTCGTCGATTTGTGTTGCGGCGCGAATGTTCAAGTGCACGAGTGCTCTTCAAGGGGCTCTAATCCGATTTGGGGCTTGTGCCACCCCATTGGGGCATAGTCCCTCAAGTGGTTGCGACGAGACGCATTCATAATGCACTAGGACGCTGCTATTTGCTGTTCAACACCTGAGACCCACTTAGGCACACTTCTTGTGGCGAATGAATTTCAAATTTTAATGAATATAAACCTATATAACGGAGATTGAGCTATAACTATCATGTTTGTGAAATTTAACTACTTATTTTTTCTAAAATATATTACTCATTCACGGAGTTACATAAAAATATTGTCACGCTACTATCAGTTGAAGTTTTGTATGTTTGCAAATTCAAAATTGTCTCATATCAGTTTTTGTTTTTATACTTATTTCCTTTTTGTAGTTGGAAGCTGCATATAAGTAACGCGTTATCATTGCTTGTTATTTCTCAATGTCTATTGTACTTTCATATCTGTAACATCCTAGTTCATTTTACTCGTATTTCAGTCATTGTTCTAAAAATGTTTCCCAAAAGAGGCCTTACTGACGAAATACCTTCTTGAGAATAGCACTTATTCAAATGTATGAAAGAAATAATTTATCTCTCGAAGTAGTGTAAGAGGAGGACGCGTCCCAAGGTCAAAGTAATGATGTTGAACCAGCTAAGAATATAGAAGAACGTATTATAGACGTTTTGCTTGAGACAGATTTATTCTTTTCCAAAAACGGAAATGAAATTAGGCAGCAGCTCCTGTCTCTGCGTGTGTCAGTATGTGTGTGCGACAAATTTTTCTCCGACAATAATTCCAAAACTACAATTCTAAAAATTATGATTCTTTTGTATTCCTCTTCTTTACATCCATAGGAAGAGCTGATTACATTTTGATTATAATTGGTTAACCGGAAGTTCCCTTATTTGAAGTACTTCAAAGTTTTTCTATAAAAAAAAAAAAAAACGCAGTTAAATATAATTTGTCGACATTTTATGTGATTATCAATATGTAAGAATATTTTATTCTCTATACGGTTTGATTATACATTTTCCTTCATATTCAGATTAACTTTCAAAAATCATTCAGCTTTGCTAAAATCATGGAAACAGCTGATATATTCAAAAAATTCTAAACCAAAGATGGGAAGTATATGATCAGAAAGTGGTATAAGTAACAGAGCGTCTCTATCAAGTAACTTGCAGTTGCAGCCTCGCCTCAAGATTGGAACTTTCAATGTCGGGAGTAAGAGGAAGGGCAAAGAGAAGATGGAAGGACTGTATAGTAGAAGATTTTTTGAGAGACGAAGAACTGTGTGTAGAAGATGCGTTGGAATGAGTAGAAGAGAAGAGGAAGAAAGAGCAACCCCTAATAAAGTAGGGAAAAGCTGGAGAAGGGGGAAATGCCAAGTACAGTTTACATAATGTACATTCATGTTATAATTTTATTGGATTTATAGAATCTCTACATTCAAAGGAACTTTCGGTATAGAATTTGTAAAAAATAGTGTGTTCGTGTTACAATTTTATAAGGATATATATATATATATATATATATATATATATATATATATATATATATATATATATATATATATAATCTTTTTCAAGGAACTTTTGGTATGGGATTTGAACAAAATACATCGAATTGACGGAAGGTTTTGTGCTGGGCACAACAGATTTTTCATTTAAAATCTTATAAGATGTAATAACAGTAATTTTATATAAATAACCTTTAATAGTATATTATCCGCCAAGGTTGAGAGGATAATCACCGAGGGATATAAGGCGCCTGGTCAATAATGATCTTCTCAACCGTGGTTTATATACTATTTTTTTCAGTACTAGCACATAAATTCTCTTTGAATTTTTTTTATTGATAATAACAATAATTTTAACATGAATAATAACTTTACTTATTTGTTAATATTCACAAAAACAAAGTTTTTTTCGCTGGTTTGATAACCTCACTTATGGGCCTAGATTTGTATTTAATTATTTAATAAAAAAACACTTTGTGCTGTTACAGTCAGCAGCCTTATTAGTTTATTATTATTTTTAAATAAATCTATTGAAATGTAATTACCTACAAATATAAAAAAATAGTGATTTGTTCAATCCTACATTTACAAATATTTCACATTTTCACCAAAACAGCACAGTGGCCAGGCGAGGCGGCAGCGTAGGTCAATTTAAAATTATAGTGGCAAATTTAAATTATATACTTAACACCTTCCTTGAGTTTAATGTTTTTAATAATATTTGGATTTGGAGGCTTGAGTTTGATTGAAAAGTGATAGTTTGCATTATAGACCAAGGTTAATAATAAATTATTATTGACCTAGGTTACCATGGTTACAATACAAGCAAGCGGTAGTGAAAAACAATTTCTCATGTCAAATAAAGGTAAATAATAGTGGGTTCCTAGGCTAGTAGTGAAAAAAATATATAAGCCTGAGAACCCCAACCAGTGGTACACGTATGCAATAATTTCCTGCAAGATTATACGGTTAATCACGAAGGATGAACAATTTAAGACTCACTTAGGCACACTTTTTGTGGCGAATTTTAATAAATAATCACGAAGAATGAACAAGTTATTTTAATAATAAAATGTTAGCAATGTGGTGTTTGTAGGTGAACGTACGCTTCATTACCTACCTTGGGCGTTTAGCCCCGGACAGTCAAACTACAAAATCGATATGAAGTAACGAAATATTCGCAAGTCAGACTGCTCATCCGGTTAATGGGATTTCCTTCTCTACACTTTAGGCTTTTAACTAAAATTATCATCTTTACTTCTCAAAGTGAACTCAACAGTTAAATGGACGAGGAATACTGCATACCTAAGTACTGAAATCCAAAGCGTTGGAGAAATAAAGTACAGAGAAACTTCAAAAAGCAATAAGACTAAAAATCAACGACAACAGAAGAGAAGAAATACTTTTTCAAAGTTGTGGGTTCTTTATAAAGGTTGTATGGAAGTATAGAGTATTCTCCACGTAAGAATGCCACTGCACAGTAAAAAGTTATAATTGTTACATACAGTTGCATGCAAAAGTTTTGGGCCAAACTAATTTTATCTTTTATAAAAGAACATAATTTTTTTTGTAATACTTTTATTACACTCTTCTCAGGAATATTAATTACATAATAATTAGTATAGTTGACATGTTTTAAAATTTATTTTTTTTTGTTCAAAAATATTGATGCAAGATAGTTTTGGGTTCAAATCCCACACTCAACGATTATGAAATAGAGGAAATTTTAAGTATTTCATCTAATTTTCTAATAATTCTTAACTTTTTATAAATTGAGAATAACACAATAAATATTTAACAAATATATATTTTAATATGTTACACTTTTCACTTTTTAAAATTTAGCAATTACAATTTTTCTGGGAACTAGCTGTATATTGCAATGAATATTCAGTTTTTAATAAATGAAAAGAAATACAAAAATAATTAAGATTGAGAGGTGTGGGTGAGTATGGATCGTATATATTGGTAAAACCGAGGGTAAAACATAAAAAGTCCGTTGTGGCCAGCACAAGACGTATCACCATTTCCATATTAGGCTATATAAGTTGATATTGTATTTAACGTTTCTGGTACACACAAAAATTCTAATTACATCTATTATTAATATATTTTTATATTTTTTAATTCATTTTAAAAATATTCTATAAAATTTCCTCCTTCTCTTCTAAATGTTTGAGATTCTTCAAATTGATTGACGAGATTGGCGGTATTTCTGGTGCGTATACATATGTAATATATGTATTTATGATTTTAAATTATTAATTATTAATAATAAAATAAGAAATATTAAATGTACTTCCCAGAAAAAGCCTTTGACACTGACATTTTTCTGTCAGTTACAAACTTTTTAATATTTCATCTGGTATCCATTGTGTTACTTGGGCTGTGAGATTCATTACAACGGATTATTTTATATTTTTATAATTCTCTATCTCTAATTCTATAGAAGATATAATAAAATGTTCAATGTATCGGATAGAGAATTTTATATTCTTTAATATTTGTAATAAGATAAATTTGCAAAAAATAATATCTAGAAGATTTTTGTTAAGAAACTACTATTTCCGGTGGTTTAATTGTTACCAGAACTTTTCAGCTCTTCCTATTAATGTCAGATTAAGGAAAACGTAGTTCAATTGGTTTTTAGTCTTATAGAATTTGAGAAACCTTCTCTCCAACACACACATACACACACACACACACACACACACACAGACACACACATACATACACAGAGACATCATTGTAAAAATGATAAAAGCGGATACTAGTGCCCTTCGAACGTGCTTATTCACTAAACTGGATATGCGATTTTTGGCATGAATCCAACACCTCTAGCGAGAGCGAGAGGTAAAAAAAATAAGAGAAATACGAAAACAAAATCCAATTTTTATTTATAAATGATCCCCTGAATCTTTTGATGAAAATAACCCAATAAATGGTAAAAACCATAGTACTGTTATGTTATTTTTAAAAAAAATGGTTTCGTTTTAAATTAAATGAGTTTGTTTTTGTTGTTCAGTAAATAATTTTATCCACAACTGTCAAATAATATACCCATAATTCAATTGCTTTTTATCAATTAATGACCTTTGTTACTGTTGCTAATTGTATAATATTTCGATGGAATAATATTATTCAATCGTTATGTCAAATTCAAATCTTACCTTTCAAAGAGTACGAACAAAATTATTTTAATAAGCATTTTTTTCACATAAGCAGTCAAAGTTCCATTAGTTTCGTCATTTATCATCCTTTTATTTTCTTTTTAAACTTAATTGTAGCTGCATAGTTGGTTTTTCAATGTCAAATCACTTCATAATTTTGTTACTACGATAACTAGATTTGTCTATGTTTGAAAGCAAATTTTTTTTGCAGTTATCAGAAGTAATATCACAAGACCTCCTGATTTTATCGATAAATTTTTATTTTGCACGAATTTTTTTTTTTTGCTTAGCAACAAACACGAAAGCAAACTGCATGGTAAATCCCGACTCCGAAGGAGGAGGGGTTTTACCTAATGTCAGTTTGCTTGAGTGATTTTGCTTAAAAGCAAAAAAAAATGAGTGCTTAAAAATAAAAGTTTATCTGAGAAAATCTGAGAGGTCGTGTGGTATTTGGTAAGATAAATTCCAAAGACAACGCAAAATGAAACTTGACACATTAATTGTCACACTGACAGTTATAAACCATAACAACTGTTTATTTACTTGGTAGCGGAAAATTATCGGGGTAACGGGGTTTTATCGGGGTAACAAGGTTTTATCAGTATAATACTGTTCCCATTGGTTGAATTTTCAAGTGTTTTGCATCATGATTGGTTAAAAACTAGTCGTTGGAATTTATCAGTGACAAAATTCTTATTAATTTTGGATACAAATATATATTGAATAATATACTATTTTTCAAATTTATTTTTGAAAGAAAATGTTAAAACTATTGTCAGGGTTTTTAGGGAAAAGATGCCACACCCATTTATGAGTAAAGGACATTTTAATGTACACATATTTTTTCAGTATGTACCAACTTCAAATGAAATGAATTAAATTTATAATGAATAATAAGTCAAAAAGAAACATTCATTGCAGTACACTAGTACACAGCTTACAGTTAAGTTTAGTTTAAGGGGGCGCATCGTTCTCCTAACTTTAATTTGTAAATCTAACTTAAATTGTAGTTTTCGTTCCGGGTGAATTTGCTCGCATAACCCGGCATAAGACCTAGATCGTTAACTTTCGCGTACCCATATGAGTATGAGGTCTGGATGGTTTTCGTTCCATTTACTTTAGATCGTAGGATCTGGACAACGTGGGACAGGGTCGTCATCCCAACTTTTAAATTTAACTTAAACTGTAGCTTAACACGGCATGAGGTCCGTATTATTTGATTTGTTTGTATTAGCTCGTGTAATCCGACACGAGGTCGGATTCGATTATGCCAAGAACCCAGGACCTGGATATGGGGGACGAGACAACGAGACAGGCCATCTAGATCGCGAGTTAACGACGCGAATATATACGAATTTTATTGCGAAATACCGGGCACGCGAAATTTTGAAATGATTTTGAAAGTTTTGTTTAATTTTATTTTTTATTTTGTGTGTGTATTTTTAGTAGTTTAGGGTTTGCAGGGTTAATTTTTGCCACAAATTTGTTCGCGTAAATCAATTTATAATAATACGTTTGGGGTGGGATTTAGGGATTGTTTATGTATATTATATTATCTTATCCTTTCTTTAAATGATCGGTAAGTTTATTACGATGTAATTTTCATGAGTTTTTATTTCAACATATAACTTTATTATAGATCTATCCATATTTTTGTAACAAGTTATAGCTGGTGATGGAAGCATTACAATGCTTCCGAAACGTTCCAATACAATGATATAAAACTATTTGATTTCATTTTCCTAACCCTGGGAAGGCTGTACACAGATATTTGATGAAAAAATTTCCTTTCTGCGAGGTACGAAGCACCATAAGATTTATATATTACTTTATATATGCTCGTATATAATATAAATATAATATATTTATTTTGTATAGGTTTTTTTCCTAGTGCAATGGGTATTTGGCGTGCCACTATTTAGTACTGTGCAATGAATACTCATCAGATTCCGATGAAAGTCTCTCGCGGGCATGAAAATGCTCGGAGGATTTTACACATGATAAAACAAAACTGATTTCGTAATCACAATAAAGTTTTCTTTTATCGTGAAGTAAACAACCCTCATTCAAGAAAATTGACCCCCTGCGTATGGATTGCACGGGGTTGGTTTTCGTGGAATGGGGAGGGCGCGGTCGAAGGTCCAAACATTGTATGAAATATGATGATGAGCAATAGATTATCGATGAATATCAGTGGTTGGAAAGCGCTTGGCCCCAGCAGGCCATGTCCGTGAATAAGCCATAAATACGTTCATTTCATCTCGTTATCATTTTTGTTAGGGTTTCAGGCGCGGGCGATTCTTTTTTGAGATCGTTAGGATTTTGTAGGACATCCCGACATCCCAGCCGTGGTATACACCGGGGTGGTTCTCTCAACTCCTTTGAATCGCAGTAGGGTTGGACAGGGTTCCTTGCCCAAGTGGAGAGACCTTGTCGTGGTGGCTGGGCTTAACCATTCTCCAAAAAGAATGGTTTTCAATAATGTAATGATAGTTTTATTATTTCATTTTGCTTCTTTCTTGTCCTTATTGCTTCATTTCTTTCAGGGTCCACGTTTCTTTTAAATATTCTCCTTTTAATTATATATAGCAGGTTATCTCCAAACTTGTTATTATCTTATTCGTATATGTATACATATTTAACTTACTTACG
This sequence comes from Ophonus ardosiacus, assembly GCA_943142095.1. Taxonomy (NCBI): domain Eukaryota; kingdom Metazoa; phylum Arthropoda; class Insecta; order Coleoptera; family Carabidae; genus Ophonus; species Ophonus ardosiacus. Next base: position 40,323,849 of record OW964826.1, read on the forward strand.
TTCCTAGAAACCCTAATAAATAATTAAAAATAGAATATTTAAAAGTCATTTAAAAGAAACAGGTAAATACCGCGGTGACAGTTACCTCTTATCGTACGGATTTTTTTTTGTGGCACAGTATATTTTTCTTATTTGCAAAAAAATTGAAAGGTTTGCCCTTTTTCCAATTAAAACTTCAAACCCGTAATCCTTCCAATTTTGGCTAATCCACTGTTTTAGCTGTGTATAGCACGTGGCGTAACATCAAACGAATTTTTAAAACATTCTTTACGACCACAAATTCCTGTTGAAAACTTTGTTTACAAAAGCCAGGGGCGATCATCTTTGTTTACAATTGTCGCCCTGTAAGTGAAGTCAGATTCCTCGTGTAAACAAGGGTAGATGCTCGCTTGTTTTATTTTGACGTATCCCATTTCAACAGAAACAAAAAGCTATTTTTATTGTAAAGATGAATTAATTATCAGTACAAGCGTTTCAACTTTGGCCTCGTGTTTTACGATCTGGGGTGAATTTCAGATTTTTCAGAGTTAATTAAAGTAGAATGTAACGCGGAAATAAAATAGGATTGAAATCGTGCGTGCTAAAATACTGAAAAATAAATTACATGTGTCGAAGGACGATTACACTTTGTTTTAGTTGTGTTACCACGGAAACAGAACAATGTATTTCAGTTTATTAAATATAGAAATAAAACTATATATAAACGGGATTACTTTGTACCATTTTTGACATAAATTTTTTAATGATACGATGAAATATGTTTAAAATAATACTAGTATTTATTATTACTGATAGCTATTGTAAAAGTATATGAAATTGTGCCAATTAATTAAGTCATTTAAAAATATGTATTTAATTTATGATGCAAGAAGGGGTATGCTTTATTTTTGACCAGTAAAATGTTGCATGCTGCAAAAAAGCTTCAAATAAAAGTTATAGAACTTTAAATTCTACATTTGAATCACCACAATTAATTTTGAATGCTTTGCAAAAATAGCAATAGCCATGGAATTACAACAAAAAATTACCAAATGTTAAACGGTTTATCTGTCAAGTTAGATTAATTTATTTTTTGTAATTTATGTCCAAGTGAATAGTTATGTATTAACTTGAACAGAAACTATAAATAATACATAATAAAAATCTCGATAAAAACATTTGTTACTTCATTTGTTTTAATCGCCATTTTTGGGGTGATTTTCGACATTTTCGTACCTAATTTCTGCCGTTACAAAGCATGCAAAAAAATTTTGCTTATAGACTCAGATGCAGAATTTTAAACGCTGCAACTTTTATTTGAAACTTTTTTATTTAAAATCACTAGGGAAACATCAAGTGATCAGAATAGTCGGATCCAGTATTGTATCTAGGATGACTTATACGGGGAACTCCTTGGTTTTCTATTTATAAGTTCGCTATAACCGAAAACTTTTCAAATACTATATTCGAAATAAGGTTCATTTTATCCGAAAGTTCGTTACAGACGGGTTCGTTATTTGTAGAAAAAAATCACACACTTCTTATGGGATTTTAGTTCGTATTCTCCAGAAAGGTTCGTTATAACCGGAGGTTCGTTGTAAACAGGTTCGTTATAAGCGGACAGTACTGTACAATAATCAAATATAAAAATCTGATGTGGCCAGCACATGACCTCCCGCCAATTTCATGTTTAAAATAGCAGTGATCTTTAAGTAAAGTATCACTTCCGGTTGATCGTTTGTAAATAAAATCTAATTTGTTGTCCAATAAATAGAAAAGTCTGTAATACGAAATTTTGGATTATGTTTTATTGTTTTTCGTCAAAAATCTGTTAGAGCTCCAAATTAAGTACTACATCATTTATCATATATGGTTAAAATCTAATATGTTGTTTCAAATTATAAATGAGGTTTTAATACCAAATTTGAGAAGTTTTGGTTCATATTTTAATAGACTTTAAGGAAAAATCGTCACACACACACATTCTTATAAAAATCAGCATCAACTTCTAGGTGCTCTAAAACGCAATCTTCGCCGTACATGATCCATTTCGTAAATGTGTAGTTGTAAATTAATATTAATTTATAGTGGATGGAAAATATATTATTTTTACAAACCTTAATTTCATTAGAATTAAATATTTTACCATTATATTCACCTTAGCCTTAACACGGTTTCATTATTAATTTTAATGTAATTACTTCCTGACAGTGACATTTGTTTAAATATGTTAAAATTGTTATTAAAATTATGTTTTTGTTTGACGCATAGGCAAGCCGATATATGAAAATAAATTATATTATATATTCATATTTAAAGTTATTTAGAGTTATTTACTAAATGTTATTATCGTAGAATTGAAGATTGTACAATTATATTCAATTTTAATTAGCAAAAGTTGCTAAAAAATTATATTCAATGAATTTTTTACAAGAAAAACTGTTAAAAGCTTGTATAAATGATACTTTCGGTTATCCGATATACACTAAAATCTAATGAGCTCTTCCCACATAGTATAGAGTGGATATACAAAATTTCAAATCTTTCTGATTAATAGTATTTCAGTAATCGTGTCCACAAGATCCACACACACATACACACACACACACACACACACACACACACACACACACACACACACACACAGACACACACAGACACATACACATACATACCTACAGACATCATGTAAAAATGTTAAAATCGGATTCTGGGGACATCAAAACATGCTTATTCACTAAAATCTCTATATCCGATTTTTAGCACGATCCCTATACCTGCCGTACCTGTGGTAGCGGGAGGTAAATATGAAACTTAAAATACAAAAATTAATATAGGAAACGGAAAATTATGATTACAGTCAAAATGGGAAAAGGAAGTAAAATTATTTTTAAAAAAATATTTGAAAATGATAGTAAATAATTTAAGGATAGCAACATTTTTTAAAATATAAAAAATATAGCTAGTGATGCTTGCACAACATAACTGATACAAAGTATCCCCATTTCAGAGATAAACACTTATAAACAAATAGAATTTTTAGAATTAAAATCTCATAGATTGCATTCACGTCCCAATACCAAAAGTTACTACCGTTTAAAGCACTCACCACTTACAATAATAATAATAGTAATAATATTATACACCTACCTTCAACTCTATTTCGCTGAAGGGTACCGCATACCAAGGCATATCCCGAATACTATCTTTATGACTCTGTTCAAAATCCCCGAAAACGTCATTATTCGCCCATAAGACAACCTGGACAACCTCCATTTTCTTTCCTTCATTCCCTTCACGCTCCTCTCCATTCAACCTTCTGTAGAGGTCCACCAGGTGCTTCGTGACGTCATCACTTTGCGCGCGTATATTCGCAAATGAAAAAAAGACGGCTGTGATCTCAACGCCTGAAAGAACTTCGGCTGGTGTCACCAGGTCGTAGCAATCGTTGTCTATGGAGGAACACTTGAGAAGGCGTTTGCCAAAGAGGCGATCTTGCCACCTTTTGGAAGCCATGGAGATGTTGGCGTTAAGAAAAGTTAAAGTTCATAATCGGTACCTATAGTTTCGTGCAAAACACTTTTTGTTATGCTTTGAAAATTTTATTTATTTCGGTGGTTCGTTTTCCAAAATTTTAAATTTAATTACTTTATATTTATATTCACTTGAAAAGTTATATATTTTATTGTAATTATATTAATAATGTTGAGGGATAACTCTACGCAAATAAGTATTGCAGTCCACTAGAAATTTAGATATTACTAATACATATTTATTCGCGAACGAAATATGTTGCATATAACGAGGTATTGCACTATAAATATTGCTACTTACTTACGTAAATATAAATGTGAACATGTATTACTTCCGAAATTTAAGTATTAATTAAGTAAATACGAATGTTTCCAGTATTACTACCGAATTTAATGTATTATTAAGGTATTACTTTAAATATTAATTCACGAACGAAAAATGTTACATAAGAGGTATTACAATATATGTATATTGGTATTACTCAAATAAATACAAAAGTTATTGAGGTATTCCTAATAAATATTAATTCTGGACGAAATATTGTATAATAACAGAGTATTACAATATAGGTATTACAGGTATTACTACAGAAATTTAATTGTTATTTAGGGGATAAATACAAGTGTTATTAAAGTATTTCAGTTAGTATTATGAACATGATGATATTACTCGGTATAATTTGGTACTACGAAGTAAATATTATTAAAATAAAAGGTATTACGTAGGTATTTTAGCAAAATATTAGGTATTACCAGTATTATTATTAAAATATATTATACTTAATTCTTAATAATTAATAATAGGTAACATTTTTAGGTAAATACATACAAAAAATTATAAAAGTAAAATTTAATTCACAGGATTTCCAATTTTTTTTTTTTAATATTTCACTGCATATTATTGTTGTTAATTTGTATTCACTACATATACACCTATCAATTATTTATTTAAATGTCTATACCGCCACAAAAATTTAAATTTAGTTCAACAAACAATAACAACATAAACACCTCATTTCGATATTGTTTGTTATAAGTAACACAACTATTGCCGCAGGCGGTGCAAAAACAACTGAAGACGGCAGACGTCGCGACGCTAGGCTGACAAAAGAGAATCGGACCCGAATGGGGACGAAAATAGCCGAATGAGTACAGGATAAACTTGCAGGAAGAAGGATATATATGCAGGAAGAGGATAAACAGGATGAAAAATATTAAAATCTCGCTGTAAGTAATTATTTTGATTAACTGATAATTTTTATTATTGATATTTTTGCTATGAGTGGAAAGTGCACCACACCGACGCTCATTAATTGTGCGAGGAACTATTTGTAAATATAATAGATTTTAGTCGAGTTTGAATTCAGACAATTAGGATTACAGTTTTGTTATACAGTGAGGTATGCTACAACGAATAAAACTAGAACCATAACATTGTTCATACTAACATTTAAAAAAATTTATCAATTAGATGAACGGAAAACATTTTCTCTACTCTTTGAGTATTGTTTTGTCATATATTTATCAGTTGGAAAGTGACTGTCCAACTCTTCGAAAAAAGAATTTAAGATTAATTGCTTTATTCGAGATTTTTTCATTCGTTGTAGCATTTTCTTTTTTTCTAAAATCCTAATTTTGTTATTAAAACTATTCGTTGTTATAAAGTATCTCACTGTAGTTATTTAATAATTAATAATATAATTTTATATTTGTTTCGTTGAAATATGGCGCCTAAATGTCTGCAATTTACTGTTCATGTTTGTAGCACCATCTATACACGTTTTCTGTAACATATATTTAATTGACATCGAAAATATAGTTATCTTTTTCCAATTTATTGAAAAATAGGCATATTGAAAATAGTTATTTATATTTTATAACATTTTAGATGCAATTATGAAAAATATATTATATAATGTACATATTACTGAATATTGATAAGAAATGAAGAGTTGATATTGCTTGTAGTGTAATAAGTATGTCAGCTGACCGTGTGGCCTAATGGATAAGGCGTCGGACTTCGGATCCGAAGATTGCAGGTTCGAGTCCTGTCACGGTCGAAATGACTTTTTATTTTTTTTTCCTTTTATATTTTAAAGTTATTCAACAAATATCTGTAGATGTATACATCAAAATATTTTTGTTCTTATATTTGTTCACATACACAACACTTAATACCATTTATAAAACATGGTATTAGGCTAATATAATAGGGTTTTTACAACAATTTTTGTCTTGGTAAAAATACATTAAATTTTTATAATTAATTATTGAAATTTGTATAATTTTTGAAAAAATCACGTGATCTAAAACAGAATGTCACGTCAAAGTTCATACAGTTTAATATGGGACAAACTATCGCCTATATTTATTTACATTTTTTCTTATTAGGTATGAATGACGTGCTGTATGTACTCTGACGTCATAGGAGTTGGTGGTAATGTTTCATTTGCCGCCAACCTTTCTATTTAATTATTTACGAAAATAATAACAAACTACTCTTATTTGTTTTAACGAAGAAAAATATTGCATAACCTTTAATTTAAAATACTTTTTGAAAACCGGTTCAATCATATATTTTTTGACTTTTGAAACTCTTATGAAGAACTGATTAAGGGTGATTAGCGAGCAGTTGACTAGCATAATTTTTGTACTGTCATTCATTTATGGATTATTTTAGAAAAAATACTTAAAATAACAGTTATAGAAAAATTAATTGTACGATCTTTTTAACCAATTTTTTTACCTCTCGCTAAGAGAGGTATTGGATTCATGCTAAAATTTGCATATCCAAATTTTAGTAAATAAGCACGATTTAAGGTCCCTAGCATCCGATTATAACATTTTTAAAATGATGTCTGTGTGTGTGAGTGTGTTGATGTGTGTATGTGTGTGTGTGTGTGTGTGTGTGTGTGTATGTCTGTGGATGTTGGAGGGACGATTCCTCAAACAACAATTGGACAACCGGAAGTAGTAGTTTCTTAGAAAAATTCTTCTAAATATAACTTTTTGGATTTTTTTCTACAAATATTGAAGAACATAAAATTCACACATCTAATATACTTAAAATTTCTATTATATCTTGTATAAATTTAGAGATAAATACATTATAATATATAGAATAATCTAATCGCAGAGGCTAAGGCACTAAGGAAACCACTGGACAAATTCAAATGTTTATAACATAGTTTGTAAATGACAGCTGTCAGTGTCAATAATCAACAGTTTTAGTGACATTCTCATAGCTTTTTCTGGGAAGTAGGTACATTTAATCTTTCTTATTGTTTTATTAATTACATATTTGAAATTATAGGTAAAATGCATATATCTATAAAAAATCTATATCCGAAATACCGCCAATCTTGTTAAAGAATTGGAAGAATCTTTGACATTTAGGAACTTCCTCATACATTGAAAAATAGATGTAATTAGAATTGTATGTGTGCAGAAGACATTAAAAATCTGTTGTGGCCAGCACAAGACCTCTCGCCATTTCCATATTAGGCTATATAAGTATTGTATTGCACTTCGCTTTCGAACCGTCGTTTTATAACAAAATATTACAGAACTTTACCCAAATATTGTTTTTTATTGTATTTAACATGTCTTCTGCACACATATAATTCTAATTATATCTATTTTCCATTGTATGAGGAAGTTTCTAAATGTCAGAGATTGTTCCAAATCATTAACCAGATTGGCGGTATTTCTGATGGATATATGCATTTTACCACAATTTTACCTATAATTTCAAATATTTAATTAATAAAACAATAAGAAAAATTAAATATACTTCCCAGAAAAAGCTATCAGAATGTCACTAAAACTGTTGATATTTGACAATGACATGTATCATTTACAAACTATGTTATAAACATTGGAATTTGTCAACTGGTTTCTTTATAGTGCCTTAGCTTCTGCGATTAGTTTACTCTATAAATTATAGTGTCTTTATCTCTAAATCTATACAAGATATAATAAAAAATTTAAGTGTATTAGATCGAGAATTTTATGTTTTTCAATATTTAATAAAAAAAACTAGCAAAAAAATTATATTTAGAAGAATTTTTCTAAGAAACTACTACTTCCGGTTGTTCAATTGTTACCAAAACCTTTTCAGCTCTTCCCAGGAATGTCAGATTGAGGAAACTGCAGTTAAATATTTTTTAAGTCATATATACACACACACATACACACAGACATCATTTTAAAAATGTTATAATCGGATTCTAGGGACCTTAAATCGTGCTTATTCAATAAAATCTGGATATGCGAATTTTAGCATGAATCCAATACCTCTCTTAGCGAGAAGTAAAAACATTATTTGGGTAAAGTTCTGTAATTTTTTTTTGTTATAAAACGACGTTTTGATAGCTTAGTGCAGTACAATACTTATATAGCCTAATATGGAATTAGCGAGAGGTCTTGTGCTGGCCACAACAGATTTTTTTTTTTACTTTGCTGATGGTTAAAAGTTTTACTGATTTAAAAATCGAATTTTTGTATTTGTAGCAAAGGCTCAATCTGCATTGCGACTTCGTCATTGCCAAAATCTGACTTGACCTATTTTTCTTGAGTTTTGAGTCTTTAGTTTTGTTATATTTCGCTAAATCACATTTTGGCTCTTAGCCAGTAACACATTGAATACTTTGAAATATGCAGTTCCTTACTAACTTTCTGCAATCTTAAATACTCAACAAACTCAATAATCAGATATCACAATGCCCAAATGAATCACAATTATTACTGATCTTCATAACTTTTGAATAGTTTCTGTCTGAAAATATTTTGAATCGTGGGATTGTCACACCCATTCAATGGGTGAAAAGGAATGATAGATTTCCATAGTTAACTATGTGAATCACACATACTCTTATAAAAACATTTGAAGCACGAGTGAATAAATACAAAAAGAGCATCGGAACAGCTGACGATACACACATCACTGTAGCCTTGACAAAGACATCACATTTTTTTGTCGCATATACCCTGGTTATAAATATGGTGAACTGACGAGTTCATCTATTGTTTTTACCTTCCTTGCAATAGGGATGTCATTATCTAATAGTAAGAGGTGTATTTAATAAAATTATGTTACATTAAAAACTCATTTTCTACTGAGTATATCAACCATGAAACGTAATTAAGTAATTTTATATTTGAGTCTTCATTTTTGATGTATATTGTCAACGTTTTGTGTATTAAACATTGTATTTGTATAATAATATTATAATACGTGTCTATTATTGTGTATATTTCTTGAAAAATGAGAGAAAGAGGCGTTTTTGTAATTCTAATTAGAATCAAAGAAAGTACAATATATTTTTTTTCAATTTCTAGTAGGTATAAGAAGTTATTTGAAAATTAAATATTGGCGTCACATTTTACTTTTTACTTAATACAATAGGGGTTTCCAAGTTTATTAATTTTTTTAATATATTAATCTGTACGTACATAAAAATATTAGACCCGTATTTTATATTTTTGCCGAAAAGTTTCTAATAGGCCAGAAAAAAAATATTAATGTTTCAATGAATGAGACTCGAGAAAATCGACGGCGCATGTGACGTCGTCTACTCCAAGAACGTTTAGAATTGAATGAGACAGGTCCCCGGCTTGCGCGTTCGAACAGTCATTAGCCAATAGCATTTACCAGTGTCCAGCACGTCACAAAGGCTGATACTGAATTTAAATGCATTAAAGTTTTATTTTGATATTAGGGTAATGATAATCAGAAAATTAACGATTATCGATATCAAGTATTTTTTAAAAAGCCGTAGACTTGGAAACCCCTACTGTTTATTTTTGTGAAAAACAAAAGCTTCTCTAAGTTGACCTCTCAGAGGTAAACAAGAAGCCCCTATTTAATCAAAGTTGTGAGTTTATGATTTTCGAAAAAGCAGAGGACACCCCGCAAAACCTTATTTTTCACTGCCTTATCTCTGAAACTATTGAAGATCGGACCCATGTTTCGAAACACCTATATGTAGGAGATCTGCTCTTTATAGAGTTTTTAGATACTCTAAAACAGGGCAGTGTCTTATAGCAAAAATTGAAAAAGGTTTTTTTTCCAATCGCTTTTTTGCGTGCGTGCGGTTGAAGATGGTATTTCGTTGTTATGTCATGATGAGTAAAGGGATAGAATTGATCGCAAAGACTCGTGATTTGTTAATGGAAACTTAATCACAGATGCACGAAAGGCCACAAATGGGTGGTGTGAAATTATTTCAGGCCTAGCCCAGACACATACATCCAGAAAAAAACAAATATTCATCACATTACACACCTTAATCAAATATAATCACAAGCAAGAAAAATGTGTTACAATTTTTTTGATTTATCAATAAGTACTGTATTAAATTATATCAACCATATTTACCAGTTTTTAGATTTTTCCTGAAACTGTCATGGAAACTGAATTTTAATGGCTATTTTGAGCCCTGTATGTAATGTAATCATGTACTGTAATAGAAATTTTTTTCATGGACACACAATCTAATGTTGATTTTTTCTATTTTTTAATAGAAAAGAAAAGCTGTTAGATAAAACAACATTAGTTCATTTTTTACCTTCTGCCACCTTTAGGTAAGGAAGGTATTGTCATTGGTCAAAAAAATCGATGGTGAGTTCTCCGACGATAACTTCAAAACTACAATTCTAAAAATTATGATTCTTTCGTATTCCTCTTCTTTGCATCCATATGAAGAGTGATTAGATTTTGGTTATAATTGGTTAACCGGAAATTCCCTTATTTGAAGTTCTTAAGAGTTTTTCTTGAAACAACACAGTTAAATATCATTTTTCGACATTTTATGTGATTATCAATATGAAAGAATATCTTATTTTCTATACGGTTAGATTATACATTTTCCTTCATATTCAATAGATGTAGAGTTATAGAATTATAAAGAGATTAACTTTCAAAAATCAGTCAGCTTTGCTAAAATCATGGAAACAGCTGATATATTCAAAAAATTCTAATTGACAGATATCAGTGTCAAGTGCAAAACTAAAGATGGATAGTATAGGATCAGAAAGTGGTATGAGTGACAGAGTGTCCCTCGCAAATGACTTGCAGTGTTTTCAATGTCGGGAGTACAAGGAAGGTCAAAGAGAAGATAGGACTGTGTAGCAGAAGATTTGAGAGAAGTAAACTGTGTGAAGAAGATGCGTTGGACAGGAATGAGTAGAAGAGAAGAGTAAGAAACAGCGACCCCTAATAAAATAGGGAAAAGCTGAAGGAAGAAGTGTCAAGTGCAATTTACATAATGTATGTTCGTGTTATAATTTTATTGGTTTTATAGAATCTTTCCAAAAGAACTTTCGATATAGTGTGTTCTTGTTACAATTTTACAGGACTTTTAGAATATTTTTTAAAGAACTTTTGGTATGGGATTTGTACAAAATACATCGAATTGACGGAAGGTTTTATGGTGGCCACAACAGATTTTTTGAATTTGTGATAATCAAAGAAAAAACTTTCTAGCTTTCTTACTTTTATAGATTTCTGTAACTTAATTTAACTTAGGATAATGTTTAAATATTAGCAAATTATTTACTGGATGTTAAGAAATAAAAAAAATAAACATTGATGAGCAATCAAATACCTAATAATTAATTAAACATTTTTGTAGGACATATTTCTAGAAACGCTCAAATTTTAAAATGTAATAACTTGTGACTAATAAGGTTTTCCATGTATATATTTAGTGCGAACTTTTTTGCACTGAGTACACAACTCGTTTTCCATTTATGTAATCAGTGCGCTTGTGCGCACTAGCTGAATTTTATGTGTTTCATATACCTTTTGTGTGAACTGAACCTTACTGAGTGCGCACTTTCTTGCACTTATTACGATTGTCAGTTCTTGCCACTTCAGTCTGTCAAATTCATATATTTTGATTTGTAAGAACTGTGACAGCTAACAAACTTGCACTGGGCTTGTATAACACGTTTTATTTAAAATGCACTACGTATGTGTCGTGAACTACTGTGATAGCGTAGCGACAAATAACACTTCATTTTCCTAACAACCGTGAAAGTTGATAGGGAAAGGAAAGCAAAACGTAAGGGGTACGTTTCGCTACGCTATCATAGTGTAGTCTTGGGATCCCACCCCAGAATGGAAAACGCTACAAGATTCATTTTTGCGAGAAACAGGTTTACCAAATTGTTTGGAATCCTTAAAAGTACATGTAGTTGTATAACTAATATTTACGATATTTGGACTACGGTTGTTTTTGTCATGAGCTTCTCATTTGTCAAAAATGACATTATACGAGGGTCACTCCAAAGTTATTGAGATGCTGGGAAACAGTTGGCTTTGGAAAATTTTTAGTGCACAAATGTCAAACTACAATTTATTTAAAATATCTGTCCAATAATAACATCTGGTTGAAGTGATTTATTGTGGTGGAATTCGAAGTGGAAATAAACTGCAACATGAAGTTAGGAAGAGAGCATTATCGCGCTATGATTTACTACGACTTGGATCCGCAGCAATAGCAAAAATTTTGCATGAAGAACTTCGTGTTAGAAAAATTGTTTCTCGTTGGGTGCCACACAACTTAACGGAAGAACAAAAAGCCAAGCGTGTTACAATTAGTCGCGTCACTTTAAAATTGTTAAATAATGGCGGTCATCGTATTCTTTCTAAAATTGTAACTGGCGATGAAACTTATATACCCTTTTATGATGTTTCAACGCGTCGAGAAAGTAGGGTATGAGTGTTTGAGGATGACCCAACACTAGTTACCGTGAAAAAACAACGTGCACTTAATAAAGTTATGTACGCTGTATTTTTCAGAAGTACAGGTCTTGTGAAAGCAATTAGGTTAGAGGGACAGAAGACTGTTACTGCCAATTGAACACACAAAAATATCTACCTAAAGTTCTTCGCAGTGTGAAAATTAAGGGTTTAATGCTTCACCATGATAAAGCGTCCTCCCATACCGCTGCGACAACTGTTAATTTTTTGAAAGAAAATGGTATTAAAGTCATTGAGCATCCACCGTATCCTCCTGATCTTGCAATGTGTGACTTCTGGCTATTTTTTAATTTGAAAAAACATTTACGTGGTCGTCATTTTACGTCAGAAGAGGAGATTAACAACACCATAATGGAGTATTTTAATACGATTCCAGAAAATTAACGGCTCAAAGCTTTCCATCTCTGGAAAATTCGATTACAAAAGTGTATTGAAGCAGGGGGGACTACTTTGAACACCAGTAAAACTACATTCTTCTCCTTCAAATAATATTTCTGTATCTCAATAATTTTGGCGTGACCCTCGTAATTACGAATAAATTAAGCGATTTTGGGAAAAAGATATTACGTTGGGAAAGTATTATCATAGGGGTTCCCGTCCTCGCCTCTGTAAAATATCACTTTCCTGGGTAGAATTGTATTTGTTAAGTGTAAATTTAAATTATTGAGTTAAAATAAAATAAGTAATTAAACACTGGTTTAATTTTTTAAAAAAACGTTAAAATATCTTCAAAATTTCGTCTGTTTTGTACCTTGTGCCTAGCGTAGCTAAATAAATATCTGTAGTGATAATGGGAATATTCCTGGCTCTGAAAAGGTCATCTAAGCGCTAAAGGGTGCGCCCTTTCATCAACCTTTTCTTTGTATAGGGATGAGGAAAGATATGGGAAAAGTCGAAAAGTCGGCTGAACCATCAACACCAGAAATTAAGTCGCCGTGCCAAACGTGTTACTAGGACACGAGAGACAAATCTAAATCTAAACTATGAGAACGGCACAAAACAAAAACTAATACCGTGAGTATTTTTTAACATGAAACATTGGATTTGTCATATCTATGGTTACGACTTGATATTTAATTGACAGCAATGTATTTGCTTGTCCCATTTAAAATGAAAAATAGGGAACGAATTTGACATTTGACAAGACGTCAATAGAGGTTAATTTTGTTTAAATAATTATACCTGCTTCTAAATTAAATTTAGCTGTAGGAAAAATGTGTGTACCTTGTGTACGAGTGATTTTCTGACTAGGCTAATTTTTTTATAATATATAAATATAATACTTCTATCAAATTCATTCCATATGATTTATTTTCAATGAGACTACAAATACGTTGCTGTCAATTAAATGTCAAGTCGTAACTTATAGGAAAATTCAACAGTTATTTGTCATATTGACAAGATGTCATTAGAGGTTAATTTTGTTTAAATAATTATACATGTTTTCTAAAAATTAAATTTAGTTGTAGAAAAAACTTGTGTGCACCTCGTGTCCGAAATATGTTTAGTGCTCTCGAGTGATTTTTGAATCGGCTAAATTTCTTACAATATTTAAATATAATACTTCTGTCAAATTCGTTCCCTATGTTTCATTTTAAATAGGACAGGCAAATATATTGCTGTCAATCAAATGTCGAGTGGTAACCATGGATAAGACAAACAATGTTTCACGTTAAAAAAATACTCACGTATAAAGAATTCTTAGAAGTTGTCAAATCGTTATGAAAGCCAAGCCAGTGTTTTGATTATTTAACTGTGAATTAAAATCTAAACCGGAGATTATAAGATTAGCTTATGTTAATACACTAAAGTGCAAAAAAACGGGCCACTATTTTTAAAATTTTTATTAATAGGGTTTTTCAAAAAAAAGTTCATTTTTTTGCTCATAATCATATATCACACAATATTTCTCAAAATTATTAAACTTTTCATTCACAATTTTGTTAATTTCGCGGGGTCAAAATGTAACATCACCTACCGATGAGTCCTATGGTTCAAGCAACTTAGATGAGTTGATATAGCTGATATTTCATTTACTTTTCGCTTCCATTGTTGTTAATATGATTAAAAATGATTTAATTTTATTTTCAACTATTAATGAATGGGGTATTCCACCATAACAAAAAAATGAAAAAAAATTCAATTTAACATAAAGTATGGCTCAATAAATAATAGTTAAAACAATGAAAACATTTTTTAAATAATTACTTTACGAGATATTTCACATTTGCTAAAAGGGAAAAGTGACGTCATACAGTTGTTATCTTTCTCTCGCAGCGTACTCAGAGCAGTGTGTGTGAGAAAGACAAGTATAGGGGAAATGTGACGTTACACTGATTTTTCGAAAATAAAATACTGTTAAACTAGGAACAACTAAGATTTTTTAATACTATGAATTGCTTCAAAACTGAATGAAGTTTTATTTAAAATAATAAAAAAAATTGAGTGGAATACCCCATTACTGTAAGTTACTTTTTTTGTGAATTATAAATAATATTGTATTCAATATGTTTTCTTTCTTTACCTCCCGCTACCCTAGGTAAGGGAGGTATAGGGATCGTGTTAAAAATCGCATATAGAGATTTTAGTGAATAAGCACGTTTTGATGTCCCCAGAATCCGATTTTAACATTTTTACAATGATGTCTGTGGGCATGTGTGTGAGTCTGTGAGTGTTAAGTTTACTATGTTTGCAGCACTATAATTCAAACAGCTGTCAATAAGTACGTAATTTCAAATATTAGTTTACAACTACACATTTACGAAATAGATCATAAACAGCGAAGAATTTATACAGATTGCGTTGTAGAGCACCATGAAGTTGATGCTGATTTTTCAAGGAAAATCTTTTTCTTTGATGAGACACATTTCCAGCTCTCTGGGTATGTTAATATGCAAAATTTCCACATATGGGCAGAGGAAAATCTTCATGTGATTTACGAGGTACCATTCCAAGCCCAAATGAGACTGTTTGATGCGCTCTGTTGTCAGGTGGCGTCACCGGATCTTACTTTTTTGAAAACAATAAAGGCCGGACTGTTATAGATGATGGTTTTTAATGATTAATTTCGTATTACAGAATTCTATTAATTGCAACAACAAATTAGATTTTGTTTACAGACGATCAATCGGGCAATAGGAAGTGATGTTTTACTTACAGCTCATTGCTATTTTAAACATGGAATTTGCGGGAGGTCATGTGCTGGCCACATCAGATTTTTACTTTGTCGCTAGGTTTGTGAAATGTCAAATGGAGATCACACATGTCATATATGTAATCAAACATTATCAAGTTAAGTTCCTTCTTGGTTACCTGGGTGTTTCGTTTATTATAATGGTGTGTTTAAATATATTATGTATTAAAGACAATAGGCCCATAAATCATAACAAAAAATAATAAAATGTACACTTTATTCTTAAAGTACTACTCAATAAATAACGATTAAGATAAAAAAAAACATTTTTTTAATAATTGCTTTGTGAGATATTTGTATTTATTTCCAGGGATACAGATGACGTCACACTATTGGTATCTTTCTCGCGCAGCCTACTACAGAAACTGGTGTGAGAAAGATAGCTATAGGTTTCTTTAAAAATCAAATGCAGCTATACAAAAAACAATTATGACTTTTTGATACCACGAATTGCTTCAAAATTGAACGAACTTTCATTTAAAAATATTTTAAAAAATTGGTTTATGGGCTTATTATAGGCAAAAATAATTGTGACATACTGAATAGTAGTTCCAGATTTGGCCACTGGAAGACAGTGTTGTCGCATCGCTGTATCGTCACACGAGAAAATTTAAATTTTATTAAAAAATTCAAAAAACTTTTTTATTTACAACTTTTTCGTAAATTTAATGTAAGTAACTACAGCAAAATAAAAAAAAAAACATTGTATTCCCTATATAACGAGTTCCAAGTAAACACCCGGTATTTTGAAAAAAATAAGAAAACAATAATCTTGGAAGATCACGTTTTTAATATTACATATTTTTAATTCTGTATTTCAGTAATAAACCTATGAACCATCGTATGTTAATGTTATTGTTTAAAATGTGAACAAGAGTTGAACAAAATGTAACTTTGGAAACATGAAATAAATAAACTATTTTCATTTTGTGATAACCTTATGTTATCTTAGCTGTATAATATTATCACAATTATGGTGTGACGAATGTATGTAGGTATATGATTTCATATACATATTTACAAACAATATTGAAATTCATTGAATTTTATGATTATTTATTTGAAGGCTGTATATAATGCGGAAATGGATATGAATAATAATGTTTTCCTACAGAGATTTAATTGTCAGTTTATTGAAAATTGTAGGACATTTTTTTCAACATAACAACAAACTTTTTATTTTGAAACATGATTAATACAAATAATTGTTGCTCATTTTAATGCAATTTATTGCGTAATATTCATGTGGTGTTTTCTCCACTTGCCCTTGAGGTGACGCCTTGTAAGCGCCCTCAACTATGCTGTGCAGACATAGAAACATTATCATACCAAAATTTGCGAATGAAAAACAGATTGGCGCACTAAACAATGGGTGGGTATGCAAAAACAATAAAAGGAATAAATAGCAAATTAACACACCCAGAAATGGGTAATAAGTCGAACTATGGCCTAATGCAAGAATTTTTTTAATTTTAAACAAGTTTAAAATAGTACCCTTCGACAATGATACATTCATGAACTTAATATGATTCGAATACTATAATAAACGGATTGTACCAATATTTTAATTGGGAGTTAATCAGAAATTAAATTTAAATTTTACCGGATATCCACAGAAAGCGAGGTACTCCGATTAACTTCTTTATTTATATTTAATAGGGCTGTTTCAAGAATTTTTATATGACTTCCAAGTTCCAAGTATTAATTTTAAAAGATATTGTTCTTTAAAGAGCCTCAAATTTGAAAATATCACAAAATATTCATTAGATATTTTATAATTAATTATTGAAATTTATGTAATATTTTGAAAAAATTCATATGATGTGAAACAGAATGTGACGTCAGAGTAAATACACTTTAACATGTGACAAACTATGCCTACTTTTATTTATATAAATATTTATTTTTCGCGTCAATCTTTTTATTTAATTATTTACGAAAACAATAATAAATTATTATTATTTTTATTACTATGAGAAATATTTTATAGACTTTCATTTAAAACACTTTAAAAAAATGTGAAACCGGCTCATTGGAAATGAAACTTAACATATGCGGCAACATTTTTATGTATAAATGATAAGCATGTTGCTTGCGGTTTAATTGAAAGTGGCAATAACATTCTTATTTAATTGGAACACCCTGTACATTTTTGCATTTTTGGATTCTACGTTGAATTCCGAATACAATGACGTGCCAGTGCCACAAATAAAATTTTGCTGCAAAAAATAATGCAAAAATCATATAAAATATTGTTGGCTGTGGCTTTATTTAAAACAATTGAGTCGTATAACTTCTATAGAAATTATAGTTACGGTTTTTAATTGTCGTAGAAATAAACAATTTCAACAAATACAGAAGCTGTTAGTTTCCAAAGTTATACGATTTAATTGTTTTAAATAAAAACACAATCAACTTTTGTTGTTTAAATTTGAATAATGTTGTATTATTTTTTGCTGCAAATTTTGACTTCTGGCACATCATTGTATTCAGAATTTAAAGGATAATTCAAAAATGTAAAAATATACAGGTTTTTCCATTTAAAATTAAAAAGTTAATGCCACTTACGGTTAAACCGAAATGTTATATAAATTTCCGATTAGATATATTTACAAATAAAGAAGTTAATAAAGGTGCCCGGACACCCGGTATAATTTAATGGGGTATTCCACTCAATTTTTTTTATTATTTTAAATAAAACTTCATTCAGTTTTGAAGCATTTCGTAGTATTAAAAAATCTTAATTGTTCCTAGTTTCGGAGTATTTTATTTTCGAGAAATCAGTGTAACGTCACATTTCCTCTATACTTGTCTTTCTCACACACACTGCTCTGAGTACGCTGCGAGAGAAGGATAACAATGGGGAAGTTTAGCGATTTTTTTTTATTTTTTTATTCCATGGGAAATTACTTGAAAAATGATGTAACATGTTTTATTTTTTTTCAAAAATGCCCAGATATTCCGGAAAAGCCGTTTTTAAGCTGTGATAACGTCGGTAGAGGCTTGGCGCAACGTATGTCGACTTATACACTGACGCACGCGGTTAAGGTTACCAGTGAAGCGCTTTTACGCTTTGTTACGACCTACGTTCAAGTGGTTCAATTTCACCGTTCTGTTTGAGTTTGCGCATAACTGACTTGTGACGTATTTAGAGTTTACCTAAAGATTATTAATTATAATTAAATGGAGCAATAATTTTAATTTTTAATTTCATTTTCAGCAGTCATTTGTGTTATATTTGTGAGAAAATAGTATGTTATGTAGAATTTTTACCATGCTAAACTTCCCCATTGTATGACGTCAATTTTCCCTTTTAGCAAATGCGAAATATCTCGTAAAGTAATTATTTAAAAAATGTTTTCATTGTTTTAACTATTATTTATTGAGCCATACTTTATGTTAAATTGAAATTTTCTTAATTTTGTTGTTATGGTGGAATACCCCATTCTTGGTGCAACTGACTATGGCATAAGTTGCAACTACTTCAAAATTTGTTATCACAGTTTATCTTCCTATTCTCAACAATTCTAGCTTGACCCTTCCCTTCTTTAAAAATATAACGAATTTTTAGCTGTTTACATTCCTTTTAATCAAAAATAAATTTTGGTTCTTCTTGCATTACTAATTTTATTGTGCCAATGTGTCAAGGCTGTATGTTCAAAATGATTTTAGAGTTATTGAAACTTTATATTTACTTATGTATGAAATACCAAAATACCTTGAATTCAACTCGTCACACCTGGCTAAAATTATTCTGAAACTTCCATTCGTCAGCTTTCAAAAATACCTTCTCATTCTTTGATTACGAAAGTGTGAGTTATGACATTAATTCTAGTTAATCTAGTGCCTGATTCTATCAATAAATAAGGGTGCAGAATGTTCAGGGATGGTGAAATAAGTATAATTGATTCGGTGATAGAGTATGAATGAACCGCACCTTCATACTGAAAGCTGAAGATTACAGGAAGGGTGATAATACTCGTATCGAGAAAGACGAATTGAATTTGGATGAAAAAAAAAAAAAAATAGATGTTTATGCTACAGTCCATTTGCTAAGATTGTGGAACTAATTTTTGAACAGAGACAAGTCTATTGGCCAAAAGAGGATAATTTTGGAGCCGAAACATTAGAATGATTTGTTTCTGTTCAAGAATTAGTCTCACAATTCCTTGTCTCAGCGAATGGAACATACAAGAAAGGTTATACCTAGGATTGTTATATCATAACTGCCGCAGATGTCGATTATGCATTTAGGGCCTGTAATTCATAATCGTGGTTTGTTCAATAGTTTATCGGTTTCAGAAAATGAAGATATTAATTAATATTATTTTTTTATAGCAGATTTTAAAGTGTGCTTTGTTCAACTCGAAATAGTTGACTAAGTGACATTTTAACCGCAAGGGTAGATAAAATAATACTTTAACAGCCAAGGGTAGATAAAGAACTATAATTTTTATTTAAATAAAAACACATTATACATTTTGGCGATTCATATTATATGTATATAACTTCAATTGTATAAACATGAATAAAATGAAATTGTTTTTAAACAAATTCTATAACCACCACGCTTCTGAGTTTTTAAGTTGTTCTTAAATAATTTAATTTATAATCGGATTTTCTAATTTATGCTCTTTAAAATCTGCTATAGAAAAAAATATAATTTTACACACGACGATAAAATTAAATTATCGACTCGCGAAAAATAATACAATTTTATCGTCTTGTATAAAAAATAACTATTTTTATATTAGCGTTTTATAACAACTTTTTGATTGTATTTTCGTTGCTAAATGATATACTTTTAAGCACTAGTGTTTAAAAATGACAGTTTAATGCGTAAAAGTGACAGTTTAATGCGTAAAATGTTACTTTTAAGCACTAGTTCTTAAAAGTATTTCATTTAGCAACGACTAGATGAACCTGACATCTGCCTACTTTTTCATTTTGAAAAATTCAAAATGTTGATATTTGAAAATAAATTATCTGTTTTAAAACGCTATTATAAAAAATCTTGCATGTAATACATTGCGAAATAAGTTTTTTATGCACTTGATGTGTTGTATCTCTCGCTTACGCTCGTGCGTACAAAGTTCACGTCGCGTGCCTAAAACACTATCATTTCGCAACTTATTACATAAATAGCTATTTTGAAATTCTCTCATTAATGCTACTTTCAGAATGCTGTAATAAACAGAACAATTATTTTGACATATGCTTGTCAATATGACAAATATTCAAATTATGTACTTTATTCTTCATGTTTATTAATTTAGAATAAAGTAAACCGTATTAATAACGATACACTCGTTATCTGTATGTATTAATTAAGAGGGTTATGTTTTCAATTTGGTTTATTTTCATTTTGTAGACTATTGTTAATATGTCAGTATGGTAATAATATTGCCGTACAGTTATTACTTGGTTACCAGCCTACTTTTGCATATATAAACAAAGGCTTAATATCCTGAAACCGGTAAATTAATATATTGATACAAAGGATTTTAATATTCCATTTGCATAGAAAAATTAAGAAGCAAAACGATGTCATCTGTCACATTTGGTAATGGTAATAGAAATGTTTATTAAATGAGTACAATTTGAAATAAATTAAATTCAAAATTATAAATTATATAAATAAGTATATATTCACACAAGTTTAACACATCTAACTGTTGGTATATCTCTAAGTAGGAACGTAAGGGAACATCTTACATCCCGTCGTCAATAGAAACCGATACCTTGACGGTGAATTGAACATACTTTTTTTAAAAATACGTTCTAATAGTCTATTTTCGAAATCGGGTGTTGAATAAATATAATACAACACAATGCAGTTGCAATATAACAAAATTATAAACAATTTCCTTCTTGAAACTGCCACCAAATTTCGCGCTGCCACCACGCTTGCGTGTGACGTCACCCCCCCTCCACTTCTAATCCAGTTCAGTCTCCGTCTACCACTGGGTCAATAAGCATCTCGGTGCCGAGTGCCGAGTGCTGTGTGTAGTACGGCGGTGAAGTGGTACCCGTAATAGCCACGGCTCAAAAGAACTCGGGTTCAACTCTTAACTGCTGTACCAGCATGAGCACCCTACGATCCTGCCAGGATGTTAGCGAGGAGTGAACAAGTGAAGGTGCAAATATGGGGGTAGATTCAAGATGGCGGACTCAAGTTAAAAAAGACTAACAGTTGAAAATCGGATGGTGAGGTGTGTGTAAACGAACTATTACATGTAAGTACGATGGAAATAAAGTATTTATTTATAATATCACATAAATTTGTACTACCGTGCTTCTAAATATAAAACAAGTAATATACAATTGCAAAATTATGGCATGGATTGTGTTATCCAATTATGTACGGGTATATTTATGTTTTACTGTCGCAATAATGCAATTTAATGTTAAATATTTGCTGTTAATTCATTTTAAATATCGTATAACAAAAATAAAAGCATTTATAATGGTATACAGTATGAAATACTTAATATACAAAATTGTTGTCGGACATGAAGTATCCATTTATACTTGTCAGATATCCGTATTAAATTCAAACAATATCTTTTATATATCATCCAAAAACGATGTCATATACTTTATACTTACCTATATTAGACTCTCAGACCTACGAAATGAATTACAAAAAATATATTAATTCAATAATTGAGTTATAATTTAAATTATTATTTACAAAAATGATATAAAATTCGTATATCTGTTTACAGTTTCTCTTAATAGTGCGATTCTGTAATTTCATGTAACGCTATAGAAATGTAAAAGTGAACAAAATCGCAACAATTTTTGTTTACTAATACATTTATTATCGTTTCATATTAAAAAATGATGCGTTTTTGTTGAGAGATACATTTCTATAGTGTTATAGAAAGTTACAGAATCGCACCGTTATGTGTTGAAAAAGTCGCAAACAAATAATTTGTAGAAACAAATGAGAAAAAAGAAAAAATATATGAAGTTATCAATTAAATAATAAATATAAATAATTTAATAAAAATTGTACCAATACAAAGAAATTATTTGTGTTAATTGTTTTAAAATTGATGAACAAGAAAAAGAAGTGATGAAGAACATATTTAATTTTGACAATAATCATTATTTGATCCCGATTCGTAAATATTTCCTATAAAATATAAATCTGATATCTGTCAATTTATATATCGACTTCACTGTACCTACATGATTATATATAAAAACTAGTATTATTTACAGTTTTTTTAAACCAAAACAATGTTAAATTTAAAGAATAATATCATTATTAATTACATATACATAATCGTACTTATGTACGTATGTACGGTATGTCCCAATGTACCTACCTCTATTTCTGTAGAACTGAAAAACAGTATATAGCTTGTTTCAACTTATAGTGAATTGACTTTTACTGATAATCTTTTAATAGGCTTAAGAGTTGAAAAACAGAACCGTAATCGATTTTTTTATGTATTTCATTTAGTACATTACAGGTGTTATTATATGCTATGATAATAGTAAAAGGAGTCTAAGGTTAAATTATAAATAACACTAAAAAATTTTAATGTTAAGGGGTATTTTTTTGTGTTATTTGTATGTTATGGTGCTAATTTCGATTCTAAATTCTAACTATTCGATATTAAATTAAGCCTAAATCAATGTTAATGATACGCATTCATAATTAAATGTATTAAAATATTTTTTTTATTTTTTGCTAATTTTATGTTGACCGGTCAGTAAGACAACTTTCCGCTGTACAGGGGTTCACCGTATCATCAGTAAAAACAAGTTACTTCACTGTCAGTTGAGACAGACTACAGGATTTTAAATTATTATAGGCGCGTTTTTCTAAATCTAAATCAATAAAAAATCTAAATATACCTATGTCCCAAACTTATTTATTACTGATTGTTACTTAACATACTAAACATCAGTTTAATCACAACATGGATAATCTGTAGTTTCTGTCGTAGCGGGTATGGCGTGAAGCCTAGCAACTACTAACTGTCTGAAAGTAGCTGCTGTAGTTGACAACTGTTATTCTGTAAAAATAAATAACCTAAAAAAATCTGCTGTTTTAATTTGCAGTGGTAGAAATGTAATTGCTTCCTGACAGTGATATTTGTTTAAATATGTCAAAATTATTATTAAAATATTATGTTTTTGTTTGACGCATAGGCAAGATGATGTACAAAAATAAATTATTTTATATCTTAATATTTAAAGATATTTAAAGTTATTTACTAAATGCTATTATCGTAGAATTGAAGATTGCACCATTATATCCAATTTTTATTAGTTAAAAGTTGCTAAAAATTATATTCAATGAATTATTTATTACAAGAAAAACTGTTAAAAGCTTGTATATATGATACTTCTGGTTTTCCGCTATACACTAAAATCTAATGAGCTCTTCCCATATTAGTATAGAATGGGTATACAAAATTTCAAATTTTTCTGATTGATAGTATTTGCGTAATCGTGTCCACAGGATATCCACACACATACACACACATACATACTCACAGACATCATTGTAAAAATGTTAAATTCGGATTCTGGGGACATCAAAACGTGCTTATTCACTAAAATCTCTATATGCGGGAAGTAAAAAGTGACTAAAACTGCATTTACAAAACTTGTTATCTTGTTACATATTTTACTAAAATGACGAATTATTTTGTTAAATGCTCTGTATTTGAACACAAATAAATAATAAATTAATTTCCAATATGTGCACAAAATTAATATCAAATTTTATTAAAAATCGCCCGAATTTCTATTTACATTAGTCTGATATGTACATATAAATTATTTTTTAATAATATATCAATATTTAATCCTTTTTTTTAACATTTTAATAATAACTTGCAAAATATCATTATTCAATTTACAAATTACAGTGTGTACATGTGCAAGCCATTTATGTTCTAACTCTAGCTGACCCTAAAAATTTACGATATTTCATCATACATATTAATATTTTTGGAACCGTTTAAATATTAAATATCGCCAGTGAAATGAATTTTAAATATATGTATTCGTGTTGAAACGTATCAAAAATATATGTATTTGTGTTACAACGAAAATACAATATATTGTATTGTCACTGGCGTACTTAGGGTAAAACCCTTTTTCTATAATGATTGTGTGAATGCTAAGGGTAATTACAAAGGGGTGAATATTATATATGGCGTATTTGTCATCCAGTAAATTAACTTTGTTGTGGTTCTATGTATTTGTTAACACTCTATACTAAATCATGGTATTTACTATTACTATTTATTTTTTGTTGTTATACAATGAGATATCGTGGCCGTGTGCCTGAAGGTTTGATCACGAATTTGGGAACCCGGGTTTGATCCCGACTGACGAATTTTATATGTCATAAATGTGACCCCTGTGGTGCACTCTCCTCGCTGACAATGAGTGCCCGCACGATACGAATATGTCATCATCATTATTGATATCTTTTATAAAGCAGATTGGCAATAGGTATGCGGTATGATAATATATTTATTTATGTGTTAGTGTGGTACTCTCTCTACAGTGACTGTGAGTGCCTGTGAGGTAACATCCAGGAGGTAAAACCCTGAACGCTACAAATATGTCATTATTGAATTATGAAAATAAAAGCAGATTGGCATACTTTACTCAGAAATGAGTAATAAGCCGTGATGATATATTTATTTATTGTTATTATTGCAAATAATGACTTCATAACTCATAGATATAGTTATACGTATTAAAAATAAATCACAATAAATTTAAAAAGTATGTGCAAATAAACATATTTTAATATAAATACACTGTACTTCAAAAGAATGCATAACATTTGTAAAGCATACATATGGAACAATAATTTTTAATGTTATAAATATGAAACAAAATTTTTATTGAATATGCGTACTTACTATCAATTTATTAAATACCTATCATATTATACATCGTTTTTATTAACAACACTATATAAACTATGTATACCTACTTAAAACAATAAAGTATAAATGCTTAGACTGTGGTGTAGATTTTATGTTAACAATTACCATGTGTTACATAAGTTTTCAGAAAAAAAAAACTGGATGAACCATGCTGTGGTTAAAGAAAGTATATTGAATCAGCTTATTACTACAACCCAAAATGAAAATAATTACAGTAAAAAGTACCCCATGGGGTCCCGTGGCCGCGTGCCTGAGTGTCTGGTCGCGAACCTGGGGGAACCGGTTCGATCCCGACAGATGCCAAATATTTCCAATTTTAAATGGCACAAAAGTGACCCCTGTGGTGCACTCTCCACACCAGCTATGAGTGCCCGTGAGGTGACTCCTGGTAAGCGCCCATACGGTAAAATATGTCGTCATCATTACCGATGTCTACATGTGTTGTAGATACTGATACACCCAGAAATGGGTAATATGCCGTGATGATATATTTATTTAATTTAAAAAGTACAGTCTTATTTCACGAATAGGAATCCTATGAATAGCATACAATATTTTTTTCTTCTGCAATGAGAGTGTGAAAAGAAGTGCCGTAACGTTTCATTATTTCACGCGTTTGCGTTTAAAAACGTGCACTTTTCATACTTGCATTTTGTGAAAAAATCTGATGTGGACACCACATGACTTCCTTATACGTTTCGCCTATTAAACTATACATATTTTGTTAATAACTAAAATATGTGTTATAACGGACCCATTCATGAAATTTTTCGTATTTAACCTAATTTGACATTGAGATCATTTTTTTTATTTTTTTCCTAATCCATAACAAACTTAATTACAAAAACCAAAAAAGTATATAATTTTTAAATTTACATATCTCGCTTATACAAAAGGCTAATTTAATAATTATTGATGTGCTAGACGCAGAATTCAATTTTCTAAAACTTTTTATATCTATGGCTTATCATTTTTGAGTAATGCGAGATACGTACGTACGTACAGACGTCACGGCGAAATTAGTCAAAATGGATTCAAGGAAGGTCAAAATGGATATTTCCGCTGAAATCTGAAAACCGAAATTTTTCGTGATTACAATGCTTCCTTTACTTCGTACAAGGAAGTAAAAAAAGACATACTTTATAAATCTATTTTAATGGAAAAAGTGTACTTTTTAACAGACGTAAAAAATAGTCATTTACGTATAGAGGGCCGAAAAAGGTTTACGCCATTACGCCTGCGGACGAAAGCGGAGGGTTTTTATTCGTCCAAGGGTGTATACTTCTTTCGTCCTGAGGTATGTACAACTAAGATATAAACAAACAATTTTAATGCAGTTGTGCGTAAAATAATTTAAAACCCGCCAAAGACTCATAGAGCTAATTGTTGTAGTAATAAGTAGATTCAATCTTATATATATATATATATATATATACAGGGTGTGCAACGAAACGCGGAACATAGGTCTTTAACATAGGATTTTAAAAATGTGCGAAAATTGGCTCTCCTGTACATTTTAGAGCAAAAATAGAAGAATGAAAAGTTGTTTAGAATTAATTTTTACAGTTAAAATATCAGATAGCTATGGGAATAAAAAAGCAAATAAAACAAAATATCAATTAAGATCATAATACTTAAATATTTGATGCTGAATTATAACATTGTAAACATATTGATTACAACAATAAGATTAATAATACCGAAATGAACTATCATTTCAGTGTATATCATAAATGATGAATTATCCTAAAATTTAAGTCAAATACTTAATAATAAAATAAAATCACAAATTTTTCGGTACTGAATAAATCCATTCTATATTGCACATAAACACAGTAAAGTAATTCATGGACTATAACAATGTAGACACAATGATTAGAACAATAGACACTTACAAAATTGCAATTTGCACGAGCGCCTCTAACGGCTAAGCATAGAAATCAAGGTTGCTATGGTTACCCCGTACAAACAAAGACCTGTCATCAGCCGTAGACTTTACACTCTAGCCATCGTTTTAGTTGAATAATCGAATGATCTTCAATATTATCAAACAAAAAAGTTGTCCCAGACACATCTTCTGGTTTTAAACTCATTTTTATTAAACACAACGTACACATCACAATAAAGAATTAGGTTTAACACTGAATAACAGATGCGAATACAATGACAGATTGACAGATAGGAACAGGGAACGGGACGCAAGAAAACGAGGGGAGGTTTGTTTGTATGCATGACCTTCTATATCTCTCTTGCAGTGACGTCAATTTTGTAAGTGTCTATTAACGTCAATAACACTAAAATGAACTGTCAGAATGAGATTTTGTTCTATTTCTTTTATTTCCATGGCTATCTGATTTTTGACGAAAATGTCATATTTTATTTTCTAAATATCTAGTGCTACAGATATTCTATTGCATTAAATGAAGACGTTTTGAAAGTAAAAATTAATTCTAAACATCTATTTATTCTTGTATTTTTGCTCTAAAATGTACAGGAGAGCCAATATTCGCAAATTTTTAAAATCCTATGTTAAACTCCTATGTTCCGCGTTTCGTTGCACACCCTATATATATGTACCTACTTTTGTTAAACGACAGTATTATCC